>JAVLUX010000025.1:4920000-6120000 GCA_032164185.1 Moxostoma hubbsi
AGACTGTGTCCGCTATTGACAACCATCTTAGCTGTGTGTGACATGTATGTGTACAGTATACTTGTTTACCTGTGTTTGTGTTGGTGTGAAGAAAACAAAATGAACTGAAAACATTTCTGAAAACATTTTTGCAAACAGCTTTGTTAATAAAACCATTGTGTATTTGAATTCTTGTTGTTACTTTTCGATGTGCATATATAGATTTGCATGTGTGTTGCATATGTGTGCAGGGTTGGAAGGGTTACTATTAGAGTGGTGGTGGTGTAGTGTGCTAAAGCACATAACTGTTAATCAGAAGGTTGCCGGTTCGATCCCCACATCCACCACCATTGTGTCCTTGAGCAAGACACTTAATTCCAGGTTGCTCCGGGGGGATTGTCCCTGTAATAAATGCACTGTAAGTCGCTTTGGATAAAAGTGTCTGCCAAATGCATAAAAAAATAAAGAATTGTAACTGTAGTGGAATACAGTAAAATTTAATTTTGTATTTTAAATACGTAATCCCGTTACATGTATTCCGTTACTTCCCCACCCTGTCTGTTTTTGTGTGTACATGTGCAGCGTGTGTGTTTACACAACTTTACAACAAGTGGATTATTTCTACCTCCCTGCTTGTGCCTAGATGAATTGAGTATCCTTTATCACTTGTGCATCTGTAACACTATTGCATTGTGTTTGTGTTTTATTGCATACTGTACATAAAGAACATAAAAGTGCTGTTTGCTTAGTTCCACCTTGTGAGCGTTATATCCCTCTGTCATAGGGGAATGAGTGCCGTTTTCCCATGTACGCCCTAAGCCAATCCAGTCTCCTCCCGCGGCAGCTGCTGAGGGACACACGAGGGAGGCGTGTGAGGATGGGGTAGAGCGTGGACATTTGAGAAGTATTTGTCACCAGCCCAGACTTGCGCACATCTCTCCTCCAGCCAGGGCTGGGAGCATGCTGACATAGCTTGCTGAGATTGATTGTGAGCACATGAAAACTTGAAAGGCTTTGCTTTCATTTTCAGTTTGAACAAACAACAACACTGCGGCACATCCATAGTAATGTCACTCACTCATCTGCCATTGCTTCAATACATTGTTTCTATGCCATAGTGGTTTGTTAGAGCACATGCTCATTAGCTGACACAGCAACACAAATAAAAGTATTAACATAGGAACGTAATACATTTTAAAATGCATTCTAATTAATAATAGTATGTTACATTACTGTTACCACAAAATGTAATTAGATTACAGTAACTTGGATTGTACACCCAACACTGGAATGCAGCAATGTTGTCTTGCGTCCATTCTGTTAGTTGGATTACTAATTAATTAGCTCCATGTTGACTCTTTAAACCTCAAATAGTTAATGGTACTTTGGCAAATTAACAATCCTTTACTGTACATAATAGTATTCTGTTGATATGCTACATAAAAATGGAGCCCCCAGCTTTTTCACACTACCTTTATTTTTGTTCTGACGTCTGCTCATCCACACTGTTGAAAAGTCCCACATTGTCACCAGCATATGTTGCGTTTTGGATGCTGGTCTCTTGTGTGTAAAGCTGGCGTCCAAACCAGGGATAGTGAAAATTGAAATGAAAAATAAATATTTCTGACATCATTCACTCAACATCCTCGTTCCGTGGAACACAAAACGTTTAGTTAGGCAGTTTGTTAGTCCAAGTCACCAGTTGCTTTATTATTATTATTTTTCATAAAATAAGAGTAAATGGTGACTGAGTCTATCAATCTGAAAAACCATAATGGGATGTCAAGGCATATGAAAGTTAGTGTACTCGTTTACCAAGGAGACAACTGTGTCAGTGAAGATCATGCTTAAGATTAAATAAGGGACATGTGGTGTGAAAAGAAAACAAAGAACAATCTCTGTAAATAATTTAAGAACAGAATATCATATTATCATACATGCATATTCACTGTTGAACAGTTAGCACAATGCACAACTATCATAATGGTAACTATCATAGGCACAAAACTTGCACACATTGGATAAGCCTGTAAGAATGCTGGCTATAGTTTTTACATTTAACACTATATCAGAATAATAGGCAAAAATCAGCCCAACTACAATTAGGTGTCTTTATTTACTATGTACTTTCGATACAAAGTACTTATGTACATATGTGTTGTTGCATTGAACTTACATTTAAAGTACCTATAATTAATGACATCTGTAGTTACATGGTTAACCTTTTTAAAAAGTGCTCATAGTTGAAGAAACTTGGCACATGGTTCCATTGGGTGATTTGCTTGGTCGTAGTTCTCTGGCATATACCAATTCAATATGCTGAGCATCTGTAGACTTTTTTGGTGTATTTTACACACATGCTCAGTGGTTAATGGAAGTCTATTATCTTAGTAATCATCTCTGTGTAGTTTCATCTCTTGCCTTCCCTCTCTTGATCATGACCGTGCCTACCCTGAAGCCACAAACTACTGAAGTGAAGCAAATCAAATTGCTATCCCATATGAAAGACCCGCCTTCCCTAACAGAGTTGCCAGAGCGAGTCATACTTTCCAGACAATGAAGTTGCAATGCAGACAATATCATAGCATTTCATGGGTCACAGAGAAAGTCGAAGTCATGGGCCTTTGTATTATAATTAAGTACCATCTTGTTGGAAATGGCTTGAAAGCATTATAGTGGCAGATGGGAAAGGCTGGACATTGAGCGAATGCTAACAGTTCCAGTGTGATTAATTGGAGAGTGTGAGGAGGAAGAGGTAGGTCTGGAGTTTCTCACCCTTTATGTGCCCCCTGCTGACAAGCACTTGTGCTGAGAGGAAATTATCGCAGAATGTTTTTGAGCTGTCAGATCAGTTATGTAACGAATGCTGGGAGTAATCACAGGAGGGATGGATCCAAGTGCAAGCTGAAGTTTATTGAAGTGCAGACGGGGGCGAACAAATGTAAACAGTGCAAAACTCACATGTAATCCAGGTGCAAAACACAAAAGGTCAATCCAAATGGGTGAATATCCATATTCAGAAGGGGTAAATCCAAATCAGAGCAGGAACAGACCATTACATTGTATGATGTACACAGAACATTCATTAACAACTAACAAACAGAACTGACCACAAGACACAGAATTACAAAACAGGATAACATGCAAACAAGAAACACCTGGAACAGATAATCAAACAGACCAATGACAAAACAGAACTACAATGGACTACAAACCCTATAACAGAATACAAACAGGAAACAGGAACAAGGAACAGAAAACAGAGATGATGACCTCTAGCGGTTGTCCAGAACACTACATAGATACACAGAACAAATACAGAACAGAGTAACTAAATATAACACATACATAAAACAGAGTCCAAGCTTGACGACCTTCACCGGTTGTCTGGAGTATGTGACAAGTTAAAAGATTCTGTCATCATTTACTCACCCTTACAGAATTTCAAACCCATTTGACTTGATTTCTACCGCATAACACAAAAGGTAATTTTATTTTAAGAACGTTCACATAATGACAGTGAAAAACATTTAAAAAATGGTTTAAACTAGTGATTGGCTGCTTATTGGAGGGGACAATTATAACTAAGTAACAATGCCATTTTGGTTTGATCCGCACACACAACTATTGTACACTCAAAAAAATATGCAATTTCAATTTCATACCAAAATTCAATCAAATTGAATTGTGTAAACAATTGTGTGCATGGCTTCAAAAGACCACTTTTATGATACTGTGTGTGTGTGTGTGTGTTTATCTGCAGTTTGACAGTCCCAGTTCCTCATAAACTCTCATTATATGGAAAAGAGTGGGCTCGATATACACTTTTAAAATTCACCTTTTTGTGTTCCACAGAAGACGTCATGTGGGTGAACAAATAATTACAATCTTAATTTTTCAGTGAACTTTTCTTTTAAAGGTCCACATGCAATTCCTGCAAAATGCAGTAAACACAAGAAAGATCTGGATACAGATTGCTGAATAATTTGATAGACTTGCGTAAATCCTTATTTTATTCTCTCATAAAGTGTTCAGGAGCTGTGAAGTGTTCCAAACCAACGAAACCTGCTCTATAAAATACATCATATGTCTTCTTGACAGCCTTTCAAAAAGTTAAGGATGTCTTTGGATATATGTTGCATGAAGTTTCGCAAGTTAGATTAGTTCAGAGAAAATACGGGTCTCTTCAACTATGGGCACTTTTATATATAAGGGTTTGATTTTTATTAAAACTGTCTTGGAATCTTTTTTACCATGCATTCACCATTTATTTTGCAACATTTCTGTATAAATGCTTTTCATCTATAGATTGGATTGTTTTAGCCTTGTCCAGACATACACTTTCAATCTTAAAAGATGAAATTCCATCATGAAAATATTGATTAGTAAATTTTTAGCAACTAAGATAATATAAAAACAACAATATAACAATTGTATTTGTTTGAAACTGATTTATATCTATGTTTACTTTTTGTGTGGTCATTTCCACCACAACCAACAAATTTGCCCCTATAAGATTTATTTTTTTATACAAAAATATCCCAGGCACTTTTCCAACTTCCAAAAGTAACAAGGCACATTTGATATATGCCTGCTTCATCTCATCTTTGTCACTTTCAGATGTGAAAGTGAAAGTGGAGATTTAGCGTTACATTTGACTTACATTTTTATATGTTCCTCACCCACACTTTTAACCTCCAGCTCCCTACTTTGCACTCCGCTCACAACATGGTGAACCTTGTAATATTCGATATGTGCTTGATCATTGGCAGGATCATTCACAGAGACTCCATGCTAACTGCAGACCATTATCATCTCTCCACAGACTAAGGAGGCAATTGCACCTAGACCCAAAACTAAATTGAATTATGCTTTTAATTAGGTTGAGTATTTAAGAAAACAAGTGTAGTCTAAACAAATCATTATAGTAATGCCTTTGAAGGCTTGGGCGTAGATTCCAGAAGGGATGTACAACCACCCTATTATTTATACCATGATCAATGGAAACAAATGGAATTGTTTGTAGGTGATACACAGGACATCACTAATATGTACAGTACTGTGCAAAAGTCTTAATAAGATATTTCAAAAGCATTTGTCTAAGATGGTTATTTATATTTTCAGCTTTATTGTGTTAATAGGAAATATAAATGTTAGACTCCCAAACATTTTTTTTGCAAATAGAAAAGATTAGAATAGAAGAACAGGGATCCCTTAACAGATGTCATGATCCCCACAAAGCCCCCCAATGAACATTGTGTTAGTCTGAGATTACATATAGAAACAGAAGCAATTGAGACAGCCTAAATATATAGAACTGTGGCGAATTCTTCAAGAAGCTTGGAACGTCCTATCTTCCAACAACCAAAAAATCTGTGTCCAGGTGTACCTTGGATAACTGGCGCTGTTTTAAAGGCAAAGGTGGTCACACCAAATATTGATTTAGCTTTTTTATGTTTACTGGACTTTGTAGGACATTAAGTGATAAATTAAAACTATTTATGTCATAATTTTTGAAGACATCCTCACTATTCAACATGTTCACAAGTGCTTAATCTTTTGCAACGTACTGTAAAATACATGTTCTCATGTGGCCACAGTGGGTGCTCAGATTTCAACAATTAAATGCTATCATTATGTTATCATAAAAAAAATTAAGTATTTATAAATGTGCGTGCAAATATAATTAGGTTACAATGAGGAGTGACACAACACTCACATTTCAGCAGTTCATGCATACGGACAGCGAATCTCTTAGGTAGGATTTAAAGCACCGCCTCGAGCATTCGATTAAAGTGCATCTTTGGGAAATGCACGTAAAAAAAAACAATGAACGTTTCTAAAATCACTCGTAGAAAACGCTCTTAACAACTAAGATCAAGCGTTATTGGGAAACGAGGCTTAGTTTATTTCACCACAGTCTGAAAAATGTAGTGACAGGAAATAATATTGGCTGCCAAAATAAAGTACTGCGTGAACTACAACATGACTCACATTGGACAACCAGATTACATACTAAACTTCGTCCTTTGAATGGCTTGGCAGAAGGCAAATGGTCATATCTCTTCCCCTCATAAGTTGCAGCCAGAGACATCTTTGATTGTACTTTTTTATGTATTTAAATAGCTGGAATAATGACATGACTAAAGCAATGGGGAGAACAAACATTTTGGAGTGGCTAGGACATTATTTTCTTTTTACTATTTGTAAAGGATTTAGATGGGCAAGGAGGAGGCGAGAACCTGCTTGACAATATAAATAATAGTTTAATGTGAAACTAAAACGTCTCGGTTACGTATGTAACCTCCGTTCCCTGATGGAGGGAACGAGACATCGTGTCGAAGAAGCGACACTAGGGGTCTCTCTTGAGCGCCGAAAGATACCTCTGATCTATGAAAAAAGGCCAATGAGAGTTGGCGAACAGTATTTGCATACTCCGCCTCCGGATATAAAGGCGAGAGAAATACGCTCGTTCATTCAGGATTTTTCTGAGGAGCCGGGAGTGTTCCGGGCACCTCAGCGGCTCGGCTCAGCGACGTGGCCGGGAAGACACGACGTCTCGTTCCCTCCATCAGGGAACGGAGGTTACATACGTAACCGAGACGTTCCCCGTCTGTCGCTCACTTCGACGTCGTGTCGAAGAAGCGACACTAGGGGTCCACTTCAAAACTCGCCATGCGCTGAGCCGTGTACGTGTACTGCTGACACAGAAGCGGGCAGGTATTTGCACGTGCACAAGCGACCAACTGTGTTCAGGCTGCACGTACTCTTCCCCAATGCCCCGAAAAAGCGTCAGCATCCTTTTGGTTACCCTAGGGGGGAACAAGGTGACGCTCCCAACTAGGGAACGGGCCAAGCCTGGCTGGGCCTCTTTTCTCTCTATGTTTTCTCGGCATAGAGCAAGAGCAGCCGGGGCCCTTACCGCATCGAGGGAAGGGGGTCTTATTCCTATTCTTTCAGGGGGAAAAGACCCTGCGGAGGCCACACCCGCCCAGCAGGGGAGGTAAAGGTGGCAAAATACATCACATGGTCACTTTAGGCATGTGGAAGGAAATGGCGCGGTGGTAGATCCAACCTCGAGGAGGGGGGAGCTGCTACAACACGGCGACCGGAGGGCAGCGAAGGACTGCCTAAGGGAGACGCGGGTCAGCTCGTAAGGTGACCGTACCGCGGAAATACACACAGGAGGAATCCCATAGGAGGCCTGATCTGTGGAGCACCTATTCCAGTAGGGGTAGCCGGAGGTACCCGTAGTGGACTGGACCAGCACGTTCCTCCGCTGAACTGCTGCGGGCCCGAAGGGCTAGGGAGGAATCAACCAGGGACCTAGGTCCTCTGGGACAAAAGCGCACTGTTTTGCCTTGGCAGAGGGAAACGGCGCTGGAACAAGCGGTTCACCCGGTCAGATCGTCGACGTGTACCGAGTTCTACGGGCTCAGGCCTGAGAGAACACGGGACGAGACTGACTCAACCCTGAGATCGTAAGGGTGTTAGGTGCTGCCCAGCCCGCAGCTCTACAAATGTCTGCTAGGGAGGTGCCCCTCGCCAGTGCCCATGAGGATGCCACGCTCCTAGTGGAGTGGGCTCGAACCCGTAAGGGGGGGGCATGGCCTGGGTGTGATAGGCCAACTGAATGGCATCCACCACCCAGTGAGACACCTCTGTTTGGAGACAGTGTTCCCTTTCTGCTGTCCTCCAAAGCAGACAAAGAGCTGCTCAGAGTGCCTGAAGCTCTGGGTGCGTTCCAGGTAGGCACGCAAGGCACGTACCGGACACGACAGTGAGAGGGCTGGGTCTGCCTCCTCCCGGGGCAGCGCTTGTAGGTTCACTACCTGATCTCCAGAGGGCGTGGTAGGAACCATGGGCACATAGCCCAGTCGAGGTCTTAGGATCACATGAGTATCTGCCGGACCGAGCTCCAGGCAAGTGTCGTTAGTAGGGAACGCTTGCAGGTCCCCAACCCTCTTGATGGAAGTGAGCGCGATCAGCAGGGCCGTCTTTTCAGGAGAGGGCCCTGAGCCAACTGATTCTAGCGACTCGGGGGGGACTCTGAAGACCGGCGAGGACCACCGAGAGATCCCAGGAGGGGAACAGGTTTGGCCGGGAGGGGTTTAATCTCCGGGCACCTCTTGGGAACCTGACGGTTAAGTCGTGCTTACCCAGAGACTTGCTGTCTACTGGGTCATGGTGAGCTGCGATAGTGGCAACATACACCTTCAAGGTGGATGGTGACAGCCTCCCCCCCAACCTCTCCTGTAGGAACAGGAGCACAGACCTAACTGCGCACCTCTGTGGGTCTTCTGCCCGGGAAGAACACCAATTTACGAACGGACGCCATTTCAGGGCGTAGAGTTGCCTGGTAGAAGGGGCTCTGGCTTGGTTGAACGTGGCTACGACCGTGGGTGGTAGACCAGCTAGATCTTCCGCATCCCGTTCGGGGGCCAGACGTGGAGGTTCCAAAGGTCTGGGTGCGGATGCCAGAGCGTGCCCCGTCCCTGAGAAAGAAGGTCCTTCCTCAGGGGAATTCGCCAGGGAGGGGCTGTCGCGAGGAGTACAAGGTCCAAGAACCAGGCCCGAGTGGGCCAGTAAGGAGCCACGAGAGTGACTTGCTCCTCGTCCTCCCTGACCTTGCACAGCACCTGTGCAAGAAGGCTCACTGGGGGAATGCGTACTTGCACAGCCCAGCCGGCCAGCTGTGTGCCAGTGCATCTGCCCCGAGGGGAGCCTCTGAACGGGCATACCAGAGCGGGCAGTGGGAGGTCTCTCGGGAGGCAGAGGGGTCTACCTGGGCCTTGCCGAACCGTTCCCAAATCAGCTGAACCGAGTGGGGGTGAAGCCTCCACTCTCCGCCAGGCAAGCGTTGTCATGACAGCGCGTCCGCTATCACATTGAGGTTGCCAGGGATGTGAGTGGCACGCAGCGACTTGAGTCGGTACTGGCTCCAAAGGAGGAGACGACGGGCGAGTTGTGACATGTGACGGGAGCGTACGCCGCCTTGGCGGTTTATGTACGCGACCGCAGTGGTGCTGTCCGACCTGACTAGGATATGTTCGTCCCGAATTAACGGGAGAAACTTCCGCAGGGCCAAAAGGACGGTCAACAACTCGAGGCAGTTGATGTGCCAACGCAGCTGGGCCCCTTTCCAACGGCCTGAGGCTGCGTGCCCGTTGCAAAAGGCGCTCCAACCCAATCTGGAGGCGTCGGTCGTGACCAGGACGCGTCTGGACACCTTCTGTAGGGGTACTCCAGCCCGTAAGAAACAGGGGTCTGTCCAGGGGTTGAATGTCTGACGGCAGGCGGGGGTGATTGTTACCCGGTGCGTGCCGTGGCGCCATGCTCGTCTCGGGACTCGGGTCTGGAGCCAGTGTTGGAGCGGTCTCATATGCATCAACCCCAGCGGCGCGACCGCCGCGGAGGATGCCATATGCCCCAGGAGCCTCTGGAAAAGTTTTAAGGGGACCGCTGTGCCTGGCCTGAAGGCGGCGAGGCAGTTCAACACTGACTGGGCACGCTCGTTGGTGAGACGTGCTGACATTGAGACCGAGTCTAACTCCATCCCGAGAAAAGAGATGCTCTGAACTGGAGTGAGCTGGCTCTTTTCCCAGTTGACCTGAAGCCCCAGACGGCTGAGGTGCCTGAGCACCTGGTCTCTGTGGGTGCATAGTAACTCTCGCGAGAGGACAGAGACAAGCCGAAGGGGAGGACTTTGTACTGATACATCTGGCCCCCGAACACATACCGCAGGTAGGGGCGGTGTCGGGGCAGGATGGAGACGTGGAAGTACGCATCCTTCAGGTCTACCGCTGCGAACCAATCTAGATGCCGGACGCAGGTTAAGCGTGAGCATTTTGAACGGGAGTTTGTGCAACGCTCGGTTGAGAACTCGCAGGTCCAAGATTGGTCGTAAGCCGCCGCTTTTCTTGGGTACGATGAAGTAAGGGCTGTAGAAACCCTTCTTCATCTCGGTTGGAGGGACAGGCTCTATCGCGTCTTTGGCCTGAAGAGTCGCAATTTCCGCGCGCAGAGAGTGGGCGTGTTCGCCGTGTACTGCGGAAAAGCGGACGCCCATGAAGGGGGGCGGGGGCCTGGCAAACTGAATTGCGTAACCGAGTCGGATGGTCCGGGCCAGCCAGCGAGACGGGTTGGGAAGTGAAAGCCACGCGTCCAACCTCTGCGCTAGTGGCACCAAAGGGACGATTAATTTTGATGTACCCGGCGGGGCTTCGCAGCGGGGCGGAGCAGGTAGGGCAGCGTTGGGCGGCGACGAGGCGACCCGCGGCTGAGGTGCTGAGAAAAGACTCAAAGCACTTACCTTGCTCCGCACACCCGGCAGGGGGCGGGTTAGCGACTGAGGAGGAGGTCCTGGGTAGGCGTCCTCTAGACTCGTCGGAACCGGCCGGCCGGGGGACAG
Organism: Moxostoma hubbsi; assembly: GCA_032164185.1. Taxonomy (NCBI): domain Eukaryota; kingdom Metazoa; phylum Chordata; class Actinopteri; order Cypriniformes; family Catostomidae; genus Moxostoma; species Moxostoma hubbsi. The sequence goes on from JAVLUX010000025.1 coordinate 4,930,391, forward strand.
TCGTGGGGCTGAAGACGGGTGGTCCGTGTCCAGGAAGCCAGGACTGTTGATATCTGGGGGCAAAGTGCCGTGAGAACGGCATTTGCGGGCCAGGTGACCCAGAGACAAAAGGAAATAGCTCATTACAGAGAATATGAGAATGTGAAAATTAATTCGACAAGAAAAAATTCTCCTCCCGGCCCTCCACCGGGGACGGAGCGGTCTTACCAGCCTCCGGAGCTAACATCTTGGTCCCTGGGTCAAACGTCTACGGACAGCCTGGGAGCCTTCCGGGTCCTCGAGGGGGTCCGTGAGACGGGGGCGTCCGCTTCCTGCGGTGTGCTCGATGCTGGGGCTGAGAGCTGGGCCCGTTTGCCTCCCGCATTTCGACCAGGTCCAGTCCACAGGTGCGTTTCTGGACCACAAGGGGTGGCCATCGCCTGTTCAAGTGCCGGCGCTTCTGACCTCCGTGGCCCGGGGGCGAGGTTGGTCATCCAGCGCAGTTCCTGCAGCACATCAAGAACAGGACTACCCATGGTGCAAGTTTTGAAGTGCCTTGGCCTGGCGTTGGTTGCAGGAAGGGCCGTGGCGTGCAGAGTGGAAGCGGTCTGGGACTGTTCCACCGCGAGGGTAATGAGAGCGGAGGAGCGAAGAAGCCTTGGCTTTGCTCAACTCGTCGTGCACGTCCGGGAAGAAAGGAACGGGGGGGGGGGGGGGGGGGTGGGGGGGGGCGTGGCTGTGAGCGGCGCACCCGCCCGCGGGACCGATCAAGTAGCCTGGGAAAGCATAGCGGATCTCCGTGCGTCAGGCTCAGGCTGGGCGGCAGACCCGAAGGTGGCGGCCCAGGCGAGCGATCAGCATCCGATGCCGCTGTAACGCTCTCCGATGCAGCGGTGATGTCATCCAATTCTGAGGCAAGCAAGCGTGCCGGGGAGGCGGGCGGTTCGAGGGGGTTTACCCGGCGAACAGAGCCCGTCATATTCCCCAAATCGCCTTCATCGCCTGCGGCGCCTGCGCCGATCCCGTAGGAAAAAGGCGGAGCGCGGGGGGCGGCTGAAGTGGCTTTCTCTCATTACAAAAGAAAGCCGTGCGACCGCAATGCTATAACGGCCATGTTCTCACACTGAGAAGATGAAACATTGGAGAGAATGCTCATCCCGAGCTCAGACGGAAGCAAACAAGCGTGCCGGGGAGGCGGGAGGTTCGAGGGGGTTCACCCGGCGAACAGAGCCCGTCATTGTCCCCAAATAGTGTTCATCGCCCGCGGCGTCTGCGTCAATCTCGTAGGAAGGAGGCGAGGCGCGGGGGTGGCTGAAACGGCTTTCTCTCATTACAAAAGAAAGTCACACGACTGCAATTTTGCCATGGCTATGTTCTCGCACTGAGAACATGAACCATTCACAAAACACTGCCTGCGTGTGATCGCAGCCCAGGCATACAAGACAGTGTTTTATGACCGAGAGAGGTGGGGAGAAATCACCGCATCCAGAAACTACACAGGGGAGGAAATTACATCTTTATAAAGACACGTCCTGAAAAGGACGTTCAACGCCGCTGTGTAATGCTCTTTCAGAGAAATAAACTCTTTTACAGAGAAAATCACTCTTTCAACTCTTTTAACTCTGCGCTGTCGAAGCGCCCAGGGGCAAACTGCACGCCGGCAGTGAAGAGAAAAGCCGCTGTAGTGCACCGTAAATCCAACAGCAAAGCAGAGCGGCAGAGGATCAGAAGCAGGATCAGTTGTGTTACTCGCAGCTGACTGCATACACACGACCTTCGGCTCCGAAGAAAATTACTGAATGAACGAGCGTATTTCTCTCGCCTTTATATCCGGAGGCGGAGTATGCAAATACTGTTCGCCAGCTCTCATTGGCCTTTTTTCATAGATCAGAGAGACCGCTCGGCGCTCAAGAGAGACCCCTAGTGTCGCTTCTTCGACACGACGTCGAAGTGAGCGACAGACGGGGAACAAAAGACATAACACGGACATAACAATGACAGACATGTCCGTAAATGATCTCTCTCTCCTCGCACCAAAAAAAAAACTAATCGGCGGTTCTCCGATACACCGTTGCATGGTCCTCGATCACTTCTCCACTCTCTCAGGCGGACGACAGCCGCTTCTCCCCTGGCGGACCGGAGTCAGACTCACGACCCCCGGCGGTCAGAATGCCCCTCCGTGTTCTTGGCGACTCGTGGGGACACTCCTCCACCCCTGGCACTGGCCCTCGGGGAGACACTTCCCTCCTCCCCTCATGGACGGCGGTCTTCCTTCGACCCCTCCGCATTTCTGGGGGATGGCAGGGCTCTCCTCTTCCCCTGGCAGCAGCTCCATCGCTCCAGGCGTTCAGGGAGTCCAGTCCCCACTCGCCTCGCGGACGGCGGCCGATCACCGCGTCTGGGCGGTCGGTTTACTCCCTTCCCCGGTGGATGGCAGCGGTGCTCCCCTGGGTGGATTGCAGTGTCGAGGACTCTGCGACGGGCATCCCTCCTCCTTCCCGTGTTTCGGCACCAGTGTAAAGGATTTAAACGGGCAAGGAGGAGGCGAGAACTGGCTTGACAATATAAATAATAGTTTAATGAGAAACTAAAACAAAAGCAAAACACACAAACATTACGGACATGTCCGTAAACGATCTCTCTCTCCTTGCTCCACCGTCTGCCATCGGCCTTTATCCCTCTCGGAGGCTTAATTAGCCTGATAAGGGACCGGGTGTGTATAATCACAACCCGGCCCCACCCTACGCCCTGCCACACCATTGTCTGGAAAGTGTATACAGAAAGTGAAGCATTTTAAATCTCATCGCTCTCATCTCATCGCTAATGAACTCAGAATAACCAATGATTGTTCGAAGTGGGGAAAAATAACTAATTTGAGTTTTAGCTGCTCCTGAGTGGATTTCCAATTTTGCTCTTGAACATTTTGACATGAAAAAAGACAGTGCTATGTTCAATTTGGAGTGTGCATTGTGTTCTTGGCAGAGCATATAACCCTTTATTGATTAAAAAATACTTTGTTGAGCATGGACTTCAGCAAAAATAGTATTGACATAGACCTTTTACCTTTTATTTTAGTTGCATTAATTCCAAAGAAATGCTGCAGTTTTTTCACAGAAACTTAATATCATAATATATATATATATATATATATATATATATATATATATATATATATATATATATATATATTATACATAAATAAAATCACATTTTTAAATGACTTTTAACCAGTCATAAAATGACTTGTGTCAAGGTGATTTTTAGTGGCTGTATGAAGTCTGTCTATCTTTTAAAAAGGCCATTGGTTTGAGACATGCAATGCACAGGCATTCATACATAAGTGTAGATTAAGTATTAAAATACATTTTATGGCCACTGTATTTATTTTATTATGTATAGGCTTTACAACCACAACACCACTGAATAGTGATATTTTGGGACACTTTTCGCAAAATATCTAAAGCATTCATTCCCCAAAGTGACTTTCATCTGACTGATCTATTTTATGCAATAAGCATGCATGTCTGACGGTGGCCTGAAATGCCATTTTTATACAGTATTTGCTGCATGATGTCACGAGTATACTGCAAAATCCAGACTTTTGATTATACCTTCACTAGTCTTATCCCCTATGCGTCCACGCATCCCCTATGAAATTCAATTGTTTTCTCTTTTCTTGTCACTCTCCTTTCTTTCTGTCCCTGTCTCCGCTAGATAGTGATAGACTTGTTTTATAACTTTCTCATTTGCTGAGGAAATAATGTTAGGTGGCTGAACACTGATCCAGACAAACTGTCAGCAGAGATTTTCAACTGGTTGTGTCATCTGTTTGGCAGGGATCTTTTTAACAAGAGGTCCACCAGTTATTGTTTGATCACAAACTGATAAAAAAAAAAAAAATTGTTGAAACTGAAGGGTTTTATTTCTGCTCCAAAAGCACCACCAAACAAAACTGCATAAATAAACATTGTTATCAAACAGACTTCCGAACACGGCCTCAATTTCCTGTTGATCGAACAAAGTATTTCAACAGAAAAAAAGTTACACAGAGATGTTAGGCAGAATGTTAGCCTCAGTCGCCATACAATTTAATTGTATGGAGAAAGAAAAAAACAAAAAACAATGAAAGTAAATAGTAACTAGGGCTAACTCCTTTTCTCCTATCTCCTTTTGTGTTCCATTTATGAAAGATGGTTAAATAGATGTTGTTATAAATTAAGAAATCATTCTCACAATAATATTTATATCATGTCACAGTGGCTAAATATCCTAGCAGAAGTATCATACCTTTCTAATGATGACAGGGATTCATGGTAGTCATGATTCACACAATAATTGCTTAAATTTTTATCTGACATGCTACCGTGATGCATCAAGTCACAGGTATCACATTAATGTGCTCATTTCCACATCTTAAACTACTGGATGTATGCCATAAGTATTAGTAAAGCACTAACACAAAACACGTTGCAAAATTTTGGTCATCAAATTGGATATTATATTTTGTATTTAAATTCAGATGGTGAAGGGATATATAGAAATGAGTGCTACTTGGGTATAAAATCCATAGCTGCTGGTGCTCCCACTTGGAAGGTGGCACTGTCAGGTGATTGTGTAATGTGGTCATATCATGTGACAATGTCACATGACACAATTTAGTCACATTATTTAAGGACTCTCAGTGTTTTTTAGTTGTTTTTGTTTTTTTTCCCACTCCCTGATGAAGGCTTCTATCCACAACTGTCAGTTTCCTGGTTTTTCATTATTCTGGCCATGGTTTAATAAAGGATTTCTTACATTGTATACTTCAGTCTAAGGGCCTTGGATATATCCTTTTTTCATCAGATGGTGAAGGGTTTTAACTGTCTGTCACAGAAAAGCAAGTTGAATATTGTATGTATGTTGCCATGCAACACCACACAGCTTCACCAGAGCCAAATCCAGTCAGTATCATTCACTCCATATATATTTAATTCGATATTTCTCATTGTGTCAAGAATAAAAGTGGCATTGTTTTTTGAAAAGTGCGTATATTTATGTGCTGATGTGCTGTAAAGTGAGGTAAGAGGGAAACCCAACTATTGCAGCTCAATGCTGCAACAGGTCGCAATGAGAACAAACACACAAGCAACAGAGGAAATGTGAAAATAAAGCAAAACAACAGAGAACAGAAAATAACAGAAGCATTCCTCAGATGCCATATTTGTTATTAACAGCAGCATCATGGGGAAATAAGGTTGATATGGAGCTGCTTATTGACCAAACCGCTTGTATACTATAGTAAAGATTATGCCACTTACAATGTGCATATAAACGTACGTCTATTTAGTGCCTTAAGCAGTGGTCTCACAATTAATGGCTTTCTGACCATTTAAATGAGCTGTTACAATTTGATATCTATTCGATCTCTGCAGAATTTATTACTCCACCCCCTGTGTAACATCATTAATGACACCTCCACATTGTTGAACCAATGTGGTTCGAACTATGGATATGCAACATAGTTACTAGGGTTTCGGGAAACAGACGTGACTACCTAGTTCATTTCTCAAACGATGCATTATACTATGGTGGTTCAGCAGTAAGTTACGTCATTGTACATGAAACGCACCACAGTTTAACAATGGTATTATTGGCCTGGCTTAGCACTCAATTTTATACAAAATGTAAATGTCGCTTTTTCCACCAAGGGGTCCATGGCCTGAAAGAGGTTGCAGATCCCTAGTGTATGGTATGCACAGCCTCTAAATGACCCTTAGAAAACAATGCCAAACTGCTGTGAAATCAAGCATTCAATATTAAGTCAAGGAATATTGTCCTAAATTCACATATGTCCACACAGTGTCCTTCAAAGAAGCTTTACATTTTAGTTGTTTTGTTTTTTCTCATCTCATCATCTCACCCTTGAAATCATCTTTGATCTGTATTTACACTGCCTGGCCAAAGAAAATATATAAAATGTTGCATACTCTAATATTTTGTTGGACCGTGTTTAGCTTTGATTATGGCACGCATTTGTCATTGCTGCATTGTATCGACAAAATTATGCAACGTAACAACATTTATTTATGTTCAGAGTTGCATACATTTTTGGCAGAGATCTTGTATTGATGTCTGGAGAGTCGAACCACTCCATAAAGTCTTCTCCAGCACATCCCAAAGATTTTCAATGGGTTATGGTCAGGACTCTGTGCTGGCCAATTCATGTGTGAAAATGATTCCTCAAGCTCCCTGAACCACTCTTACACAATTTGAGCCCGATGAAGCTTGGCATTTTCATGGAATATGCCCGTACCTTCAGGGAAAATACAATCAATTGACAGGATAATCTGGTCATTTAGTACATTCGGGTTGTCAGCTGACTTAATTTATTGCCACATAACATTGCTGAGCCAAGACCTGACCAATTGGAGCAGCCCCAGGTTATAACACTGTCTCCAGAGGCTTGTATAGTGGACACTATGCATGAAGGGTCCAATTAAAGTTATTTTTTTTCTAATTAGCCCCACTAACAAGTGGCTTTCTTGTGGCCACACAGCTATCCTGTAAGTTCTCATCTCATTGAGCATGTAGAAATGCTCTTACTTTCATTAGTAAAAATTGCTGTGAGTTATACTGCTGTTGCTTTTATTATGATGTGACTTCAAGTGTTTAAGTGATTTCCGATCACGATTATTCAAGATTTTTTCCTGACCCAATTTTTCTTTGAAACTGACAGTTCACCATTATCCTTCCAGGTTTTAATAATGCATTAAATAGTTCTTAACCCAATTCCAGTGATTTCAGCAATCTCCAAAATTGTTTTCTTTGATGCAGGCAAATTTGCCCCTTCTGAAACACAGTAACATCTTTTCCACGACTACGAGATTCAACTTCCAACGTGGTTGTTTAAGAAATGAGAAATGAGCTACACACTGAAACTGTTAGGGTTAAAATAATTATTGCCAGCTGAATCATATTAATCACTGCCATATTGATCAAATCATAGGCTCTAAAGTAACTGCTTATTTAAATCCAAACTGCAACTTCTGGCAGTGTAGATTAGATAATCCTTTTATGTTTTGCAGAGTATGTCCAAAGCCTCTCATTGCATGTGTCTCTCTCTTACATTGATTCTTTTCAAGTGGTCCTACAATGTGAATCGTTTTGGTATCTTTTGAAGCATTTGACTAGATATTAATTTGCTCTCACATTCACAATGAACACTGCGTCAACACATCACTGCAGAATCACAGAATTCAGATGACTCCTTAAACGCTCACTTTTCTGTGAGAGCTAAAACCATACATTTGCACTGGCAACTTCAAAGACTCTTGTCCTGTAATCATACAGTGGGCTATCCAAGTCAAATTTTGGGTTTCTTATCTGGGTTTGGTATTGCAAACATCATTCTCTTGTATGAGATAGCAATCTACTTTTGCAAAATACTTCATGAATCTGGAAAATTACTTCTCAGACAATATATACCTTTTACAGCCAAGACAAAATACATCTGTAGGTTTCCTTCTAGTTGTATTGCTCAAGATTTCATAAATAGCACAATAAGTATATCATTCATTAATGATAATTTGAATTGAATACAAATGTTCAAGTTATTTTTATTTTTAGTTAGTTCATAAAGCATTAACAAATATGTTAAAGGAATTATAAAATAATTCAAACATGGAAAATAATAAATGTTAATTTAAATTGAATGAAAATGTCAGTTTACAAAAATACAAATAAAAAGCGTATATGTTAAGAATATTTAATGTAAACAATAACAATATGTAAACAAATTTTATACAGCATTTATTAATCTTGGTTAATGTTCATTTCTAAAGAAAATACAACAATTGTTTATTGCTAGTTCATAATGCATTAACTAATGTTAACAATTTTTTATTGAATAAAAAGTTTAAGTTCTGTAAAAATAATGCTAATTATTAGCTCATGTAAACTAATGTAGTATAGTAATTTTACAAATACAACATTATTGTAGTGTCACAGATGTTAAAATTTAAATGAATTGTATTAAATTAAATGTTTAAATTTAAATTAACAAATAATTTGTTTAAAAATCATGCAAATAATTAAATCAATTCTACCTCTTTTCCTTTCAAAAGAATGTTTTAATCCAGGTTGCTGAGATAAACTGCTCAACAAGACAAGATGAAAAAAACTGACAACCATTTTTCCAGTTCTTCAAAGAGGTAATGGGCTCCAGTGTTTATAAAACCCATCAATCCTTTGCATTTAGCATGCACTGTTAATGTTTCAGGCTCATTTGTGTGTGTTCCAAGAGCTCTAACATCTGGGTCACGACGCCCGCAGCAACATCCATTGTTTTTCCAACAGAAATTGCACTGGTGCTAATTGAAACTTGAACAAACAGACATGTTTTGTTTCTGTTAGGCGGGTAGGGTCTGTCTCCCCATTTCTGTCCTTTTAATCAAAACCGACAATAGAGAATAGAGGAGGATTACTGAGCCTTTTGAGATGTGTTATTAAAGCACGGAGTGCTCTCAAAAAGATAAACAGGTGTTTTGAATCCCAGGCTATAAAATGTTTACCAAACAACATGCATAGCCTGGGATTATATGAAACAATGATGAAAATAGGGACGTTAGACTATAATGGATTAATCATGACACATTGGATTCAATTAAAAAAAAAAAAAAAAAAAAAAAACTCTGAATGGCAGGCCAGTGGTGTCTTGAACAATGATATGCATTACTTACAGTGTCCAGAATGACTGCGACTCTGACTTTTCTTAGGGGTGTTGGCTTACATTATTCTCTCCAGCCACTTACATCATGCCTCTAAGTCACGTTTGTTTTTAGACACTTATAACAGAAAACTTAACTTTTATAACAAACTCTAGGATTAATATGACCTTTTTCATGAATAATGTGTGATTGTCAAAAGGAGAGTGCTGTTTTGTCCTTTAATGCTGAACTAAAATTAGCTGTCATTCGCTTTCCATCCAAATGACAGTGACCTTTAACAAAAGAGCTTTTCAGGATGATGCCACTGAGACACTGATGTCCAGAAATAGATTGGAGAGGGGAAAAGCGAGGAAGTGAGATGAAAAGATAAAGTGAAATTATTTGATGTGAAATTGAAGCGAGCAGGGACAAAATCTAAATGAGAGCTGATGTTTCGGCTAGTGTTGAGAGCAACTATCTAATATTTAACTATATAATTGATATAACTAACTAAATCTATCATGTCGTTCTTTACTCATATCACTGTATTTCTTCCGTAAAAACTCTCCTAAACACTCAAGTAGCATTTAAAAGCCAAATTCATTTTAGTCAATACATTTTGATGGTTAATTTTCCCAGCATGCAAATAAATAAATACCACTCTCTTTTCAAAATAATGTTTTAATCCTGGTTACTGTATAATATAATACATTTAGCCAAAATGTAATGAATTACAATTAACGTTATTACTTTTAAGTACATTACTTGTGTTAAATATTCATGACAGATTTATAATATAAATTCATATGTACGACAATGAATGAGGAAATATAGAAATTAAGTGGATCACTTATTGAGTAACTAACCAAACAATGTACATCGATCAGCCACAAGATTAAAACCACTAGCCTAATATTGTATAGGTGCCCCTCGTGCTGCCAAAACAGTGCCAACCAGCATCTCAGATTAGCATTTTGAGATGCTGTTCTTCTCACCACAATGTCGGTTTGATGGGCTGGTTTGAGAATTTCTGTAACTGCTGATCTCCTGGGATTTTAAAGCACAACAGTCTCTAAAATGTACTCAGAATGGTGCCAAAAACTAAAAACATCCAGTGAGGGGCAGTCGTGTTGACGGAAATGCCTTGTTGATAAGAAAGGTGAATGGAGAATGGCCAGACTGGTTCGAAATGACAAAGTCTTCAGTGAATCAGATAACTGCCCTGTACAATTGTGCTGAGGAATATCCCCTCATAACGCTATTGAGATGTGGGTTGGCACTGTTTTGGTGACACGAGGAGGACCTACACAGTATTAGGTTGGTGGTTTTAATGTTGTGCCTGATCGGCGCGCGCGCACACACACACACACACACACACACACACACACACACACACACACACACACACACACCTTAGTAAGCTACGGTTTCAAAACAGCTTTTCATGCACTAGTTTCAACTATAAAAGGTTCCACATGTTCACTCAGATGTGTGGTCAATTACCCATAACAATACTTTTAAGACAGTATGATGTTTGACCAACAAAGATCCAAATAAAAAGTGAACATTTCCCCCCCCATTTTCAGAAGAATATTTTCAGTAGGACATTTATCACTTTGACAGCTGTACATTCATCCTTGTGACTCAAACAGTGGGAGAGCATCTGTGCAGTCCCATTAGGCCATGAATAGCCTGACAAAAAAAAAAGTACCTTATTCACCAACCGTAAGATCGTGATAAATAAATAACGATTGAACCTCTCAGAGTCTCGCACACCTTCACATTCTGTCATTGCCGGTGATGAGCTCAACTGTTCTATTAGACCTGAAGTGCGGCATAAAATTTTTAAGGCCTTGTAAGCGATCTCACTGTACACAAGCAGTTTTATTGACAGGATTAAAATTGCATGGCCCACATGTTGAAATATGTGCACTAAAATCTGATCTTGATGTGTACCACTGCAGTACTATATAACTTCATTGTCTCCATGATGTATGCACTTGCCTGGCAGAATCAAAGAGGTTATTTGTTTCACGGTCATTCTGCTGTGAAACACATAAGCGGCATTCATTTGGACTACATGCTAAACACGAAGACTGTCTTTCTACATTGATGAAGGCAGATATTGAGGTAGAAAAAAAAAAATACTTTGGTATAAGTTGTGCAAAGAACCATCCTAGGGCAAAAACAAGGAGATGGGAGGGTAAACAATCTATTACAAAACAAATTATTATTTGCTTAAAAAAAAAAAAACCACACACACACACACACACACACACACACACACACACATAATCAAAATATCCAACCTGGTGTAATGTTGGTGTCCAAGGAGTGGAAGAGAGGAGACACAGGAATAGAATCTTTAAATCCTTTAATTACAATCACTGGAGTGGAACAAATGCTGGAGAAGAACACACAATAAATCTTAACATTTGTAATCCCTGGAGTGCAACTAACAATAAATATTAACATTAAAACGACCAGACCAGACCAGACCAGACCAGAACAGAACAGAACAGAACAAGGACTGACAAACGGTGAAAAAAACTAAAGGGTATTTATACACAAGGAAACTAATAATGAAATGGAAGGCAGGTGTGGATGATGATGAGCAGATAGAAGTGAATAGGGCAGTGAATTCTGGGAAACGTAGCACAGGGGAAAACTTCAAAATAAAAGTCCTTGAAGAAAATGAGGGAGACAGACTGTGACATCTGGTCTCATAGAATCACATCCTATAACTAAATGTTTTGAAAAATTATTTTTATGTTGCTTGTTCTATGTATCGCAGCAGTTTCCTGGTGAAACACTAGATTCAATACAACAATAATGACTTTTATTCCCTTTCACACAAATTACGAGTAAACGGCTGCTTATCAGTTCATAAACACCTACTTTCCGCTCTGTTCTTCACACATTGCTGTCTTATCACATCAGAACACTTTAACTATAGTGCAATACATTTTAGGCAATACATTTTAATGTTTGCTTTACAAAACCAACTACTTTACAAGTTTATACAGGTGCAATTATGTTGCACGGTAACTAGAGCTTTGCACCTACAACACAAAACACTGGAGTACATGAGCCGAACACACAATTAATTGATTTTTCATCTCACATTTTCTTTTATGACACTATATGTTATGATTAAGTATACATTTTAGGGTAGTGAGGTAGGTTTATGTTGATTTATAACTTGATAGATCATTAACCTTAAAAACATCACCTTTTTGGGAGAACATTTAACTCACTTTTAGTGCCACACATTTCACCTCTGAACTGCCACGATACATGTATTGAACCACATAATGTAATTTAGCAAAAATTTCAACATGTTCTCACTCTCAAGCAAGGGCATAGACTTGGGTTGAACTTGGGTGGTTGCAGTGTGAAGCATTTAACCATGTTTCAAATGATCATGGTATAAATAATGGGCGGAGTTGTACTTGCTTGTTTTGATAATTGAGGTGGTTACCCTGCTCCCAAGGCACATCAATCTACAGATGCAAAAGCCCCCTCTAGCGTGTGCTTTTTAATGCAGTTGGCAAGTGAAATACTTTTAATGAGAAACGTTTGGCATCAAAGGACTGACACGAAGAGCATCAAAATGTTATCATCATGAAATTATATGATGGGGTATGATTTTAATTTTATTTGAACTCTGCAACATTTAATCACAGTGGTTAATGTTTAATCAGCAACATTTATTTGTTTGCAGTGTGATTAATCCATTGTTTTCTGTAAACATTCTGCTCCACTAAAGAGCCTATTTTTGTTCTGGGTGTATTTCAATATTTTAGACTGTTTTCTGTTATGAACAGAACACAGTGCATCACACCCTGCTGCGTATGGTGCTGTGTAGCCATGGACCGGTCAGAGTGCCTATGATGATCCCTGTCCACTATCAAAAGTGCTTGAAATTTGGCACGCGAGCATTGGAACTAGACCTTGGAGCAGTGGTAGAAGGACGCCTGGACCGAAGAGTCCCGTTGTGGATGGCCGTGTATGTGTGCACCATTTACCTGGGGAAGTGATGGCAACAGGATGCACTCTGGGAAGACGAGAAGCCAGTTGTGGGAGTGTGATGCTCTGGGAAATGTTCTTGCTGGGAAACACTGGGTCCAACCATTCATGTGGATGTCAATTTGACACATGCCACATACCTAAACGTCGCTGTATACCAGGTACACCCCTTCATGGCAATCATATTCCCGATGGCAGTGGACTCTTTCAACATGATAATGCATTCTGCCACACTGCACAAATTGTTCGGGATGGTTTATGGAACATGAAGAAGAGTGTTGCCCTAGATTTAGAAATTGGGTTAGGTAAGGGGATATAAAATATGGAATCATAATGTTGTTGTGAATTTAGTTTAATTACTTCTGTGTGCTTTGTTCTTGTGAATAGCCCTTAAATGTTAGTCCACACTCTTGTCCAGTTGAAGCAGTAAAACCACACTAGACAGGCAAAGGTGTGTGGACACTGAACATAATAAAATGTACTGTAAACAAAAGTAGAAACAGTGAAGCACAATAGGAATATTTACATAAGAATGGCTACACCTACATCTAGCTCAAGCTTTGATGTGCCATTGCTCACTGAATAATGGGCCATTTCCTTTCAAATATATTTGACCTTCTATATAGCCTTCTATTCCTAAGCTTCAATGCTGATGTATTGACAAGTCATTCACAGACTGTCTGATGTATATTACAAAAAAGAAAGGCAAGCGCTGACTGCAATCTAATCATATTGGCTGTTTGTATGCCACTTCCGTGCTGTTTTATCTGTCCAAGTAGAAACAAAGATATGTCTAAGTTCATGTCCACCCATTTTCAGTTTCCTAACATTATCGTTTTCCAAATTATACAGTAATAGAGAACGTTTTCTAAAGTCTGTGTTTTCGGTGAAAGAAAACCAATACAAACATATGTAGTCAAACAAAAGTGTATTAGCGTGGACATGGCCTACGTAATTGGACAGTTATTAGACAAAATAAACTGCATTGCGGACCAGATGTTCTGCTGCATGTTAAAAGTTTGACTATACAAGACTACTGGTAACCAGGCAGATATTTGTGTAGTCCCTGTATGTGGTGTTTATTCATAGACCACTTCTGTATAATGACAAATGATCTACAACTGTGAGTAGATCAAGTGCCATTCTTAAAAATGATTTTGCGTTTATGTTCAATTAAAAGAGTTGCACCAAATATGTTGCCCATGGCACCTACAACAGATGGGGCATAGTAACTGTTGCCTAATTTGTTCTGATGTACTGATGGTTTGAGGCTAGTTATGCTTCGCAAGACAGTAATGGCTGCGTATGTCTTGTTGATATTCAGCAGCAAGTTGTTGTCATGGCACCACTTTGATCACATCAGCATTCTCTTTTCTGTATGATGTTTCATCACTGCAGCTGATTAATCCAATTACTCAGGTGTCAGCAGAAACTCTGGTGATGTGACTTTTGTGGTGTTTTGTGGAATGGAATGTTGATTAAAGTGAGGTAAAATGTTTAACAATGGCGCACAATAAGCATAATCATACTTGAAAGGTTTAATTTGTTTCAGGGATAACAGATGTGGGCACAAATGTAGCTTGTTACAGAATTGTGCACTGTCCGTGGTTCTGAAGTGGCTGTTTATTGTATATGGGTAGTTTACATAAAATGTAACATACAGTACTCTATCTAAAACTATTTGAAACAGCATGTTGGTCATTCTTTTATATTTATGCATGCAGTAGTGTGTATATATATATATATATATATATAGAGAGAGAGAGAGAGAGAGAGAGAGAGAGAGAGAGAGAGAGAGAGAGAGATTGATTGATTGATTTTAGGGCTGTCGAATTAACTTGACAAAAAATAACGCGTTAAAAAAAATTACGCAATTAATCACACCATAACAAGGAAGATTCCTGAGAAATGCAAGCTTGTAGTACCACCTCTTTACTCCAGAGGACAGTAAGTTAAATTTCAGCTGTATGAGCACTGAACAGTTTATACAGTGAAGAAAACACTACAGTGGGCAGAACAACGCAAACATATGTTACATTCTTGCGTTCAAAACATTAGAAGGAGCGCAAATGCAAACTAAGGGATCTCAAAATGTGTTTAAAGATTGAGTATTAAACTATATTTAACTTGAAACAGTGAACTAAACAATTTATGTTTATGATGCAACGCACCCGAGACGCTACATAAGCATGACTGACGCAGGTGTAAATTGATGGGCTCTTAAACAAGCCCTCATAATAAATCTCCAACTGATTGACAAAATCACTTGTGAAAAGGATTGCTGTGAACTGTGTGCCAGTGATTGACTTATGATCAATAATATGGTAGTAAACAATACATTGTATTCTAAAGCCGCTTTTGTATTGTCTTATCAATGATTAACTCTTCTGCTACAAGAATGTAATGCATTTTAATTATCTGAATATTTTGTATTTTATTAATATATATATATATATATATATATATATATATATATATATATATATATATATATATATATATATATATATATATATCTTTTTTAAATATTTAAAGATAACTATGTATAATTATATATTGATATAAATATGTATAATCTTTATATATTGAATTATTGTTATATGCGGGGCTTTCTCAGCAAATATTTGTATATGTATGTATGTATGTATATATATATATATAGTGAGAGAGAGAGAGAGAGAGACGGATGGATGGATTGACTGATAGATAGATAGATAGATAGATAGATAGATAGATATCACTTACTTTCTCTTCCCCGCACACACACACATACTAACTTTCAGTTAACAATTTAAAACATGCTCAACGATGTTTGACAGAGTACGAGTGTAGAGGAGGGTGCCAAATGTAGGAAGGATTGAATGTATTTCACATTCATGTGTGTTGTTTTTGAGTTGCTGCTTAACAAGCTTTCAAATTGATTTGTTGTGGCAGAACTCCACTAAAGTCAAGGGCGAGCTCTGGAAAATAAATAAATAATGAATTAGCAGCGGCAAACAACACAAAAAATGTCACTCTTATAATAATTTACTCCACAGGGCATCTTGCCGATAAGTAACATATTATTTTGCTGTGTATTCACCCTTTTTAACTGTTTTTATCCTAGTGTACCTTTACAAAGACAATGGCAACTTTGATTTGCAGTTTCACCCAAGGTGGTCTATAATTCCTGGAGAAAACTATAGGCTAACGTTCACATTTGTGTCAATGGTAGTTGTTCGACTGACGTCTGACCTCCCAGAAGTGGGTGATTTAAATATTTGCTCATGGGGTCTCATTTCTGGATCGAATTTTTAATCGAATCGAATAAACTGAGCTGTAAATTTCACATGATTAAATAATCTGGAGTTGCAAGAATATGACATCCTGACAACGCTGACTGGCTGATAGCTCAATAAAAACATAAACAACATAAAAAACAATAACAACAAAGAAAAACATGTACTGTCCAGTCACTAATGACTATCCTGTGTTATACCGTCAGCAGCAGCAAACAAGTCAAAATGTAAATCCACTTTACACTTTTTTGCAACCAGCCAACTATGCTCACATGAAGTGAAAATGGGGTTTGATCATTTCAGTAACTTTTGGTCCACACTAAAACCAAGTATAACTTTAAAGGCATTTTCGCCATTTCAGAGCATTAATTACTGTTTTTTAATAGAAATGACATTTTAACTATAAACAGAGAGAAACAATTTATGTTTCTTCAATTTGCATGTCCAATAAGATGAATTTTTATTGAAGAGAACATATGTTCCCAGTCTGTCGGTCACTTCGACGTTGTGTCGAAGAAGCGACACTAGGGGTCTCTCTTGAGTGCCGAATATGCCTCTGATCTATGAAAAAAGGCCAATGAGATTTTGGCAGACAGTATTTGCATACCCCGCCCCCGGACATACGGCTATAAAGGCAGGGAAATACGTCAAGTTCATTCAGAAATTTTCTTCAGAGTCGATGGTTGTGTATGCAGTGAGCTGTGAGTCACACACCTGTTCCTCTTCCTCTGAGCTGATTCTGCAGTTGGATCTACGGCTCACTTCAGCGGCTTTGCCCCTGGGTGCTTTGACAGCACAGTTAAAACAGTTATTTTCTCTAAAAGAGTTAGTTTCTCTAAAAGAGCAAATACACGGCTGGCGTTGAATGTCCTTTTCAGGACGGGTCTTTTTAAAGACGTCTTTTCCGCCTCTGTGTAGTTTCTGGATGCGGTTGATTTCACCCCACCTCTGACGGTCATAAAAGCTGCCTCGCGTGCCTGGGCTGCGATCACACGCAGGCAGCATTTTGTGAATGGTTTATGTTCTCAGTGCAGAACATAGCCATGGCAGCATTGTGGTCGCGGCTTTCTTTTGTCATGAGAGAAAGCCACTTCCGCCGCCCCCTGCACCTCGCCTCCTTCCTACGGGATTGGGGCAGGCGCCACGGGCGATGAAGGCGATTTGGGAATAATGACAGACTGTGTTTCACTGGAAAAATCCCCTCGAACCACCCGCCTCCCCGGCACGCTTGATTGCTTCCGTCCGAGCTCGGGATGAGTGATTTCTCTCCAATGGTTCATGTTCTCAGTTCGAGAACATAGTCATGGCAGCATTGTGGTTGTGGCTTTCTTTTGTCATGAGAGAAAGCCACTTCAGCCGCCTCCCGCATCTCGCTTCCTTCCTACGGGATTGGGTCAGGCGCCGTGGGAGATGAAGGCGATTTGTGGATAATGACGGGTTCCGTTTCGCCGGGTAAATCGAACCACCATCCTCCCCGGCACGCTTGCTTGCTTCCGTCCGAGCTCGAGATGAGTACGGCCTGCTTCACTGCCAGCCAGCCGGTCCCTTGAGCTCCCGGAATTGCATGACGACATTGCCACTGCATCGGAGAGCGTTACAGCAGCGTCTGATGCTGATGACTCGCCTGGGTCGCTAACTTCGGGTCTGCTCGCCCAGTCTGAGCCTGACGCACAGAGGTCCGCTATGCTTTCCATGGCTACCGCAAGCACGAGGTTGTACTGGAATATATATATATATATATATATATATATATATATATATATATATATATATATATATATATAGGAGTGCATGATTAAGTGCTCATTGAAAATCTGTTTTTAGAAAAAATAAAATTTAAGACAGAATGTGAGTCTGTTTCACGGATGGAGTTGTGAAGGCCACTCCACCAATGAGGTACAGTGAAACCAAAAGTCTGGGAAAGTTTTTTTGGTGCCTCTTTGTGTTGGTATAACAAAGCGCCGCTCATTAGCCAACCACAGGTTTCTGGTGGTAATGTAGCTTTGCAGAAATTCTTTTAGGTTTGATAAACAGGGGTGAAAGGAGTACTGAAAAATCATACTCAAGTAGACGTACTGTTACTTCCTAAAAAAAGAAAGTGTGTGTAGAGTTAATATAGCTGTCCCAAAGACTACTCAAGAAAGAGTAAAAGATTAGCTCATTTAAAAGTACTTATGAGTAGTGATTATTGAGTACCGAGTTGCAAAACCTATGCCGCATTATAATGAACACTATGTCAACTTTTTTAATACATCATGTATCTTGTACCATTCTCAAGATATAAAAGCTCATGATTAAAAATGCACTATTTTTGAGCTGAAAATTTTTAAGAATCGGAAACAAAGGACCATAACTCGACTGTCGGCCAAGTTAACCATGTGACTCTGAAAAGTCACATCTGATTAGCGCAGGACACCTTTGGGGATGCAGCCAATTTCAGTTCAAATAGTTCCAAACAGGAAGAGGTCACTCTCTTCATCTCTCTCTTCACACGCTCTTCTGGTCCGCTGACTGCTCAGACTTCACTCTGACTCCATGCCATTTGAGGTCCAAGGGAGCTCGGGACTCGACGTCCCGAGAAAGTTCATCACTCTCTACGGTTCACAAACCCATGAGAATGCCTCGCTTCACAGCTATCCTAATTCATTCAGACAATAAACTTTGATCAGACAGAAATCAGAAGCGCCAAGAACCAAGCCACACAAAAAAAGCAAGTACATCTCCAATATTGTGCTCAAAGTGCTGGTGTATTCATTAAATAAATTGGGTAATCTGATTGCAAATCAATGTAGACTCAAAGAAGGATAAATGGTTCATAAGGTATTGTCAACAGACTTTGTAAAGGTATGTTTCACTGTACTGATCAGTTATTTCACATTCTGTCACTTTTCACCAATCTCTCTCTCTCTCTCTCTCTCTCTATATATATATATATATATATATATATATATATATATATATATATATATATATATGTTAGATTAGATTTATGTTTAGAATAGTAATAAAGTTTGACTGTGTTCAAAGACGATTTGACTGTAGTATATTTTGATAAATAATCTCATCCCTGTTTCTACAAGATTTCACTTCAAAGCTATGCCTATATACATGTGATATTATTTTCAATAAGCCATGAGAACAATATCACACCAATAAGTGAATTAATCATAATTCACTTATTAAAACTAATTCCTTACAGTAGAAATTGGGAGCTGATACTGGGGCAATTTCAATGGTGGAGAATCTATTAAGACAAATAATCTAGTTATAATCTAATTTATAATGGTTGTCGAACGCGACTTAGTCCGTTATACATTTCATTACCTAACAAGTACAGTTTAATTTAGTTCATAGCTCACATATTTCAAGACCCTAAATTCCCTCCTAAATATCGTATACCAAATATCCTTACATATTATGGTGTGAGAATGTGGGTATTATAACTGACCCCGTCCACATCTCTAAATTATATATGTAATTATCCTACTACATGAATCTGATTCCAAAAAATAAAAAGGAGACATGATAACAAAAATTAAACGATTAAAAAGATATTTTAAGATCACTGATCACCATTTTAAATTGTAATGTATGAAACAATTATATTCAAATCATGTGTAGGGACTAAATTTCCCTTAATGCCGACAGAGCGTTACTGATGTGCATAAAACATGTTCAAACAATGCAAGCAATGCAAAAAAATGCTAAATAAGTAGGATCACTTGGCACATCATGTCCTGCACAATAGAGGAGGTTGAGCAGGCATGGGAAATTTGTTTGGTACAGGGGCTACATCATGCTTAAAAAGGAACAATTCACCCAAACATTAAAATGTACTAACCCTCATGCCATCATGCCATGTGTTTTTCTTCTGCAGAACACAAATTAAGATTTTTAGAAGATTATCTCAGCTCTTTTGGTCCATACAATGAAAGTGAATCGATGCTAACATATCTAAAAATGTAATATATAAAAAAGCTCAACAAATCACATAAATTAGCATAAAAGTAGCTTAATCCATGTGCCTCCAGTGGTTTAATTCATGTCTTCAGAAGCGATATGTTAGATGCGGTAAGAGATCAATATTTAATTCACTATATAATTTTCACTATTATTTCTCCACCCTGCTCAGTCAATCTCCACTTTAACTTTCACTTTCTTCTTATGTTTTTGGTGATTCACATTCGTCATGCATATCACCACCTACTGGGCAGAGAGAAGAATTTCTTGCAAAAATGGTCTAAATATTGATCTGTTTCTCACCAACAGCTGTTATATAAATTCTGAATTCATGGATTAAACCACTGGAGTTGTATGTATTACTTTTATGCTGCTTTTATGTGCTTTTTGGAGCATCTTTTTGGCACCCCTTCACTTACATTGAATGAACATACAGATCTGATATATTACTTCTAAAAATCTTAATTTGTGTTCTGAAGAAAGAAAGTCATAGACAGATGGCATGAGTGTGAGTAAATGATGAGTAAATTTTCATTTTTATGCGAATTATTTCTTTAGGTAGCACATGGTGCACATACCACATTGACCTCCTTTTGAGATGCAATGTTCAACAATTATTTAGTAATTGTATCTTTTAAGCCCAGAAATGTGTTCTCATTCTAATGCATGATGCACAATTTTCTGAAGTTTGTGACTGTTGGAATGTATTGCTCTGCAAATGTTGATACTTTTCTATCTTTATAAAGGCTAATCGTAATTATAAATTATTTTATCATCTCTACTTTCCTGGTAATTTATTATACCACTTAACACACTCTCTACATCAGGGGTTGATATGATAAAAAAAAAAAGAACAATATTTAAGAAAAATATTATATTTAAAAATGTCACTTTTTTTATTCTATTACATTAATACTCCTAAAGCTACTCAAGTTATTCAGCCAAAAGTAGTGAGTGGTTTTCTCATTTCCTTGTTAATGTTGTTTGATTAGTAGCCTTTTTATGACATAGACTGTTAGAGTGTGTCCAATTCGTTTACATGTACACTTCAAGTCCAACATTTTGATGCAAATATGCTTTTTGTCTCATTGTTTAAATTCACTTTAGACATAAACAACTGCGTTTACATTAAATCCTCACCAAGACGGGCACTGGCACACAAAGTGTATTTGGTAATTTAGGTGCGAACACGCATTAGCGCTCAAACATTAGTCGCCTGTCAATCAAACAGCACGCAGCAACAGACGTCAGGAAATAAAAAGTCAATCTTTTATATTTCATTAACCAACAAATGGTGCTCTTATTATCGCTATTGATTAAATGAACACCCCTGTTCTAGAAGTAGAACATAGGCTAAATATAGGAAACTACTCAAAAGTTTGACCGAGTACATCTCTCTTTTTTCCAATAAACATCTAGATCATTTTTTTGCCCAGCCCTATTGATAACATTGCATTAATCTCTCAATGCAGCCCAAAATAATCAGAAATTGAAATTTACCTCAATATGTTTCTTCAAATTAGAGGCAGGATTAATGCTGATATCTGGCTTAAGCAAGTTAAACTCACATGACACGATTAGGCAATTGGCCTTTTTCAATGCGAAAAGCCCTTTCAGGTGTGGCCGGTTATGTTCAGCTGTAAACTGTAAACTGTAACTCCACAGCTGCCGTTCAAGTTTTTTTAATGTGAGATTTGATTTGACTGGAGTCACAAGACTCTCCTTAGCCAATCATGCTGATTGATACAAATTAAATCAGGACAGAGAATTAGCAAACACAGATGGTGGGAAAATAGCGCAGTAAAAGTACAGTTACAGCACTTAAAATGTACTCAAGTAAAAGTATACAATTTTAAAACTACTTAAAAAAGTAAAATTCTTGGGGAAAAGTAGTTAATTACAGTAACGTGAGTATTTGTAATTTTTTATGATAAATGATAATATTCTGTCATAATTTAGACTCACTCTTGTTGTTCCAAACTTTTATGTCTTCACCTTCTCTGGAACCAAAAACAAGGTGTTTGGAAGAATGTTAGGGACTGACATCCTCATTCACCATTCACTTTAAAAATGACTAACAAATGGCAGTGAAAGGTCACTATGGTTAAAATTCTTTCTGACATCTCCTTTATTGTGTTCTTTGTGTCCAAGTCAAACCAGTTTATAACATGAGCGTGAATAAATTGTATCATCATTTTAATTTTAAACTAACAATGAAACAGAGGGTATAAAAGATCAAATTACTGTAGTAATAATCAAATCCAATCGGAAGTAAATAGATACTCGCTTCTTGAGTATTCTTTTAATTCGATGCTTTTTTACTCTTATTCATGTGATTGTTAATATTAGTACTTTTACTTCTACTTGAGTAATACATTTTTTAAATACTTAGTCCTTTTAGTGGAGTACAGTTTTTGGCTACTCTATCCACCTCTAGCCAAAATACAACGTCCACACATGTGAGGTGCGTGAGGTTTAACATTATACTGTATGTAAATACACATTGTATTTAAGACTGCAGTGCCAAAATCACTTACCCTGTCTGTACAAAGTATTTTTTTTTTTTTTTTATGTTTTATTTTTGTTAGGTGTAAATCTGGTAAACCTCATAACATGTACATGATGCATACTAAGGACTGCTTGCATAACCAGAAGATACAATTTGCATAACCAAAAGTTCATCCGCCTAGAAAAATGGCCCCACCAAAACTAATATTTAGACAACTAAAAAGCTCAGAGACACATTTTTTTGTACTCTAAAGAATAATTATTATTATATGCTCTTTAACACATTTACAAGCCGCATAATTCTGCTTTTAAACTCTTCTTAATTATTTGCCCCATAGACTTCCATTATACTGTTCATTACTCTGAATGTGATTATTGTTTGTTTTTACAAATCGAGGGAGTCAAAATAATTTTCTGTGTAAGCAGCATGGCACATACATTGTTAATAGAGCATGTTGAACTTGTTTTGAACCAATACACATTCTTTTAATACAACATAAAAAAACAGAATATGTATTAGATGTCACATCCACACCAGACTCCCCCTCTCACTCCACACTCCGCTCTCTCCCTCCCTGACTACTAATCACTTTCACCTGATCCCAGTCCAGCACTCAATCACATCACCCCTATAAGTACTCACCCGCCACTCCATCATTGTCTAGTTTCCACAAGGAACACTCAGACTTACCTGCGCTTCCTATGAACTCAACTTATGTGAAGCTCTAGTTGTTTCCTTGATATTCCTCGTCTCATCAATCCCAACTCATCTTCTTCCTCTGACTTCCCGGATTGGCACTCCTTCTGCAATCTCCCTGGAAACACAAACTCTGGCATTTGAAGTTAAGTTACCAATCTCTCCTATAACGTTTGACTCACCTAAATATCTTCAATAAAGCTCCCGCTACTGGGTTCAACCCTTCTGTGTCTGTGTTGTGTTATGACATCATATGAATGCCAGTATATGCAACAACATTAGGAATGCACAGATTTAGGATAATTCTAATCAAAGAACACAAAGTAAATACTGTATATTTTTCCCTAGGGGGAGAACGCAGAGCATTGCATGTATGTTACATCATTCCCCAGTCTTGACACATACATTTATACCACATTGTGTTATTTTACAGTGTATATATATACAGGCCAACATTTCAATTTTAAGAGTCATGGGAAACATTCTTAATCAGAGATGGCTTGCAGATTATGGCACAATACGAGAGTCAAATCTGTCCTCTAGCATGCCTGTGGCAAACAAATTCTGGCTATATTATGAGAAACTGCTACTTGTCCTAATGCTTTTTGTTAAAGAAAGCTGATCACTCTGGCAATTTGTTGCACTTTGAGTGAAAGTGTGAGAGCCCTAGACTGTGTTAAATTAAATCTGTTTTCATAGGCACATAAAAAACTGGACGCATCCTTCTGAGTATGAGTGTCTGAGTGTGTAGTGTGTAATTTTCTTCTATTATGTTAAAGTTATTGTTCAGCAAGAATGAAACTCTTGTTGTCATTTACTCACCCTCATGTAGTTCCAAACCTGTATGACTTTCTTTCTTCTGCTGAACGAGAGATCATTTAATGAATGTTTAAGCTGAGGCAGGTGATTTCTGTGGCCAAACCCAAAGAGGTAGTAGTAGTAGTAGTAGTAGCAATAATCATAATAATAATAATGTAAATATTTTAATAATTTTTATTATTATATTCTTCATTATTTTATTAAATATATATGCTAATTATTATAACACTAATAATATATGTATAGTATTTTCTATTTTTATTATTAGCAAGTGTAGAATTAGTATTTACATTATTATTATTATTTATAATCATATTATTATTTTGTGACAGGGCGGAGGGCGGGGCCGGGTTGTGATTATACACACCCTTATCGAGCTAATTGAGCCTCGGAGAGGGATAAAGTCTGATTGTGGACGGTGGTGCGGGAGAGAGAAATCGTTTATGGACATGTCCGTCGTGTGTGTGTTTGTGTATTTTGTTTAAGTTTCACATTAAACTATTATTTATATTGTCAAGCCAGTTCTCGCCTCCTCCTTGCTCATCAAAATCCCTTTACATATTATAATAACCTTTTTAGTATAATAATATTTAAAGTGTCTTTTATTATGACTTGTATTATGTTATATAATAATAATCACATTATTAGTATTATTATGTTAATAATAATTGTTGTTGTTGTTGTTGTTATATATTTGTCATGTTTACGGGACTTAACAAATTTATTTTCATACTATAAAGGATACAGGATAAAACTGCTACAAACGCCTCTTCAAAAATTGTGTTAATGCAGAAAAAGCAAACAATGAGATGATTGATTCACATCTTGTCTTGAAAAACAAGAAAATCAGAGTCTTAAGAGATAAAAACAACCCTCTACAACCTCATCCAGTCTTTGAGACAACACAGCCATATTGGTCTAGACGCCTGCTGGCGTCCTTAATGAAATATCCCAGGCCTGCAAAGAGCTACAGTACAATGTGCTAATATCGAATTTCTTACCATTCTTTTGGGGAAGGTGAATGTTTATTTTCATCAATTTTGCCGTCCCTCACTGCAGAACTCACATTTGTTCTACTCTCTCTAGCGGGCTAATGGCATTAGCGTTGTATTAGTGCAGAGGGGCTGTAAGCAGAGCCGTTACCCCAAATGGAAAAAGAGGCCAGTTTGCTGATTCACTTTCCCTTCACTGTGAACAGATAAAATGAATGAGATTTGCAAATGGCTGTGTGTATTTTGGCCTGCCATTTACAATGATGGAGGGAATTTATTATGGTTGACTTGAGAAAGCTATATTAATCAGGTCTGTTTTCTGCCTTTAAACTTTCTTTATCCCCTGTGAGGTTAGCGGTGCTATTAATGCCATTACATAAGTCTTGCTTGTCTCAAGTTGCTAATTTCATAGGTCAGTACCAGGATCAGGCAGAGAAATAACAGGCTCACCATGGCACATGGAGGCGCTTGCTTGACCACTAATGTGATTAGGGTGAAGTGTAACCCACAATCCATTCAATTGAAGGTCTTTGCTCAACATCTAGGGCTGCATGCCAAGGGCTCACTCTGATTTTTGTGCATGCGCACAACTTTTTTATTTTAATTATTTTTTACATTATGCAAATCTAGGAAAACTTCTGCGTATAACACTTTCTTGGAAATAATAGTCCTTCTTTAAAACATGTAAAAGTTGAATACAGCAACTTTCAACAAGAGGGGCCTTGGGTTCTTTATCAGAAAAATATCTGCTTAAAGTCTGGTCCACTTTGCCCAATAACTGCCTACTTAGATGGGAAGGATTCTCTGACATGTAAAGCAATCAACCACATTTTTTTTGGGAGACATGTTTATCTGAAATAGTTGAAAACACACTACTAGAATGGCATGGCAAAACTCATTCAATAATTGCACAGAAGTGTCTGTCAGTGATCGAAATTGGTGGAAATGAGTGTAGAATGCATAATGAGAATTCCTAAAGTAACGAGTTCATATTATTTACTAGAATAAAGCGTAATATACAATTCTGCTCGCATAATGGTTTAATATTCCTATGCATCCCTATCTCATACACAGACAACTCAGTGTTACTCATGCTCACAGCTGAATTTCATGGAACAAAGCAATTATCTCAATTTAGATAATTTGGCTTCTGTCGTTTTACTCAGAGCTAAAGCTTTTGACTGTGTTTGGAATTCATGCTCAATGCATCAGGAAAATTGAATGTGTTCACTTTGATGCGGTACTCACGCTAAATTTTCCACACTGCTCCACCACACATGAGTGTGATGCCATCTGTGTGGCTAGCAATGCGAGGTAGTTTAATTAGTCTCACTGTGAAGTTAGAATCGAGAGTATGGTTCAAAATCTCTCTCTCTCTTCAGAAAGCCACATTTTGCCCTGCTATGCTCACAAATTTGTATATGTGATAATAACACTGTATCTACACAGATTAATGTAGTTATCTACACTGTAAGCAGCCTGATTTTTTATACATTTAACATCTCTTTTAATACTATATTTTATTGCCAAGTGTCCCAAGTATGATTTGTATTGTTAAATTGTAATAAGTTTTAATGTCAGACATCGATAACACTTTGCAATAAGGTTGTAGGCTATACATTATTAACTAACGCAAAAGTTAAGAATGACTAGCAATGAACAATCTTCTACATACTAATACATTTTTACATGAAAGACATATATAGTTTATGCACCATGGACTAACATGAACAAACAGTGAAAAGATGTATATTTAGAAATAAGATTAACCTAGATTATAAATGCTTCATCAGTGGTTCATGATACCAAATGCATTAACTAATGTTAACAAATAGAACATTATTTTAAAGTGACAGATCAAAGCCAGCTGAGGTTGTGTCTGGTTCACACTGTTTTTGGTCTCTTTTGTTTCTAATCAACTAAACACAATTGGAGCAATACTAGCTAACATTATGTATGAAATTATTTCACCATTCTAAAAATGCCCCATCTAATTTTAATTTGTATACCAATGGATTTCCATTTAAAAGTAGGATTCAAAGATTTTCACTAATTTCACTGTTGCTGATAATGCTGAAAATATAAAGGAACAAAACAGCCTCTTTTGAGCTTAAATCATTATTTTGTACTGAGATGGCTTAGTCATATACATTATCTCGAATGTTAAAGAATCAACTAGCAAAGGCTTTTAATTAATTAATGTATTTTTTATTTATTTTACTTTTCTGGCATCACTTTCAAAACAAAAACAAACCAGAGATTAAATCAGAATGTAGATTTTTTTTTTAATAATGTAAACAACGTTTCAAAACGTGCTCTCCACAACATAGTCACCATTGGACATTTGGAGCATGTGCACTTAAATGTAATGGGCAAAATCATTTTGGTGGACATCCGTTAGTCCATACTCAGCACATGTCTGGTCTAACAAAAGATGATCACGGTAAATTGTGACATCTTGTGAAGGAGACTGTTCTTCCAAGAAGCACTAGCAAGCTTGCTAATCAATCTAGTGACAAACATGATGGATCACTCCATGCATTGGTGCTGTAAACTAATGCATCAACACCATAACAACAAAGGCTTCAATCTGCCATTGACCTAAATGTGGAGGCAGAACTGGACTAAAGGTGCTGAAAATTGCTATTTTGTCAAGATCTGTGCAATTAGAGGCCTAATCACCAGAAATGGAAGCGTAGCAATTGTTCAGGAAAAAGTCTGGAAGACTCATAGTAGCATTAAACAATTCATTCAATTCAGGCATCTCATCCAACATCTCATCTAACACCTCATCCAACATATAATGCAGATACAGCATCTGGTTTATAAGCTCTTTCAATGCTTGTTTTGCATTTTTGTCCTACTGGGATGCATCCACTCTTATTTTTAAGCTTACTCTTCTTCACTAAGAAAACAAACTTTATTTTAATTATCCCATATTTTACAAAACAATCAGAAGTTTGAGAAATAATTGCAAACTAACAGACCACCTCTGTGCCCACAGATTTCAATAAATCAATATTAAAATCTATACTGCTGAAAGTACATAGGGGACAGTACGTCTAGTTGTCACACTTTTTACTCCAGTGAATATTATTAAGGGACAGTTTATTTTTGGTCATTTTCAAAAGCCAATTTCTAAATAGGAACATACTTTCAACTATTTAGCATTTCCACAGTTATATATTGTGACAGGGCTGATTCTGCACTCCCGGTCCCTTATATCCCTTCACGCTGGTGCCAAAACCCAGGACTAGCGTAAAGGGAATAAGGGAAAGGAGAACCGAGCTTGACAATATAAATAATAGTTTAATGAAAAACTTAATCAAAAGACACAAATATACACACATGACGGTCAGCTTGCCGTAAACGATCTCTCTCTCGCACCACCATCCACAGTTAACCTTTATCCCTATAGGAGGGATGATTAGCCTGATAAGGGACAGCTTGTGCAGAATCACCACCTGGCCCCGCCCTGTCACAAACACACACACAAATATATATATATATATATATATATATATATATATATATATATATGTATGTATGTATATGTGTGTGTGTGTGTGTGTGTCAGATGGGCTGGCTTGATGGGCCGGCCCCGCCCTGTCACACACACACACACACACACACACACACACACACACATTTACATAAATATATATATATATATTGCACCCTGAGGCCGCGTTTATTGTTGCAGGGAGCTCAACAATGTCAATTTAAAGACAAAAACACCAACATACTTTCAGCTTGTTACATGTAACACTAGAGAAGAATGGGTTTTGGACCACTGTTACCTCCACTGGTTACAAATCCCTCCCCCGCCCACCATTCAGCAAATCAGTCCACTCTTCCATTCTGCTTCTGCCTGCTTACTGGCAGAAACTGAAACAGGAAGCACCCGCCTCAGAACTATCCAGTGCTGGCTGGACCAGTCGAAATATATTCTAACGCACTGTTTTGATCACATGGACTGGGAGATGTTCTGGTCCACCTCTGATGATGACATTGAGGTCTACGCAAATTCTGTAATGTGTTTCATCAGGAAGTGCATAGAAGACATGGTGCCAACCAAAACAATATGGATCTACCTCAAAACAAAACCGTGGATTAATGACAATGTCCGTGCAGCACTAAATGCGTGGACCGATTTTAATACTGGGAATAAGGAGGAGCAAAAACAAGCCAGTTATTCCCTCCATAAAACCATCAGAGCAGCAAAACGTCAGTACAGGGACAAAGTGGAATTACAGTTTAACACTGTAAGTAACACAGTTTGTGGCAGGGACTCAATAACACCATGGACATAAAAAAGAATAGACACTCCCAAAAAAAGACCACCGCCTCTCTTCCAGACAAGCTTAACACCTTCTTTGCTCGCTTTGATTTGAACAACACCTCCCTTCCAGAGAGAGGTCCTGTGGCCGACACAGCAGACGATAGTTCACTTACTGTCTCTGTAGCAGATGTAAACTGATATCTCAAACGGGTGAACATTCACAAGGCCACAGGTCCAGAAGGCATCCCAGGTCGCATCCTCAGAACATGCGCGAGCCAACTAGCAGGTGTTTTCACAGACATTTTCAACCTCTCCCTGTCTACAGTTCCTACATGCTTAAAAATGTCCAGCATTGTGCCTGTACCAAAGTAAAGTAAAATAACCTGCTTAACTGACTGGCATCCTGTTGCTCTGACTCCCATAGTCAGCAAACACTTTGAGAGACTAATCAGAGATCACATTTGCTCTTTGCTGTCTGCCTCTCTGGATCCACTACAGTTTGCTTACCATGGCAACCGCTCCACTGATGATGCCATCGCTTACACTCTATATACTGCTCTCTCCTACCTGGACAAAAGGAACACATATGTGTGAGAATGTTGTTTGTGGACTTCAGTTCAGCACTCAACACCATAGTGCCCTCCAAGCTTGACAAAAAGCTCCAGGCTCTGGGCTTGAACAGCTCACTGTGCATCCTGGACTTCCTGTCAGGCAGCTCAAGGTGGTCAGAATGGGCAGCAGCATCTCTCCTCCACTGACCCTCAACACTGGAGCTCTGCAGGACTGTGTTCTCAGCCCACTCCTGTACTCTCACTACACCCACGACTGCGTTGCAACACACAGCTCCAATGTCATTGTTAAGTTTGCAGATGACGTGACGGACTGATCACAGATGACGGCTAGACGTCCTACAGTGAGGTGATGTGTTCCCTTACACATTGGTGTCAGTAGAACAACCTCTTTCTCAATGTTAACAAGACCATGGAGCTTGAGGTTTACTTCAGGAGAATTGGACATAGAACACAGCCCACCACTATCGACAGAGCACTGGTGGAGAGGGTCTGCAGCTTCGAATTCCTCTGAATTCACATCGCTGATAACTTCACATGGTCTGTCCACACAGAGGCCATTGTTCCTGAGATGACTGAGGAAGTTTGGGATGAGTAACAACATCGTTAGATCGTTCTACACATGCTCTGTGAAGAGCATTCTGACTGGCTGCAGTACTACTGCAGAGGGTAGTACGAACATCCCAGCGCATCACTGGAGGTGAGCTTCCCTCCCTCCAGGACATCTAAACCAGGCGAATTGTAAGGAAAGCATGGAGGATCATCAGAGACTCCAGCCATGCAAGCCACAGACTGCTACCATCTGGCAGACGGCACCGCAGCATCAGAGCCCACACCAGCAGGCTGCGGGACAGCATTTTCCATCAGTCCATCAGACTGCTGAACTGCCAACAACTCCATATCCTAGGACCTTAACACTAAATTCACTGGACTCAATATGTATATACTGTATATATCTCATCTATTATTATTAATAGCTACCCTTTCACGCACATCAGAGCAATAATGGCAAAACAATAGTATATGCCACACATTATGTATACTGTACTTAAGTCAATTCAGTGCAATTGCCTCCAACTGTTCAGTTTATATATTGTGCAATGTGTTTCATGCAAACTGTGTAAACATCTGTGTATTGTTATTCTGTACACTGTTATATTGTTATTGTGTACATTGTCACATTGTTATTCTGTTCAGTGTACTTATACTTATTGTATTTACATGTATAACTGCAATGTCTGGACCACACACATACTGTAAGCTTTTCCCACATAATTTTACTTGTGTAATGGCGTAGTGACAATAAAAGTGAGTTGAGTCGAGCTGATATGAGCTTTTTCTTCAGGATGAGCAGCAGACAGGGTGATGGAACAGGCCATTAGTTTTGATTGTGAAGAGGCCTCCCTTTTTGCATCTTAAATACATTTATTTTACACACACACACACACACACACACACACACACACACACACACACACACACACGTTCAGAATTGTGGTGGGAATAAATATTTTTGTGCATCTTGTTTTTGCTTCATCAAATGTTTCATGACTCTTACAGTAGGTGCATTTATTGTGTACACATATTAGCATACAATCACACTAAAATATTATCAAACTGCAACTTACATCTGTGTGCAATGAATTTGTAATATGACACAAAATGAACCATTAAATTATGATAAAACATGATGCTAAAGTGCTGTACAACTGCAGTTCTTGACTGCAAATGGACTACTGAGCTATCACTATAACCATTCCTTAAACTCTAGAAAAGAAAATCAGCTCTAGTTTTGTAATAAAAAGCTTTTGGGGTTGTGGTTATTATACAGTGGCTTTCAAAAGATTGAGATTGTTAATGAAAATTAATTTATATAAAATTTTTCTAATTGAAAAATCATTTTTCATTACAAATTACTGAATATAATATAATATAATATAATATAATATAATATAATACTGAATTATTGAATATAACAATTAACTTTCAACGGATGCAAGGATCTTTTATACAAAGGAGTTCATGGTAAATGTCACAAATCTGCTTATTTTATTAATGACCTAGTAATAGTTAATCATAAATATCCATATTATGTTTATTATTTATTTTATGTTTTAACTTAAAATTTTTAATTTACAATTTTTAGAAACGTATTTACTTTATATGTTTAAATTTGATATTTCTTTCTTTCACTTACTTAAAAACTCAGAAATTAGATTTCTGAGTATGAGTGTTCTCTTGACACTGTAACCCAATCCATCAATAAGCAAAAAATGCAAAGGGTGATGATACTCATTTAAAATTGTAATAGGACTGTGGAATAATTTCTTACATTTGTGCTGATGTTATCCATGCCACCTAATTATTTTAGCTTAAATACATTTTACTATAAAAAATGTGCTACAAATAGGACTTACAAATTTCAATTTAATTACAAATTTGCACCTATGAAAAATCTTTAATTATTTACTCACCATCATGTTGTTTCAAACCCATATTCTGTTATTTTATGTGGAACACAAAGGGAGGCCACGCATAGTTGCTGAGATGGGAGATGTAGGATCTATTTGCAGGCTTTAATAAAAATGATGACAGTGAAACAAACAAACGGGAACTCAAAATAGCAACAAACAAGAACTGACAATGAAGGAACTAATCTAGAGGGTATTTATACATACAAGGCTTAATGGAATGGAAAACAGGTGAGAACAATAAGGAACAGATGGCAGTGATGAGGGCAGTGCATGCTAGGTAACGGAGTCTGGTGGAAACACTTTAAAATAAGAGCCCCAAGAAACACGAGGGAGACAGACTGTGATATAATTCCACCTTTAAGGGGTGACTTCTGGCACCCCAAAGTTGGCTGGTAAAGTTGGATGACCAGGATGTCCCAGGTTAAAGATTGGGTCTGGAGGTCTGGGGGGGCCATCTCAGGGTAGAGACTGGGTCAGGAGGTCTGGGAGGCAGCCTCAGGGCTGATATAGAGTCAGGAGGCCTGGGAGGTGGACTCAGGGTTGGGATAGAGTCGGGAGGCCAGGGATGCGGGCTCAGGGCCGGGACTGGGTCAGGAGGCCTGGGGGGCATCCACAGGGCTGGGACTTGATCAGGAGGCCTGGAGGGCATCCACAGGGCCAGGACAGGGTCAGGAGGTCTGGGGGGTGGCCACAGAGTGGAGACTGGGTCAGGTGGTGGAGCCGCTGGAGGAGGGGCAGACAGAGCTGCTGTAAGAGGAATCTCTGTAGGAGCGGGTAAAACCGCTGGAAGAGGTGTCTCTGAAGGAGCAGGAGAGGGCGGAGCGTGGAGAGGTTCGACGAAGGCAGGCAGAGATGTGGAACGCTCTAAGGGCGGAGCTGTGGGAGGCTCAAGGGGGGAAGCTATGGAAGGCGGAGCCATGGGAGGCTCGAGGGGCGGAGCCATATAAGGCGGAGCCATGGGAGGCTCGAGGGGCAGAGCCATGGAAGGCAGAACTGTGGGAGGCTTGACGAGAGTTGGCAGCGACTGGGGAACGACCTCCGTGGTCGTGAGCGTGACTGTGGAACATCCTCCGTGGTCGTGAGCGTTACTGAGGAATGACCTCCGTGGTCATGAGCACTGGCAGCGACTGAGGAACGGCCTCCGTGGTAGTGAGCTCTGGCAGAGACTGGGGAACGACCTCCGTGGTCGTGAGC
Source organism: Moxostoma hubbsi (assembly GCA_032164185.1). Classification (NCBI taxonomy): domain Eukaryota; kingdom Metazoa; phylum Chordata; class Actinopteri; order Cypriniformes; family Catostomidae; genus Moxostoma; species Moxostoma hubbsi. The sequence goes on from JAVLUX010000025.1 coordinate 4,963,859, forward strand.
ACGGGCAGAGACTGGAGAATGACCTCCGTGGTTGTGAGCACGGGCAGAGACTGGGGAACAACCTCCGTGGTCGTGAACACAGGCAGAGACTGGGGAGAAGGTGTCCTTTCCGTACAGCTGGGAGAGAAGTCATGTGCACTGGCTCATTGGCTGTGGCAGGCTTGGAGCAAGGATTCCCACCATAATCCTCTGTGTAATGGGAACCACAAAGTTCCAGAGCCTTCTCCACATATTCACAGAGGGATCAGTGAGGATCAGCTGGAGGCATCAGTTCTTTCAGTGCACTATTCAGACCGGTCTGGAAGAAAACCACCAGAGAGCGGTCTGGATAGTGCACTAAATTCGCTAATTCTAAAAACTCACGGACGTGATACTCAACTGGATGGTCCCCTTGCTTGAGTAGCAGAATTCAGACAGCCGCTACATCAATATGGGTCAGTTCCTCTGTCATGCATAGTTGCTGAGATAAGACAGGAGATGCAGGATCTATTTGCAGGCATTAATACAAATGATGACAGTGAAAGAAAGAAACTAACATACGGGAACTCAAAACAACAGCAAACAAGAACAGACAAAGAAGGAACTAAACTAGATGGTATTTATACATACAAGGCCTAATGAGGGAATGGAAAAGAGGTGTGAACAATAAGGAACTTATGTCAGTGATGAGCGCAGTGCATATTGGTTAACATAGTCAGGGGGAACTAAGATAAATAATAGTATTAGGAAGCACAAGGGAGACAGACAGTGAAAGAAGCACTTTCCATACAAAAAACAGAAAACTTTGTAGATATCATACAAGTATTTTTTAACTGCTTTATTATACTTGTTATGTGTTTTTGGTGTTTTTTTTGTCCTTTTTGGAGCTTGACAAATGTGGTCACCATGAACCATTGCAGTATGTTGTGTAAGTGGTTTACAGACTTATAAAAGGAATTCTAATTTTGTGATTTGTTGCAAAAATAACAGTATACTGGTTTGAAATGTTGTGATGGTGAGTAAATAATGACACATGCCAACTATTCATTTATTGGTCTATTTTTTAAGTATTCAAATAGCATGTCACCTATTAAAAATGCATTACATGGACCAGGTATATTTAAAGTACTGTATATCTTCATCTCATACTTCATCTCTATCTTCATCCATGCCAAAAGAAACAAAGACTGTGGTGTTAATTTTTCACCCTCTCTCCTTTCTTTCTATGGAAGGGAACCTTCTAATTCTGAGCACGACCGTTGTAGTCTTTCAAGGACAGTCCGGCTGAAAAGAGTAAATGTAGCCTTTACAATTACAAGGCTGCCTAAGTCAGATAGCACTGATCAACTAGAGGATCCTCACAAATGATGCCACTAATTTCTTAATAAAAGGCATCATTTGAAGAAGGTGGAAAGCCAAATTAAACACAAATTTAAACTTCCTTGTCGCTGCATCAGATGTACCACCAGAGACCAATTTGAGCTTTACAGTAATTGACTGAGTTAATTGAGAAAGTGATTTTATTATTATTTCAGAGTTTGACAATTTAACATTTTATCAAATACCCCATTGTGAATATCACAGCTGCAACTATTCTATTTAGTTTCCTCACCAGAGATTTTGGTGGTTGAGTCCAGCACCACTCTATTAGAGCTATAATGGAAGTGCTAAGAGGCTGTATAAGCACTGTGGCCAACTGCAGCGATTTTGTTGCATCCACACGGTGAGCACATACTTTGTCTCAGTCAGAGTTTTGAGAGGCCTATTGGGTACCTACTGAAGGCATACGTTCACATAAGAAATCGCTCTACCGAAAGATTTTACTTCTCCAAGCAACAAATCAGCTAAGCCATCAGTTCACACTTTCTGAAGCATCATCTAAATCAGATATTTCACAAGGCCTTCCATCTGCAAGTAAAATATATTGTAATAATACAAGAAAATATGAGAGGCAGTAGCTGTATGTACTATAACATCTATAATGATGACAATGTTCAGTAAACTGTAAAATGTATTGTTATTCCTAATAATAATAAATAATAAAAAAAAAATCTGCTGAGTAATGTAGTGCATCATTGTAACTGTAGTTTAGTTACATTCGCCAAGCAATATAGCAACTTGGCACATGTGTTTATCAGCATTTTAAAATGGCTTTGAATTACATTTATGCATTTGGCAGATGCTTTTATCCAAAGCGACTTACAGAGCCCTTATTACAGGGACAATCCCCCCGGAGCAACCTGGAGTTAAGTGCCTTGCTCAAGGACACAATGGTGTTGGCTGTGGGGACGAACCGACAACCTTCTGCTTAACAGTTTAGTGCTTTAGCCCACTACGTCACCACTCTATGCAGCTCATTCAGCCAGAACAATCAGGTTTTATAACCACTATAGAGCGTAAGTATCTGGTTCTGAAAGAAAGATGAAAAAATGTTCAGCGGATAGAAATGCCTTGTTGATGAGAGAGTTAAATGGAGAATGGGCACACTGGTTTGAGCTGATGGAAAGGCTACGGTAATTCAGATAACCCCTTTTTACAATTGTAGTGAGCAGAATGGCTTCTCAGAATGCAAAACATTTACAGAAGACCACATCTGTTTCCACTTCTGTCAGCCAAGAGCAGAAAGTCGAGGCTGAGGTTGATTTGGTTCATGGTTTAGAACTCTTTTATGAAGGATTTTATGAAATCCCTATTTAAAAAAAAATACAAAAAAATAAATAGGAAACACACTTCTGGAACCAAGGCGGCTGAAAAAGTGGGCCGGCACAGTTGTGCTCTATCATACAACAGTGAGTTTCAGTCCTCTAATTTTTTTAGGACAGGGTAGCCTATAGACGTCATGCTTCTTAGTCACTACAGAATATGTGTTTTGTTCGAGATGTACATGGATAGGTCAATTGTCTTAGCAGCTGTTAGAGCAAAGTGTTAACTGCACCAACTCTGATGCCAATTGTCTGGAGTTTTGGATTTTAATTAATCAGTCAAAAGAGATAAAGGCCCTGTGGTACCTGTAAATGGGCCTAACGATAGCGCATTGTCACAGTTTTTATGTATAATTAGAGACCACATCCATAATAGTGCCTCTAAGGCAGACATGTCAGCTTGTCACAATGACCGCAATTAGTAATAACAAAAGAGTAATGAAAGAATTCCTGGAGTGTTTTAGCATCTCCACTGTATGTCAGTGATTCCTTTGTATCTAGGTAGGTGGCGAATAGACAGAGGGATGGATGGATGGATGGCTGATGGATGGATAGATATGGGTGATGGACAGGGTTGGGGAGTAGCGGAATACATGTAACGTATTTTATATACAGTATGTAATGGATTACGTATTTAAAATAATTAACTGTATTCCACTACAGTTATAGTTAAAATCATTTGTAATTAGAATACAGTTACATTCCAAAATTTGATTACTGAAGAGATTACTTTGTATTTTATTGTAATTTGATGGAAAACATTTATACATATATATGATTCACTCTCCGTCTCTGTTGAGAAAATTCACGTTGGATCATATTTCTTTTTTTCTAGTAAGGCCTTTGACATTAGGGCAAAATCATATTCTTGATAATAATTTTTGTATTGTTTTCCTGTAGAAATGTCTATTTGATTGATCTTGATATAGAAACAACACAGAGAAACAAGTTTTTCAGAGAATGTATTTTTAACATGTGTATTTTATCTTACTGTACTGGCAGAGATTTTATAGTCAAAACAAGTGAACAAATCTACCAAAGCTGAAAAAGTAATCAAAAGTATTTACAATATGTTACTGACCTAGAGTAAAACGGAATAAATTACAAATGACTTTTTACAGAATGTTTTCTGTAATCTGTAGTTTCAAAAGTAACCCTCCCAACCCTTATCAAGTAAATTGGTGGTATTGGTGGTGGTGGTGGTGGTGGCGTAGTGGGCTAAATCACTAAACTGGTAAGCAGAAGGTTGTTGGTTTGATCCCCACAGCCATTGTGTCCTTGAGCAAGGCACTTAACTCCAGGTTGCTCTGTGGGAATTGTCCCTGTAATAAGGGCTCTGTAAGTTACTTTGGATAAAAGTGTCTGCCAAATGCATATATGTAAATGTAACCCTGGTGATAGATAGATAGATAGATAGATAGATAGATAGATAGATAGATAGATAGATAGATAGATAGATAGATAGATAGATAGATAGATAGATAGATCACTTTCACTCTTTTTCATTGTATTGTTTGGAACAGGGTGAGTACAGATATTTATTTTTTATTTATTTTTTTGAGTGAGCTACAGTATTTCTTTAAAGAACAAAAGTTATTCCATCTTCACCAGTATTAGATTAAATAGTTTCAAGACTGGCATCTCACAACAGTTAATAACCAGTTACTGGATATGTTACCTCAACTCTCTTCAGCATTATCTCTGGCATGGTGATTTTTGTTTGGAGAAATTTTATTGGGCTCCAAGCTCTCAAGCTTAAAGCATAAGTGAGTAACTGCACAGAAATTACCTTTACTCCGGCACCTTGGATTAGCATTTCTCGACGTCTGTTATTTTACCTTAAGGGCATGGAAAGCTAATGGACATCTTGTGTCAAAAAGATACAGTAGATCTGGTGCTGAGCTTCACACTGGCAGATTAAATGCCAGTGTCATGGAACAGTGTCAGCAATTTGTGGCCCAGGTGGCTTGTCGGCTAGCCAGAATGTCCAGCGCCTCATTCTACAACGATTGATGAAGAGAGTATGTGAAGAGTTAGCACTTTACCCAGTGACGCTTAGCTTCATCTGTAAAAAAAAAAAAAAAGTTGCATTGCGAAGAGCACACACTTTCTCACATCATCTGTGGATATACTAAAGCAGTGTACTGTAACATTGCAGAAGACAAACTATATTATAATCTTTAAACTATGTTTGTTACTTACCTGAATCTATGAATATAGTAGATGATTACTGAATTCTAACAAAATCAGTGTTGGGGATTAACTAATTAAAAGTAGCAACGTTTCTAACTTAATGGAGTAAACAAAAATTTTAATTCTCTCAATATTTGCCATTTGTTATCATGTCTTTCAAAACCCAGGGGAATTTCTCAAGTTTCAGTACATAAAGCTTTAAATTCCAGTTTGTTTCTATTTTGTGGCCTCATAAGACTTAAACAAATAGCACAAAAGCAGTATGGACTGCTTTAATGATGCATAAAAGGTATTATAATTTGTATATCTTGCTGCTCCACTGGGTGTCCTTGTGATTTTAGTCTTGCAAAGTCATAGATAGTTTACATTTTTATATGATTATTATATAAGTCTGCACGTCAACAAAGCTTTGTGACTTAAGAGAGAAATACATACATTCTTGTACATGTAAAGGCGATACACAGATATACAGTAAAATTAACATAGAAAACTGTGACCTGCATTATTATTTGAAGGAAGTTTTAGCATGTCCTCCTCAGTGACAATAAATAATGACATGAACAGCAGGGATGCTGACAGTAATTAACTAGTATAATGTAAAAATATACCCCCTTAGAGACAACTAGCCAAAATTAATTATTAAGCATAACACTGGTATAGTCATACTGATAAAATAATAATGATAATCTCTTCAGATACACATTTTGTCACTGTGTATGAGAGGGCTAGTTGTCATACTTATTACTCTGATAAATTCAAAAGAGCTAGATTTATTTAAAAGGTAGATTCTGCATAGCCACGCACCTTATAATCTTGGCTCCAAAAAGCTTTTGGAGCCCCTTTGGCTGTCTACTTTGTCCAATTTCCCTTCTTATTCTCAGCTTTATAAACAGTGCCTTGCACACTCTGTCCCTGATAAACTAAATAATTTGCTCAGTCAAGTGAAACGGAGTGAGGCAGAATTATATATAAATATATATAAATATAAATATATATATATATATATATATATATATATATATATATATATATACAGGGTTTGATATGTATTCCACTACAGATTACAGAATACATGCTATAAAATGTTATTTGTAATTTATTCTGTTAGATTACTCAAGGTCAGTAATGTTGTCTAATTACTTTGGATTACTTCTTCAGTACTGATAGATTTTTTCACTTGTTTTGAATAAAATCTCCTGAATCTACAGTAAGACAAAATACACGTTAAAAATACATTCTCTGAAAAACATAAATATCTTACGCAGTTTTGTTTCTAAAACAAGATAAATCAATTGTATCTTGTTTTAAGGATTTTTAGATATTTTTACAAGGAAAAAGAAAAAAGAAGATTATTAAGAATATGAATTTTGCCCTATTATCAAAGGTCTTTCTAGAAAAAAAAAAAAATAACACATCATAAGAAAGTGTTTCACCGCTGTTCAAATGCATTTTGGATCGCATCATTTATATCTGAAAGGACTACATTTTAAATGAAACAAATGGCAATAAAATGCAAAATAATCTCCTCAGTAATAAAACTACTTTTTGATTGTAACTATATTTTAATTACTAATGATTTAAATTGTAACTGTAGTGGAATAAATGTACTTATATTTGGATTTTAAATACATAATCCCATTACATGTATTCCATTACTACGCAACCATGTAGGTATATTTATATATACATATATATTCAGCTGAAGTCATACGTTTACATACACTTAGGTTGAAGTCATTAAAACTAATTTTTCCACTCCACAGATTTCATATTAGCATGACATGTGCAATTTTTCCAACAATTGTTTACAGACAGATTGTTTCACTTTTAATTGACTATATCATAATTCCATTGGGTCAGAAGTTTATATACACTAAGTTAACTGTGCCTTTAAGCAGCTTGAAAATGTAGCCAATTAGCTTTTGATAGGCTAATTGGAGTCAATTGGAGGTGTGCATGTGGATGTATTATAAGGCCTACCTTCAAACTCAGTGCCTCTTAGCTAGACATCATGGGAAAATTTAAATAAATCATCCAAGACCTCAGAAAAATCATTGTGTACCCCCACAAGTCTGGTTCATGCTTGGGAGTGATTTCCAAATGCCCGAAGGTACCACATTCATCTGTACAAACAATAGTATTCAAGTATAAACACCATGGGATCATGCAGCCATCATACCACTCAGGAAGGAGACTCTTTCTGTCTCCTAGCGTTTAATGTAGTTTGATGAAAAAAGTGCAAATCAATCCCAGAACAACAGCAAAGGACCATGTGAAGATCCTGGAGGAAACAGGTAGACAAGAATCTATGTCCACAGTAAAGCGAGAAGCCACTGCTCCAAAACCGACATAAAAAAAGCAGACAACAGCTTGCAAGTGCACATAGGGACATCTTACTTTTTTGAGAAATGTCCCGTGGTCTGATGAAACAAGCAAGGAGGCCTACAAACCTGTTGTAGCTACACCAGTTCTGTCTGGAGGAATGGGCCAAAATTCCAGAAACTTTTTGTGAGAAGCTTGTGGAAGACTACCTGAAATGTGTGACCCAAGTTAAACAATTTAAAGGCAATGCTTCCAAATGCTAACAAAGTGTATGTAAGCTTCTGACCCACCGGGAATGTGATGAAAGAAATAAAAGCTGAAATAAAGTAGTGATCCTAACTGAGCTATATATATATCTATATCTATATCTATATATATATATATATATATATATATATATATATATATATAAATGTCTTGGCCTGCTGGGAATTCAGCCACTCCAGATGGTTAGTCAATTACTGGTGCTGAGGACCACCAAGTTCACTCTGTCTAGTCAGATGCATTGGTGAGTTCAAATAAGAAATAAAAGAAAAGAAGAAGCTATAATGACATTTGTCTAAAAACTGTCTTGCGATTGGTTACTGTATCCAGCTTAGTCTCTATTGATTTGTATTGCTTACGTATACTGCTCGTGGAAGGTGACTTTTTGACTGCCAAATTTGAATAAATCTATTTAACTTGCAGGGTTACGAGACCTGTTTCTCAAGAAAACACTGGACTCTAGTGTTACAATGCCAATTACAATGATTTAGCAGATACTTCTAACACTGCTGGTAAGTAATTAATGGTGCTTGCTAAGGCAAGCATCAGTATTAATGTTGCTTATAATTATAATAAGATGAAAACTTAAAATGACCAGAAAATCAGAGGCTTTGTTCACACAACAAACAAGTACGACTTAGTTTTCAAATCTGACCTTTTGGCCTGATTGTCCACAGGAAAGAAGTCAATGTGCGATGCATCTACAAAGGTTGCTATAGTAATGATGAAAACAACAGCATGATGCCAATTGACTTTCTCATAGAACAACATGAAATGTTGCCTCTGCAAATGTCTGTCATGACATCTCACCATGGAGCTGAACTCATAAGTGTCATACGATAAAATAAATGACAGAGACATTTTAACATATTAACTAGCCAAAACTATTGACTTGTTCACTCATTCACTACATGTATGCAATAGTATATAAGGGAAAACATGAGTGTATTCAGACACAGTTCCAGATGCTAGTGCACGCCCAGTAAAACCGCATGTCATCCATTTTAACGTGTAAAAGCCAAATATATTTGGAATTACGCAAAAATGAACCTGGACATTATTGCAGTACAATATTGCACACTTTGTATTATGTTACATACACATTGAATTCCAAATTAAAAAATATATCAGATATTAATTGTATTTCGAACCTCATATGGACCTCATATGAATATTGATTTCATATGTTTTTTTTTTATATATATATATATATATATATATATATATATATATATATATATATATATATATATCTGTTCATACTTAAAAAAAAAATTGTTTGAGTTGAATACGGCAACTAATTAACTAAACAAGAACACCTAAATAACACCTTTTCAACCACTAACATTTTCTTTAATATCTAAATATTTTGTTGGATGTTGTCTTTTTGAGAAAATAGAATGGAAATGTTATGCAAGCCAACTATAACCGTGCATCAGATTTAAGTCCTCACTCTGTAAGTCTTTTCTAATAGCACACATTAATGAAGTTATCCCCCAGTCGTTTCAACTGATGAACTGTAATTTAATGATGCTAATCAGTCCAAATTCACCTCAGAAGTTCACTTCCACCTCGGCGACTTGCCCAGTACTGCAAAGCAGCACTGAAAGTCATGAATGTTTTTTTTTCTAGAGTTTTGATGGACAACTACCTATTTCAGCTCCAACTTCCTCCATCAGAAAGAAATAATGATATCTTGGAAGTATTAGAACTTCCCACAGTCATATCATACCCCTTCCAGAGTGATATATATATATATATATATATATATATATATATATATATATATATATATATATATATATATATATATATATCCATACAGGAAGCTTCCTTAATATCGACAGTGACTCCCACACCGGCTCATTTTCATATAAAGTGGCCTCACAGAAAGCATTTCTTTAGATAAATGTGCCTCTGTGCCAAAATTTTGTCTTCGCTGACGATGCAAAAGGCATCAGCTTGTTGCAGTTCTACAGAGGGGTATTTATAAAATCTGCCTCAGTCTTTGACAGCCTTCAATGTCTAATGAATGGTCAAGGTATGGCCATTTGTCACTCAAAGAGGAACCAATGCAACATTACTGCTTATCTTTGTGCAGCAGTCTAACCTTGATGCACAAAAAGAACATTCATTTCTTGGAAGCATCTTCATGTCAGAGACAAAACTAGAAAAGAAAAATACCAAGTCATATAGTCTTGTCATCTGTTCAAAAGATTTTGGGTTTGTTCAAAATAGTGGATTATTTCTGAAATAATAAATAATAATAGTAAAAGTAAAAAAAGATTTTCAGCCTGTTTTTAAGATTTACGCATTTCAATTGTTTGACATATGTCCATCAAACTAAATTTAGTAATATTTAACTAAATGTAAATATTATGAATTAAAGATAATATGACATATTTAGTATTTATAATGTCAACTATTTAAATATTAATTCTGAAAAAAAAAAAAATTATATCCCAATTAACATTAAATTAAAGGAAAATCGTTTCATTCTCATTACTGTTACATAAACACACACGCACACACACACACACACACACACACACACACTTGCTTTGGCTATCCTTATGAGAACTCTCCATAGACATAATGATTTTAATACTGTACGAACTATAGATTCCATCCCCTACCCCTAAACCTAACCCTCACAAAAAAAACTTTCTGCATTGTTTAGTATGTTTTTTTTAAGCGATTTGAATTATGGGGACACTAGAAATTGCCTCATAAACCACATTTAAAGCATTGTAAACTTGTAATTACCAGTTTGTAACCTAAACAAATTTCCTCGTAAACCACCCCCCCCCCCCCCCCCCCCCCCCCACACACACACACACACACACACACACACACACACAAACACTGAATATATAATTTCATAAGTATTTATACATCATGGTATCATTTGTTATACATCTGCTTTTAATTAATTAAAATATACTTGATTTTGATTTGTAAAAAAATACTGCAAACGCCACACTTTATTGTAATGCATTAAAAATGTATTACACTAATAAGAATAAGAATTAAAAAAAAAATTATATTAATGGAATAATTCATGACATAATAAAATAATATTAATGCGAACAAATCTAAAGCTCTTTAATTATTATTATTATTTTTGATGTTGTAAATTATACCAGGACATTTCTTGACCAGTTTCTTAAGATTCACTTATCAGCTACTTTTCTAGGTGACAAGTAAAAATAAGTAGACATACAAGTCCTAGTACATTTTCATCTTTATAGACAGCTGTGATGAATTTCATTTATTGCCCTTTTTTATTTTTTTTTCCTCAAAAGCTAGATTAGTCATGTACTCTAAAAGTGGGTCAGTTTGAAGCCCACATGATAAATCCATTTAACACTTTTATCAGTGTCTAACACAAACCACTGCAAATCAGCAGATACTATCATTTAATAGTTTAGAGCCTGTCCAAGCTAATAACCAAATGACACAATATATATATAACACTAACTGACATCCTTTTGGAAAGCCTAATTATGATTTATGGGAATAAAAGTCAGGTTGCTTTCACCAGTGGTGACAGCTTTGAGAGGTCAACACTAATCCATAAACAGCATGTTTGTGTATTTTTTTATTTTTTTTTGTTGATCATAGCTGCAGTAATTAATCAAATGATGATCAAATGGTGGAGAAGAGTGTTATAGCTGGCCATAGATCTAAATGCACTGTGTAGTTTCACCATTTTATAGAGCTGATTCAGGTGTCTGGATCACATGATGCTGTACAATCCTAATAAAGTTTGCCAGATGGCTGTAGTCTGCTGGGTCCTCCACAACCAAGTACTCAAACCAGCGAACAAGATCAGGAATTGTACATGAAAATTGTGTACAACACAGTTTTTGGGTGTGTTTACATGATTTAAAAAAAAATATTTTGTGATTCAGTCACTAAAACAACACAGACAACATGCTCAAATGAGACACAATATCAGCGGACACAGTTAATTCTTGGAGAATTCTCCCAAGTATATTGATCCAGTTTAGATAATTATTTAGGGAACCCCAAGGCATTATTGATGGGGAATGAGTCATGTGGCTTTCACCAGTGCAGACAGCTTTGAGGGGTCAATGCTCATTAATAAACTCACCAGCTATGAAGGCAAGCTACACAAAAGCAACATCTTATTAAAGTAAAGACACACTTTTCAATGTAGGTCAAGACGACTCATCAAGCTGCCTCTGGCCCCACGTCCTCTATGACTCTTGTGAGGAGATTTGGAACAGTCATCGTAAAAGGACATAGTGTCACTGAGCTAGAGGGAGACACATCATGCTCCTCTCAGATGTCTCATTGCTGAAGTGACAGCACAGGTTTTCAGGAGTTCTTAAGCTTCCACTCTGAGAGGTAGTAGTTGAAGATTTCACCCAACTTTTATTTCCTGCATGTAAGGCTCCAGCTACCAAGTCGAGGTGCCAAGGTCCTGAGGGCATCCGCCTACACCACTCTAGCAGTACGGGATTCATCAGCAGGTCTTCAGCCGTGGGCGGAAGAGACTCCTTAAAGAGGCTTTATTAAAATTGTTTTCTTTTTTGAAGGCACAAGCTCTTTGCCGTCTGTCTGCAGCTTACAAAATGAAAAATAGAAAGTGTTACTTTCTGAGAGAAGACTTGTGATACTTTTATTTTATTTTTTTGGATGAATATTATAGTCAGTTAAAGTCTCGGTTAAGTAATTGGGGAGTTACATACATTTTTGCATTGATGCTGAGTGTAGACTGGGGCTAGTTTTCCCCACTTTTTGCTCCAGTGAATGTTTGTCAGAGTATGTTTATTCAACCCGGTATCACGCCGAGGCGTGAAATAGACACGCCGGTCCACTCGCGGATGCGTGTCTATTTCACGCTTTGCCTCCTCCAGGCGTGTACATGACACGCGCGCGTCTACGTAGAATACCGGCAGGGGGCGATCGTTTCCTCGACGCCAACAACTGTCCGCGCACCAAAGAGGAAGCGATACATCGCGTTCTCCAGTTCCGGTTAGCAGGATATATATTTTTGTACATAAATACACTTTTTAAATAAAAAAAAAAATATATATATATATATATATATATATATATATATATATATATATATATATATATATATATATATATATTTTTATGTATTTATTTACATCAGCACAAGATACTCCACAGCCCACACACACACACACACACATATAACAACGTTAGGCTACAGCAACGTTAGGATTTCTTCATGAAAGCAGCACTGTAATGAACCTTTATTTGTCACATATGGTCACAAGTGAAAGTAACCGGCGAAATTGGCCGGCATCCCGCCCGCACGAACGTGCAACGCGACTACAACGGTATCGCTTCCTCTTTGGTGCGCGGAGAGTTGTTGGCGTCGAGGAAACGATCGCCCCCTGACGGTATTCTACGTAGACGCGCGCGTGTCATGTACACGCCTGGAGGAGGCAAAGCGTGACACCGACACGCATCCGCGAGTGGACCGGCGTGTCTATTTCACGCCTCGGCGTGATATCGGGTTGGTTTATTGGTAATATTATAATAACAGTACATGAATAATCATGAATTGATACCGGAATTAATAGTTACTTACACATAAAATAATGATGAGTTTAGAAATAGACTAAACAGGAACTAATGAAGAGCTAACATTAACTATAACATGATTCATATTAATTCATGTATTGATAACGGTCACATTTATTACATGTTAATACATGTTTGATGTTTGATGTTAATGTGTTAATTAAAATGAGGAAATATACTAAATCAAACAGACTTTATAAGAAAGAATGAAGTACTTCAACCTTGAATTAAATGTGCATAATTTAAAATGGTCATAATGAAAAAAAATTATAACATTTGATGTCTTTAGGTTCGCCACAAACATCACTGGATGACGCAGGATTATTCTACATAATTTACATTGGTCATCCTTATCAAATGTTGAACACATTAAATTAATAGTTCTCCCATGACTTTCCAGATATGTATGGCATTATTGATGGGGAATGATTCAGGTGGCTTTCACCAGTGCCGGCACCTTCGAGGGGTCTATAACTTTGTTTTGTCGGCTGAAAACAAATGAAGATTTTAAGAAGAATATCTCAGCTCTGTAGGCCCATACAATGCATGACGAAAGTGAATTGGGACCACACAAACACATAAAACAGCATACAAGTAATGTAACTCATTTTCAGTGTACAGCTTGCCACTGTGGTCCCAAAGCACAATCTTGATTTCAAGCTCAGTTACATTTTATAGTGCTTGACACATGCACAGATTGCTAGTTGGTGCAAGGAAGTGTAATCAAGTTTGAAATCATGATGCCCAAGTAAATATATTGTGAAAAATGAGTTATATTTTGGTCTGATCTCACCGAAAATCGATTAAACAACTTTAGAAGACATGGATTAAACCACCGAAGTCATATGGATTAGCCTAATTTTATGCTGCATTTAAGTGCTTTTTGGAGCTTAAATATTCTGGTCACCATTCATCATTTTATGGACCTACATAGATGAGATATTCTTATAAAATCTTTGTTTGTGTTCTACAGAAGAAAAGAGAGTCATATGGAATTTGGTGAACTTTTCCTTTAATGATTGCCACCAATAATTATTCTTAATAATAATAATAATTGCTCTCAACCCATTCTGTGTGATTCTCCATTACTCCCCTCATACTCGCCCTTCCACTGTCTGTCCTACAACTCAGCGCACTCGTCATCCATACGCAGGCCATGTCCACATCTCAGCTTTTACCTAATGATTCACCGGGTAAATCCCTGCAGACCACCCGTTCCCCAGCATGCTCTTCTGCCCCTGTCCGATTCCGAGACGAGACCAGCTCGCCATACGGCCAGTCTGATGGCTCTTTTGGAGCCCCCGAGCTGGATGAGAGTTTCGCCCCTGCATCAGAGAGCGTCTTGGCGAACTCAGATGCTGAGAACTCGACTGGGCTAGTGCCTTCAGGTGTGCCGGCTCAGTCTGAGGCAGACGGCAAGCTGTCCGCTATTCTTGCCAGGGCTGCTCTGACATGCTGGTGTCAGGAGCACAATCTCTCCCTCAATGTCAGCAAGACCAAGGAGCTTGTGGTGGAGTTCAGGAGAAAAGACGGAGAACACAGACCCATCACCATAAATGGAGCACCGGTGGAGAGAGTCAGCAGCTTCAAGTTCCTCGGTGTCCACATCACTGAGGAACTCACATGATCCGTCCACACTGAGGCCGTTGTGAAGAAGGCTCACCAGCGCCTCTTCTTCCTGAGACGGCTGAGGAAGTTTGGAATGAACCACCACATCCTCACACGGTTCTACACCAGCACTGTAGAGAGCATCCTAACTGGCTGCTTCACTGCCTGGTATGGCAATTGCACTGCCCTCATCTGCAAAGCCCTGCAAAGGGTGGTGCGAACTGCCAGACACATCATCAGAGGTGAGCCTCCCTCCCTCCAGGACATATATACCAGGCGGTGTGTGAAAAAAGTTCGGAGGATCATCAGAGACTCCAGTCACCTGAGCCATGGTCTGCTCTCACTGCTACCATCAGGCAGGAGCAGCATCAGAACCCGCACCAGCTGACGACATGACAGCTTCTTCCTCCAAGCAATCAGTCAAGTGAGTGCTCTCATTCCTGCAGGAGAGGCTGCTGTTAATCTCCTGTGATTTATTTTCCACGGTTCAGTCGGCAGACCCGTGTCTCCCTTGGGCAGAGTTCCCTCTGCCCCCAGTCCCTGTGTTTGTAGAGCTCCTCCCCATCAAGGCAGGACCTACCAGTGTGCCACATCCATATGTGGCTAGTAAGCCCATGTGAAGTATTTTGCCACATGTTAACCTCCCTGCTGGGCAGGATGTGGTCTCCACGGGGTCTTTTCCCCCTGAAAGAATAGAATAGGAAAAGAACACATTCCCAGAAGCGTGTTAAAGCGTTAGATGGCCCCAGCTACATATAACACTCTATGGAGAGAAAACATAGAGAGAGAAAAGGCCGCGGTTTGCATGCTAGTTAAGTTGCTCCCCCCCCCCCCATCAAGGATGTGTGGAACTACATGATGTCTTTTGGGGCGTTGGGGAAGTTCCAGTCTGATGCACCTACTATTTTTGCACGCAGCAGCCTGCTTGCACCTGCATCAGCAGTCCACGTAATACGGTTCGGTGTTGTGGTGTTTTTAGATAGGGACCCCTAGTGTCACTACATCGACAGTGAGTGACAGAAGGGGAACGTCTTGGTTACTGTCGTAACCTCCATTCCATAAAGGTCCCTCTTGCCACAACACTGTACTAGCTGCTTAAATGGCCGGGACCTTACTTTCGGCTCCTCAGCTCAGTCTGAACAGACGCACGCTTCCCATATGCCCGTATGTCCGGGGGGAGGGGCATGCAAATTCTGTTCGCCAAACATCTTTTCTCAAAGATAAGAGGTAATCGAGGCTCTCAAGAGAGACCCCTAGTGTCCCTACGTCGACACAACATCTCGTTTCCCATCAGGGGATTGAGATTATGACAGTAACCAAGATGTTTTTCTAGATACTCTTGCAAAAAAGCATACTCCAGCTGTCATTGTTTCCATAGGAAACATTGAAGCTTTCATAATATTTGTAATTTTGAATACATTATTTATGATTATAGTGGTTGCAAATACCAAGTTATACTCAATTATATAGTAATAACAATAAACGTAAAAACTAAAAAAACAAAATAAGTCAATAACAGCATTAGGTATGGCATTGAAGAAAACAGTAATTAACAGTTTGATTGACTCCAGAAACTTGATTAAAGATACTGAGCAGCCAGTTAATCAAAATAATATATGTTTTCCAAAAACATTTAATAAATTAATGTAACTGTAAAGACCTCTGACAATACACCATCATTGTAATTTCTAATCACATTCTGTTGTCCAAACTCAAATTACGCTGCAAAGAGTCATATATTAATCTTGGAAGGGAGGGAGATTTTGTATTCCAGCTTTGACTAATTACAGACATTTTGGCAAGAGATGAGTTTTCTGTTTTATTGCAGGCTCAATGTTCCTGGCACAGATTCAAAGGATGGCCTTTTTTATTCATATATTTTGTGAATCATGATATCACAATACATGAGATAGAGGAAAAAAAAACAAAAAAAAAAACAAAAAAAAACAGTGCATCAATGAGCCTAAGTCTACTAAGTCTACTCAAATGACCCCCCCACCAAAATATATGGACAATTTATATTAAGTCTGCGATAAAGTATAAAGCATTTTGAATGGATAGTTCATCCAAAAATTAAAATTCTATATTTTTTTTAATACAATGAAAGTGAATGGTGACTGAGGCGCCAGTCCTTAACATTCTGCCTAAAATATTTTTTTGTTCTAAATTCTAAACCTTTAAATAAGAGAAGAGATGCATGTAGACCTAATTTTTAAGTTAACAGTTTGCAATTGTGCTGATTGTACATAATTTTCCTTTTTTGTGACATATATATATATACAGTATATAGCTAGCAACAGGGAATGAAAACAGGTAAATCCTGTACCTTTCATTCGCCCAAGCAAGGAGCAACTTGATTTTTAAATCTGGCAGTGTTTGCTTGTATAATTGCTTGCATAAATCAGCAAAACAGTAGCTCTGTCAGTTTAAATGGTTGACCTTCAAAATGCATCTCCTAGGGACAAACAGCCCTGTTATGGAATTATTTACCCACTATTGTCATTAGTTTCAGGGCGGCAAAAATTACTGCAGTCAAATCCATTATTTCTATATTTTTTTTTACCAAGCAGCAATGATGATACACACACATACACTTATTTGGACAACTCTGTATTACTGCTTTGGGACAGAGAGCCTATCCCTCTTCCTGATGCCAGTTTTCAACATTTGCCATTTCTCAGATGTCAGTCAACTTTTAAAAACTTGCACACAGCTAATTGGCTGATCAAGTCTCACCCCATCAGCCAGACAAGACTTTGTTTTTAATCAGGCTCCCATCTTAACTAAACTTTGATCGTTAAATGGAAGAGTTGAAAGAAGGTCCATGCTTTCTCTAGATCTTTTCCTTCTTTATATCTTTTTTTTTTATTATTATTTGTTTAGGGAAAAGTTCACCTGCAAATATTTATCATGTTGTTCCAATTCCATATGACTTTCTTTTGTGAAACACAACAGGGGTCAATGCCATTGGGTACTAAAAATAAAATTAATTAAAATGTAAAACATGATTATTACTCTTAATACATCCTTATACCTCACTATTTTTTTTTATTAGATTTCTCTGAAATCAAAACTTAATATTATGTATTTTTTCTTCTCAAGTACACGTGTCTTGCAAGGATAGTTAGATACTTCTACTGAAAAAAAGACAAAAAATACTGAGTAGGAAAATTGGTTCTATATTGTAACGATGTGTAGCTGACAATGGCAATGACGAAGATGATATGAAGGACCCAAGTGCAGATTTATTACAAAAACTAATAAGTGTGACTTATGCATATAATGTGTGTCCTAAAGGATTTTTCCCACAGATACCTCAGATAATATATAAACTATTGTATTGACCAAGTGTATCTAGCTTTAATACAGCTCAAGCCTTCGTTGCTAATTCGAAAATGTCATGTTAGAACCAGCAACGGATGCTTACGCTGCTTTTCTCTCTCTCTCTCTCTCTCTCTTTCTCTGTGTGTGTGTGTGTGTGTGCGTAAGTGCGGGGGAGACGAGGGAGCACAAGGCTCTTGAAATTGTAGACATTTTTTGACGTACTTAACCGTTTTAATTTAACCAGTTAATTGTTTATTTTGTTTTGGTAGCATGTAGGGCTCTTTGAAATAACTGAAATAATTTGGCGAAGTGATATGGAACCGTTATGCGGTCAAGACCTAGAACTACTTTATAGCTGTTCATTTACTTCAAAAATAACTGCACACCTAGAACATCTGTGGACCATTCAGAAACAATCATTCAACAGACCTGTGGTATAAATAAATATATATATATATATATAGAATAATATTCAAAGCTGCTCTTTTTTGTACAATGTAAGTAGGTGGTGACCACAACGGATAAGCAAGATTTTCAATATTTTAGTTTCAGGCTGATCCTCACACAAAGCTACTTTATGGCTTCAGAAGACTTGAAATATAGGTCACAAGTCATATTAACTACTTTAAAAATGCCTTTATGGTACTTATTTTTCATTTTAAGAGCTTGACATTCCCTGGTCCCAATCTACTTCCATTTTATGGAACATTCTGCTAAATGTCTCCATTGGTGTTCCACAAAATAAATTCATACGTATTTGGATTGACAAAAGGGTGAGTAAATTATGACCAAATTTTAATTGTTGGTGAACTATTCCTTTAAGTATACAGTTTAATGGAGTGAAAAGCTAAAGACACACAGCGAGGCCAGCCAGACATCCGCACTGGAGGGCCCATCTGGTGGGCACCTGTGTACAGGTCAGTGGCTTGATGAGTTTTCATCCTAATTTCTAGCACAGCAGGTTCTGTCAAAGGTCTGCAGATGGGTTGGCGTGACACGACCTCTCTCAGCAGGAGGCGGACAGGAACCAGGTCTTAGCCACCAATAATGGCTAAAGTTATCAGCTCGGGTAGGTACAAAAAAAGAAAGAGGGAAAGGACAACTTATGGGGCAAATTCCATCCAAAAGTGATCATCATGATGCCCTATTCACTTCCAAGGACAGAGCAATTACTGTCTCATACCCTAAAGACAAACATCAAAACCACTTTATTTTAATCATGTTACCTTGATAAAATGTCAGAAAAGCTCACGTTTATATCTATTGTGGCAAATGCATAAATATTGCCTTTTTATGTCTTTAAACTAATAGATCACCCAAAAATGAAAAATCTGTCATCATTTATTCAGTCGCCATTAACTTTCTTTGATTAGAAAAAAAAAAAAAAACAGTTCAATGAAAGTGAAGGTGACTGAGGATTACATTCTGCATTATATCTCTTTATGTGACCACATAATAAAGAAATTACTACTGGTTTGGAACAACATGAGTATTAGTAAATGAAGACATAGTTTTAGTTTGTGGGTGAACTTTCCCTTTATTTCAGATTCATTTCAATTTGTTTAAAGACTCTTCATGTGCCTTCAGTCATTTAGAAAAAACCAAAAGAACAAACATGAATATATGCAAATATATAAGGAATTTTCCGCTGATATTCCTTGTGTGCATAAGAGCAGTCGAGCCTTTTAAAATCCTAGGTCAGATAAAGTAAATGCAAGTTTCAAAATGATTTGTGATGAATGGCAAAAGTACTTACTTGAAGTGACCATTGTACACGTCACTAACGGTCTTGGTGAAGAGTTGCTCATTTTCGTTTTGAATGACACAACAATTACCATACCCATTCAAGGGTGCAAAACGGCATTTGGAATTCACTCATGAGCGGAATATGAAAATATAGTTGAGGTCACTTTGAGTGCACTGCACCTTTATCACTGAAGTTCCTAAAAAGACATAGTGTATTAACAAATGAATGGACCCAACTTGTAATGAATCAATACCAACTTTTTTGACATTGAAGCCAATAAAACTCCAGTACCTGGACATCATAAGAGATACGAAAAGTAGTTATGACTCCTTACTTGAATGAGTCTTGGCAAAGATTTAAAGCGATACTGTAGTTCACCCCAAAAATTGAAATGTATTAATAAAGTCATTATTTAAGCAACCCTCATGTGGTTCCAAACCCATACTGTATGATTTTCTTTCTTGCGTGGAACACAAAAGGAGATGATTGGGAGATCATCTCGGTGATGAACTACAGCCATAAATATTAAGTACATGTATGTTCAATTCAGGCCTGAGCTCAGAAAGTGTGGGCAGTGAGAACATGTTAACAGCCTGCCTAACATCACCTTTTGTGTCCAAAGGAGATAGTCATACTGGTTTGGACATGAGGGGGAATAAATGATTTGGATCGTAATTGTTAGGAATTAACAAATCCGGATCAGATTCTTCTTAATGCTTATGGTTCCTTGACGGTTCCATAAATATATATTTTTTTGTAGTACATTGAGTAAGAACTAATGAAAATATTACAAATTATTGTTATCAGATTTACTGCCCTCAGCAGCCTGTTGATGAGTTCATTTTATATTTTAACAGAACAGATTTTTTGCACAATGTGTTACACAGATATTTTAATTAAGATATATAATTAATTCATTATATATATAATTGTTTTAAAATGCCAACTGTAATTGAAATTAACAGAAAATGGTTAACCGTTTTCGGTAGTGGTTAAATTGAATACATATGATCTGGATTTGTTACTCAAAAAATATTTTGCTGTCTCAAAAGTATTTGCCTGTGTTGACAAATTTTGCACTGTAGCCTAACTATTGTCCATACACTGTATTTATACAATGTCACTTTAATCCCGTTGGGGCCTTTTACCAATTAAAACAAAAAAGTGTAAAGAAAAATAATTAATAGAAAGCAGTTAGGTATGTTTTGCGCTGTAGATTTAAAAGAACTGGCTCATAAGATTAATTTGTTCGGGAAATGGGCTTCACTTCGCACAATATATTCTTGGCTCTATAGATTCAAAAGAACCGGCTTATATGAGTCATTCTTTCTGGAATCAGACTACACTGGTCATGCTTTATGTAATTAAAAATTAATTATTAATAACAGTATTGTATTTTTTCAGGAATTAAGCTTTACTGTTCTTGCTGTATGCTTTGTGGTGTAGAGTTTAAAAAATTGGCTCGTAAGAATCAATTGAGAATTGATTTGGGAAAGAATTGGGAATTAGTGTTAATTTTTCACACTGT
This sequence comes from Moxostoma hubbsi, assembly GCA_032164185.1. NCBI lineage: Eukaryota > Metazoa > Chordata > Actinopteri > Cypriniformes > Catostomidae > Moxostoma > Moxostoma hubbsi. The sequence goes on from JAVLUX010000025.1 coordinate 4,985,112, forward strand.
ATGTTTTGCACTGTAGATTCAAAAGAACTGATTTAGAAGAGTCATTCATTTGGGAAAGGGACTACACTGATCACACTGTATTTTTTTAATGCTCTGATTCAACAGGGATGTTGAAGTGTCAGTAAATAGTAGTGCAGGAAACTCTTTCAGAGTATATAAGCATGGTTTTTCATCCACAATGGCAGAAGCAAGCACGTTCGAGAAATCCTTAAACAGATCTGAATGTTGTAAAAATCATTGGGTTCCTGTATTTAAAAAGAAAAAAAAAAGTAATAGGCTGTCATTTCCCAAACCTGAGTAAATGATGACATAATTACATTTTTGGGTGAGCTATCCTTTTAATTCCCAGCCCTGCCCAATAATGAGTTGCCTCGCCACAGTGGGAAATGCCCCACATATGCTTTATCTGTAAAACTGAGCAATTGATTTTCATTCTCCCTCTCACTCCATGATAAGAGAGCCTGCTGCTCTGCGGTATGCTCCGATCTCCACTCCCTTGTTCCCCTGTAGCCTCTATCAATTCCATCCAGGCTGCTCGCAACCTGTTTTCCCAAAGTGCCAGTGGCAAGGCCTGTTTTGAGGAAGGCTTTACTGTGTCTCAGCCCCTGAAGATGTTGTCCTTTTGCTGGCTTGAAGCCTAGTAACAGCCTGGGCATGGAGCCGCCCCCTCCATGTGCTTGTTGATGTAGTCGGGCCCTCCTGCTTGTCTATCATGTGAGTGTAGCTATGTCTCCTTCCCGCTTGGACGATCTGTCGACTGGGCAACAGCGTGTCGTTCACCACATGAGGCAATCCCTTTTGTTGCTTTTTTGCTGGATACAGACATTTCCAAGCTGTGGTAATATTCATACTAGTCCGTGACAAGCCCACGTGTGCCAACAAACAGGCCAGACAAACTGGGCCATATGGAGGCTTAGTTCAAGGATTTAAGAGTTTGTCATCTGCACATTGGTAATGCAAAAAAAGATGCCATGATTCCTGAAAAATCCTTTAGGATTTCATATGGACTGTGAGATTACATGTTACTCAGTTTGTTTGTCTAAGCTTAGCAGAGAAATGCCTTCATTTACTTTTATATATGATGCAGTGACAAGTATTTAGATGGTTTTGGACACTTTTAGAATTTAATAAATAGGAATTGTAAATGAACAAATTATCAAACCAAGTGATATCTGCAAACAAATGACGATATAATTTTTACTTTTAGAAATACTTTTCTTTTATTTATTTTTCTTGTATTTATTTATTTTTGTAAAAAAAAAATATAAAAAACAGTATTGTTTAAACTTTTCTGTGCTTGAACAAATGTGTTTGTACTAGGGCTGTGAATCGATTACAATTCTAATTCTAAGCTTATTAATCAGCTGTTTATTTTAATTTCTGTGATTAATCGTGTTTAATCATGGTGAATGGTACATTAAAACTAAAATTTAAATCTCAAACATTAAAATTAGAATTTGCAAGAAATTAAATAATTTATTTTAATTATTTAAATACAAGCATGTTAAAAGTTTCAGTTTCTTGCGGATAGAGTTAAATAAGAAAAAAATTAAATATGGATATAAATAATCAATACGTATAATCAATATGTATTCATGTCATTAAATCAGTGGACATGATGTAATTAAAAGTTTGCCAAAATCTTCTGGAGTTTTCAACTGGACTTTTTAAATAATAGGATCAAATGGGCAGATTCAATTCATATCAAGCTTTATTGGCAAGATAAACTTAAGGTAAAGTAAAGTAATTTATATTTACAATCTGTAATTACTTGACGGTAAGAATAACTAACAAATCTGAGAGATAGGGTGGTGCCATACCATTTAAAGATTTACAAACAAACAACAAAATCTTAAAATCAATCCTATAACAGATTGGCAACCAATGTAAAAAATACAAAACTGGAGTAACGTGGTCCCGCTTTCGAGAACCTTTCAACAATCTTGCTGCAGCATTCTGAACAATTTGCAATCGTGTCAACGTTGACTGACTACTCCCTACATACAAGGAATTACAGAAGTCCAAACATGATGACACAAATGCATGCATGACTCTCTCTAAATTATAAAATGACAAAAGTGGCTTGACTTGACTTAAAGATGCACTCAGTCATTTTTACCTTATTAAAAAAGCTGTACATGCTGTACTGTAAATTATTATTTTGAAGCATATATATATATATATATATATATATATATATATATAGTCCAGGGATGGATTACCAGCCAGGCCAATGGGGCCACCACGAGGACTCAAAGCGCATTGGGAACTGGGCAACATGATGGGCACAAATAAAATGCCCATCGTGTCCTCCTGGAAATTTGCACACATTTACTCCTGGTTTCTCACAATACAGGGAACGTAGAGGTGTACAAGAACAATGCAATACTTTATTTAAAATGTAACTCCGATATTATGGTCTAAAATAAATAACAATATACTGTGTTAATTTACTCGTTACTATAAAAAGTAATCTGATTACATAACACGCAGTACTTGTAACACATTACCCCCAACACCATTTGTGAGTGCAGTCTCTATGACATTATTTTGTAAAATCCTTATCCATCAATCCAGAGTGACAGGACAAATCATGGACGTGCATTGGTCAAAATGTGTGCCAAGGTACTATATATCTAACTGTTTCAGTACCGGCAATCAGTTTTATTTGGATTTGGCTCACGCCTCTGAAACCAAAGTATACAAGCAAAACAAAAAAATACCGGGAACAGTTTTCTCATCTGATTTCTAAGCTAAATAAAAAGACAACCCGCTGGCATCACTCTAAAATGTCAAGCTGGCTCAAAAGAAAAATTAGTTCCCCGTCTGTCGCTCACTTCGACGTTGTGTCGAAGAAGCGACACTAGGGGTCTCTCTTGAGCACCGAAAGATACCTCTGATCTATGAAAAAAGGCCAATGAGAGTTGGCGAACAGTATTTGCATACTCCGCCTCCGGATACGGATATAAAGGCGAGAGAAATACGCTCGTTCATTCAGTAATTTTCTTCGGAGCCGATGGTCGTGTGAATGCTGTCTGCTGTGCTACACACAACTGCTTCTGATCCTCTCACGCTCTGCTGCTGTTGGATTTACGGCGCACTTCAGCGGCTGTTTTCTCTTCTCTGCCGGCGTGCAGTTTGCCCCTGGGCGCTTCAATGCAGACGATGGCCACCCTTGTGGTCCAGGAACGTCATCTTTGGCTCAACCTGGTCGAGATACGTGAGGCCGACAAAGTCCGCTTCCTCGACGCCCCTGTCTCCCAGCTTGGCCTCTTCAGCGACACCGTCGAGGACTTCGCCCAGCAGTTCTCCGCGGTGAGAAGACAGACGGAGGCTATTTCTCACATCCTGCCTCGCCGCAAACCTGCCGCCAAGGCCACTGCCCCGTCTGCTCGCAGAGGGCGTCCCCCTGCGGCTAAGAAACCTGCTCCGCCTCAACCCGGGCCCAGCTCTCGGCCCCTGCGTCGAGCACAACGCAGGAAGCAGACGCCCCCGTCTCCCGGACTCCCCCGAGGACCCGGAAGGCTCCTAGGCGGTCCTGAGACGGACGACCCAGCGACACAGACATTAGCTCCGGAGGTGGTAAGACCACTCCGTCCCCCGGTGGAGGGCCGGGAGGAGAATCTTTTGTTTTCAAACAATTTAATTTGCCGCTCCCCCTTAGACGGGGTTGCGGTACCCACATTCTCAATAAAAGAGCTATTTCTTATGTCTCTGGGTCACCTGGCCCGCAAATGCCGTTCTCACGGCACTTTGCCCTTAGATCTCAACAGTCCTGGCTTCCTGGACACGGACCACCCGTCTTCAGCCCCACGACTGTCCCCTGGCCGGCCGGTTCCGATGAGTCTAGAGGACACCTTCAGGACCTCCTCCTCAGTCGCTAACCCGCCCCCAGCCGGGTGTGCGGAGCAAGGTAAGTGCTTTGAGTCTTTTCTCAGCACCTCAACCGCGGGTTGCCCTGTCGCCGCCCAACGCTGCCCTACCTGCTCCGACCCGCTGCGAAGCCCCGCCGGGTACGTCCAAATTAACCGTCCCCTTGGTGCCCCTAGCGCAGAAGTTGGACGCGTGGCTTTCACTTCCCAACCCGTCTCGCTGGCTGGCCCGGACCATCCGACTCGGTTACGCAATTCAGTTTGCCAGGCCCCCGCCCCCCTTCATGGGCGTCCGCTTTTCCGCAGTACACGGCGAACACGCCCACTCCCTGCGCGCGGAAATCGCGACTCTTCTGGCCAAAGACGCGATAGAGCCTGTCCCTCCAACCGAGATGAAGAAGGGTTTCTACAGCCCCTACTTCATCGTACCCAAGAAAAGCGGCGGCTTACGACCAATCTTGGACCTTCGAGTTCTCAACCGAGCGTTGCACAAACTCCCGTTCAAGATGCTCACGCAGAAACACATTTTAACCTGCGTCCGGCATCTTGATTGGTTCGCAGCGATAGACCTGAAGGACGCGTACTTCCACGTCTCCATCCTGTCCCGACACCGCCCCTACCTGCGGTTTGCATTCGAGGGCCAGGCGTACCAGTACAAAGTCCTCCCCTTCAGCCTGTCTCTGTCCCCTCGCGTCTTCACGAAAGTCGCAGAGGCAGCTCTTGCTCCGCTCCGAGAAGCCGGCATCCGCATACTCAACTACCTCGACGACTGGCTCATTCTGGCCCACTCGAGAGAGTTACTATGCGCCCACAGAGACCAGGTGCTCAGGCACCTCAGCCGTCTGGGGCTTCAGGTCAACTGAGAAAAGAGCAAGCTCACTCCAGTTCAGAGCATCTCTTTTCTCAGGATGGAGTTAGACTCGGTCTCAATGTCCGCACGTCTCACCAACGAGCGTGCCCAGTCAGTGTTGAACTGCCTCGCCGCCTTCAGGCCAGGCACAGCGGTCCCCTTAAAACTTTTCCAGAGGCTCCTGGGTCATATGGCGTCCTCCGCAGCGGTCGCGCCGCTGGGGTTGATGCATATGAGACCGCTCCAACACTGGCTCCAGACCCGAGTCCCGAGACGAGCATGGCGCCATGGCACGCACCGGGTAACAATCATCCCCGCCTGCCAACAAACATTCAACCCCTGGACAGACCTCTGTTTCTTACGGGCTAAAGTACCCCTACAGATTGGGTTGGGGCACCGTTTGCAACGGGCACGCAGCCTCAGGCCGTTGGAAAAGGGCCCAGCTGCGTTGGCACATCAACTGCCTCGAGTTGTTGACCGTCCTTCTAGCCCTGCGGCAGTTTCTCCTGTTAATTCGCGACAAACATGTCCTGGTCAGGTCGAACAGCACCACTGCGGTTGCGTACATAAATCACCAAGGCGTACGCTCCCGTCACATGTCGCAACTCGCCCGTTGTCTCCTCCTTTGGAGCCAGCACCGACTCAGGTCGCTGCGTGCCACTCACATCCCCGGCAACCTCAATGTGATAGCGGACGCGCTGTCACGACAACGCTTGCCTGGCGGAGAGTGGAGGCTTCACCCCCACTCGGTTCAGCTGATTTGGGAACGGTTCGGCAAGGCCCAGGTAGACCTGTTTGCCTCCCGAGAGACCTCCCACTGCCCGCTCTGGTAAGCCCGCTCAGAGGCTCCCCTAGGGGCAGATGCACTGGCACACAGCTGGCCGGTGGGGCTGCGCAAGTACGCATTTCCCCCAGTGAACCTTCTTGCACAGGTGCTGTGCAAGGTCAGGGAGGACGAGGAGCAAGTCACTCTCGTGGCTCCTTACTGGCCCACCCGGGCCTGGTTCTCGGACCTCGTGCTCCTCGCAACAGCCCCTCCCTGGCGAATTCCCCTGAGGAAGGACCTTCTTTCTCAGGGACGGGGCATGCTCTGGCATCCGCACCCAGACCTCTGGAACCTCCACGTCTGGTCCCTGGACGGGACACGGAAGATCTAGCTGGTCTACCACCCACGGTCGTAGCCACGATCAACCAAGCCAGAGCCCCTTCTACCAGGCAACTCTACGCCCTGAAGTGGCGTCTGTTTGTCAATTGGTGTTCTTCCCGGGCAGAAGACCCACAGAGGTGCGCAGTTAGGTCGGTGCTCCTGTTCCTACAGGAGAGGTTGGAGGGGAGGCTGTCCCCGTCCACCTTGAAGGTGTATGTTGCCGCTATCGCAGCTCACCACGACCCAGTAGACGGCAAGTCTCTGGGCAAGCATGACTTAATCGTCAGGTTCCTAAGAGGCGCCCTGAGGTTAAACCCCTCCCGGCCAAACCTGTTCCCCTCCTGGGATCTCTCGGTGGTCCTCGCCGGTCTTCAGAGATCCCCTTTCGAGCCGCTAGAATCAGCTGGACTCAGGGCCCTCTCTCTAAAGACGGCCCTGCTGATCGCGCTCGCCTCCATCAAGAGGGTCGGGGACCTGCAAGCGTTCTCTACTAACGACACTTTCCTGGAGTTCGGTCCGGCAGACACTCATGTGATCCTAAGACCTCGACCGGGCTATGTGCCCAAGGTTCCTACCACGCCCTTTAGAGATCAGGTAGTGAACCTACAAGCGCTGCCCCAGGAGGAGGCAGACCCAGCCCTCTCACTATTGTGTCCGGTACGTGCCTTGCGTGCCTACCTGGAACGCACCCAGAGCTTTAGGCGCTCTGAGCAGCTCTTTGTCTGCTTTGGAGGACAGCAGAAAGGGAACGCTGTCTCCAAACAGAGGTTGTCTCACTGGGTGGTGGAGGCCATTCAATTGGCCTACCACACCCAGGCCGTGCCACCCCCCTTACGGGTTCGGACCCACTCCACTAGGAGTGTGGCATCCTCATGGGCACTGGCGAGGGGCACCTCCCTAGCAGACATCTGCAGAGCTGCGGGCTGGGCAGCACCTAACACCTTTACGAGATTCTACAATCTCAGGGTTGAGTCAGTCTCGTCCCGTGTTCTCTCAGGTCCGAGCCCGTAGAACTCGGTACACGTTGACGATCTGACCGGGTGAACAGCTTGTTCCAGCGCCGTTTCCCTCTGCCAAGGCAAAACAGTGCGCTTTTGTCCCAGAGGACCTAGGTCCCTGGTTGATTCCTCCCTAGCCCTTCGGGCCCGCAGCAGTTCAGCGGCGGAACGTGCTGGTCCAGTCCACTACGGGTACCTCCGGCTACCCCTACTGGAATAGGTGCTCCACAGATCAGGCCTCCTACGGGACTCCTCCTGTGTGTATTTCCGCGGTACAGTCACCTTACGAGCTGATCCGCGTCTCCCTTAGGCAGTCCTTCGCTGCCCTCCGGTCGCCGTGTTGTAGCAACTCCCCCCTCCTCGAGGTTGGATCTACCACCGCGCCATTTTCTCCCACATGCCCAAAGTGGCCATGTGATGTATTTTGCCACCTTTACCTCCCCTGCCGGGCGGGTGTGGCCTCCGCAGGGTCTTTTCCCCCTAAAAGAATAGGAATTCGGGAATAAGACCCCCTTCCCTCGATGCGGTAAGGGCCCCGGCTGCTCTTGCTCTATGCCGAGAAAACATAGAGAGAAAAGAGTCCCAGCCAGGCTTGGCCCTTTCCCTAGTTGGGAGCGTCACCTTGTTCCCCCCTAGGGTAACCAAAAGGATGCTGACGCTTTTTCGGGGCATTGGGGGAGAGTACGTGCAGCCTGAACACAGTTGGTCGCTTGTGCACGTGCAAATACCAGCCCGCTTCTGTGTCAGCAGTACACGTACACGGCTCAGCGCATGGCGAGTTTTGAAGTGGACCCCTAGTGTCGCTTCTTCGACACGACGTCGAAGTGAGCGACAGACGGGGAACGTCTCGGTTACGTATGTAACCTCCATTCCCTGATGGAGGGAACGAGACGTCGTGTCTTCCCGGCCACGTCGCTGAACCAAGCCGCTGAGGTGCCCAGTACACTCCCGGCTCCTCAGAAAAATCCTGAATGAACGAGCGTATTTCTCTCGCCTTTATATCCGTATCAGGAGGCGGAGTATGCAAATACTGTTCGCCAACTCTCATTGGCCTTTTTTCATAGATCAGAGGTATCTTTTGGCGCTTCTTCGACACGACGTCTCGTTCCCTCCATCAGGGAACGGAGGTTACATACGTAACCGAGACATGGACTACCACAAAACGTCTCGGTTACATACGTAACCTCCGTTCCCTACATACGTAACCGAGACGTTTTGTGGTAGTCCATGTCTGGAAAACATTGTCAATAACAAGATGATTTCCTTCAATTCTCCATCAGTTTCCTGCTTGGAAATCTATTCAAGGACACTTCTTTTAAATCTGAACTAATGAAGCTGTGTTTGAACAGTAAAGTTGTGCATTTACAGCAAATGCTGTTACGTCAATACTGTGGGGACATCTATTTATTCTATTTCCTGTCTGCTTGCCAGACCACCTCAGTTGCAAAATGAACACTGACAGAAAATCCACATTAAATGTGAGATTGTGTAATGGGTAGAACAAATAGATAAGGATGTTAGTGTATTAATTATCTTGTTAAAGTTGTTGCTATTGGGTTTTGTATGCATTGTTCTAATGCAGTATCAGAAGACTCTGGCAGGGGACAGTGAGAGGAGTTATTAACGGGCACTTGGGTTTACTTTCCTCAATCTTTTAATACATGACATGAGGGAAGTGCAACGTGTCCGTGTTAGGAATGCACCGATCCAATATCTGGATCAGTAAAACGGCAGCTCCGATACTGCCGTTTTTAGATTGATTGGGTATCGGTTCAATGAGCCCGATCCAAATTCGATACTGTGTGTTATTCGTGTTCGTTCCTGTCAAGCTCCAGAAATTACATAAAAGAACCATAAAAACACCATTGAAGTAGTTCATATGAGTTGCGCATTTTATTCAAAGCCTCTTGAAGACGTGCGATAGTTCTGTGAATCACAAAAGGCTGTGTTTAATAAGTAAATGTATAATATGCACGTGCAGCGCCAGCGCGTTATTGAATAGCGCTGCTCTGTTTACACACACTCTCGCGGCTATTGTTAGCCTTCACGCATTGTGCAACATTTGAGCGCTACTCACGAACAACATCTCAGATGTAGATGCTCAATAGTTCAGTTCACTTATAATATGCATTTAGAATGGTGCCTGAGGTGCATTTTACCAGAATTTGAATAAGAAGTGAATTAAACTACTGTAAACTTGCTAACAAACATACAGGACTTTTTTTTTTTACATATTAATGGTCACATATTTATTAGCTGGTGACTAATAATATGTAAAATGCAATGGTTGTCTGATAACTGTCAAGAGTATAATACAGCAATAGCGTGCTATTGAACTGTAATACTGTTATCTCTAATACGGTCATGTTTTCATTCTGTGCTTGTCTCGCAAAGATGAATGTTCAGTCACATGTGCTAAATTTATGGTTAGTCGCCAAAATTATGCTAATGTCAGCGTGAGTCACCACACCATTGACTGATAATGAGTAAAGTGTTATAATACTGTGATAATTGAGCATAATTGTTGGCAAGATAATGTCATTGTTTGCCATTTAAATTGTGATACATAATGAATGTGGAATGACTGGACATACATCCCAGAGAATGTCATGTCTGTAATTTGGAAACGTATGCATCATAATAAAAGTTATTGTTGGTTCACATTTCACATGAGTTATTTTGTATTTGACTCTTTTGCCATTCAATTTTATACGAGCTGCCCTGTACATTGAGTACATTAGAGCATATATAATGTTATATACAAATGAAAGCCCATCTCGTGTAAGCTACTTTGTCTTTGATTGATTTGTTACTTATCAAGATATGGGTAACTTGACACTATACATTCAAGATGATGCAGTGTTGTTATATAAAAATTTATATACATATAATGTGCATTGTTTTGTGTTTGAAGGTTCAGTCACTCTTTTAATACATGACTTGAGGGAAGCGCAACGTGTCTATGTCCATCAATTCTTTAAATATATATGTTTCCATTTTTCAGGCGACCTACATTTGCAAAAGAGCTGTTTGGCATTGCTAAGAGTTGGTTTGAAAAGTCATATTTGTTATATAAATGCATAACTTTAACTCTATTTATATATTAGGGTTGTCAAATGATTAAAATATGAAATTGCAATTAATTGCATACTTGTTTTGTAGTTAATTGCAATTAATCGCAATATCTTTATAAATATGAGTTCATAAACTCTTCATCCAGATGCATTTTTCTGTCATCCATACAAAACCTATCCCACCAACATAGTTGAACAACAGAAAATGAACACAATTAAATTCAAATTATGTACAAAATATGAGAGTTGTAAGGTTTTCTGACAGGATTCATTTGATTATTTTTATGGAGTTTTGACAGACATACAATTTCCAGGAGCACAGTGGAATTATAGCACTGGTCATGTGAATCTTTCACCACTCATGCAAAAAAGTCTGCACTGTCATTTAAAATTGACAACTTTGTGCAAAATACATCAGAAACTCCTTTTAGACCATAGTCACAATTGTAACCGGTGGGAATAAAAAGGTTAATGGCAGTGTAGATTACCTGCAAGGTTCCAGCAATGTCGCCAACTTCTGCATTGGCTAGTGCACTATCAAACAGAGACACTGTGATAGGAACCTTGGAGACAGCAGCAAGGTTTCTGTTAGCCGGTAATCAGGACCGCCACTCCCTATATGCATATTATGCAGTCTGGGTAGGGTACCAACTCCCTAAGGGGACATCAGAAATACAAATATAATAACTGTATTCCACTACAGTTACAATTTAAATAATTGGTAATTAGAATACAGTTACATTAAAAAAGTATTTTGATTACTAATGAGATTACTTTGCATTTTGTTGTCATTTGATGAAAAACATTTATACTTATATATGATGCAATCCAAAGTGCATTTGAACAGTGGTTAAACCCTTTCTTATGATGTGTAAAATTCATATGAGCAGACAGAGAATACATTTGAAGTTTATAGCAGAAGAAATAGAACTAAACCTATAACTATATACCGTATTTCTAGACATTTTACATGCATGTTACCAGGCACAATCTTATTGTTTTATCAAGAAAATTCACGTTGGATCACAATTTCTATTTTTCTAGTAAGACTTTTGATATTAGGGCAAAAGTCATATACTTGATAATAATTTTTGTATTGTTTAAGTGTAAAAAATATTTGAAAATCCTTAAAAAAATATCAATTTGATTTATCTTGTTTTAGAAACAACACTGCTATTTTTAGATTATTGGGATATTTGAAATATAAAGATATTTAGGTTTTTCAGAGAATGTATTTTTAACATGTATATTTTGTCTTATTGTACTGTCAGAGTTTTTATAATCAAAACAAGTGAAAAAAATCTACCAGTTCTGAAGAAGTAATCCAAAGTATTAAGAATACATTACTGGCCTTGAGTAATCTAACAAAATACATTACAAATTAAATTTTACAGCATGTATTCTGTAATATGTAAGTGAATACATTTCAAAAGTAACCCTCCCAACCTTGTGTATATACAGTATATATATATTTATGTAACTGGCCCTGGTCGCCCGCTCCGAAAGGGACTCGAACCGGCATCTCCGGCGTGGGTGGTGAGTGTATATATATATATATATATATATATTACTATATATAAATATATTTGTTAATTATAAAAGTTACATCTGTTACAACATTTACAACAAAAGCAAACAAAACTAGCTCTAATTTTATTCTATTCAAGCTAATTTCTATTGAATAAACTTTCAATACAAATTGTGTTGGCTGATTTTGCAAAGTTAGTTAGGAAACCAATGTAATCACCACACTTTTAAAAACGTCCAGCATTATGTTAAGTGAAAATAAACTTGGGAACATCAGGAAAAAATGCTATTTGTTTTTCCAATACTTTTCACTGATCTGTACCTACCTGAAATAAAGTTTCATTGATTATTTTCTTTCCCTCAACATGTCTAAAGCTGTATTGTTATTTTTTTCCATGGACAACAAAATTATAATTTTTTTATTATTATTATTATTTTACATAATCTTCATGCAGCTCTTTCCACACAACAGCAGTTCATAGTGACTGCATCTGTCAAGCCTCATAAAGAGCCATAATTATCACTTTGAGAAAAAGAAACTGAATTTACTGATCATCTTCCCATTCAGCTCTCAAATAAAATTGTGTTGTTACATGTGTCATTTCAGTTCGTTTCAGTGGATATCAGCTGTCTTGTAACCAAACGTCAATTTCGTTTTAAGTCATTAACATTCAACCTTTATTTTATTTATTAATTCATTTATTTTTATTTATTTGGAGCTATGAAATGTACAGCATTGTATGGAAAAGAGCTAAAATCTGTTTTTGTGTTTTGACCGAAAATAGCATAGTACATGTTTGGAACATCATGACAGTGAGTGAATAATACTTTCATTTTTGGGGGTGAACTATTACTTTAAATAGAGAAGTCCCCTTGGGAAAAAAAAGAGTTTGGGTAATGAGCATTAAAATATTTATTTATTTGTATTTATTTTTTTATTGCTTGTTGTAGTTTGTTCTTTAATCTTGGTTTGATTCCCCTGGTCAGCTGTAATTCTTGTTGGGAATATTCATATGAATTGCTCAGATAATGCAGCTCTTTTTGGTACTGGGTGGCCTGATGTCTTCTCTGTGCTGCTGGGTTGTCTGACATGATTGAGAGCATGCTGTACTGTAAAATCCTCCAGGTCCACTCTGAAGAGACCTCATCAAACACTACAAGCTATTTCAAAGTGCTTCCTGGTGCTTTTGTTTTAGAGGAGATGAATCTAACTGACAGCCGCGTTTTTTAATATATAACTAGCTGAGGACCACAGTGCATGCTGCTGAAAGAAGAACCCTTGATTGGTGGTCTCACTCAATGAATAGGCCAAGAATTTCACACAGTCACTGGGAGTCAATCACTCCCCCTGCTGCTGCACCTGACTTGACTTTTACCATGCAATAATCACTTTCATAGCATACACTTTAGTTTAAACAAAAGAGGTTTACAATACCTAGGGAGAGCCATCCATTTTTTAGAGAGCTAAAAATGAATATTCTGTTATACTTTACTCACCCTCATGTGTTCCATACCTGTATGACTTTCATTTTTCATTGGAACACAAAAGAAGATGTTTGGCAGAATGTTAGCCTTAGTCATCATTCACTTTCATAGCATGAGAAAAAAAGATGCAATGAAAGTGAATGGTGACTGAGGCTAATATTTTGGTTTCTGAGGCACATTTTCTGTATAACATCTCCTATTGGGTTCTACAGAAGACTGAAAGTCCTATGTATTTGGAACACCATGAGGTTGAGTAAATAGTGACAGAATTCTTTATTTTTTTGGGGGTGAACTGTCCCTTTAAGATAATATTTAGAGAAGAGGATCTGACCTGCTAATACTCAAGACCAGCTCTGTGTTTAATTGGTTTAGAAGTATTGTCACATTAAGACTTTGTACACAAACAATAGATTCTGCTTCTCTCTAAGCTAATTTCTTTGTAAAATGTTGTGAATTTCAGCTAGTCTTTGTTTTGTAAGATGCATTACACTTGGGAGAATATTTAGGAGAAAAGATTTGCAAAACAAATCGATTTGAAATATGCAGTGTGCATAAATATTTCATGAAACAATATGAATATTTGATAGCAATCTGTTTATTTTGCTTATCGCGTAATCTTCTATGTCTATGTGCCTTTTGTTGAGACCCAAAGGTTTTATTTCCTTTGTATAATGGCAAATTAATGTCTTGACTCTTTCTTTGGTCTCATGGTAATGCAAAGTAAGCCAACCAAAACTAACATATGCCAATATATTTAACAAAAAGTTGCTAATAAGTTTACTCATCTATTTAATTTTTTTAATGACAATGTTATTTATTTATTTTTCTGATTAGTTTATTTCATAATATTTCATACTATACCTTGTGTTTATGAAAGCAGAATATCAGTCTCACCTGAATTTCTCAAATTTGTAAATTACCTGAAGGCTACATAGATTTGTACATTTGAATTCTTGAAGTGGAGGAAATTTGTCACAGGCCCATTATGTTGAATATTCATAACAAAAATGCTATGTTAAAAATGTTTTGCTAATCTTAACTATTTGTGTGTGTATGTATGTATGTGTATATATATATATATATATATATATATACACACACACACACACACACACACACATTTACTGTATATTGCATTCTGTCCATTCTGTTACATATTTGTGTATTCTATTCTATATTTGAGATCTCTGTTTACTATATTGTTCCAAATACATGCATGGTTCACACACAATATCCCTGATATATCACATATTCTTAGGTGAATTTTATATAGAAAAAAAAATTAAAAAACAAACAAATTGTAATTTAATTTTATATGCAGTTTTTGGAGGTGGTCAGTGCATAGAGATCTCAAGGATGAGCTGAAGTCTCAAGCAAGCAAACACCATCTGAGAGGATTTGTATCCTATCTGCAAATCTAGCAGGGAGCAATCTGAAGTTTTTCAACACACATATTGATTTGACATGACCTTTGATAATGTCAAAGTTTCCTTGTATGCCCCCCGCACCCATGCCACTGTAGCCAACCTAGCGAAGATTTTCTTTCCCTTGTTGCAAGGACAACATTGTGTGTGTGTGTGTGTGTGTGTGTGTGTGTGTGTGTGTGTGTGCACGTGTGTGGTTAAAGAAGTACCATTGATAGCTTACTAATTTGGCAAACGATAAAATAGAAAAGTCTTCTCTCTCACTCGAAGACTAAGCACATATTTAGAACATAATTAATGCCAAGAATATTACTTTATAAAAGTATATAAGAATGACATAGAAACACAGGGTATGTTCAGAATGGAATATTGTTTGTTAAAACAGAAGGTTTTCATATGGAATCATGCTGTTGTATATTTCCTTTTAATGGTTAATTCACCAAAGTCCAGTTAATATATTGGAAATTAAAATGGTTATTTTGGATTTTTAATCCAATTTTGTGTCTTCACTTTGGACAGTCTGATCAAATATTCAAGAAAGAGATGTAAAAAATTAAGGCTCTAATTATTTCAGACTGAAAGGTCAACTTGGGTGAAAACTTGTATACTGTTTATTTTGAAATATTTAGATCTGATAATCTATAAACCGGGTATAAAGGACACAGTATGCATACTATACACTGCAGCAATAGTAAAAGTAGAATGTATTATACTATTTTATATTATGCTATTATACATGCTGCATAATATGCATACTGTATTTTATATATGCAGCAAATCATGTTTTTAACCCATTATTTGAACGTATATGCACTATAAGTCATGTGACAAAACATTTAAAATACTACTACTAGAAACTATTAATGTGAAATAATGCATTTTGTTTCTCTTACTTTTTTCTTAAATAGCATGTATTTTACAGCGCATACAGTGGTAAGCAAGTAAGTAGTATACAGTAAGCAAGTATTCCATTCCAAACATTAACTTCTAAAGGGGCTTTTCCACTGCACAGTACAACTTGACTCGACTCTGCTC
Organism: Moxostoma hubbsi; assembly: GCA_032164185.1. Taxonomy (NCBI): domain Eukaryota; kingdom Metazoa; phylum Chordata; class Actinopteri; order Cypriniformes; family Catostomidae; genus Moxostoma; species Moxostoma hubbsi. Next base: position 5,000,524 of record JAVLUX010000025.1, read on the forward strand.
GCTTTTTGGGGGTTTTCGACTGTGGATAGTCGAGAATCGTCACTACCAGTGTCACTGGATTTTCGACACAGGACATCAACCAGCTAGTTTTAAAGTTAGTTACAGTGATGGCAGTATCATTTGCTCATGCGACTTACAAATTGTAAATAGAACAATTTGGCTGTTCGCCAAACCACGGCATGGTCTATAAACGAGGTTCAGACGTTCCTCTCGTTAGCGACGATCAAAACTAAAAATTTGCTTCTAAAACAACCAGGCCAATTTATCTGTTACACTTGTGTAAAATCACCATGCAACAACTGTTTTATGCAGCACAATGAGCTAGTAGCTAACAGCTAGTGGTCGTGTTATTGTTTTGTGTCACATTTAAAATGATGTCATGGCAGTAGATAATTTCTTTCATTATTAATTTTCTTGCTTGAACTGTGATTTTTAAATGGACTATAAACATTTGCACCAGTTTATTTCCAGTAGCGCTTCACATAAAGCCCCAAAGGTAATGTGGGAAAAAACTAATTGCATAAGGGTCAGTATTTTTATTTTGTGTTGGCTGAGACTCACAAAACTGTATGCCTCATTTGTGACTCAAGCATGGGGTTGAGAAGCACTTCATTTTTTTATACATATACATTAATGTTCCTCTCTTCTCTGTCTTACAAACAAACAACGAATCAATATGGCTGTCGATTAATGCGGTTGTGCTGATGTACTTATAAAAAGCTTTCATAGCTCAGTGGACAGTGAAATCACCCTAGGAGCTGAAAATCTTAGAAACAGCAGCCTGGAGGATTTCCAGAAACCAACAATTATGCCATGGCAAAGCACCAGTGGCAAAATCAGGCGAAGAGAAGGTCCAAAAAAATTAATCTCAAGGCTATGCTAAACACTTTGTTGCCATTGCAGATAAAGATCTCTGTTTTTAATGAAGATGACACTCTTTAAGAAGCCATAAGAGATTTTCATGACTAGGGCATGTGGTTGAAATTAATGGCAGTGGACATTGATTTTCCACCTGCAAACCTACGTCACTCCATGAAAATGAAATGTCTGCTCAGGTGAAATAAGCCATAGGGCTTTGTACGTGAATAAGATTGTGAATTTGTGCTCAATATTTGATGAGCAGAAAACTTTTATGAAATAATAATAATAATAACACATATTTAGAAAATTATATAAATCACAGATGTAGCTCTTTCATAGCAAAAGAGACTTAATTGGGTTCTAAGTAATGTTTTGAGCATCTTTGTCTTGCATGTTACTCCTAACTATGGATGTGCACGAGTTATCGATTAATCGAGTACTCATTTAGCTTTGAATATTCAGCTAGCAAAAATACTACACGATTACTGCAATTGGACTTTCCTTGGTGCCTTTGCTTGATGTTGGCCACAGTGGAACTGCTACTCACACTTCAACCTTGCTGTTACAAATCATTGTAATCATTGGTGTTGTGGATGCATGACATTAAAGGTATAGTTCACCCAAAAATATAATTCTGTCATTATTTTAAGTGATTGTATTGCTTCAGAGGACTTGGAATTCATGTTTCTATGTGTGAGTTCAATATATAAGGAATTTGCATGCTACTCTCTACCCTAGACATACGGTTATAAAAGGAGATGGCGTGCATCACTCATTCAGATTTATGCTGAGGAGTCGAAAGAGAGTCCCGTCCATGTCAGCAGCTGGTTCAGCGTCGCAGAAGGAGGGACACAACGTCTCATTTCCTCCATCAGGGAACAGGGGTTACACCAGTAACTAAGACAATCCCTGTCTGTCACTCACTTGATGTTGTGACAATGTAGTGACACTAATGTTTCCTATAGTAAATACAGCAGGTGCTGCACCGTTTCACGATGTATGGAAGAGTGGACACAGACAAGCTGCTGCATGCATCGCAGTGAGCGCTCGACCACGTCATGACCTTCCAGTGAGTTTAGGTAAGGCGTCTCCCTTGTCCCATTAAGGGGGGAGGCACTTACCCAAGTGGTATCCTTTCCTGATATTTGCTGTTAAACAAGTTCCCGCAGAGCACCTTCTAGGATAACACTGGGAAGTGCTCTTCCCTCTCCAGGAGGGAGAGCACTATGGAGACCACATCCTACAGGAGGGAGGTTAACATGTGGAGAATACCTCACATGGACTTACCAATGGGGAAGTTCACATATGGAATGATACCACCAGGAGGACCCTATCTATGGAGAGGTTACACAGCAACAGTGTCCGAAGCAGAGCAAGGCACTGATAAGGGGAAACACAGGGTTCACCAGAGTGGAAACCTGAATAGTGGAAATGTGTCACACGGGTGTGGAGCACTTAGCCCAAGTACACGGGCACACCTGAAAAGGGGCATACCATGAGTACATGAGTACTGGGCCTGTTGGTGTCACACCTCCGCCGAGGTGTAATGCAAGCGGTACAACCAACTTGGTGCCCAGCCTACCTGCTGTTAGATCGAACCCCTAGTATCACAACATCGACACAATGTCGAGTGAGTGACAGAGAGGGAACTATAGTTTGGTAATATTAAATCTGTGGAGTTGTTAAAAAATAAGTTACAATGACTTACACCTAAATGTATGTAAACATCTCACTTGATAAGTATGATTAGGCTATACAGTATGTGCAAATAAATAATTTACATATATTCATTTTGTAATATTTTCATCCAAAGCAACTTCCAGCACATTCAAGCTATACATTTGATCATCTTGTACCTGGGAACCAAACCATGACCTTGGTGATGCTAGCAGAATGCTCTACTACAGGAAAAAAAACATATATTTGTAAATACATATGAGAAAACAAATGTCACCTTGCTTAATCAATAATATGGCATTTAACTTTTTTATATATTTTGCTTATGTAATTATTTGGGACATCTGAAAAAGAATATGATGCACAAAGTATGTCTTTATTCATCACTGCTGTGCTCTTCTATGAAACACTTTTCCTGGGCTGCCCCAGTATGCTGTGCTCATAAGCCGCAAACGAAGAGACACAGGCAGCTTGATTGACCTTGTAGTGTATTTCCTTAGCGACTCTCCTGGCAGCCTTACAGAATCCCATCGCCTCCATCGTCACTCCTGGTCAGGCATGTGGCAGCCCTTAATGGATTAAAAGAACCAATGGTGAATTATAACTGGTGGTCACATATCTTTTCCACTGCATGGTACAACGGTCAGATTTTGACTGAAGTTCATTACATCACATGTTGTTTCAAAAGGACAATATAATGCTCATTGGTGACACAGCGTGGTGACAAATGAAGAAATATGTTACTGTGACAAGATGGAATTATGGAATATTGTATTGAGAATAGTAAACAACTTGATAGAGTGTGTGCTAATGTCTACTGGTAAGAACTACTGCAATATTTTAGGTGCATTTAAAATGTTCAGAATTCATTAAAGGCATATTTTTTGTTGATGATGACATTTAGCAAATGTATATATATATATATATATATATATATATATATATATATATATATATATATATATATATATATATATATATATATTAGGGCTGTCGATTTAACAAGTTAATAACGTGCGATTAATTTTACAAAAAATAACGTGTTAAAAAAATGAACACAATTAATCGCAATGATTTCCTGAGAAATTCCTGAGAAATGCAAGCTTGTACTACCACCTGTTTACTCCAGAGGGCAGTAAGTGAAATTTCAGCTGTGTGGCAACACACAGTTTATACAGTTAAGAAAACCCACAACACAGATATACATTAGGTTTTTGCGTTCAAAATACTTGAAGGAGCGCAAATGCGAACTAAGGGATCTCAAGATGTGTTTAAAGATTGAGTATTAAACTATATTTAATTTCGCACAGTGACCTAAACATTTTATTTTTATGACGCAACACACCCGAGACACGACACAAGCATGTCTCATGCAGGTCGTATGGTCTTTACCTCACAAATATTTAATTACCAGCAAGGTTAAGGAGGTGTCCTTTAAACTGTTTATTTAAGAAACATGCTCCCTGAAATAGATCCACTTGGCTCCTTCTGTAATGCTGTAGATGAAAATGTCTGACGCAGGTGTACATTGGCAGGTCCTTAAACAAGCCCTCATAATAAATCTCAAACTGATTGACAAATTCACTTGTGAAATGGATTGCTGTGAACTGTGTGCCAATGATGGACTTATGATCAATAATATGGTCGTAAACAATACATTGTATTCTAAAGCCGCTTTTTGTATTGACTTATCAATGATTAACTACTGCTACAGGAATGTAATGCATTTTAATTATCTGAATAATTTATATTTATATATATATATATATATATATATATATATATATATATATATATATATATATATATATATATATATAAAAATTTATAAATCTTTAAAGATAACTATGTATCATTATTTCATCATTATATATTTAATTATTGTTACATGAGGGGCTTTCTCAGTAAATATTTGTATATGCGATTAATCGCGATTAATTAATCAGGACACCATGTAATTAATTTGATTAAAAATGTTAATCGATTGACAGCCCTAATATATATATATATCAGCTAGTTAATTAACATTTGTATATATATAGTATTTTATAATTATGCATTTAAATAACAATTTATTATGATTTGTGTGTGTGCCTGTATGTGTGTGTGTATTACAGTTCCAATGAAACCTCATTAAATGTTCATTGTTTGCTGCATAAACAGGGACCTGATTTTAAATATGTAAAGGCAATATAATTCCTAATCAGGGTTAATTATTAATTTGATAAACATTTTATTTTTTAGAAAAAACTACAAAATATGTCTGTGGTAAACATGCTATATGACAAGGGAATTAAAATAATCTTGCATAATCAATATACTGTTGTTCACTTCATCGTCATCATCTGCCTGTCATTGCCAGCATTGTTACACATAGTAACAGCGATACTAATTTACTTCAGCCATTTGACCACTTTTTGCTTTGCGCTCAGTATTGTGCATTCAACTTTAGCATATCTATTTAATGATGTTATTATTGATGGTGAGATAACTGCCTAATACATCTCCTGAGAGTCACCATGATCTAGCATTACAAGAGATTATTAGCTTTCTATTGTGCAATGTCAAAACACACATTACAGAGGAGCTTAGCAGACAATAGGGGATAATAATGTGATATAGCCTGTGATAAGTTTGCATCATTCAGATGGATCACCTTAATAAAATATATCATTGAATGCTGTGGGACGAGCTTTTATACTCACTCAGCTAGTCCTAGACAGCCTTCTGAGTTATTTTAGAAGATTGTGAGCTGGTGTCAAATTGCAACTTTATTATTCACTTTTAGGCTCCGTCTCCATTTCTATCCCAAACATAATTAGTTACAGACTTGTAATTAAATGACCTTCATGCTGGAATGCAATTATGTTCTCTCTTATACTCTACTACATAAATCATGTTGCTTTTACTTAACAAACATATTCATATTACGAAGCGCCAGAGTCTTTTAAGTGAACGCCTAAGTACTCCCTTGCTAATGGCTAATGATGATTAAAGCATTAGCCATTAGCGGGTTCAGCTACTTGTAATGTATTTTTTAATATTTCAGATCCCACCAAACAAACATCCAACTTGAAATCAAGTAAGATTCTTTCCCGTCTGTGATGTCAGCATATAATTGGTCTTAATTTCCCGATCCACAAATGCAGATAAACCCTTAGATACATTTATAGAAACACAATGTCAATGACAAAAGAGTCACTATAGAGATTCTTGAGATGTGAGAACTCACCTCTGTATCGAAGTTGTGTTAGTTTGGGAAATGAGGGGAGAAAAGATGCATTTGCCCACAGAAATGAAATACTTTTTCTATTTGGATGGCTACGCATGCACCGTGAATCTTTATAACCTTATGAAAACCCATGAGGTGTTACACAGTTCTCCCTCTGGGACGGCAGATTAAAATACATTGGCAATAAACGCTGAGCCGCTGAGAAAGATATTGAAAAGTCTGGGGTAATATCTTACTTTAAATCGTAATACATGGGTCATCATGACACAGTGGATAAATATAACAGAGCACATCACTGATTCATTGTTGTGATGGGAAAATTTTGGTTTCCTACAGGCAACTGACCTTCACTGATAAAAAGGTCTCTTCACAATGCTACACGCAAGAAAGAGAGTCTCAGTGTTTACTAAAGTGTCATTTTGCTCAGCTATGTGCAAAACAATGTGACAAACAAGCAATATAGCATTCTGTATTGATATTGTTGAGCAAAGTCTTTACTGGAAAAGCTAAACTTTTTTGAAAACAACTGAGCAACTGAAACATTTACAACATGCAGGAATACAGCTGGGGCGGATCTAGGCATGGGCGACATGGACAGCTACCAGGGCCCGGGGCAACCGCACACCAACCACCCCTCCCTCCCCCTGGAGATGGCATTTACCGGGAGCGGCACGAGGAGCCCACACAAAAAAGTTGGTGCCTTGAAGTCCACCAGCAATCTCATTCATAAACACACACAGTTTTTTGCATTTGGATAAATTTAATGTACTGTATTTATATAAGATATATAACCAATGTTACGGCCTAAGATTAACATAAGTTTCACTCATTCATTGATTTAATTATAAAAATGACAAATCCAACTCAAAGGATTTGTAGGATTTATACTGCTCATGATGTAAAAGGGTTTACATTTTACAGTCAGTATGTTGATATTGTGCGTTTCAGGGTCTAGCCCTGATACAAAAAATGGAAAGAAATGTGCTTGAACCTACTGTACCTACAAATACTAATATTACTACTAATATGATGTTGTCAAATTACGTAAATGCATTAACTGTGTTAAATAAATGTGAAGGCAATAAACATATTTAACAAATAAAAATTGTATTTAGCAGACACTTTATACAAAGTGACTTACAAATGAGGAACATAAGCAATTTGTCATAAAAAAGTCAACCATATATGAAGTCTGCACAGCCATTTATTTTAAATACAATACATGTTTGAAATCCAATCGTTTAAACGTGAAAAGATTTACTAAAGTTTTTATGTCAGTATGTTGATATTAGTGTCTATCTAAATTTAAGATGATGTATGCTATACACTTTACATACGAATACCACACTACTAGGTAAGTTATCCAAAAAAGTAATCCACTACAAATTACTAATTCTGAAATTGTAATAAGATTTATTTACTAATTACTTCATCAAAAGTAATCACATTACTAATTACAATACTTTCAAGTTGTTTTCTAACACACTTTACACAGAAATTCTTTTTTCTTGTTCATTGTGGCACACAACTCATTCACAGTGCCACACATTTATCCTTTACAATGACTCATTGTAGTGCATCATGTCATAGGAACACCAACATATGAATATAATTCATATTTTAAATGCATTTTACATAGATTTCAGAAATGTGTGTGACACATGTAATGCACTTTTTTTCACACAAATTTAAAATATAATGCATTACACTACATTTTTGACTAAAAATTAATTATATTACAGTAACTAATTACTTTGTAATCAGATTCATCCAACACTGCATATATGGACACTCATGAGATCATGTTAGGTGAGCATGAGTTGGATGGTAAAAGGGTATGTGCCATGGCTCTGGACACTAAAGGTGTATAAAAGACTACTGGAAGCCGTGAGAGTGAACTCAGGCCCATGCAGGTGCTGCTTAAGACTGAAGGGCACTGAGACCAAGAGGTGGGTAGTAACACACTACATTTACTCAGTTACATTTACTTGAGTATATTTTTTAAAAAACATTTAGAGTAGGTTTTAAAATAGGCACTAGTTACTCTCAAGTAAATTTCTAATAATAATAATAATAAAATAAATAATTTTACTTTGTTACAGTGAGTGGTATTAATGTCATTACATTACAGGGTTTAATTTTAATTAATGCATAATTTATTGAGAGATTATTGAATGGGACTTTTACAACAGCGGATGTTCACTGCACACCCTGTCATAGACTGTCACTCAAGCTAAGTCCATAACTGCTGCAGCATTATGCTCTTTAAAGTGAAACATTTTCTTAGCTCTGTACAGTGAAAAAAAGAATAGTTTTGTCATACAATGCCTTCATTTAACACCAAGACAGGCTGATATTTCAAAATTAAAATGGCAGCTTTTACTTAAGGCAGCACTTCGAGGTACGTTGTGTATCTAATGCTAACACAGGCTTTTCTGTGTAATGTGATGATCATTTTCAGGGTGATTCTGTTACTGGGATTTTATGACATCATTCTTTAATATATCAGTGCACTTTGTAGCGCATTTCATGTGCAGTATTTACGCATTTACCCTGCACCCTCATACTGGAAACTATTGCAGCTACTTTGGGCTGATTAACATTATAAATCCATTTAAGCATCCAAGTTAAGTATACATGACTTTTGTTTTTCCGTTCGCATAATTGACAAATGGAGCGCAAACAGACAGCATTTCTGCACGTGCACAGCAAGGGGTACGAGGTGCGTGTGTGAGAGATGTGCAGGCATGAGGCACATATTGAAAATCACATCATATTAAAAGAGTGTGTCTGTGTTTGAAATCGTTCACTCATTCACTATTTCCTATATAGTGAATGGCTTGCACTAACTTTCAGCATTGAGTTGCAGAAACAACATCACATACTGTAGGAAATTTTAAAATACTTGGGCCTTACTTGTTACTCTTATTGAATAATATATTAATATGATAAATTTTCACACTTTGTCATTTTTAATATATATTTTATTATAAAGAGTAAACAGATTTTTCCAAACGTACATTATTGTATTTATTTGTTATACTTTAGTATCTTTAAACTCCAATACAAGCATTTCTGGGCAAATCATGCCCTCATCCGACCATAAACAGCACCAAAGTTATCATTACCTACATGTTTTAACTGAATGTTGAAATCGTTTACAGAATTATAATTCCCACTATGTGCAGTCTCCTAAATAAAATAATTTAATCTCAGTGAATTATTTTGTAAATAAATAATTATTCATCTTAATGGCAAAATTCTGTATAAGTATATACATAAAGAGTACATTTTAAAATGTATCTGTATGTTTTGCCTCTTTAATCAAGTAATGATTTTTCAAAAAGTAACTTAATGCATTCATCATAAAATAATCATCAAATGGACGAAATATGAGTGCATTGTGGGTAAGAATGAGGTAACAAAATTAGGGAAGGAGAGGCCCACTCAGAATTCAGACACTCCTACAAATTGGCGGACACACAATTTAATGCAATATATAGAGGATAGGGGCAGTTTCAGATGCAGCGAGTTTTCCGCAACAGTGTTGGTGCCCTACGCAGGCTGCATACTCTGTAATTATAGAGTGGCAGTACTGGTGTACAGAACTAATGATATAAATTATTTCAACCCTGAAAACTTTAACTACACTGAAATAACAATTAACTTTAAAAGCTATGAAATAGTGAAAGTAGGCATTAATAAAGCATGATCTTATTTAGTTTATATTTCAGCATTATATATAATGTCCCTGTGGGACATTTTCACCATAATAATTACTAGAAAGTAATTCTATCATTCTAACATTCCTCTTCTTGTGTTTTTGGTGATTCATCAAGATCATCAATATTTGTCATTTTTTGCTAGACCCCTGCCCGGCAGGGAGAAGAATGTCTAGCAAAAAATTACAAATATTGATCTGTTTCTCATCCATACCAATCATATCACTTCTGAAGATATGTATTGAACTACTGAAGACTTATACATTTATTTTATGCTGCTTTTATGTGCTTTTTGGAGCATAAAAATTGGCACCCATTCACTTGCATTATACTGACAAACAGAGCTGAAATAATCTTCTAAAAAAACTTTAAAGAAATGCATGAGGATGAGTAAATGAGGATGCAGTGGTGGCTCAGCGGTTAAGGATCTGGATTACTGACCAATAGGTTGGGGATTCAAGCCCCTGCAGCACTGCCAAGACACCACTGTGTGACCCTTGAGCAAGGCCCTTGATCCTATCTGCTCCAGGGGTGCCAAATCATGGCTGACCCTGCACTCTGACCCCAGCTTAGCTGGTATATGTGAAAAATAAATAATTTCACTGTATATATGCAGAAATGTATGTATAATGTGTGACAATTGATCAATTTATTTATTTAAATGATGAGAGAATCTTCATTTTTGGGTGAACAATCCATTTTAAGTGATAGCTCAGCCATAATGTAATATTCTTTCATCATTTCCCAATCATCATTTTGTTCCAAACACATGTGACCTTATGTGTTCTCTGGAACACAAAAGATGTTAGACTGAATGACACCATTCACTTTCAAAATATGGAGAGAAAAAAACCACTCACTGATAGTTAAAACATTATCTTTAATATCTCCTTATTGTGTTGCATGAAAGAAGGAAAGTCATATGGGTATAGAACAACAATATGGTGAATGGTGACAGAATTTACATTAATAATAATAATAATAATTATGTAATACATGTTAAATGTGTATTATGTAATGGTATATAGGGGAGTAATCTATTATGTAATTTGTTAAAGCAACGAGTTACTCACTGCTTGAGTGCTCTTTTAATTGGATTCTTTCTGACTCTCAATTAATTATTTATGTTTGTAATTTTACTTCAACTTGAGTTTTTTAAGTAATAGTACTTTTACTTGAGTACAGTTTTTGGCTACTCTACCCACCTCTGCTGAGACCTGATCCACAGTAGCTGTTTCTGGAACACAATCAGCAGGTCAAACATCTGCCAAAAAAATGATGCATGGCCCTCCAGTATGACATCACTTATGCTATCACTCTACGCAGCACTGCAGTCCAAATCAACTTCACTATAAATACTCTATAAATACCCCTTCTTCTGCTCAAATTGAGTCTAAATATAGACAGATGGGTTACGGGGCTGGAGCAGGTGCTCTTCTGTCACCTCCTGTGTTCTAATGTCAGTGCCGTCCGTTAATCAGACTGAGGTGATGTGGTTTCCATACTAATTTGTGATTCATGACCTGGTTAGGTTACTGATGGGATCCATTAAGAACCCTGGTTGACTATATATGAGGTAGCTTGATTTCTTTTCCACCATATAATGCTTACTTTGAGGTGGGAAAAATGTATAAATGGCAATTGCAATCAGTGTTGTTTGAATGAATCTATATCAAATCAAATCAAATCAAATCAAATCACTTTATTGTCACACTACTGTGTACACGAGTGCAACAGTAGGTGAAAGTCTTGTGTGCAGTTCCGAGCAACATTGCAGTAATGACAGTGACGAGACATAAACCACTTTACAATAACAACATATTTACACAACACAATTTACATAACAAATGTACACATACTTACACAACAATTTACATATCAAATGTACACAATACACACAATGTAGAATACACATACACTAGATAAGGGTATAAATATATATATACACTAACTGAATTGGGAGCGAGAATATATTTGACAGAATGAAGATTAATAAAGTGCAGTGCTGATTGTAGATAGTGAGAGATCATGTGTTCAAAAGTCTTATTGCTTGTGGGAAGAAGCTGTCATGTAGTCGGGTGGTGCGGGTCCTGATGCTGCGATACCGCCTGCCTGATGGAAGCAGTGAGAGCAGCCCATGACTCGGGTGGCTGGAGTCTTTGATAATCCTCCGAGCTTTATTCTGTTATATATATCCTGGAGGGAGGGAAGCTCACCTCCGATGATGTTTCTGGCAGTTCGCACCACCCTTTGCAGGTCTTTGCGGTTGTGGGCGGTGCTATTGCCGTACCAGGCGGTGATGCAGCCAGTCAGGATGCTCTCTACAGTGCTGGTGTAGAACCGTGTGAGGATGTGTTGGTTCATTCCAAACTTCCTCAGCCATCTCAGGAAGAAGAGGCGCTGGTGAGCCTTCTTCACAACGGCCTCAGTGTGAACGGACCATGTGAGTTCCTCAGTAATGTGGACACCGAGGAACTTGAAGCTGCTGACTCTCTCCACCGGTGCTCCATTAATGGTGATGGGGCTGTGCTCTCTGTCTTTCTTCCTGAAGTCCACCACAAGCTCCTTGGTTTTACTGACGTTGAGGGAGAGGTTGTGCTCCTGACACCAGCGCGTCAGAGTGTGCACCTCCTCTCTGTAGGCTGTTTCATCATTGTCAGTGATCAGACCTACCACCGTCGTATCGTCAGCAAACTTAATGATGGCATTGGAGCTATGTGTCGCCACACAGTCATGTGTGTACAGGGAATACAGGAGTGGGCTGAGAACACAGCCCTGCAGGGCTCCAGTGTTGAGGGTCAGTGATGAGGAGATGTTGCTGTCCATTCTAACCACCTGACGTCTGCCTGACAGGAAATCCAGGATCCAGCTGCACAGCGAGCTGTTTAAGCCCAGAGCCCGGAGTTTCACATCAAGCTTGGAGGGCATTATGGTGTTAAATGCTGAGCTAAATAGTGATCTATATTGCTAAATAGTTTCAGTTTGTCTTGTAAAGCCTCTGTAAAATGATGAGGGTTACATCATCAACAATTGTTCAGACAAAGATTTTATTAATGTATTCTTTTCTGATTTTAACTATTGTTCCCTTTACAAAAAGCTTCACTATGATGCTGCGCTGCTAAGCGCTATGGGGAACAATCTTATTGTGAGCTGCTCTGAACATGTGTGTAACACGTCAATGAAAATTGACCGGAATTTATAGCCTCGGTTGGTGAGATCATTGGACGCACCTGTGGCCAGGCTATAAATAGGAGCGTCACCAGAGTGTCGTCAGACATTTTTCTTCAGAGCTTTCTCTCTGTGTGTTTTCTTTGTTAGAAATTTGTTAAAATCTAAGTCTCTTTAAAAAAAAAAGAGAACTTTCCTTTCCTTTCTTCTCTCTCTCTCTCTCTCTCTCTCTCTCTCTCTCTCTCTGTATATATTTATATATATATATATATATATATATATATATATATATATATATATAAAAAAAAGGGGGAAGAAAATGGCGGAGAATCAGGGCAAACAATGCGTGTTTCCATGTCAACGTTCTATGACTGACAAGGACACGCATGAATTTTGCTTTGTTTGCTTGGGGGAAGAGCACGCTGCTCTCGCGTTGAGGCAGGGCGGGTGCGCGCATTGTGACCTACTTTCGGTCGGGATGCTTCGCGCTCGCCTTGCTTACTTCCGAGAGCCAGCACCCACATTTCATTCGTGGGGCTCTCGCATGGATCTGGCTGAGGAGCAAGAGACGGGTTCGTCCCTTTCGCTCACTCTCTCCCCAGATCCTGCTGGTCCTTCTCGTGATCTTGAAGTGTGCTTCGGCGCCTCTTCAGTTCGCGAGGGGGACCTCCATTCCCTTGGTACAGATTCTGAGTTAACCACATCCGAGCACTCCAATCGCGATTTTAAATCTTCGGAGGAGTTGCTCGATGTGGTTACTCGCGCGGTGGCCAGGCTTCAATTGGACTGGCCACGCGACCAAGTTCCCCCCAAGCGCTCCAAGTTAGAAGACAGATTTCTGTCAGGTGACCAGGGGAAGGGAACGCCTTTATCAGTCCCTTCCCTTCTTTGATGATCTCCACGACAAGCTTTCTCGTTCGTGGAAGAAACCTTATACCTCACGCATTCACGTGCCCTCGACGTCAGTGTATTCGACTATCGTGGGCGCTGAGGCGCGAGGATATTCAAAGATGCCTCCGGTCGAAGAGACACTTGCGGGTTATCTCTCGCCGGGTTCGGCATCGTCCCTTAAAAAATCTGCTCTCCCCTCTAAGCCATGCAGGGTTACCTCCATGCTGGTCGGGAGAGCTTATCAAGCGGCGGGTCAGGCTGGTGCTGCGCTGCACACCATGGCTGTGTTACAGGCGTACCAGGCTGACCTGCTAAAGGACCTGAGTGCAGGAAAAGACCTCGACGACGAAGCTTTTTCAGAACTTTGTCGAGCTACGGATTTGTCTCTCCGTGCCACCAAGCAGTCAGCCCGTGCTATTGGCCGGTCTATGTCCGCTTTGGTCAGCACGGAGAGGCATTTATGGCTTAATCTATCCGGCATCAAGGATAAGGACAGAGTTTTCCTCCTTGATGCCCCAATTTCGCCTTCTGGTCTCTTTGGAGACGCTATGAATACGGTTATCTCCAGATTCCAGGAGGCGAAAAGCCATGAGGAAGCCTTTGGGCAGTTTCTTCCTCGCCGCACTCAGGGGGTGAGGCCGTCGGCCACCCAGTCTCGCCCTGATTCCGTTAGGAGGGAGGCTCAAAAGCAAAGCGTGGCAAGTCGTGCTCCCCCTCGCAAGGATTGGGGACAGGCTCGTCGCCCTCAGCAGCCTCCCAAACAAGACCTCAGGGCTAGCATTTCTAAGAGAAAGAAGCCCTGACGGTCTTGTATCCAGCCCTGTGAGGGTAGTTCCCTTCGGGACGGGGCGCGTGTGTCATTCACTTCGGCCCTCCCGATACCCTCACGAAACCTCTTCACTCCCGCCACCTTTGGTGTTTCGGGTGACAGGGGTTTCCAACAAGATGTTGAGTGTACCGTTGCTCCCTGCTTTAATCCAGGACACGGAACATTCGACACCCCCTCGACAGGAAGTGTTGAAATTAGTTCCCATCTCAGAGAACCTGGCAGCGTGGAAACTTCTGCCAGGTATTTCTATGTGGGTTCTAAAAACAGTAGAAAAAGGCTACAGAATTCAGTTCGCTTGCCGCCCTCCGAGCTTCAACGGCGTGGTTTCCACTACCGTAAGACTGGAACAGGCATGTCTACTTCGGGTAGAACTGCAAAATCTCTTGGAAAAAGGGGCCATAGAACATGTTCCCCTTCCAGAGAAAGAGTCAGGCTATTACAGCAGATACTTCCTGGTCCCCAAGAAGGGGGGGGGGGTTGCGTCCGATCTTAGATCTTCGTGGCTTGAATCGCTCGATCAAGACGCTCAATTTCAAGATGCTAAAAGTCAAGTCCGTCGTGTCTCAGTTCCAACGTCACGATTGGCTGGTCACGATCGACCTCATGGACGCATATTTTCATATTGGAATTCTGCCACAGCACAGGAAGTTCCTGAGGTTCGCTTTTGGGGACGAAGCCTTCCAGTATCGGGTCCTTCCATTCGGCCTAGCCCTATCACCCCGCACATTCACGAAATGCATGGATGCAGCACTGGCTCCTTTGCGACTCCAGGGCATCCGCATTCTGAATTATCTAGACGACTGGCTGATTCTAGCCCAGTCTCAAAAACTGGCAGTTCAGCACAGAGATATCGTCTTGGCTCATCTAGGTTCTCTGGGTCTGAGACTCAACGCCAAAAAGAGCGTTCTTTCCCCGACCCAGGAAATTTCCTATTTAGGGGTCATATGGAATTCGATCACGATGCAGGCACAGTTGTCTCCCGCTCGTGTCATCTCCATTCAGAACTCCCTGAGCAATTTCAGGCTAGGTCAGGGTTGCACTGTTCTTCAGTATCAACGAATATTAGGTCTCATGGCGTCTACGTCCATGGTGATTCCTTTGGGCCTTCTCAATATGAGACCGTTTCAGCTGTGGCTAAAAGCCAGGGGGTTTCATCCAAGGGCCAGTCCCCTTCGTTCCCTTTCTATGTGGTTCAGACCCCGATTTCTCACCTTGGGTCCCACTCTTGGTGCGTTGTGTCGTCGCAGGATGCTAACGACAGACGCCTCCCTGACGGGTTGGGGTGCGGTCTTAAGTGGTCGTCCAGCCCAAGTGGAATGGGAGAGTCATCAACTCGATTGGCACATAAACCGCCTCGAGCTGATGGCAGTATTTCTGGCCCTGAAATACTTTCTCCAACATTTGAGAGATTGCCATGTCCTTGTGCGGGTGGACAACACAGCAGCAGTCTCTTACATAAATCATCAAGGAGGCCTACGTTCTCGCCACCTCAATTTGCTGGCACGTCGGATTCTCCTTTGGGCCCAGGGCAAGTTACTGTCACTCAGGGCAGTTTATATCCCTGGACGCCTGAATGTGGGAGCAGATTTTCTGTCCAGACGAAACTTACCATCGGGCGAGTGGAAACTCCACCCCGAAGTAGTACAACAGATTTGGGAGAGATTTTACAGAGCGGAAGTGGACCTCTTCGCCTCTCAAGAGACTGCGCAATGTCCCCTCTACTTCTCTTTGAGTCACCCAGCCCCCCTGAGTCTGGACGCGATGGCGCATACATGGCCCAGAATGTGTCTGTATGCTTTTCCCCCGGTTTCTCTGCTCCCGGGAGTCCTGGCCAGAGTTTGCCAGCAAGGGTCTTGCCTCTTACTGATAGCGCCTCGCTGGCTGAACAGGATTTGGTTCTCAGAGATGATGTCTCTCCTAGACGGCTCGCCTTGGGCGATTCTGGACAGGAGGGACCTT
The DNA here is from genome assembly GCA_032164185.1 of Moxostoma hubbsi. Taxonomy (NCBI): domain Eukaryota; kingdom Metazoa; phylum Chordata; class Actinopteri; order Cypriniformes; family Catostomidae; genus Moxostoma; species Moxostoma hubbsi. Next base: position 5,016,863 of record JAVLUX010000025.1, read on the forward strand.
CTGTCTCAGGCACATGGGACAATATTTCATCCCCGGCCCGAATTGTGGAAACTTCATGTTTGGCCTCTGAAGGGTACCAGCTGAGGGACACAGGGCTGTCGCTTGGGGTTATTGAAACCATTCTTAGCGCTAGGGCTCCCTCCACCAGAAGAATTTACACCAATAAATGGGGTGTCTTCGAAAGGTGGTGCAGTTCACATGGTGCAGATCCAGTTAACTGCCAAATTGTTTCAGTTCTGGATTTTCTGCAGGAAAAACTGTCAGCAGGCATATGCCCCGCTACTCTCAGGGTTTATGTGGCCGCCATTTCGGCTTGCCATGCCTTGATTGACGGGGTGCCTTTAGGGAGGCACCCTCTACTTGCTGCTTCATTCGTGGAGCCAAGAAACTGAGGCCTCCCGTTAGGATCAGGACTCCTTCATGGGACTTAACAATAGTCCTGGAGGGTCTGGTTGAGACCCCTTTTGAACCTCTGGAGTCAGCGTCTGACAGACTTCTGACTCTCAAGATGGTCTTTCTTATGGCTATTACCTCTCTTAAGAGGATTGGGGATCTACAGGCTCTGTCTATTTTGCCGACCTGTTTAGAATTTGCCCCAGGTATGGCCAAAGCTATTTTGCATCCTCACCCTGATTACCTTCCTAAGGTTCCTTTTTCGACAATACATCCTGTCACTTTGGAAGCCTTCTGCTCCCCGCCGTTTCTAACGCCGGAGCAGGAAAGACTTCACGGACTCTGCCCAGTCCGTGCCCTTCAGACTTATCATGGACACACTCTAGATTTACTTATCAGTAAGGGTCTAAACATTTCATCAATTGTTATTAAGGATGTAGCACTGTCTGATCATTTCTGTATTTTCTTTGATATATTGATCTCTCCTGCCATTGAAGCTAGATCTGTGTCTGTCAAGAAGAGATGCTTAAATGAGAACACTAGTGTACTATTTATGAAGGCTATATCTTTAACACCAAGTATATCTGCTGACACTGTTGATTTTCTCCTTGATTCTTTTAACTCAAAAGTTAAAAGTGTAATTGATGAAATTGCTCCTGTGAAAGTGAGGAAGAAGAGTGGCAGTCAAAAAGCACCCTGGAGAAACTCAACAGCAGTGCAAAATATGAAAAGACAATGCAGAAAAGCAGAGCGCATTTGGCGGAAGACAAAACTTGTAGTCCATTATAATATCTACAAAGACAGCATCCATGCTTTTAATATGGAACTAGGCAAAGCTAGACAGTCTTTCTTCTCGAATATTATAAACAGCAACTTAAACAACACACGCACTCTATTTGCGACTGTAGAGAGACTGACAAACCCCCCAAGCCAGATTCCCTGTGAACTGCTCTCAGACAGCAAGTGCAGTGAGTTTGCTTCTTTCTTCTCTGAGAAAATAAATAATATCAGAAAGGTGATCAGCACATCCTTGAGTTGTGCTGGGGTCAGACAAATCAAACCACAACCTGAGAAAGTGGTTACTTTGTCTGACTTCAAAGAAATTGATGGCAAAATTTTGGAAGAAACCGTACGGCACCTTAAAACATCAACCTGCGCCCTTGATGCACTTCCAACATCTTTTTTCAAAAGTGTGTTTAACTGTTTAGAAGCAGATCTCCTAGAAGTGATAAACTCCTCACTTCTCTCTGGGAGTTTTCCAAACTCCCTGAAAACTGCAGTTGTCAAGCCCCTCTTGAAAAAGAGCAATCTGGATAAGACCATATTAAGCAACTATAGACCGATCTCAAATCTTCCTTTCATAGGCAAGATCATTGAAAAAGTTGTCTTCAATCAACTGAACAAATTCTTGAACTCGAATGGATACTTTGACAATTTTCAATCTGGTTTCCAATCACATCACAGCACAGAGACAGCGCTCATAAAGATAATAAACGATATTCGCTTAAATACTGATACAGGCAAATTATCAGTACTGGTACTATTCGACCTCAGTGCTGCATTTGACACTGTCGATCACAACATACTTCTGGAAAGGCTGGAAAACTGGGTGGGGCTTTCTGGGATGGTCCTAAAATGGTTCAGGTCATACTTAGAAGGGAGAGGTTATTATGTGAGTATAGGAGACCATAAGTCTGAGTGGATGCCCATGACATGCGGAGTCCCTCAAGGCTCAATTCTTGCTCCACTCCTGTTCAACCTGTATATGCTCCCAATTAGCCAAATAATGAGAAAGAACCAAATGGCTTACCACAGCTATGCAGATGACACACAGATCTACTTAGCCCTATCACCTAACGATTACAGCCCCATTGACTCCCTGTGCCAATGTATTGATGAAGTAAACAGTTGGATGTGCCAAAACTTTCTTCAGTTAAACAAAGACAAAACTGAAGTCATTGCGTTTGGAAACAAAGATGAAGTTCTCAAGGTGAATGCATACCTTGACGCTAGGGGTCAAACAACTAAAAATCAAGTCAGGAATCTTGGTGTGTCTCTAGAGTCAGACCTTAGTTTCAGTAGTCATGTCAAAGCAATAACTAAATCAGCATATTATCATCTGAAAAATATTGCAAGAATTAGATGCTTTGTTTCCAGTCAAGACCTAGAGAAACTTGTGCATGCTTTCATCACCAGCAGGGTGGATTATTGTAATGGACTCCTCACGGGCCTTCCCAAGAAGACCATAAGACAGTTGCAGCTCATACAGAACGCTGCTGCCAGAATTCTGAGCAAAACCAGAAAATATGAACATATCACACCAGTCCTCAGGTCTTTACACTGGCTCCCAGTTACATTTAGGATTGATTTTAAAGTATTATTACTGGTATATAAATCACTCAATGGGCTAGGACCTCAATATATTGCAGACATGCTCACTGAATATAAACCCAACAGATCACTCAGATCATTAGAATCACATCAGCTAGAAATACCAAGGGTTCACTCTAAGCAAGGAGAGTCTGCTTTTAGCTATTATGCCAGCCGCAGCTGGAACCAGGTTCCAGAAGAGATCAGATGTGCTCCTACAGTAGTCACATTCAAATCCAGACTCAAAACACATCTGTTTAGCTGTGCATTTACTGAATGAGCACTGTGCCACTGTGTGTCCGACTGTTTGTACTGTGTTTTATTAGATTTTTTTTAATTTTTTTTATTCTAAACTGTTTTAATTATTCTTATTTTATTATTCTTGTTTTTTTTCTTTTTAATTTCTACTATGTAAAGCACTTTGAATTACCATTGTGTATGAAATGTGCTATATAAATAAACTTGCCTTGCCTTGCCTTGCCTTGACTTATGTCCACCGCACAAGCCAGTGGCGTAAATCAGGGCAATTGTTTGTTTGCTATGGGGGCCGCAACAGGGGGGCGGCCGCTACTAAGCAGACTATGTCACATTGGGTGAGGGATGCTATTGCCCTGGCCTATGAGGCGCGCGGTCAAGCTTCGCCAGTAGGTGTCAGGGCTCACTCCACCAGAGGGGTTGCCTCCTCTAAAGCCTTGGCTAGAGGGGTCCCTTTGCAGCAAGTTTGTGATGCGGCAGGCTGGTCCTCTCCGCACACATTCATTAGATTCTATAGTTTGGATGCTCATGCTACTCCGGGCTCTTACGTCCTTGAGTCGACATCTCAAACTCATGCCAGAACAAGTTTGTGACGTGGCGGGCTGGTCCTCTCCGCGCACATTCTACAATTTTCTTCATGGGCTGAATGTTCTGCTACCCCAGACTCTTATGTCCTTGGGTCGACATCTCAGGCTCATGCTAAATCCAAGTTCATGGTACGAACTTTTGAGTTAAATTACCCCGGGCTCTTATGCCCTTGGGTCGACATCTACGCTGATGTCTAAGCAAGTTTGTGATGCGGCAGGTTGGTCCTCTCCGCACACATTCATTAGATTCTATAGTTTGGATGTTCATGTTACTCCGGGCTCTTACGTCCTTGAGTCGACATTTCAAACTCATGCCGGAACGAGTTTGTGACGCGGCGGGCTGGTCCTCTCCACGCACAATCTACAATTTTCTTCATGGGCTGGATGCTCTGCTACTCCGGACTCTTGTGTCCTTGGGTCGACATCTCAGGCTCATGCCAAATCAAGTTCGTGGTACGAACTTTTTGAGTTAGATGCTTTTACCCCGGACTCTTATGTCCTTGGGTCGGCATCTCAAACTCATTTCTGACTTTGTGGCTTATGTCATGTCTGAACAGATTTGTGATACGGCAGGCTAGTCCTTTCCGCACACATTCTTCGGATTTTATGGTGTTAGATGTTTTGCTACTCCGGGCTTTTATGCCCTTGAGTCGACATCTCAAGCTCATGTCTGGGACCTCTCGCGTTTTGTGAGAACACTTCACAACGATCAGGGGTCCGGACAGCCCCAGTGCGGCGGCGTGGGCATTTCGTTCCCCATAGTGCTTAGCAGCGCAGCATCATAGTGAAGCTTTTTGTAAAGGGAACGTCTCGGGTTACATGTGTAACCCTTGTTCCCTGAAAAAAGCGGAACGAGATGCTGCGCTTCTTTGCCGCACTGGGACGTCCCAGGACCGCTCTTCAGAAAAATATCTGACGACACTCTGGTGACGCCTCCTATTTATAGCCTGGCCACAGGTGCGTCCAATGATCTCACCAACCGAGGCTATAAATTCCGGTCAATTTTCATTGACGTGTTACACACATGTTCAGAGCAGCTCACAATAAGATTGTTCCCCATAGCGCTTAGCAGCGCAGCATCTCGTTCCGCTTTTTTCAGGGAACAAGGGTTACACATGTAACCCGAGACGTTACACCTGTCTCTAAGGCGATAACAAAAAGTAAGACCAAATGCACAAAACTACCAAAACAGCATTTATTTTTACATAGATATATAAATCAAGAAATGTTCTTCAAGTCAGTATAAATGTTAGTCAATTGTGTTTGCAATTGCATGATGCAAATGTAGTGCTGCATGTCTGAACAAGAAAAACAAGAACCCAAAGCAGAAACTGGGCACTAGAATGAAACTCTCGGATCAGTTCCACAACACAGCTCCATGCCTGCAAGAATGCCGTTGTCAACAAAGAACTAGCCTGCCTGTCCAAACTTTTAGTAACTTCTCTCCTTTTTCTTGCAGTGATTTGGTGGCTGCACAGCAGAGTGACCATGGTTTGCAGTACCTATTTACATTTATTAATTTAGCAGATGCTTTTATGCAACGTGACTTACAACTGAGGAAAACAATGGAAGCGATTCATCCAACAAAAGGGACACAAATATAATAAGTGCTGGAATACAAGTCTCACATTGCTTAGAGCAGTACACAAATCAAGGAAAGCTTTTTTTTCTAAGAACATGAAGGTAGGGCATTATTATTAATGGGTTGGGTGTTCTTGGAAAAGATGTGTCTTAAGCTGTTTGTTGTAAGAGACTAAAGACACTGCTCTGGTGAAATTATGCAGGTCAAGGTAAAGGTCCGGGAAAGTGATTTTGTGCCTCTATGTGATGGCACCAGGATGCAGAGCTAGTCGTTGTTCTGTGAGAAAGCAGCAATACCTTGAACTTAACGCATGCAACCATTGGCAGCCAGTGTAATTTGATGAATTGAAGTCCACTTTCACTGCCACATTCTGGTTCAATTGCATAGGTTTGACAGTACATGCTGGAATGTCTGTCAGAAGAATACTGCAATATTCCACCCTGGATAGAACAAGAGCTTGGTCGAGGAGTTGTGTACTATGCTCTGATAGGAAGGGCAGTAATTGCGATGGGGTCTGTGAAGTTCAACTGATCGTCAAACACAATTCCAAGATTTCTGTCTGTCCAAGATGGTGTAATGGTTATCGAGTCTTGTTGAATTAAGTTGTGATGAATTGGGCTCACTGGAAGCATGAGCAGCTCTGTATTAGCAAGGTTGAGTCGGAGGTGGTGATCTTTCATCCAACACAAAATATATGCTAAGCAGGCTGAGATCCGGGCCACTACCATTAGATCATCAGGCTGGAATGAGAGGTAGAGTTGTGTGTCATCAGCATAGCAGTGATAGGAACAGCCATGTGCCTGAATGAAGGATCCTAGTGATGACATGTAAATGGAGAAGAGGAGCGGTCCAAGCACTGAACCCTGAGGCACCCTGGTAGCTAGTTGGTAAGACATAGACACCTCTGCGCTCCTTTTTTCCATTGTCAGGTATGTTTCTTGACTTGTCTTTTATTTTTAGGAATGTTTATTTATGCTGATCATGTGTGAATTTGGCTTCGATTGATTTTATAACTTATGTTTTTAATCCAACCTGGCAAATAAATTGTTATTATTGTATTTAGTCTGTATTCCTCCAAAATCATTTATAATTACTGGAGCTTTAAGATAGGAGGAAGCCATTTAAAGTGGGGTGGCTGTGACTCAGGTGGTAGAGCATGTTGGCCACTAATCACAGGGTTGGTGGTTCGATTTCCGCCCACATGACTCAACATGCCGAAGTGTCATTGGGCAAGACACTGAATCCCAAGTTGCTCCCAATGGCAGGCTAGCGCCTTGCATGGCAGCTCTGTCGTCATTGGTGTATGATTGTGAGTGTGTGTGTGTGAATGGGACACAGTGTAAAGCACTTTGGTAACCGCTAAGATTAAATGGCTCTATATAAGTGCATAACATTTACCATTTTAAAGACTCAGTTTGAATTATACTGGAGCTTTAATACAGGAGAAACCACCTAGGACATAACAGGGTTGGAGAAAGCCATTTAAAGACTGTTTGAATTATATTGGAAATGTAATATAAGAGAAACCACCCAGGACAAAACCGAAAGTCATTGAAAGACTCTGTTTTAATTTTACTGAAAATGTAATATAGGAGAAACCACCCAGGACATAACCGGGTAGGAGAAACCCATTTAAAGACTCTGTTTGATGTACAGTACATTGAACGAAAGGACGATGAATAGAAGATGATTTAGAGTAATCAATAACTTAAAAATGTTATATTAAAAGAATGATCAGAATGTAATTATAGCTTTAATCTAAATTAGAGGTCAACAAAAATTGGAGTCAGATTAATATAAGATTGGAAAATGTTGGAAAAAAATTAGAACAATCAATTTTTAAAGTGTAAATGAATAATAATTGCTTTACTTCAGCGCTAGGAAAAGACAGAACAACGCAAAGGGCAATCAATTGAAGTTCCACTCCTAACCGATAGATATTTTTGCCCCTTTTAAAAACATGACTCGTTCAGTGGGGTTACCCGAGCTTGCTTAAATGCGGTAGGAAAGGTGCAAGTGAGAAGAGATGTTTTAATGATGTGAGTGAGTGCATGTAAGATTGAAGGATTAATGGCTTTAAGGAGGTGGTAGGAGATAGGATCAAGAGGGCAGGTAGTAGGATGGCTGTAAAGGAGAAGTTTGGAGACTTCTGAGAGGGGAGGGATATAAGGAAGAGTGAGTGTGTGTGATGTTAACGTGTGTTTGTGGATTTGTGATATGGAAAATTGACCGCTGATGGTTGTTATTTTGTATATAAAAAATTTGGCAAAGTTATCAGCTGTTAGAGATGATGTGGGATGTTGAGGAGGTGGGCAAATGAGAGAAAAAGGAGGAAAAAGTTTTGAGATTATCAAAACTGCCGCTGTATTTTAAGATTATCAGAAGTATTGTTAATTTTGTTGTGATAGTATGATGTTTTTGCAGTGGACACATTAGCAGAGAAGGAAGAGTGGAGTGATTGATACATACTTAGGTCAGCAAGATGCCATTTATGCCATTTCCACTCCGCTGCTCTGAGTTTAGAGTGATGTTCATGGAGAACATTGGATAGCCAGGGGTGGTGGGTGTAGCACGGGCTGGCCTGGATGAGGGGATAAATGTTATCTAGAAAAGATGTTAAAGTGGAGCATAGAGAGTTAGTAGCATTATTTGCATCAAATTAGAAGAACTGGATAGACACTATAGAGGAGAGATTGGAGGGTGAGAGTGAGAGTATGTTAAACTGAAAAGAGACTTGAGGAGAAGTGTGTTGCACCAGGAGGCAAGTTAAGGTTGAAAGTAAGGAAGAAGTGATGAGGTGTGCAGTGGAGTATTAAGAACATGTTCAGAGGAGCAGTTACGTGTGAAGATGAGATCCAGTTAGCTACATGACTTGTGAGTTGCTGGAGTTATGAGTTGTTTGAGGTCAAACGAGGCAAGCGAAGTATGAAAATCTGCAGCCTGAAGTTTTTCCAGATGGATGCTGAAGTCCCCAAGTACTACAAGAGGACTGCCATCTTCAGGAAAGGTTGAAAGTAACACATCCAACTCCTCCAAGAAGTTACCTAGCTAACCTGTGGGGAGGTATATGACTACAATTGGATTTTAACATGCAGGATGATAGTAATCGTGTGTGATTCAAAGGAGATATTGCCACACAGAGACGGTAAGGGAATACAATTCCATGCACTGGAGTAACACATCCAACTCCTCCAAGAAGTTACCAAGCTAACCTGGGAGAGCGGTATATGACTATAATTGGATTTTAACATGCAGGGTGATAGTAATCGTGTGTGATTCAAAGGAGATATTGCCACACAGAGACAGTAAGGGAATACAATTCCATGCACTGGAGATAACCTAACTCGTTCCCCCACCCCTCCCAGTCTGACAGGGGGTGTGGGAGAAAGTTAAATTGGTGGAGAGGGCTGTGGTAGTGTCCTCTGGTCTGATCCAGGTCTCAGTCAAAGCCAGAATGTTGAGACCTATATAGCTGCAAAAGACGCAATAAAGTCAGCTTTGTTTACAGCAGACTGGCAATTCCAAAGACAGACAGGAAGAGAAAGTCATTTAGCAGAGGAAGTGGGGATAGTGCACAAGTTGTTAGGATTGTACTGTCTCTTATGTCTGGAGCGTGAGTGACGAGTGTTAGTGATAGTAGGAATTTGGAAGCACATAGTGCTGTAGGATAGAGGAGAAAGATGTCCAAAAGCAATAGACATACTTGAAATCAGCAGGACACGCCTTACTACTTAGAAAAACAGTGCACTGAAACTGAAGCCTCTCACGAGATGAGCATGCATCAGGATTTGTGAACAAATGCGACTTCAAAACAAAGTATGCAAACAAGCATCTCCTGGCATCGATAAATACTCTAAAATGAGTGAAACAAGTAATAAACACACTTACATGCTGCTGCTGACTTCTGCTGGTAGACTGCTTCTCTACCAGATGTTTGATGTTGTTCTGCCACCAGAGGATGCGGAGAGTGCTGTGAGTGGGTATTTTGTTTAGGATGAATTGCTGTTAAGGAAGTGGTTTCACCAAAATAAAGGTTTAATCTGTGAGCCGATAGTTTAGGTTGTGGTACCAAGCCAGTTTAGGGATGTGGTGGCACAAGCTGCTAATGGTGATGGTAAGGATTTTTAGATATTTTTACAGGAAAACAATACAAAAATTATTATCAAGAATATAATTTTTGCCCTAATATCAAATGTCTTACTACAAAACAAGAAATTATGATCTAACGTGAATTTTCTTGATAAAAAAATGTGATCGTGCCTGGTAACGTGCATGTAAATTGGCTAGAAATAGCATTTTAGATTAGCGTAAAGCTGAAAATTTACACAAGGTTTATCTATTTATTCTGCTCCAAACTTACTTCAAACGTACATCTCTCTCTGCCCGTATGAATGTAACACATCATAAGAAATTATTTCACCACTGTTCAAATGCACGTTGGATCGCATCATGTATATGTATAAATGTTTTCCAACTTAAAGGACTAAATATTAAATGAAACAAATGACAATAAAATCCAAAGCAATCTCTTCAGTAATCAAAATTACATGAATTCAATTACATAATATAAGACATATTTAAAATTCCATACAATGTTGTGATCATTAATCAAATAAGCAAATGTGTGAGTTAACTGTGTTAACTAATTTTGTACAAACGGATAGGGTTTCTTTCATTAAAGCACTTTCACAAGATGCTTTGTGAAAATTCACATGCAGGATCATTATATCAATCATCTGGTTTTGCACAAATTTATGCTGATAATACAGTTTGTAATGAAAAATAAATGATTAAATTAGTTTAAATGATTAAATATGCTAAATAGAAACATCAAAATGGCACTTCATGTTAAAAGGTTGCTGACCCCTGCACTATACTTTCAGATGTACAACTTTATGTCCAGGATTTATAACTATATATTCTGATTTACACTTATATTTTTAGATTTTAAACAGTATGTTAAGATTTGCAATTATATATTTGGATTTATATTTATATATTCCGATTTTAAATTATTGCTCCTGTTTGGGCCCACATATACCCAGTGCACATTTATTCAGCTATGAGTGTAATCTACCCAAATTTAAAAAAGGTTTATTGGATAGAATCTATAGTTTGTACAGTATAAAAATCATTATGTCTATGGAAAGTCCTCATAATGATAGGTAGAACAACGTGTGCGTGTGAGTGTGTGTGTGTGTGTGTGTGTGTGTGTGTGTGTGATATAAATAAATACAAATGTTTTAACATTTAGATTTGTTACTGGTAGATATTACATGTTTTCAGAGAAATATATCAGTTTAAAGTTTTTTAAACCTCATTCACAGAAAGAACAAGCTTATTTTATGTTAATATTATATATATATATATATATATATATATATATATATATATATATATATTTTTTTTTTTTTTTCTGGAAGCTAAAAAAGCTAAAATATTCGAGGACTTACTAAATTTATCAAATGCCTTCTACACATAACCAAATGTGTTTCCTAGCCACTGAACTTCATCATTAATATGTTGTACTGTTCAGTTTCAAGTTATGTCCTGCAGGGCTATGTTGTCTAATGAGATTTAATTATCTTGGTCAGAACAGTAACACGAGTTGAGTCCTGCACAAGTAGCTTGAACTACTTTCTATTCCAAAAATGTGCATTGAACAACAAAGTCATACTTGCTTCTTTGAGGCTTATACCAAGCAAAACAAATGTCTATCTATTGCCCTTTATGTTCTGATATCCTTATGTACAATAAAACAATTAATACACTTGTGTTATTTTATTGCTCCAATGTAAGCCAAGCTTAGTTGCATCTCATTAAATCTTTTGAAAAATAATTCCTTTTTATTAAAATTAGATAAAAGAACGAGAGGTGCACAGCCCCTTTACAATACTAGATTTTAATCTCTTCCCAGTCAATCAAAGCTTTTTTAAATTCTTTCTTATGCTAATTTGCATTATTGCACATGCATTAATTATCGCTATTGAAGTTCTTGGCCAATTAGTCATGGTAATGTAGTAGACTTTCAAATAAGTGTGATATGTAGACTATAGCAAAGTGCATTGGCAAGAAAACCTTTCACAGCTAGAGAAAAGCTTTTCCATGTCTGTCACTCACTCAATGTTGTGTCGATGTAGTGACACTAGAGGTTTGATCTTGAGAGCCCCAATCACCTTTGCTTAAAATAGAAAGGCCAATGAGAATTGGCGAGTGGAAATTGTATGCCAATCTCTGCCATGGACATACAGGTATAAAAGGAGATGGTGTGCATCACTCATGCAGATTTTTCTTCAAAGCTTGTGTGTTCGTCCTCTCACCTATTGCTATGCTGCTGGATTTCTTTCGCACATATCAGCGGTCACCCTTGCATGGTCAAGTGTGGTGCTAAAAAAGTATATTCAAATGAGTTTTCCCAGGTAAAGTGCACCGTAGTGTTGCATTTATGCCCACAGGGTGCAGCCACCTGGTGCGACCAACCAAGGCACCCTTCCAAGGCCTCTAAGTTCTCTTCCTCTTTAATGTGGAAGGCTTACAAGGCTGCGGGTCAGGCTGCTTCCGCCCTGCACGCCATGGCCATCCTACAGGTCCACCAAGCCAAAGCGCTAAAAGATCTGCATTGGGTAGGACCGACACAGGGCTGATGAAGGTACTGTGCACTGCGACCGACCTCACCTTACATGCAACAAAGGTCACAGCACGTCCCCTGGGCTGGACGATGTCCACTCTCATGGTCCAAGAGAAGCACCTGTGGTTCAACCTTGCGGAGATGTCGAGAATGTCCGCTTTCTTGATGCACCTATCATCCAAGGGGGGCTTTTTGGCGACACCATTGAAGATTTCGCCCATCATCACAGGAAGCAGACCGAGGCGATTAAACACATTCTGCCGTAGTGCTACCCGGCCGCCATGAGGCCACCGAGGACCCGCACCCTGTCTGCTTCTCTCCAGAGCCATTCCCCTGCGGTCCCGGTCCCCGGGTCTTGTACCATCGGAGCCTGCACGCCGGCCTCAGAGAAAAATATCCTCCTGCAGGAAGTCGGCTCCACCTGCCTGTCAGCCAGCCCCCAAGAACCCCAGATGGGCTTGAAGCAGTCCTGACATGGGCTGCCCAGGAATTAGGCAACTACCCCAGACAGGTCTGGCCAGGGGCATCTCTCCAGCCCCACCATCACCCCTGGGCCAGTGTGTGGTGAGTATTATATCACGAGTGCCCTCTTGGCTCCAACATGGTCAATAAAAAAGCATTTTCCTCATTCCCTAGGCCAGCACATTCTCAACGGCCAGGCACTGGAAGTTTTTCCGGTCAATCAGGTGAATGTAAGTACTTCCCATTCCCTAGTTCTCCGTGGACCCGCCCACCGCCCACCCCACCTCCGCCCACCCCAATTATCCAAGTTATGCAAGGGCTTCTACAGCCCATATTTTATCATGCCCAAGAGAGGGGGAAGGTCACGCCCAATCTTGGACCTCTGTGCCCTGAACAAGGCCTTAAACAGGCATCCCTTTCTTCGGTTTGCCTTTGAGGGATGAGCATACAGTACAAGGTCCTCCCCTTTGGTCTGTCCCTGTTTCTTGTCATTACCAAGTTTGCAGAGGCTGCCCTGGCCCCGCTTAGGGAGCAGGGCATACACATTCTCAATTATCTCGTTGACTGTCTAATCCTAGCTCGCTTGTGAGATCTATTGTGTGCACACAGGGACCTTGTGCTTCAGCACCTCAACCGTGTCAGGCATCAGATCAACTGGGAGAAGAGCAAGCTCTCCCCTGTCCCCTTACGGCAGAATGTTAAAGACCTTCCAGCATAAGGTAGCGGCGCCAGTGAAACAATTTAGGCCCCTGGGAATATGGTATCCTCGGCGACTGTTCTCCCCCTCGGGTTGATGCATATGAAACTGCTGCAGCACTGGCTACAGACTCGACTCCCAAGGTGGGCATGGTGCCATGGCACACGGCGTGTGACCATCAGGCCACGGTGCCATCAGACCTTTTCAGCCCTTGGTCGGACCAGGCTTTTCGATGGGCAGGTGTTTCTCTAAAGCAGGTCTCAAAGTAGTCACGACAGATACCTCGAACCCGAGCTGGGGTGCCATGTGCAACGGGCAAGCAGTGTTCGTTACACCGCACACTGGACAGGAGACCCTCACAACAGCGCAACCTGATCAACAGGTTCCTCAAAGGTGCGAGGAGGTTGAATCCTCCTAGACCGTGCTCTCCATATTGCCTGGAGAGAGAAGAGCACTTCACAGTGCTATTCTAGAAAGTGCTTGGCGGGAGATTGCTTAACAAGCAAATTTAGAAAGGCACCACAGATAGCCTACTTGGGTAAGTGCCCCCTCCCCCCCTTAATGGGACTAGGGATATGTCTTACCTAACTCGCTGGAAGGTCATGATGGGTTCAAGCGCTCGCTGTGAGGCACGCAGCAGCTTGCCCGTGTCAACTCTTCTGTACCTTGTGACGTGGTTCAGCGCCTGCAGAGTTTCCTATAGAAACCCCTAGTATCACTACATCGACACAACATCGATTGAGTGACATTCAGGGAACGTCTTGGTTACTGATGTAACCTCTGTTCTCCGATGGAGGGAACGAGATGATAGTCTATGTATTCAATTTTAAGAGTATAGTCCATCATTAGACCAAGGTGATGCAGGCAGAGACCAGTTCAGCCTCCAGGTCATTTCGGTGAGGTCTGTCTTAAGTCCAAGGTTCAGGCAGTGGCACACGAAGAATCCCATGTCTTATGGTTGGAGTTGGCATCAGTTCATCCTCTGTTGTCCATAGTAATATGCTGAAGTGATATCTGGCTGTCAGTGGCTGCATTTAGTTGTCATCACTCAGATATGAATACCGAGGTTGAGACAGGGAAACAAATATAATTATATTAGCGTAGATGCCATTACATTTTTTGCAGAGTTTTAGATCATGATAAATATTTCTGGTTCCAGCAGACCTAACTAAAGCAGCCTTATTGTGAGTTGATGGATAAATTGTATGCCTGGCAAAATAGATGAGTCTTTAGTCTAGTCTTAAACTCAGTGAGTGTGTCTGCATCCCGAAGAGTGTTAGGGAGACTATTCCACAGTTTAGGAGCCAAATAAGAAAATGATCTACATCATTTTGTGGATTTCGATACTGTAGGAACTATTAACAGTGCAGACTTTTGTGATCATAATGAACATGATGTAATATAGCATGGTAGAAGGTCACTTAAGTACTGCAGGGCTAGACCATTCAAAGCTTTGTACGTAGTTAACAAAATTAAAAAATGTCTAAAAATTTGTATAGGTAGCTAATGTAAAACGATAAAATGGGGCAAATATGATAATATTTCTTTGTGCTAGTCAGCACTCTGGCTGCTGCATATTGAACCAGTTGAAGTTTATTTATTGAACGTACTGGATATCCTCCCTGTAATGCATTACTATAATCTAGTCTTGAGGTCATAAAAGCATTAATTCATTTTTTGGAATCAGCAACAGAGAGCATGTGTTGTAACTTAGCAATATTTCTGGTCGAAGGTGGAAACATTGGAAATGTGATTTTCAAAGGACATATTGGTATCAATGTTCACTTAAGTTCTTCGCTGTAGAAGATGATGTAACAGTACATCAATCAAGAGTCAAATGATATTTTAGCAAATTTATAGAGGTCCAATAATTAGTACCTCTGTTTTGTTGAAATTTAGTAGAAGAAAATTTCTGGCCATTGAATCCTTTATTTCATTGATAGGCTACACTGTTAATTTGGAGAATTTTTTAATTTCGTCATGTTTCAAAGAAATATAAAGTTGGGAATTGTCGGCATAACAGTGGAAATATGCTAGTTTGAGTATTTCTGTAACTGCTGATCTCCTGGGATTTTCACACACTACAGTTTCAAGAATTTAACAAAAACATTCAGTGAGCGGCAGTTCTGTGGAAAGAAATGACTTGTTGATGAGAGAGGTCATTAGAGAATAGCCAGGCTGATTAGAGCTGACAAACTCAAATAACCGCTCTGTACAATTGTGGTGAGAAGAATAGCATATCAGAATGCTATTCTGAGATGCGAGTTGGTGCTGTTTTGGTGGCATGAGGGGTACCTACATACACGATATTAGGTAGGTGGTTTTAATGTTGTGGCTGATCGTTATGTACGTATCCTGTCATCTGAGGCTCATGTTTATAACAATTATCTGGGGTAGTTGATTCATTTTAAACTAATATATTCATCCGGTTTAATCAGGTTTAAGTCAAACAGAGCACATTCAAACTATGATCTGTAATAATTTAATTTACAAATATAGCTGAAAGCAGCAATTAACAGGGTTCAAGTCTTTATGGTCCTTTAGGTACATATGCAACATATACTGTATATACTGTCTGTTAGCAAGAACAAAATTATAATATGCCTTATTTTCAGAAACATCAGGTTAGGTAGCACAGAGATCTGGTATTTTTTATATTTCTGACTGTTATAGCGGCACCAAAAGGCAGAGGTACCCAATTTATTTTGTGTGTCCCCAGAATGACCCCCTACATGTGATCTGAGGCAAAGTTCTTCAGAAAGAGGTCTATTATATGATATGAATAACGTGTTTCTTTGTGAAAGACATCAGTATATATACATCAATCTGCATGCATTTAAAATGTGGACTTTTTTCATTTATTATTATTATTTTGCACAAACCTCTTGGATCAAGAGATAAATAGGGCTACCACATTTCTTTTCAATATTCCTTTTTTAACCTTGTCAAATAGCTGTTAAAAGCTGATTTTTCAATGGCAGCCATGTTTTTCAAGATATACAACTGTCCTCATAGACCTTTTGTTGTTTTTAACTATTATAGTGCCACCAAGGGGCAGAGGCGTGCACATTTTTATGCATCCTCAGAATGAACCCATACAGAAGTGTACCTTCTTTCTTTTATCTTATTATGATTTCATAATAACATCTCAATCCATTCAAGAGTTATATCTGTTTGAGTAAAAGTGGCCTCACTCATTACGTACATTTTGTTGTACCATTTGACGATAAATCAAAAGATCCAAATTCCTTAAATATCTTTTCATATTGGGACATATCTTAAAAGATTTATCATGATGCTATGAAAATTTTGGCTCTACCACATACGGTTCAAGGGTTATTAATCACAATGTGATTTTGTTTTGTTTTGTTTGCTATACACCTATGGGCCGATGAGGCCGATTACATGCGTATGGCTAGTGAGCCAGAGTACTAACATCCCTGAAGGTTTTGTCTAAAGGCCATACGGTTTGTTCTGCAAGATCATCCGCACAAGGTGATTACTCGTACAATGGCCAGGCTTCAATTAGACTGGCCACGTGAACAAGAGACCCCCAAACGCTCCAGACTGGAGGACAGATTGTGGGGAAGGCTTATCAGGCAGTAGTTCAGACTGGTGCTCTCCTGCACACTATGGCAGTGTTACAGGCGTACCAGGCTGATCTGTTGAAGGACCTGAGTGCGGGCACCACAGTCGACGAAGAGGCTTTCGAGCCATGGATCTATCTCTCTGCATGACCAAGCAGATGGCTCGCGCCATTGGCAGGTCTATGTCTGCTTTAGTCAGCATGGAGAGACACTTATGGCTCAACCTGTCAGGCATCAGAGATAAGGGCAACATTTTCCTTCTCAATGCCCCGGTTTCGCCTTCTGGCTTATTTGGTGACGATATGAATGTAGTTATCACCAGGTTCTAGGAGGCAAAAAGCCACGAGGAAGCCTTCGGTCACTTCCTTCCTCGTCGCACTCAGAGGGAGGGGCCGCCGGCCCTGTCCTTCTAGACGGGAAGCTCAAAAACAAAGCATGGCAAATCGTGCTGCCCCTCGTAAAGACTGGGGGCTGGTTCGTCGCCCTCAGCAGCCCCCAAAGTAAGACCTCAGAGTAGTTATTTCTAAAATCAAAAAACTCTGATGGTTCTGCGCCCAGCATTGTGGGGGTAGCCCCCTTTGGGACGGGTCCCGTAAAACATCCACCTGTACCCTTCCAATACCCCCACGAAACCGCTCCATTCCCTCCGCCTCTGGTGTTTCGGGAGTTAGCGGTTTCCAGCTAAATGTTGGGTGGTCCATTGCTTCCTGCCATTGTCCAGGACATGGGACACTCAACATCCCCTCAACAGGAAGTGTCAGAATTGATACCCATCTCAAAGAACCTAGCAGTGTTGAAACTATGTTGGTCCTAAGAACAGTAGAATAAGGCTACAGAATTAAATTTGTTCACTGTCCTCTGCGTTTCAACGGCGTGGTTCCCACTACCGTGAAAACGGAACAAGCATGTCTACTGTGGAAAGAACTGCAAAATCTCTTTGTCAAAGGGGCCATAGAACATGTTCCCCTTCCAGAGAGAGTCAGGTTACTAGAGCAGATTCTTCCTGGTTCCCAGAGTGCGATCAAGTTAAAGATGCTAACTGTCAAGATGGTCGTGTCTCAAATCCAACATCGCAATTGGTTGGACACGATCGATCTCATGGAAGTTCCTGAGGTTCACTTTCGGGGGCGAAGCTTTCCAATATCGGGTTCTTCCATTTGATCTAGCCTTATCACCCCGCACATTCACGGAATGCATGGATACAGCACTGGCTCCTTTGTGACTCTGGGACATCCGCA
This sequence comes from Moxostoma hubbsi, assembly GCA_032164185.1. Classification (NCBI taxonomy): domain Eukaryota; kingdom Metazoa; phylum Chordata; class Actinopteri; order Cypriniformes; family Catostomidae; genus Moxostoma; species Moxostoma hubbsi. Next base: position 5,034,662 of record JAVLUX010000025.1, read on the forward strand.
TTCTGAATTACATAGATGACTGGCTGATACTAGCACAGTCATAAGAACTGGCATTACGGCACAGAGATATCGTCTTAGCTCATCTGGTTTCTCTGGGGTTGAGGCTCAATGCCAAGAAAAGCATCCTCTCTCCTACTCAGAAAACAACCTATCTGGGGATCGTATGGAATTCGATCACAATGCGGGCACAATTGTCTCCCGGTTGAATCAAGTCCATTCAGAACACCCTGAGCAAAGTCAGGCTAGGCCAAGATTGCACTGATCATCAGTATCCACGACTACTAGGTCGCATAGCAACTGCATCCTCGGTGATCCCTTTGGGCCTTTTTGCACATGAGACCGTTTCAGTTCTGGCTCAAAGCCAGGGGATTTCATCCAAGGGCCAATCCCATGGCTGATAAGGGTTACGTGCCATGTGCTACGTACCCTTTCTATGTGTTCAGACCCCGGTTCCTCACATTGGGTCTCACTCTAGGTGCGTCTTGACGTCGCATATTGCTAATGACAGACACCTCCCCAACGGGCTGGGTAGCGGTCTTAAGTGGTCGTCCAGCTCAAGGGGAATGGGAGGGTCGTCAGCTTGATTTTCACATTAACTGTCTCGAGTTGATGGCTGTAATTTTGGCCCTAAAATACTTCCTCCAGAGGCTGCCATGTCTTGGTGCGTGTGGACAACACAGCAGTAGTCTCTTACATAAACCATCAAGGAGGTCTACGTTCACGCCAGCTTAACAGACTGGCATGGCAGATTCTCCTTTGGGCCCAGGGCAAGCTCCTGTTAATCAGAGCAGCTTACATCCCTGGATGCATGAATGGGAGCAGATTTACTGTCCAGACAGAAAATACCGACAGGGGAGTGGAAACTCCACCTCGAGGTAGTGGAACAAATCTGGTTGAGATTTTACAGAGCAGAAGTGGACCTCATCACCTTCCAACAGACAGCGCAATGTCTCCTCTACTTCTCTCTGAGCCACCCAGCCCCCATGGGTCTGGATGCAATGGCACATACATGGCCCAGAATGCGCCTGTATGTGTTTCCTCCAGATTCTCTGCTCCCGGGAGTCCTGGCCAGAGTTCGCCAGTAAGGGTCCTGCCTCGTACTAATAGTGCCATGTTGTCCAAACAGGATATGGTTCTCAGAAATAATGTCTCTCTTTGACGGCTCACCTTGGGTGATTCCGGACAGGAGGGGTCTTCTGTCTCAGGCGCAGGGGACGATACCTCATCCACGGCCTGAACAGTGGAACCTTCATGTTTGGCCCCTGAAGGGTACCAACTGAGGGACACTGGGCTTTCACCTGAAGTCATCGAGACCATTCTGAGCACTAATGCTCCCTCTACTAGAAGTTATGCCAATAAATGGGGTATCTGTGAAGGATGGTGCAGTTCACATAATGCAGATCCAGTTAACTGCCAGATTGCTTCAGTTCTGACTTTCTGCAGGAAAATTATCAGCAGGCACATGCCCGCCACTCTCAGGGTTTATGTGGCCGTTCTATTGCCTTGCCACGCCTTGACTGACGGGATGCCATTGGGGAGACATCCTCGCTTCGGCCATGAAGCCATGCGATTGAGACCTCCTCCTAGGGCCAGGATCCCTTCATGGGACTTAGCAATAGTCCTTGAGAGTTTGGTTGAGACCCCCTTTGAAAGTCTAAGAAAATTCTCAAGATTTGGAATTGGGGATCTGCAGGCTCTGTCTGTCTTGCCAGCCTGCTTACATTTTACCTAATGGCTAAAAGCAATACTGCACCCTCATCCTGACTAACCGCAGTTCCTAAATTGCAGTTCATTCTCGATCATACATCCGGTCACTCTCGAAGCCTTCTGCTCCCCGCCGTTTACAACGCCGGAGCAAGAAAGACTTCATGGAAGTCCAGTCCGTGCCCTTCAGACTTATGTCCACTGCACTAGCCAGTGGCGTTAGTAAGGGCAACTATGCGTTTGCCATGGGGGCCGCAACAAGGGGCAGCCGCCACCAAGCAGACAATGTTGCATTAGGTGAGGGATGCTATTGCCCTGGCCCAGAGGTGTCCCTCTTCAACATGTTTGTAATACGGCAGGCTGGTCCTCTCTGCATACATTAATAAGATTCTATAGTTTGGATGTTAATGCCACTCCGGGCTCTAATAACCTTGAGTCTACATCACAAGCTCATGTCTGAGACATCTCGCCCTCTTGTGAGCACAGCTACACAACCGTAAGGGGTCCGGACATCCACAGTGCGGCTGCGTGGGTATTCTCATTCCCAAACTCTAAATCAGCACAGCATCAAAGTGTGTAGCTTTTTGATTGGGAATGTCTTCAGTTAATTAACTGTAACCCCTGTTTTCTGATAAAAGCGGAACGAGATGCTGTGCTTCATTGCCGCACTGAGGATGCCACAGGACTGCTCTTCAGACAAAATACCTGAAGATGCACCTGTGATGCATCTATTTATAGCCCTGCTACAGTTGCATCCAATGATGTCACCAGCAGAGGCTATAAATTCTAGTAAATTTAACTGACATGTTGCACACAAATTCACAGCTTGTCACACCTAAAGTTGTTCCCAAAGCACTAAATCAGCACAGCATCTCGTTCCGCTTTTATCAGGGAACCGTTACAGTTAAGTAACCCGAGACGTTTCTAGCCCTTCGGCCTTGAACCACTAATTAGTGCTTTGGTTGAAAGAGATTTAAATTTAAGTGTCTCTACCTTTATTTGATGTTTATCTTACTTTTTTGTTATTTTTAAGTTTTACCTTAATCAGTTTTTTTCTGAATAATTTATTGAGAGTTTTGTGTTTCAGGGAACAGACACAGTATCTATATGATATCTAGGTGATACAGTCTCTATGCCTTTTAGTTTATGTGACCTGTGTGATGTCTCAAGGCAGCTAGCAGACGTCGGATTAGACAGTTTGTCTTCTTTATGACCTGGGCCCCAGTTAGTCAAATTCTATCATTGTGTAACTATGAGTAAATTACTAGAGAGGAGAGCAGCACTTTGACTGTAGGAATAGAGTCTGTCTTTCTTTGGGAGATCAGGTCCTCCCCAAAAACTCTTCCATTTGTATATAAATCCTATGTTATTCTCCAAACACCATCCAGCAATTCAGTTAAACTTATCTACTATAAAACTCCTAACCATGATGAGCAGGGAGGGGGGCATAGCATATTACAGTGTCTGAAATTGTTTTTGCAAGTTCACACACATTTATAACATTATGTTTGGTGATCTCTGACTGACGAAGCTGGACATCGTTAGTGCTGACATGAATAACAATATTAGAAAATCTACATTTAGCATTTGCATTAGAATTTGATCTTATTTCAGATGCCCAAGCCCCCGAAATGCATTTAACAATAGTGGCTGGAGTCTTTATTTCCATGTCCCTTACAATAGAATCTCCTAAACCAAGGGCACTTTCAATATGATTCTCAGTGGGTGCTTCACTCACAACATGAGGGGGATAATCGATTGGAAACCCTAATAGGATTGGGAGAGTGGTGTCGCCTTGCTGAGCGAGTATGCCACCAAGATGTCACCCAAATGCCCTGCTGTGTGGGCTCTACAGTCAGAATCAAAGTGTGTGTATTGCTCACTGCACTAGTATCTACCAGCTTCCCTTTCTCACTGACCTCCTCTAGTGTTCGGATGTGTAACTCATTAACTAAATAATAAATAAATTTAAAAAAAAAATCAACATTTAATAATATACAAACATTGTAACAATAAAGATTCAACAATTAAAAATGTTCCCTAAGTACACTTTTCTTCTACCCAAAAATATATAAATTATATACAGACAGGCAGAATAGATGAAACAATGAAAAGGAATTTATCCTCCTATTTAGGTTTGTTGTCCACTTCTTTTCTCTTTTCTAACATAGTGTTGTGTTGCTCGCCATCAAAAAGTTCCGGATCACAGGAAGAACAAGAAAACCCACAAGGAAAAGAGGGAAACAAAGAAAAAAAAAACACAGGGAAGAAAAAACTGTCAGAGTCAAAAAAGACTCCACAATGTTCAATTGGCTCTTCAGATGCTGTATTGTATGATGTAAGATAACTTTAACAAATTTAAACCTGTTTCTGTAGACTTTCTGGAGAGGTTTTAAAGCTATATTTTTAAAATTGAGTTCACGGAGATCAGATCACGTATTTCCTCCACCATTCTCGTCTCTCTATCCTGACGTCTCACACACGCAGGGGCGGATGACAGAGAGCTCTCATTGGTCAAATTGCTCCTTAGTTAAAACACCTTAACTTGTACATTTTACATTTATACCCTTCTTCATTATAGTAATGTGGTGTTATTAAAATATGAATTAATGAAACTTAACTGCTCATTATTTAACCTTCAACAGCCCATTATTTAACCAGGGTTACACATGACTTACAGCAACTCTTTGTTGTTGTTGTAATGGTTGTTCTTGATCAGCGAGGGACTGAGATCGAAGTTAATCCCTCACGTAATTGTTTGTTATTATGGTTGTTCTTGAAAAATGGTGCTTTGAAATCGATACAATGCAACACAGAGGAGAAAACGGGTGAGCACTGTAAAATGCACTCAGTTTAATCAAATAAAATTAGAAAGCGGATGCACACAGGAAAAATTGCACGCAATTGAATCGCGATAAGAGAATAATGCAGGGAAAAAAACAATGCATGCTGAAAAACTGCAGAGATTCAAAGTTAAATGCTGAAAACAGAAATATAAGCAATGCTATAAATGCTAACAGGCTACAAACACAGACTTGATTTAGGTATCAGCAGCAACAGGAAATTTCCTTTACACAAAGGTTTTTTCAAGGACCTTATCAACTTCAGAATAATCTTTCCTTGTTACTTTTACTATCTTGACCACAAACTTGTTGATTTTCTCCTACCTTTGGCTGGCCCGATGACACCATCATCTAGCCAGAATGGAGGAGCATAGGGGTCAACATGGCAAATGTGTCCATTAATTTACAATGACAGCTAACCTCCATACGTCCTTAGGGCACAACAGAGTCAACACCATGAGTGCATATGCTACAGTGTAAATGAGCGCTGGCCCAGCTGAGCAGAATGCAAAGGAGACTGAAACCCAGGGGTTGATTTATGCAACAGAACAATGGCAGATCTTTACAAACTGTCATTTCTAAGAACCCAAGAGCAACAGTTTTTCACAGTCACATTTCTCAGATATTATCTATACAGAAAAGTAGCTTAAAGACTTCACGTCTTCCATGCTGGAAGCTTCCATGCTGTTATTAGAATGCTCAAATGATCGGTAAAAGGCTAAGAATGAATACATTATGGGAAGGATGACAAGTTGGAGCATTAGCTTGCACTGACAGCGGCATATGCCCAGGAGGTGGGGGGCCTGTGTTAGCCATGGAATCTTGGTCCTTGGGGACAATAATAACAGAAAGGCGCAATGACAGTTTTGATATACCTTGACAAAGCTACACTACTTTTACTGTCACTCGTTTAGATTCCACATGCAGGGAAGTAGCAGTGAAGACTATCCACTTGAGAAAGAGCATTCTGTCTGAGCATTCATGCATATTAACAGTTTCCTAAGTAGATACTTGTGTACACTAATGTGTGCAGCCAAAAGTGGCCACTGTATGTGCTCGATGAACATTACATTTCAAGACTATAGGCATAATTTCCTGCACAAACAGCTTCCACTCTTCTGAGAAGGTTTTCCACTGTACTGTATGTAGTAGCATGGCTGCAGAGATTTGCTCTCATTCATACCCAAGAGCGATGGGGCCTGGCTTACTGTTGCTGTTTCAATTCACCCCCAAAGATTTGCTACGGATCGTGTTTATGCATAAGGGAATTGTCATGCTGGATTAAAAAAAGGGATCTTCTCAAATAGTTACCACAAATTTGGAAGCACACAGTGCCACAGAATTATATCATATGGAGTAGCATTATGAAATGTATTCCCTGGAATTAATGGATACCACAAACTCATTATTTTCAAGTGTAAATATTAAGATTAAGATTCAACTTTATTGTTCAGAGCACAGGTACAGAGCCAATGAAATGGAGTTGTTTTCACATATCCCAACTAAGCTGGGGTCAGAGCGCAGGGTCAGCTATGAAACAGCACCCCTGGAGCAGGTAGGGTCAAGAGCCTTGCTCAAGGGCCCAACAGTGGTATCTTGACAGTGCTGGGGCTTGAACCCCCGACCTTTTGGTCAGTAACCCAGAGCCTTACCTGTTGAGCCACCACTGGCCCCAATATATACTTTTGACCATAAAGTATCTCTACTTCAAGATGGGGGTAACAACTAAATAATAACATATTAAAAGCATTTTTTTCTCTCTCGTTGAAGAGCTTTCACACCTTTTTACACCATAAACATAAAAAGTGTCAGAGAAGTGAAGCTACATGTAATAACTGTACACATAAAGCACAGGTAAGGTGAGTTGTTAGTGCTGTTTTAATGACTCCGGTTGTAATAAAATGCACAACATATTGATTCAACTGGATAATCTCTTTGCCTTTGGTTAAAAGATCTGCATAATTGAAATGCAATTTTGTGCTGTTATTCAATGAAGTCATACAGGAAGTAGAAGACCACTCACTATGGGATGAATATAGCATCAAAATTATTCACAAATGTATAAACACTTATCCATCAATTTGATAAATGTTATACATGCATTTTACTATCACACACAAATGTCTATCAACTTGTGTCTGTAAAATTCTGAATTAAATTAATCTGCAGCGATGTGTACAAATAGAGACATATTTGTGAATGCAAATGTTGCCTTTTGTATAAATGTAACACAATTTGTGTGTCTAACCAAATGGCCTTGTGAAGCACTGAACATGCATTTGTGGATCAAATGACATGCATGCATTCATTGACATGTTTTTGTGTCTATTCTGTTTTATTTATTTGAATGTTTAGACTTTTGTTTTGCTGTTTTTACCATGGTCGACCCACACACAAACAACTACCAATGAAAAAGTACTAAATTCATCCAGAAGTGTGGGCACATCTACCCACTAATTTGGTAAAAATTCAAAAATGCATGTTGTTAGCCTTATACAAATGTCTTTTACTTGTGTCTGTGTAATTTATTATTAAATTAATGTGCATCTATTTGTACAAATAAGAGATATATCTGTGAATATAAATCTTCCCTTTTGTAAAAATAAATCACAGTTTACATATGCAACTAAAAGAAGATGTTCCAAATGAATAAACTAAATATGTATTTGTGGTTCAAGTGGCAAGCATGCATTAATTGACATGTTTTTGTGTCTATTCTGTTTTATTTATTTGAAATTTGAGACTTTTGTTTAGCTAACTATCAAAACAAAACAGTGATTGAGGGCTTTACAAATGCTTATATTCAAATAGAAAAGCCTATTTTTGAGTGTATTGAAAAGCGATGCAGAGTAGATAAAACAGATCAAATGTTATTTTTAATATTTATTTATTGCTAAAGTTTCTCATTGTAATAGACATGACATGTCTTTCATTAGGCTACATTGGGCACCATTTTAAATATGAAGGAACTTATTTTTTTTCATAGGATTCTGAATCACTTCCATCAAAATGTGTAGGCTATTTTCCATCTCATACAGTATATATCATTATTGACCAAAATTTGTAATAATATTACCATATACTTTTTTGCTTATATTGCCCACCCTCTGGATTACTTTCAGATCCATGGTTATTTCACCTTTTTTTTCCCAAGAGTAAAAAACAAAAACATACTGTTATAGTTACCATGATATAAAATTTAGTATTCTGGGAATTTATGCTCATTCCACATATGTCCACATATTTTGACAGTTTATTCTCCTGTTTTACTCACTGCTTTTAACGCTGTCCTCTGTTGAACTATAATGTACTCTATTTGAATTAATGTCCTGTGTTTGAGTTGAAGAAGATGCTGTTCCTACTCTAGTGTGGGTGTTAAGATAACAGGGCAAGGTTAACAACTTGAGACAATTAACAGCCGGAACTCAGAAATGGGGGCAGGAGAAACTCAGAGATGAAAGCAGGAACAGCTGTGTGTTGGAGTTTTCAATGGTGGGGGCTGCACTCCACAGATAATGATAAATAACCACTGTAACAGAAGGCTCTAGGTTCACTGACCAGTAGGAAGCTTTGGCATTCCAGATGGTAACTGAAACATTTCTTGCAAGAAATTAAACTTCCAGAAAGACAGTTCTCTGCTTCAAATTCGTTTTATTTCAGAATTTCACGACAGGTCACCCAAACACCTGACACTGTTGCATCCTTTCTCATGGTCAGAAGTTGTTACTTATTGGTATCAAATAACACAATAGAGTATCCAAATCTTACTGCATTGTTTTGATTTTTCTATTGAGAGAAATAAAAAACATGAATGCACATGTATGCACAACAGTAACACAGCTAGAAATGCCTTTACAAAACATGAATCATGACAACAGACATAACATAAATACCTTTATATTAATGTTTGTACAAGATCTGCTGTTGCAAGAGTTGTTTTCCACAATATGTAAATGTGAATATGAATTCTAGAAATACTATTTCAGATTCAGACAATGATCATTGACTCATTGCTATTTTTCCAGATTTTCCCCCGTGCTTTGCCCGTCAGCTTCAAACACTGACTCACCTGCTCCCAAACTCAGTGGTTTCAGCTCCAATACAGGATACATTTTAAAATGTATAATATGCTCCTTTATTGTCCTCTGACGTGAAGTCAGATTTAAGTAATATGTCCATGTATTCAAATGAAACATTTACCTACATAAATAACATTGTTTTCTTTTGGCTGACCCTTTTGACCCAGAAATTAAAATTGTCATCATTTTCTCACCATCATGTTGTTTCAAACCCATATGGTCTATTTTTCCCCTGTAGAACACAAATTGTACATGTTGACATTGCTTTTATTCCCATGTAATCAAAATGAATGGGGACTGAGTATGAAATACATGCAGCCTAACATTTCCTTTCTTGAGATGTGAGTAAATTATGATATTTGGGTGAACTATCCCTTTAAATTTGTACATTTTTCATTCAGCATTTTTCATTCAAGACATTTGCATTGAGTAAGGTTTTAAGAAAACTTAAATTACTCAAATGCAAGTCTGATGGCTGAAGAGGAATTTAATTTTTATGCACGTATGTAACATTTGAAACTCATGGCTAATAAATGTTGGTGCACATTTATATATTAATCTAATTTGTAACTTAATATCCATAGAAAAATTTGAGAATAATTCTTGCAAAATGCTAATCTTGAAAATGATTGACTCTTAATAAGTCTTTGTCTGGTAGAAAAAAAAAAAAGGTTTCATTTTTTTTCTGTTTGGTGTTGAAACAATGTCCTTAAACTACACATTGTTTGTACACACACAATCAATGGAATAGGACATCAAACTTGGGACTTTACTTGAGGTTTCCCTTCCTCATCGGTACTGCATGGTGCTGTGCCAATTTTCTGAGGCTTGTACCTGTAGTCAGGGCATGAGCAATCTGGACAGATTAAAATAATTAATAAATACATAAAAAATAGATTATTCCTGTATAAAATAAAATAGAAATAAACACGATTGTTGCCATGAACCCTTATGTTTTTCCTGTTGCACAAAAGCCCTGCAGCTGTGACCATATTTTTGTGATGCAAAGAGAATTTAGCTGATCTTTGGTCCTCCTGTAATTCACAGCCATATACCTCCTAAGTGAATAGATGTTAACAAAAGTTTATTATAACATGTATATTTCTAATAAATAACACTGAGCCAGTCTGACAAAAGTGTTTGTGGCAGCGGGGGCGTGGTCAAGCGCCCGTCCGAAGGGGAGAAAGCGGTAAGGGCGCTTGCACCTGAGCTAAATTATGTCTAACACCTGTCTCTAATTTCAGTAAGTATGGGGAGAGCGGCATAAAAGAGCACCAGTGCCTCCAGTCGAGAGAGAGAGCTGCCAGTCCAGTGTTGGCAACAGAGAGACAACACCAAATTGTTAGTTTAAGTTTAGAAACGTTTATGTATAGCACGTATTTGCACTACCCCTGTCTGTCTACACCCCGTGATTAAAGAGCCTCACCTTTGTGTTTGAACCCTGTTCCCGTGTCCTCCTTCTTGTAAAGTCATTACAGTGTTAAAGAATGCTTTTGAAATTCCTTTGTATAGGCTTATTGGAAAAATAGCTTTCATTAAATACATTTACATATTATCTTACAACAGATCTTACAACAGCAGATATTGTACAAACTGTAATATAATGGTGTTTATGGTATGTCATAATAATGGTTTTATTATGATTTTTGTTATGTAAAGGCACTTCCAGCTTTGCAACTGTTCTTCTGCATTTATGCTTTATATTTCTCTAAATAACAAATTCAAAATAATGCAGTAAGGTTTGGATAATCTTATTGTGTATTATGAGCCCAAGAAGTAACAGCTTCTGACTGTGAGACAGGATGCAACAGTCCAGGACCAGAGGTCCAGGACATCTAGTTCAGATACATGGCCTCATGGACACAAATACCAACAGATTAAAAATCAAAACCTGACTGCCTCTGCCAGAAAGCTTCAAATGGGCAGTGGTTGGATCTTCCAGCAAGACAATGATCCAAAACAAACATCAAAATCAACACAAACATGTTTCACTGAGCACAAAATCAAGGTTCTACCATGGCCATCCCAGTCCCCTGACCTGAATCACATAAACACCTGTGGGGTGAACTGAAGAGGAGAGTCCACCAGAGTGGACCTTAGAATTTGAAGGATCTGGAGAGATTATGTATGGAGGAATGGTCTCAGATCCCTTGCCAACCTCCAACATCATTAGGCATTAAAGTAGAAGACTCAGAGCTATTATCTTGGCAAAGGGAGGTTTCACAAAGTATTGAATAAAAGGGTGCCAATTATTGTGCCACACATATATTTTAGAAACATTAGTTTTTTGATAAATTTGTGTTGTGTTTTCAATTTTTTGATATCCATTAGAAGATAGATTTTTGTGAATATTTTGAATGAAAGATCAAAATGATAAACAATAAATATTTTTCACTGCCTTCTTTGCTCAGATTTACCAAGGGTGCAAATATTTTTGGCCACAAATTAACATGTTATTGGCACCCTATCTAAAAAGTAAAATAGAAAAATGATTAATATAAAAAGATTAACTGGAGATGACAAAAGATATATATATATATATATATATATATATATATATATATATATATATATATATATATATATACACAGTATATCTGTGAGTAACCATGCTAAATTGCTAATTTGGTACTTGAAAATCACCATTATATCAAACAGAGTTGAAAGCTATTTGGTTCGTTAAATTAAGCTTAACATTGTCTTTGTGTTTGTTTTTGAGTTGTCACTGTATGCAATAGACTGGTATGTCTCAATATTATGTAAAAAACGAAGACAAAAAAAGAGACAACTTTCTCTAGAAATTTGTCAGTCAATATTTTTTTTTTGAGAAATGAAGGCTATACAATGCTTGAAATTGCCAAAAAAAAAAAAAAAAAAAAAAAAAAGTTTTCATACAAAGGTGTACACTACAGTCTACAGTCACTACAGTCATTAGGAGGTTTAATCTCAAGCCTCTCAGGAAACTAACGATCAAGTCGTGCTTCTCTAAATACTTACCTTCTACTGCATCGTGATGTGCTGATATAGCGGCAACATACACCATCAAGGTCGAGGGCGGCTGTCCCCTTCGACCTTGAAGGTGTATGTTGCCGCTATATCAGCACATCGGCTCCAGCCACTCCTGCAGAAAGGAAATCACTGATCCGACTATGCATCTCTGGGGGTCTTCTGAATAAAAGGGTGCCAATAATTGTGCCACACATACACCGATCAGCCACAACATTAAAACCATCTGCCTAATATTGTATAAGTCTCACTTGTGCAGCCAAAACAGCTCCAAACCGCATCTCAGAAGAAATCTTTGAGAAATCCTCAAACCAGCCCATTTCAGGATTCCCAGATCTCAGTTCTTTAAGTATTTACAGCTGTGTCACCTGCTCTGTACTATTTTTGGGAGTACTTTACACACCACCAACCACCACCACCAACAATCATCCATACGATGATCTAATCAGCCCAATTGAAATACAGATATAACAGCTATTTTCTCGCGAGAGGTGGAGTTTTGGTTATTCAGGGCAAAACTGAATTTCATTCTCATACTTTGAGTCGGGGGACAAAGCAAGGAAGCTTTTGGCTATATATATAAAGCAGAGGGTGTCTTTTTCTACAATTCCCTCAGGGAAATCTGTTGGTGGTGAAATGTTTTCCTCAGCCATTGATATTAATAATGCTTTTAAAGGATTCTATCTTGATCTCTATAGTTCCACGTCTTCATCTACTGATGAAGATATTAGAAACTTTGTGGAACCATTAGAACTCTCTAAACTGAAGATTGAGCAAAACAATTCTCTTGATTCTGAGATAACCTTGGAGGAGCTTGGCAAGGCAATTAAGGCTTTGCAGGTGAATTTTATAGATCTTATGCTACAGAACTGGCTCAACATTTGCTAGAAGTTTATATGGAATCATTAAAGAATGGAAAGCTTCCACCAACCGTGACACAAGCCCAGATCATTCTGATTCTTAAAAGGACAAAGATCCAAGCGATAATTGGAGTTACCATCGTTAAGTAAAATTATGACATCTCTTATACATATAGATTAGGTGGGATTTATTCGGGGCCACAGCTATTCCGATAACATCAGGTGTATCATTAATATCATGTGGTCAGTGGTGAATGATCAGACTCCGGTCACTGCCATCTCACTTGACTCCAAAAATGCATTTGATCTGGTAGAAAAGTATTATCTGTTGAAGATTTTGGAAATATATGGGTTCGGGAATACTTTTATTGGATTGAGTAAATTACTTTACAAACACCCAGTAGTGGTGGTACAAACAAATTGATTAATTTCAGATTACTTTACTCTGGACAGGGGCACCTGGCAGGTTTGCCCTCTTTCCCCATTAATGTTCTGTCTTGCCCTGGAACCAATAGCAGTCGTGATTAAAAAGGTAATTTTCAAGGGGTGGTGGTGGGAACTATGGCGCATAAACTTTTGCATTACCCAGATTACATTTTATTATTCATCTCCAATGCCACTTGATCTATGCCTTGCCTAAGTTCTCAGGATACAGAGTCAATTGGTCACAAATATGTCTCTATATGTACAAATCACTGCACATTAATTTAATTCACAGACACACATTAAAAGGCATTTGTGTGTGTTTGATAATAAGAGGCATGTATGACATTTATCAAATTGATGGATAAGTGTTTACACATTTGTGAATAATTTTGATACAATATTCATCCAATAACTCACTCTATGAAAACCACCTCTTATGTTATTAAAGCAGATCTATAGACTAGATTTTACAATAAGTCAAGTTTGACATGCTTCAACAAAAATTATTGAGAGGGGGATTTTTTGGATGGATGGATGGATGGATGGATAGAGACTTCATATGACTTCTATAAGCTCTATAATTTGCACTGTACAACTTTTCCATACATCATTGATCTTTCCTGGACTCACTTACATACTTGTAATGTCATATTTGGCAGACAACAAAATAAGATGGATGCACTTGGCAACTTCCTCAAGCTCCTCTTTAAATTTAAGAATAAGAGTCTCTATTAAGTCAGCCAAATTAGTTATCACCAATACATGTTTGACATTAATTAATTCATATCAAAAACTGATGTGCCTTTGAAAAACCCAGCCGTGTCAAGCATTCAGTTAGAAAGTATTAATTATGACAGGCATAGTGATACTGTACCAATGCACTGCAGATGACTGCCAACAAAGGAATTCAGTTCCTGGTAAAGGCAACAAATGAGGCTTATAAAAACTGGCTTTGTTTTATAGCAAGGTGTCATTTGTGGCGAAGCACAGGCTTATGTTGGCAAAAAACATACTGAGCAGAATGACAGCCTCAGTCGCCACTCACTTTATTTTTTTTTCTTACAATAAAACTGAGGGTGACATTAAGTTTTATATATCCTTTTCTGAAGAAAGTAATAGGGGTTTGGTACAACATGAAGGTGAGTAAATATTTTTTTTGTGTGACTATCCCTTTTATAATGTTGAATAATACAAAAATAAACAGAATTTACATATATTTAGTAGGAAATTACACCTTACACCAATTATGTTGTTATACATTTAAATAAGACACTTAGATTTAATTAGGTCTAAATAATCAGTGATTATTTTAAGATGAGCAAATATGGACACTAGACACTAAAACCATGACATATATTGTTGACAAACACAACTCAGTTTCCATTAGGAAATCGAGCTGTGTAATCGCATTGGGACACACCCTGAGTGTCACTGGTCTGAAGCCCTTGTACAATCACACCAATTCAAGCTTTTAAGCGATGCCCCTTGGGAGCTACCTCACAGGCTCCATAAAAGTGCTCGCTATTGTGCCATTGAGTCAAATTTTCTGTTCCTCAGTGCATGATTTTGTCTAAGCACATGCTTGTTCCAGTGACTCACTTCGAAGCTAGGATTATTAATCCTTCCTTTTGAGTAGAGATCACGTAAGGATGTAATTTATACAGCGTACATTTCAGAGCAATTTAAATGTGTTTCTTCCAAACACAAAGGTCTGATGGGGACAGCTGTGATTTTCGAGTCTTGCAATTTCTCATCTCCAGGCATTATCCCTACTTGTTCAAGTTCCACAGCCTCCAGGTTTGGAGCTCTGTGTGCGGGAGCCATTTGGGATTCCGACCTTGTGTCTGAGAAGTTTGGAGTACAAACTGTGAAGGTTGATAACTTGAGAGCTTTTAGATTTGATTTTGAGAACTTGTCAATTTAAATTTACACTCAAAGCAATGATGTGAATACTTGTAAAACAAAAATCGGAAGTTGAATGTTGCAATCTGCACTCACAAACAATAATCAAAAACCTGTGTTTTGAATTCAAAGTTTTAGACAAGTTGTCACAAATGTGTAAAATAATATTCAAATAAATATGACAAACGCAAACTTGTATTAAATATTGAAACAGACAACAGGGCACTTGAAACAGAAACTGTTTCTCACGCTCCATGTGGTCGGCGGGAGCCCCTCCCTGCTCGCGTTCGGCAGTTCTCTCTTAATCCCGCTGCATTTAGCGGCTGGTGGGGGGCCTGATCATGTGTTTGTGTGTTTTACAGTTAAAAAAAAACCTAAATGTTTTCCTTTCAAGCACTTAAACGAGAACATAATATTACACTTTTTCAGTTTAAACATTTTAATAAAAAATTGAATAATACAGAAGATAAATAAATGTCAGAAAATTACTGAAATATAGCAGAATGCTGCAATCTGGCAATCTGACAATTTAAGGATTTGTCAGCTCTCTCTGTTGTCATCAATAATTCATCTAATTTAATCTGGAAAAGTTCAAACATTTAGGAACGGTTCTCTGATGATAATTGAGATTATTTCTTCACTCGTATACCAATTGGATAATTAGACCAGTGTTGGATAAACTAGTAATTCATTACTAACTAAAAAGATTACTTTAGATTACTTTACTAATTACTCTGTTTGAAAAGTAATTGCATTACTTATTACTAATTACTTTCAAAAACCCTTATCAACCTTGACCGGATCGGAGGATAGACATGAAACTGTTCTTTTAATTCTTTCAAATAAATTGAATAAAATCAAATAAATTATTAATGAACTGGCAAAAGAATTTAAGGGGCAGCATTAAAATGAGAAAATCTATATTTTAACATTAGACATTACATTTCGATATTAAATTGACTTTTGTTCTATAGTCTATACAGTATTTAATGCAATTACATCACAACTGTAGTTAAATTACTGTAAAATTAAGAATAATCCTTTATGTTAAGTTTTTCCAATAAAAAAGTAATTACAGTAATTAATTAGAAATGCATAACACTGTTGTTAACTAACATCTATTTAACATTTTCATGGAAATATGGAACTCATGGCATATGGTAGCTGTCTGGATTGATGCATCCCATGTAATTTTACTGAATACAAACATGCTGCAGAAACATTTCTTCAGATTATTTCTCATTGCCATCCTTAGACTTTACACGTGTGGTCTGTCGGCACCAAATTCTGCATTGATCAACTTGAAAAAACATCTTATTTGATTTATTACATGACAAGCTCACTCTAATTAATTTAAGAGTCAAGTTACTAAACTCATTCTGCCACTGCATCAACCAGTGATTGGACTTGTCTTGCTACAAAAAAATGGTGCTGGTGCAGATGTGTGACATCATTGCATTTTAAGATGATCTATTTTGAATTGTCCGGCATCAGTTGTTTCAGCTCTTGTGATTGTGCCATGCCAAACAAAGGTAGTCTGTTCCCTATCAAAAAGCTACACTTAGATGCTGCACTGATTTAGTGCTTTGGGAACATCTTTAGGAGTGACCAGCTGTGATTATGTATTCAACACGTCAATGAAATTGACAAAATGTATAGCCTCCGCTGGTGACATCATCAGGATGCTCCAGTAAAGGGGCTATTAATAGATGCGCCACAGAAGTTAGAATTGTTAGGCAGTGCACAGAAACCTTTCTCTTTCACTTTTTTTTTTAAAAAAAGAAAAAGAATGACTGATAAAAAAAAGCAAGCGGTTTTGTGTGTTTGGGGGAAGAGCATTGCTCTGGTCCTGGACTGTTGCATCCTGTCTCACAGTCAGAAGCTGTTACTTCTTGGGCTCATAATACACACTAAGATTATCAAACCTTACTGCATTATTTTGAATTTGTTATTTAGAGAGCATTGCGATCTGTTCTCAGTCAAAATGCTTCGCACTCATCTTGCTTACTTCTGAGAGACAGCACCCACTCTTCCATCGTGGGGTTCTCGTATGGATCTGGATGAGGAGCGAGAGACGGGTCCATCCCTATCGCTCGCTCTCTCTCCCCAGATCCAGCTGGTCCTTCCCATGATCCTGAAGCGCGCTCCGGCGCCTCTTCGGTTCAAGAGGGGGACCTTGAATCTTTTGAGTCTGTGGACTTCGAGCTACACACCTCTGAGCATTCCGCGCATGATAATAAAGTGACAGAGGAATTACTCGAGGTGGTTACTCATGCGGTGGCCAGGCTTCAATTAAACTGGCCACGTGAACAAACTGGAGGACGGATTTCTTTCTAGTGGCCAAGGGAAGGGAATGCCTCATCAGTCCCTTCCCTTCTTTGATGACCTCCATGATGAGCTCTCTCGTTCATGGAGGAAACCTTATACTTCCTGTGTCTTTGTGCCCTCGATGTCAACCCATTCGACTATCGTGGGAGCTGAGGTACAGGGTTATTCAGTGATGCCGCCAGTAGAAGAGACACCTGGCTCAGCATCATCGTTGAAAAGACCCACTCTCCCCACAAAGCCGTGCAGGACCACCTCTATGCTTGTGGGGAATGCTTATCAGGCAGCAGGTCAGGCTGGTGCTTCCCTGCACACTATGGCAGTGTTAAAGGTGTACCAGGCTGACCTGATGAAGGACCTGAGTGCGGGCACCACGGTCGATGAAGAGGCTTTCTCAGAGCTTTGTCGAGCCACAGATCTGTGGCTCAACCTGTTGGGCATCAGAGATAAGGACAAAGATTTCCTCCTCGATGCCCCGGTTTTGCCTTCTGGCTTATTTGGTGATGCTATGAACTCAGTTATCACCAGGTTCCAGGAGGCACTTTCTTCCTCGCTGCACTCAGGGGGAGGGGCCGTGGCCACCCACCACCGCCCTGGTCCTTCTAGACGGGAGGCTCAAAAACAAAGCATGGTGAACCGTGCTCCCCCTCTTAGAGACTGGGGGCTGGTTTGTCGCCCTCAGCAGACCCCAAAGCAAGACCTCAGGGCAGTTATCTCTAAGAAGAGAAAACCCTGACGGTTTTGTGCCCATCCTCGTGGGGGTAGACACCCTTGTGTCGAGGCGCATGAAGCATTCACCTGTACCTTCCTGATACCCCCATGAAACCTCTCAATTCCTGCCACCTCTGGTGTTTCGGGAGTTAGAGGTTTCCAGCAAAATGTTGGGTGTTCCGTTGCTTCCTGCCTTAGTCCAGGATGCAGAATACTTGATATCCCCTCAACAGGAAGTGTCAAAATTGATTCCCATGTCAGAGAACCTGGCAGCGTTGAAGCTACTGCCAGGTGGTTCTAAGAACAGTAGAAAAAGGCTACAGAATTCAATTAGATCTCCGTCCTCCGTGTTTCAATGCCGTGGTCTCCACTACCGTGTAACTGGAACAAGCATGTCTGCTGTGGAAAGAACTGCAAAATCTCTTGGTCAAAGGGGCCATAGCACATGTTCCCCTTCCTTTGGGCCTTCTGCACATGAGATTGTTTCAGTTGTGGCTCAGAGCCAGGGGACTTCATCCAAGGGCCAGTCCCCTAAGGCAGATAAGGGTTACGCACCGCATGCTTTGTACCCTTTCTATGTGGTTCAGACCCCGGTTCCTCACTTTGGGTCCCACTCTAAGTTTGTCTTGCCATTGCATGTTTCTAACTACAGATGCCTCCCTGACCGGCTGGGGTGTGGTCTTAAGTTGTCGTCCAGCTCAAGGGGAATGGGAGGGTCATCGGCTCAATTGGCACATCAACTGCCTCGAGTTGATGATGGAATTTCTGGCTCTGAAATACTTCCTCCAGTATTTGAGAGCCTGTCATGTCCTGGTGCGGGTGAACAACACAGCAGTAGTCTCTTACATAAACCATCAAGGAGGTCTATGTTCACACCAGCTCAACAGACTGACATGGCAGATTCTCCTTTGGAACCAGGTCAAGTTCCTGTCAATCAGAGCAGTTTATATCCCTGGATGCCTGAATGTGGGAGCAGATTTACTGTCCAGACAGAAAATACTGATGGCGGAGTGGAAACTCCACCTCGAGGTAGTGGAACAAATCTGGTTGAGATTTCACAGAGCGGAAGTGGACCTCTTCACCTCCCAACAGACAGCGCAATGTCCCCTCTACTTCTCTCTGAGTCACCCAGCCTCCCTGGGTCTGTATGCGATAGAGATAATGTCTCTCCTCGACGGCTCTCCTTGGGCGATTCCTGACAGGAGGGACCTTCTGTCCCAGGTGCAGGGGACAATATTTCATCCCCGGCCTGAGCTGTGGAACCTTCATGTTTGGCCCCTGAAGGGTACCAACTGAGGGACAATGGGCTTTCACCTGACCATTCTAAGTGCTAGGGCTCCCTCAACTAGAAGTTATGCCAATAAATGGGGTGTCTTTGAAAGATGGTGCAGTGCACATAATGCAGATCCAGTTAACTGATTGCTTCAGTTCTGGACTTTCTGCAGGAAAAATTATCAGCAGGCACATGCCCCTCCACTCTCAGGGTTTATGTGGCCGCTCTATCGGCTTGCCATGCCTTGATTGACAGGATGCCTTTGGGGAGACATCCTCTGCTCGCTCGCTTCATTTGTGGAGCCATGCGTTTGAGACCTCCTGCTAGGACCAGGATCCCTTCATGAAGGGACTTAGCAATAGTCCTTGTGGGTCTGGTTCAGACCCCCTTTGAACCTCTAGAGTCATTGTCTGATAAACTTTTGACTCTCAAGATGGTTTTTCTTAGGCAATTACTTCTCTAAAAAGAATTGGGGATCTGCAGGCTCTGTCTGTCTTGCCATCCTGCTTAGATTTTGCCCCAGGAATGGCTAAAGCAATATTGCACCCTCACCCTGACTACCTGCCTAAGGTTCCTTTCTTGACCGTACATCTGGTCACTCTCGAAGCCTTCTACTCCCCGCCGTTTATAAAAGCAGAGCAGGAAAGACTTCATGGATTGTGTCCAGTCTGCGGCCTTCAGACTTATGTCCACCGCAGTAGCCAGTGGCGTAAGTCAGGGCAACTATTTGTTTGTCACGGGGGTCGTAACAAAGAGGCGGCCTCCAACAAGTAA
The DNA here is from genome assembly GCA_032164185.1 of Moxostoma hubbsi. Classification (NCBI taxonomy): domain Eukaryota; kingdom Metazoa; phylum Chordata; class Actinopteri; order Cypriniformes; family Catostomidae; genus Moxostoma; species Moxostoma hubbsi. The sequence continues at coordinate 5,054,565 of JAVLUX010000025.1, forward strand.
ACTATGTCACAATGGGTGAGGGATGCTATTTCCCTGGCCTACAAGGCACGGTCAGTTTCGCCTGTAGGTATCAGGGCTCACTCTACCAGAGGGGTCGCCTCCTCTAAAGCTTTGGCCAGATGTGTCCCTCTGTAACATGTTTGTAATGTTATGTGTGGCGGGCTGGTCCTCTCCGCATACATTCATATGATTCTATAGTTTGGATGTTCAAGCTACACAGGGCTCTTATGTCCTTGAGTCTACATCACAAGCTCATGTCTGAGACCTCTCGTGCGCACAACAACACAACCGTAAGGGGTCCGGACATCCACAGTGCGGCTGTGTGGGTATTCTCGTTCCCAAAGCGCTAAATCAGCGCAGCATCAAAGTGTAGCTTTTTGATAGGGATCATCTTGGTTTACTTAACTGTAAACCCTGTTCCCTGATAAAAGCGGAATGAGATGCTGTGCTTCATTGCCGCACTGAAGATGCCCCAGGACTGCTATTCAGACAAAATACCTGACGATGCACCTGAGGCGCATCTATTTATAGCCCATTCTATGAGGAGCATGGCATCCTCATGTACTTTGGCTAGATGTGCATCCATGGATGAATTTTTTTTGTTGAGGGTTGTCCTCTCTGCATACATTTGTTAAGATCTGGAGTAAAGTTATTATTTGCTCTGTTGCATTCAGACGCTTTAGCTCGCTTGTGTACTGCTATATGCTTGACACATGGGCATAGACAGTTGACAGATACTGTTTGCATGCCGAGAATGTATATCGTTCCAATGCGATTACGTAGCTCTAGTTGCTACTAAAGGGAACGTCTCAGTTATGTGAAGCATAGCCCTGGTTCCCTGAGTGGGAACAAGACGCTGCATAAGCTGGCCATACTCTCTAGCAGCTGCATAGGCTCGTGCCTTGTGCAGAAAATCTTTTTTGAAATTGAGCACTTTTTTGTAGCCCGTGACACAGCTCCCTAGGGAGTCGCTTAAGTGCCACCAGCCAATAAATTGACATGATTGTACAAGGGCTTCAGACAACGTGACACTCATGGCATGTCCCAGTGCGAATACGCAGCATCTTGTTCCAACTCAAGGAACAGGGTTACGCTTGAAGGTTATGAATAACTGAGACATTATCCTGTATTAGTTTCAATTCTGAATAAAGTTGACAAAGCTGAAATGTAATTCACTCAAAAGTACACTTTTGTTTATTATATTAACATTCCAGTTTGTTTTCTGCAACCTTTATGACTCCTTTTCCTGCTGCAGCATTTCAATGCATTTATCAAATAAACAGACTACATGTTTCAGTGTGATGCCAGTTAACCAAATTCTGGTTCAATACCAAATTCCAAATTCAATATTCTGATGAATAACCTGTCTGTGTGTGTGTTACTTAAAAGGGTGCATCATGGAAATTGAGACATTACGTACAAAGTTGGATGTTTGCCACAAACATTACTGACCTAATCCATGAAACACTTAGAAATGTGACCATGGAGAATCATTTAACAATGTCAGATATTCATATCACAAGAAATTTAAATAGGAATGTTAAAGTTTACACCATAGATGCATATTCTCTTGAGTAATCAGAGTAATATTTGAAGTTCCCCTAAAAAGTGTTAATTGTACAAGTCAAATGAGTTTGTAGTGTCTATAAAAACATATGACGATGTATGTGCTAGAACTATCTTATACATCAATTCAACATGTTGCTTCAGAATATTCATGTACCTGAAATCAAACCCATTTTGTAAATTACTGTTGAGTGTCACCTCCATTTGACATTTTTGCTTAAATTCAAATGTGTCTTCCAGTTTAGTGCTAATGGTAGCATGTTGTGAAAGCTACCTCGGTCCTATGGAAACCAGAATATAACCTTGTTCACATAAACAAAGGTGAGCACAATTTTTAGGTTGCAATTTTGCTCTAAAATGTAATTTTTACTCCACTGACATTTAGGTTTAGGTTTGTGGTCTGGGTTAGGGCATGGTTACAAAAATATTAATTCCTGTTGACTGTATTACATAATTTAGAATTAAAAATAACATTTGACTCCACTCTGTGGACATTTTACCTGGAAACAGGAGCTCACAATTGCCAATATTTTTAAAAACATTTCCAGCTTCAGCACAGACCGATTTCAGCTAAATAACTTTTGACCAACTCTAACCGATTTCGCAGAAAGATAAATCTGTTCTGCATAGAAATACCTACAATAATAATTATATTATGTTCTATTCTCTCTGATATCTCAAACTGTATTGCCAGCTACAGATGCTAAGTAAATTGTAGCTCTAAGATTCAATGAGATGTAGCTGAGTAAACAATATCACACATGCTACAATCACTCTTACATAAATAAACCATTATCATAAAATTATAATATATTATATTAGTTAGAAGCTTTCCATCATTATTGTTATATAAGATGTAATTTCACACTTTGTCAAGGCTTTGTCATTGCGTCTTGTGATGACATGTTTGAATAACTTTGGCTTTTCATTTTACATAAATTAAATCACATGCTCATGTACAGGAAGTTTTGCTCAGCTTGTGCTTCTTACAGTACCTGTACTGCAGCATTTTCATAGAATAAGCTAGTGCTCTGCTCTGATTCACAAATGAATACACCATAGGGAAAATAATAATTCCCGATTGCAATCATTAGAAGCACCTCTTGATTATTGCTATTTTTTTTTTTTTTCATATTTTGAAAAAGCCATCAAACAAATCAAATACATTTTAATCCACTTGGTTTAAATTATTCCAATTAGGTTGAGCCATTATGCCCCGTTTGTAATGTTTTTTGCATCAAACTATTGCTTGGAAGCTATGCATTACCCCTTGTAAAAGTTTAAAGCAGGTTTCCAACAGATATTGCTTCATTATTAAACGATTAGACTAATTGGGTTTTAATTACTTAAGAGCTCATAACCAAGGCAAGGCTGCACATTTACAGCTTAAAGAACAAACTTATCCTGTTGAGTATCCTGATCCCCATCACAGTCTGCATGGGCAGTTTGATGTTGTGCTGTCTGTCACATTTGCAGATTCTTAAACGATAGCACAGGGAGTGACTTTCTCACTAAGAAATAAAACATACCTGACACTGGGCATGAAGAATGACAGCTGTCAAAGGAAGTCTCGCTACAAGAGGCTCGCCTGGCTTTGGCATATCAAACAGACACTATTTTTCACACTGAGATGTTCCTAGTGATGTCCTATAACTCAGCAATGCTGAAAAACTAATGTCAATCACTTCGGAGAGATGGAGATGGGTTGGAGATACAGGAAAATGGGGGTGGGCAGTATCTTATATTCAAGTAATTTTATATCACAGCAACAGCATTTATAAAAATATAGTTTTTTTTTTTTTTTTTTTTTCAATTATCTTTTTATTGATTTTTAACATTTTGTTAACAGACAAAAATAAAAATAAAATAAATAAAATAAAATAATAAATAAATACAAATAATAATAAGTAAATATACATATAAAAATAACGATAATAATAATAAAATACAGCAAATTAAATCAAGTCAATCCGTGGTCACAGATCACAGTTCATCCTTTATGAATGATATATAAACATGCCAAACCCTGTCATGGCATAGTAGTGTCAGAGGTCCATAAGCGGTTCCCATATCCTTCGGAAGGCATCCCCCTTATTTTTTAGGGCGTATGTACGTTGTTCCAGTTTTAGAGTTTCATTTAGGATTTGTTTAAACAGATTGAGTGATGGGGGTTTTTGTTGATTCCAATTGAGCAAAATGCACTTCTTTGCTATATAGGACATGATGATAATCCTCTTCCTGCATGTGGTGTCCAGTGTCTTGTCCAATTCTGTACCAAAGAGGTACCGTGTTGGTGTAATGTCCAGCGGGGTTTTCACAATCTTAACAGTTAGGTCATGTACCACCTTCCAGAAATGTTTTAATTTCCTGCATTCCCAAAAGACATGCATAATTGACCCTTTACATATTTTACAACGATGACATCTGGGGGATGAGTTAGGGAACATTTTACTTAAGCGGAGCGGAGTAAGGTACACCCTGTGCATGAATTTATAATTTTGCTCAATTATTTTATTACAGGACAGTGAGGAAAAAACATTCTGACATATCGTTTCCCATTGATCTTCCTCAAAAGCACGTCCCATATCCTTCTGCCATATGTTCCTAAGTGACGTCAAGGAAGAGCTGTACTGGTCCAACAAAGCCCTATAAATTACAGAGATTGTTCCTTTTAATGAAGTTGATTTTACCAAAATCTCCTCAAGATTTGTTAGCCCCAGAGACAGGCGTTTTTCCCCTTTCAGGGTGTTTATTAGATGGCGAATTTGTAAGTATTTATAAAAGTCCTGTTTCGGAATTTCATATTCTGACATTAAAACAGCAAAGGACTTGAGTGTATCCCCGTCAAACAGTTGTTGGAATTGATGTACACCATTTCCTCTCCACTTTGCGAACAAGGAACCACCAATAGATGGTGGCAGATCTGGGTTTAAGGATAAGGGGGATAGTATGGAGATTTTGCCAAAGTACCCACAGAACTTATTTATATCTTGCCACGCCCGGAGGGTGTTGTGAACTACATAGGTTTTTGTTATTTGATGTAGTGCATTTATGTTGTTAATGAATGGTAGCCAGGACACAGAAATAGGAGTACAGAGTTCTTCTTCTATGTCTATCCAGTGTGCATTATTACGTCTTTGTACCCAGCTAATCAGGCCCTTGGTCTGGGCTGCCCAGTAGTACATCTGTAAGTCTGGTAGTGCCAGTCCCCCTTTCTCTCTAGATTTAGTTAAAGTTTTAAAAGCTATCCTTGGTGAGGAATTCTTCCAGACGAAAGAGGTTAACACTTTGTTTATAGATTTAAAGAATGTTTTATCCAAGTAGCAGGCAACCCGGTATCACGCCGAGGCGTGAAATAGACACGCCGGTCCACTCGCGGATGCGTGTCTATTTCACGCTTTGCCTCCTCCAGGCGTGTACATGACACGCGCGCGTCTACGTAGAATACCGGCAGGGGGCGATCGTTTCCTCAAAGCCAACAACTGTCCGCGCACCAAAGAGGAAGCGATATATCGCGTTCTCCAGTTCCGGTTAGCAGGATATATATTTTTGTACATAAATACACTTTTTAAATAAATATATATATATATATATATATATATATATATATATATATATATATATATATATATATATATATATTTATTTATTTATTTACATCAGCACAAGATACTCGACAGCCCACACACACACACACACACACACACACACATATAACAACGTTAGGCTACAGCAACGTTAGGATTTCTTCATGAAAGCAGCACTATAATGAACCTTTATTTGTCACATATGGTCACAAGTGAAAGTAACCGGCGAAATTGGCCGGCATCCCGCCCGCACGAACGTGCAACGCGACGACAACGGTATCGCTTCCTCTTTGGTGCGCGGAGAGTTGTTGGCGTTGAGGAAACGATCGCCCCCTGCCGGTATTCTACGTAGACGCGCGCGTGTCATGTACACGCCTGGAGGAGGCAAAGCGTGACACCGACACGCATCCGCGAGTGGACCGGCGTGTCTATTTCACGCCTCGGCGTGATATCGGGTTGTAGCAGGGCAGTGACTGAAATAAATAGCTAAAACGGGGCAGAACATTCATTTTAATTACATTAATTCGTCCGAGAAATGAGATGGGGAGCATTTTCCAATGTTCTAATTCCTCCTTAATCTTTTTGAGCAGTGGAACGTAATTTATGAGGTAGAGATATTTGAGTTTTAGAGCCACATTCACCCCAAGGTATTTAAAGCTGTTTTGGGCCCAAGTGAACGGAGAGATTGCCCTGAGTTTGTTAGAAATTGACGAGTTAATTAATAATGCATTGGATTTTGTCAAATTGATTTTATATCCTGATATTGTTCCAAATTTAGTGATAAGGTCTAATACTGCTGGGATTGATCGCTCGGGACTGGTTAAGTATAAGATTATATCATCAGCGTATAGTGAAATTTTGTTCTGTGTTTTCCAGACATTGATACCAGCAATCTCTTCATTAGCCCGTATGGCTTCTGCAAGTGGTTCATTTGCTAGGTTAAATAAAAATGGAGAGAGGGGGCACCCCTGCCGGCATCCTCTAAACAAGTCAAATTTTTCAGTGAGGGTACCATTTATACATATTTGGGCTTGTGGGTTGCTATACATAGTTCTGACCCACCTAATAAATTTTTCCCCAAGATTGAATTTCTCCAGAACGGCAAACAGATATGACCACTCGACCCTATCAAACGCTTTTTCTGCGTCAAGCGAAAGTAGTAGAGCTGTTCTGTTGTGTAGAGTCGAGTGGTCAATTATATTTAATAGTCTCCGGATATTGTCAGATGCATAACGTGCCTTCACAAAGCCGGACTGATCAGGATTAATAATCTGGGGCAAAAGGTCTTCCAGCCTGCGTGCAATTAATTTTGATAATATTTTAAAATCAACTGGAAGTAATGAAATTGGGCGAAATGATGTGCATTCAGCAGCATCCTTGTCTTTCTTATGTATTAACGATATTATTGCTGTCCTCATAGTGTCAGGAAGAACGCCATTTTCAAAAAAATCAGTAACCATGGGCATAAAAAGTGGCTCTATTTGCACCCAGAAAGCCTTATAGAATTCTACGGAATATCCGTCCAAACCTGGAGTTTTTCCGGAGGGCATTGACTTGATTGCTTGTAACACCTCATCTGGGGTGAATGGAGCACTCAACTGTCCCTTCTCATCCTCTGAAATACAGGGTAGGGATACTTTTTCCAAAAATCTGTTGATATCTGTTGCGGGTGGATTTTCTGACGCGTAAAGCTGTGTATAAAAATCTAGAAATGAGGACTTAATTGATTGTGTGTCATATTTCAACTGGCCTACCGCATTACGTGTACACTTTATTGTACTTTCTGCACGTTCTTTTTTAAGTTGATAGGCTAGAAGTCTACTTGGCTTGTTACCATATTCATGATATTGCTGTTTGGTAAAGAATAGAAGTTTTTTGATATGTTCAGTTTGAATGAGATTAAGATTAGTTCTGACTGCATTTAGTTTTCTCAGGTTTTCTTCTGTAGGAAGCTGTTTATGGCATTGTTCCAAATTGATTAACTCTTTCTTTAGTTGTTCTGTTTGCTTAACAATAGATTTTTTTTTTGCAGATGCATAAGAGATCAACTGGCCTCTAATGACTGCTTTAGCCGCATCCCACATCACTGCCGGAGTAACAGGGGAGGATGCATTATCCTGTCTGTACTGCTCTAACCATTTTCTAATATTGTTACAAGCATCCAAATCTGTGAGGAGGGAGGCATTAAATCTCCATTGTTTGGTTTGACTTATCTGATGGGGGAGGGATAACCGCAGGTAGACTGGTGAGTGGTCTGATATAAGAATGGGCCCAATTTCACATGAAATAATGGATGAGAGATGATCCTGAGGTAAAAAGAATAAATCTAATCGGGAGTATGATTTGTGTCTAGCCGAGTAGAAAGTGTAGTCTTTCTTTGTAGGATTAATTTCTCTCCAAGCATCGACCAGGCCTACGTCAGCCGAGGCTAGCCTCAGAGTCTTAGAAGCGTTGGGGTTAGACAGTGCGGCTGAAGATTTGTCTAAGTTACTATCCATATGGCAATTAAAATCTCCGGCAACTATTCCAAAATCTGTATTATATTGATTAAATAGGGTGATCATATCCATCATGAATTTAGGGTTATCCTCGTTTGGTGCATATACGTTCAGCAATGTCAGTTCTTGTCCATACAGCATCCCTCTGATAAGTATTTGTCTGCCATCATAGTCACTATACTGCTCCTTAAATATGAAAGGTAGTTTTTTATGAATAAGTATTGCTGTTCCCCTTTTATTGCTAGTAAAGCTAGAGAAATAGACTTGCCCAACCCAATCTCTCTTGAGTTTTTTGTGCTCCTCATTGGACAAGTGAGTTTCCTGAAGGAAAGCTATGTCTACTTTTTCCTTTTTTAAGAATGTAAGAACTCTCTTCCGCTTAATTGGGTGGCCAAGGCCTCTGACATTAAACGTTATTACATTAAGTGTACTAGACATACAGAGTTTTGCCAGCTACATTGTTTACGTGTGACCATGATAAAGTAAATGTACAAACAATATATAACTAACACACTAATAAAAGAAAAAAATATAACATAGGTAGATCCTGAGGGGCCCCCTCTACCCATCCCCTCCCCACCTCCCCGAAACCCTAGCCTAGTCCCCAAACGACAAGGCAACCCCACTAGAACAAGTAACACCCTCAAGTTGACCGGCAAGTAACAGTTAACCGTCAACAACGCACCTCTTGTTTAGAGAAAGGCGGTATCTCTGTGCAGGAGAACAGGCAGAAAGAGAGAAAAAAAAAAAAAAAAAATACAAAAAATTTTTTTTAAATCAAGCTTGGCTTTCTTGGGTGGTATTTCACTCTACTTAATAGCAAGCATGCTGGTAAAAAAAAAAAAAAAAAAAAAAAAATAAATAAATAATTATATATACATACATATACACAATAAATAAATGTCTAAATAAACGATATAATAGCAAAATTATATACATATATATATATATATATATATATATATACATACATACATACATACATACATACATACATACACACATACATGCACATACATATACACACATACATACATACACACATACATGCACATATACACACATACACACATTTAAAAAAAAAAAAAAAAAAAGGGATTGTCCAGCCATTAGTATTATTTAAAACAGAACTTAAAACCGATTTGAATTAGTATCAAGGTTCATAGGGCCTATACATCTGCTGCTTCCACCCCACCTTAAAGCCATTGCCCTCTTCCATTTACCCTGCTATAAAAGTATCACATACATTCAAAATAAAGTGACAGTCAAATACACAGACTGCGAGAGTTCACAAAAAAAAACAAATAAGCAGAGTAAAATAAAATAAAGATAATTTTGCACTGTTTGTTAGATAAAAGCCAGTGTGCCTGCTGTGAATTGTTCATGTTTCTCAATGTTGTGGAGCCACCTGGCTTAAGTGGTTACCATCAGGCCCGGTGATGAGCCTGACTCCTGCACACAAGATAATGCACTCACCCCTCTCCATGTATGGAGAACGACTCGATTCAAACCTGGTCATGTGCAAGCTATTTAGCGGAAATTTTGCGATAGAATTCCTCAGCCTCTTGTGGGGTGGAAAACATCTGAATCTTCCCGTTGTATAGCACTCTCAGCCTGCACGGTTGGAGGTGGAATCCTCGGAAGGACCCCATGTCAACGAACAGCTTTTTTACAGCGTTGAACTCCCGCCTTCGTCTGATAGTCTCTGCTGAGAAGTCCTGTACGAATGCGAGTTTGGATCCGACGTGTGAGATGTCCCTTTGTCTTGTGGAGCGTAGGACAAACTCTTTGTCCTGATAGTTGAGAAAGCGAAGGAGGACGGCTCGGTTCTGGTTGGGAGCTGCTGAGGCAAGGGTACGGTGGGCTCTTTCCAGTATGAATACTCTGTCGGGTTCAATGCCCAGCCACTGGGGTAGCATATCGGTTACAAAGTCTAAAAGAGGACGGTTACCCTCTGCTCCCTCCTTAAGACCAAACAGACGGATATTTTTCCTCCTACCGCGATTTTCCAGATCCTCGGCCTTTTCTTCCAGGTATGTGAGCCGTTTTGTTGCTTTGACCAGAGCCCTCTCGGTCTTGTCCAACGCGTCTTCTGTAGCGGCTATGCGGGCTTCCGCCTCCTCGATTCGTTGTTCGTTAGCTGTTACATCTCGTTTAATTTCACCTAAATTATTCTCCATCACCGAGATAGAGTTCGTCAACTCCCCCAGTTGGTTATTTATCCCGTCCAGCTTCGAGCTGAACTCGGAGCGGAGTGATTTAAGCTCAGTTAGCACGTCGGCCACATTAGCCATGCTGTTATCGTTAACTTCGACACCCTCGACCGGAGATGATGTCTTCGCGCTTCGTGAGCTTGTTTTTCGGGCGTTCGAAAAGATGTCGCACTCCTTTGTTGCTGGGGGTTTAGGCATTATTTATATTAGGTAGTTGACCAGGTTTGCAAAGGTTTAGTGTTGCTTCGTGTGCGAAGTTGTAGGGAGCCGTCACACTATGCTGCCATCTTGTTCGGGCTCTCTAGCGCCCCCCCAAAATATAGTTATTTTTTGCTGGAAATTCTGTTAAATTTCTTTTTAATATATTGGATAACCACATGGTAATGCATATTATTGGATAATCCAGTGCAATTAGAGAAAATTAAACTAGTTTTACCTTTCAATTACGCTTATTTTTCTTACCCCATTGGCAAATAATTGTTTTTTCTTGTTCATAAAACTCACTACATTTTGTTAAATTTCCCTGAGAACAAGAATAATTGTTCATATTGCTTCTCAAGTAATTTAATCTTGAAATGAGGATGTTTTGATTCTTGATTTTGATATTTTTCTCACTGTGAATTTGGAGACAGTAGGTCAAAAGTTCTTCAGCTGAAATTGTTCTGTCCTTAACGAAAATGTAATCACTGCCCCAGTGGCTACATCTGGAAGTGTTTTTTTAACACGTGAGCTCCAGTTTCCGGGTGAAATATTCACAGAGTGCTGCCAAAAGCAAGCTGTTTTTAATTGCAAATTATGTAATAAAGTAATTTATTAACCATAAGCCACAACTCAAACCCCGACCCTAAATCTAACTTTCAGTGCAGTAAAAATGGGATCTTAAAGGGAAAATGTAATCTCCGAATCACACTTATCATTGACTATATGAACGCAATAACTTCCTGGTTCCAATGGGACCCAAACCTGTGTCTCTGAGTACTGTAACACTAAAGGAAACGGTAAACATTGATGCAAGGATGTATGATGGGAGAGAAGCCTAGTCAGAAACTCAGCAAAATGGGGTCAATGTCAGGATGCCAGAACACTCATTAACAACATGTTGAGTTCCTGTAGGATCATGTTGCCCTATTTATTCACATCAAATGAACAAGACCTGTCTCTTTGGATAGGTGGATACTGTAAGTTGGTGGTTTTCTGAACATATTAATGATCAAAGTAAATAAACCATAAACATCTAGGGCCATAGAAACCTTCACATAAAATCTCTAGAAAGCCTGAGGTAGAGCCATGATAAATATTCTGTGGAGTAAACTAGCTAGTTGACTAAGCTTTCTTTCCAGACAATAGTAAAGCCTGTTTGAGAAATGAGTAAATCTCTGATATTGACAGCTATGACTTGCCAAGTCACCATTATACTGGTGGTCATGATCACAGAGGTTTCAATGAGTCAACCAAAGGCTTGGGCCCTGAAGGGCTTGCCCACATCGTTTTTTTAATGGAAAATGTCTAAGAAAACAATTCAATTAAAAAATGCCTATTGCCTTTCTTTGGAGGCAATGGGATTTTTTTTGGCCAAGAGACCTTGCTCGGTTAAAGGACCACCAAGGCTCTGGAACCTTCGAACAATATTAAGAGAGTGTGGAGGGAATAATAATGAAACTGTACGGAAAAAAGTAAGTAATCTTGAACAGATTGGGTGGAATTCACTTTGAATAAATTGTTCATAGTGTTGAATTGTACACACTGTCTGCAATGTAGTAACATCTGATTCACTACAGGAATTAAACAAATCATGTAACAGCATAAAAACAGCCAAATAATTAATGCTAAACACAATGTTCAGTGCTTAATTGTGGAGCATGCGGCATACTACCATGATCTGGCATACTTTTACAGGACTGTGCAGCATCGTGCCACCAATTTCCACAGGCGGTAAGAGTGCAACGTTAATTGATCCAGGCAAATATAACTGACTTTTGTGAATAAGGCACAGTCTAAAATAAGCCTAATTAACATAGAAATTAGGTGTGTCATGATAATGGCTTTCTGAAGGTAGATTGCAGGGGGTTAGTGAATAAGACGTAGGTTTTTGCACTGAAATACTGTGTGCAAAAGTGGGACAACTGTAGTAAATGTGCACCCTTGTGCATAGATCAATTTATTAGGATATCAAATGTCACTATACTACTCTTTTAACCATCATGTTGGAGGATAGGATTGCAAATGTTACACTTTGATTGAAGATCAGCCATCAGCTTTCAACAAAAGTAAACTGTCAATGGACATGCAAACCTGTCACCACCTCCAGGGATGAGGCTTAATTTAATGACACTTCATCATGGGACTGTGTAACAAAGCTATCATTGGTGTTGTTCTGCTCTTAATTGTAGACATCATGTGCTGACTAAACTATTTAACTAGTGGCCAACTGTCACCAGACAACATCATCCAAAGCATTGCGGAGACTGCCCTATGTAAAGAAGTTCGCCCTCACGGGCAAGGAAGAGGCGATAATCCGACTTAATGTACAACTAAAGGTTTAATGTAAAACTCAAAAGACAAACATATAGGATGATGGACATGTCCGTAAGGATCTCTCTCTCTCTCGCACCGCCCTCTGCGATCGGCCCTTATCCCTCTCGGTGGCTTGATTAGCCTGATACGGGACCGGGCGTGTCGAGTCACGACCCGGCCCCGCCCTCCACCGAGCCACACCCTATTATTCTGTTTTTTCGGTTAATAATTAATATTATTATAAGAAAAATGAGAGTGGAGTGATCCTTACCCATGCATCTTGATAAGGAATAGTTATGCAGTTGCTAAGGTATTCTGGGTGTTTTTTAGTGCATTGCAATAAGGATACTAGGGTGTTATGATTGTTTGCTAGGTGGTACAATAACCAAAAAAGATCACCACCAAGTCTCCATGTACACTCACTGAGCACTTTCTTTGGAACACTAAAGTGCCTGACATGGTCTTCTGCTGTTGTAGCCCATCTCCCTCAAGGTTCAACATATTGTGCTTTCTGAGATGCTATTTTGCTCACTATAATTGTACATTCTAGTTTACAATTGTACAGAGTGGCTATCTGAGTTACCGTTGCCTTTCTGTCTGCTCAAACCAGTCTGGCCATTCTCCGCTGACCTCTCTCATAAACATGATGTTTCCGTCCGCTCACTGAATGTTTTTGTTTTTGGAGCGATTCTGAATAAACCCTAGGGACTGTTTTGCATGAAAATCCCAGGAGATCAGCAGTTAAAGAAATACTCAATCCAGCCCATCTGGCAACAATAATTATGCCACAGTCAAAATCACTGAGATCAAATTTCTCTTTCCCATTCTAATGGTTAAGGTGAATATTAACTGAAGCTCCTGACCCGTATCTGCCTGATATTATGCATTGCAATGCTGCCACATGGTTGGCTGATTAGGCTAGATAATCACATGAATAAATAGGTGTACAGGTGTTCCTAATAAAGTGCTCAGTGAGTATATGGATTGTGTCTCTCTTTCAATGTAAATATATGGGATATTTTTTGACAGAGTGGAGAACACATTGAGCCATGGTGCTGATGTGGGTGACAAGTTTAAATCCATCTCACACAATTTCACAATCCCCTTCATCAATATTCTCCCCATTTCTTTCCTGTCCTCTCCCATTTTTAAAAGATGCAAAAGGCCTAATATATATATATATATATATATATATATATATATATTATTTAGAACTAAAACATCCTAATTTAAAAGATGATCTTGCCATTGTCTATGTTTATTTGTTTTATCAGATACCACATTGCTTTACATTGTATAGCTCACTGGCACAAAACCTCTTGGTTAAGAAAAATATAATTATCCAAACAGATCAGATGTTTTTGAAGCACTATATGTGCAGCACAGTTGGTTAGTTGACTGGAAAATGTGCTATGCGGCTCATGTTCAGGCAACAGGGGTCTTGAAAGGTCACATTTTCCTTCCAAGTTGTCTTCAAACTTTTTCTCCACTTTAATAAATGTGCCACATCACAGTTTGCCAGGGAGAAAAAAAAAATTATAATCTGCATGCAAGCAAAATTATGAAAAAGAAAACCCCATGACCTTATGAAATGACCTGCTCAACCAGCCTACCTGACAAGTGTCATATACATTTTATTAGAAAAAGGGCAAGAATCAGAGATGTTGTGGGGTAAATCAACCATCCTGAAATGGAAAACAGGACAGAGATTAATGAAAATTTTATGTAAATGAAGGGAGTCTCAGTGCCAATATTGACACCCATTCTACAAACAAATGTCAAAGTCATGCAATTTCAGTCCAGTTATAAGTGGCAGCTCATGGTGCTAAATTAGTTATGTTATGTATATAAAATATACATAGATATTGTATGTGCTGGGTCCAGATCTTAGGGCTGTTGATTTGATAGTAAAGAGATTACAGGTAATAAATCATGATATTTGACAATTTGTTAAAGACTACAGTTGTTTTCCCAAAATATTGCACATTAAATTTAGAGTCTCAACAAAGTCCATACAGTATAGTTCAAAGGAAAAGTTATACCCAAAATTAAAATTTTTATATCATTATTTACTCACTCTCATGTGGCTTGTATGACTTGTTCTTACGCCGAACACAAAAGGAAAGATTTGAATGAAAATTGCAGACAATTAATTCAATACAATGGCATTTGATTGGGACTCATTTTAAAGCTTAAAGAAACACCCAAAAGTATCATAAAAGTAGTCCATGCGGCTCGTGCATCCTATGCCGAGTTCTGGGAAGTCATATTTTGATTTTGGATAGAAACAATACAAAATATTATTTTCGTAACTGTTCAGTGATAATCTTGAAATTCATTGCAAGTTTATGAGAACTATCCCAAAGAGAACCTCGTTTGCACAGGTTTGCATGTTAATGTGAGAACTTGTTTTTAGTGCTAAACAATGCAAGTTCTCAAGTGAACAAACTCTGTATTATGCAGGGAGCAATGTTATACAACATAAATTACACACAGTCATACTTCAAATGTGAATTGGAAGCTGCTGTGCATTAAAAAAAGTATATAGTTCAATATGATTTCAAAAATCATGTTTGAGTTATGACTGTGTGTAATTTATGTTGTAGAACAAAACGTCCACGTTTCGTCAAGTAATGTATACCATTGACCACATTTTACTCATATTTAAAAAAAAAAAAAACATTATAAAAACCCATAGGAAATTCGAAAACGAACTAGACTTCTGGGATCGCCTACAAATTGACATCACAGCTGAACAGCTCTATTTACACAACAACTTGTACCCAAATCTTCTAACACATTATAATGCTTAATTTACACCAAACCATTGACTCCAACCATGCAGGTTGCTTTTCTTTCCTCATCAACTGCAAAAGGTGGACCTCCTCACATGTTTCTATTGATGAATGAAATGACACTTTATCAATTAAGGAAACATTCTCTGCTTTGTATAGCCTTTGTGTAGGTGACAGCCTTTTTTTAATGGGTGAAAGCAATCTTCTGTTCCACATGAGTGTCTCCAGAGAGTGTGAAAGCAAAGCATCTTTACTCAGTAAGTGAAACATGCCCCTGTGTCCTGTCATTCTTTACCATCTACTGTGATTTATAAACCTGCCAGTGTGTAGTGGCTCCTTGTCTAAGCAGCTCAAAACTTTGCTCCTATTAATGTGCCTGTTTGATATATGTGATTCACTGTGTGCATGTGAATACATTTACTTGCATTTTTAGAAGATTCTTTCAATGTATATTGCCAAGGATACAAGAAAAGATGTTTTGCACATCATATTTTTTTTTTTTAATATCGGTATCATTATTAATCCGCTTTGTATGATCGATGTCTGTTCCAATGAATTTGAGACAGTTTAAGAGCAATTTTATCATGGTTTCACAGAGTAACATGGTTGCCCATGTTAACGTGAGACATTGGTTTGAATGGGAACTGGCGATCACACTTGTCAGAGCAGTAAATTGCATGTGAATGTCTTTTATGTGCAACATTAAAGCATCATAGACTGATGTGTCAATAGTCCTATACTCATAAAATAACTATTTAGAAAAGAAAAAAACAACAACACACACACACACAAAAAAAAAAAAACAATAGCTTGTAAAGTTTATATATAAACTTATACATAAGTTTATATATGTTTATATATATTATATATACATACATATATAATTCTAATGTATTTAGAAGGCCTGTTGGTTTAGTGGAAATGTGTTCGCTAACCATGCGAACAGACCTTGGCTCAATTCCCCTATGATCATCTGCGATAAATTGCGATAATAGCATCTTTTACTTTTCAAAGGTCCTGTGCATGACAATCTTGTATGTTAATGACTACCCATGACACTACGAAAAGATGATATTTCAGAACAGTGCAATTTGTTTGGTGGAGAGCAAGTACAAAGGCCAAATTGACCAACAGTTGAGAATAGATGATACTCTTGAGATAGTATGAGAAAGTTCTTCAAAAACAATGATTTTGATTGTTAAGCAGGTCTTAATCTTAAGATTTTCAATCATAAAACTTATGATTGTTTGACAATTTTAAAAAGCCTGTAAACTTTAAAAAAATGTATTCCATTCTCAGAAAATTCAAGAATATACTGTAATTACTGGCTGTCAGAATAAGTTGCAATTTTTATTTATTTATTTAAAGTAATATAATAAATTGTGTCTGTGTATGTGTTTTACAAAATAGTTTTTATTATACCTGTTTTAAAATACATCATACTCTGCAGCAAAGCTACAAATTGATCGTGATTGATTAGGATTTGAACCAAGGTTGCTACATGTAGGCTACTGCCAGTAATTAACTGGACCAGAGTCTCATCCATAACTACTTGCTCACTTTGTTCATTTACAGTGGTAGGAGTAAGTTACTCGAACTATTACAGTTAGTCAAGACATCATTACAAAGAAATACAAGAAATTGAAAGTATATTATTGACACATATCAGCCTATGGTGCTTTAGCATTGCAAATAAAATAATTCCACTTGCAACTTACTGCTCTGTAAAGTGTTATCGGCAGATTCCATTCAAACCAATGTCCCACATTAACATAGGCAACCATGTTACCCTGTGAAACCATTAAAATTGCTCTTAAACAGTGTCAAATTTAATAGAACAAACATCAATGAAAACATTTTGTTAAATAATGATACCAAAAAATTTTTAGAATGTGCAAAATGTCTTTTCTTTGCTCCTTGAAAATTCACATTAAACGAATCTGCTGAAAAAGAAAGTAAAAATATTCACATGCATACGCGCTTCCCCAGTTAACTTTATGCGCAGACAATCCATATCACTGGCTAGTGCTGGGGAGTAACGGAATACGTGTAACGGGAATACGTATTTAAAATACAAAATATAAGTAACTGTATTTCACTACATTTACAATTTAAATAATTGGTAATTAGAATACAGACACATTCAGAAAGTATTTTGATTACAGAAGAGATTACTTTGAATTGTATTGTCATTTGTATAATTTAATATTTAGTCCTTTCAGGTGGAAAACATTTAAACACATAAATGATGTGACCCAATGTGCATTTGGCCCTTGACAAATCATCAGATCAATACGACTGCCCATTTTTGTTGCTTCCAACACATGAAATTCAAGAACTGACAGTTCACTTGCTGCCTAATATATCCCAACCCATGACAGGCACCATTGTATTGAGATAACAAATGTTATTCACTTCACCTCTAAGTGGTTCACTTTTGTAGGAACTCGAGCTGCGTAATCGCATTGGGTCACGTGGTCTAAAGCCCTTATACAATCACGCAAATTTATTGGCTGATGGTGCTTAAGCAACACCCCTAGAGGGCTACATCACAGGCTCCATAAATTTGCTTGCTTCGTTCCATTGTTCTTCAGTGCACAATCTCGTCTGGCCAGTGTTGTACCAACGACTCACGTCGAAGTGAGGACCATTATTATTCTCCCTTTTGAGAAGCAACACAGGAAGAAATTTAGGTCGCTTACCTCCATGAATGTGATTCATCATCGGTGAAGATTCCCACGAGATGTGTATTGCCTGTCTGGGTTTTTGACATGCGGAGGCTACGTCAAATTGCCCACAGTGTGATTTAATGAACATCACAACGCTCCGTGAAAGGCGTGCCTCCTTTGGAATTCGGTTAAGCCACATGCTGCTGTAAACGTTTGACTTGTGGGAGGCCAGCGCGGATCATAAGGATTATGAATCAATATGAATCTTTGAAGTGACGCATAGGTGCTACCGAGCTCTGTTACTATGGAAACGGACCCGCCTTCTGATGCCGGACATTCCATCGGGACAGGTCTGTCACCACAAAGTAATAATGACAGACACCTCCTCCACGGGTTGGGGTGAAGCCTACAGGATTTGGACTGGCCAGCAGCAATATTGGCACATAAAATGTCTGGAGATGTTCATTGTGCTGCTGGCATTAATATTTTTCCTCCCGGCGATTTAGGGCAGCCATGTCCTTATCCGGTCGGAAAACAGGATGGTGGTGTCCATTATCAGTCAACAGGGAGGAGTATGTTCTCATGCCATGATGAGGCTTGCATGGTGCATTTTTCTGTGGGCACGGGGCAATGTGCAGTCTCTATGAGCCGTGCATGTTCCGGGCATGTTGAAATTGATGGCGAATCTCCTGTCCAGACAGTGCTTGATGCCTGGAGAGTGGACATTACATTCTCAGATTATGGAACAATTTTGGATTTTGTGCCAGGGTGTGAGACCTCACTTTCATGTCATTTCAAAATTATTTAGCTTGCAGACTATTAATTTTCAGGCTTTCTATCCTTCCCCATTCGAGTCATAGGAGCATGAAAGATTGCATATTCTTTGCCCAGTTTGTGCGCTGACTGACTGTCTTATTGGCTAGTTGATGCAATTTCAAGTGTTTAAGAAGCACACGGTTTACCTTCGCCTTTGGGTATTCAAGCTCATTCTATGAGTAGCCTGGCATCCTCATGGGCTTTGGCTCGAGGTGCATCCTTGGAGGACATTTGTATGGTGTATGTATTTGTATGGATCGTCCACTCCACATACCGTACATTTGTTAGATTTTATAATCTAGATGAGGATTTGACTCCTGCTTCCCAGGTTCTCTCTGTTGAAGCAGGAATTAAATCACAATTCCCTCTGTTTTATTCAGACCCTTTACCTCACATGTGCACCGCAAAATGCTTGCCACATGGGCGTAGACAGTTGGCAGCTACAGTTTGCATGGCGTGAATGTATATTGTTCCCAATGCGATTACACAACTCAAGTTCCTTTGAAAGTAAATGTTGAAAGCGTAACATGATTCCAGAGTGGGAACGAGACATTTCGTAAGCTGGCCACAATCTCTAGCAGCTACATAGTCTCGCGGCTTCATGCATAAAATCTGACTTGATGGCATGTAGCGTGTGCCTTTATGGAGCCCATGACTTCAGACCACATAACACTCAGGGTGTGTCCCAATGTGATTACGCAGCGTCTCATTCCCACTCAGTGAACAAGTAACACTTTACGTTACTGAGAAATGTTTGTGTTGTGGGTGATCAGTGTATAATTATAAACATTAAAAGATTGCATTATACACATCTAAAAATCACATTTTATGTTTGATAATATATAATCTGTCCTCCAGTGCATCTGCTGAGACTGTAAGGTAAGGTTTTTTATTTATTTTTTTTATTTTTTTATTATTATTATTACTGTGTGCATTAAAGAACTCACACTGAGGGATCCATCAGTACAGGAAAAACGCACGAGTGAAAGGTTTAAGAAAGTTTATTATCTTTAAAGTCTTCTATATGCTAGTGTACTCCTAAAAGTTTACTAAATTATTATTTAGCCAGTTTACCCATTAAAATGTACAGTCTTGCTCTCCGATAAAATGGACCAAAAATATTGATGACTCATCTTGCACTGTACAAATGTTAATCTTATAAAATGCTCTACAGAATTAGAACGTCACTGTTTTCTGCAACCCTATCAGAACAGATCTGCGACCCATTTTTTCACCCAGTTGAGAACTGGGTTACATCCTGATTTACGTATGTGCGGCATATTTTAACCTAGAATAATACAACCACTTATAAGGTCATTTTAAAACAGTCCTTTTAATATATGCATGCTTTTTAATACATTAATTCACAAAAGACATGCTTTGCTGAGCAAAGCTTACTTGTAACATAGCAAGTCCATGTTATCTCAAGCTTTGTCCAAAGGTCAGCAGTTAATCAAAAGAAGGATTATCTTCTAATGAGCAAAATATGGGTTAATGGATAATTGCCTTTGAAAAAATAGAGGCTAACTGGCTTTGATTGTCCTTTAAGAAGGGAATCATGTAATGTGAATGTGCTCATGCAGATCAGGTTGTCTCAAAGGTTTTTGTCATGCATTCAACATCTTTAATATGCTAAATTTGTAGAAGTATTCATTAAGTATTAAGAAGTATTTAACTTTTGCATTAAGTAAAAAAAGCACCCATTAACACTAAAACACTTAGAAAACATTTGCAATAACAGCATGATGGCAGGTTTAAGTTTTTTTTTTTTTTTTTTTGTGAGGGTTAGGGGATATAATCTATAGTTCGTACAATATAAAAATCTTTATGTCTATGGAGAGTCCTCGTGTGTGGTGAATGTACAAACGACTACAGAAATAAATGTGCACAATTCCCTGCCACTGTTGACAGACCATCATGCCAATGCAAGGCATATACTGTGCTCTCTAATATGACCAAATAATGTGTAAGAGTGAGGATTATTAAATGGTTGTCAAACTCTTCATGTATGAAGCAAGTTTTTCTTCAAAACAAAGATGGCATTAAATGTCATTAAATGTGAGTCCATGCCAGTGGATGAAGATGTCAGTGTCTTGATCTTTAAGACTAACAAATATAGCCATGCCTCGGTTGTATTAGAATGTAGCCAAGAAAACCTACCACTGATTGTTTGTATGTGTTACTTAGGAGTGGGTGACTCTGAAATTGATGCTTCTAATATTATATCTGTGTGCAACAAAGGTTAAGAAATGTATCAAAACATACCAGAGTTAGTTCTGGTCCTCGAATCTGATGCTTCACACCCTGCTTGTGTTCATGCTATTCTAAAATAAAGTGTAAGAGCTATGGTTTGTCTATTTTTTATTTTTTTGCATTACATATGTTAGCCAGCATGTGATGGCAAAAGATAATTTTTGTGTGTAATATGAGCCAGTTTAGTGACGTGAATTGAATCCGCATCAGCCATTTACATAAATAGCTCTTTGTGATCACTTAGTACACATACTGAGAGACACAACAGACTGCTTAATTACACAATGGGTGCTGTTTAAAATGGCAGGGGACATTGCGGTTTCTATAGTGATCGACTCTTGTGCAAAAAAAAAAAAAAAAAAAAAGCTGACCTTCAGAAAGCTGACAGCATCTCTGCATGGAAGTGGCAACAGGTGATCACACATGCTCCGTCTGTCTCTCTCTCTGTCTCTCTCTCTCTCTTTCTCTCTCTCTCTCTCACACACACACACACACACACACACACACACACATACACAGCCATCCTTGTTTATTCAATAACATGTTAGAAACAGCACAAGCCGTGATACTATTTCTGAAGTGACATTTTTGAATTACTAACAGAGGCTTGGATGCGTCATTTGGTTTGAACCAGCAACGGCAGATTCAGATCAGGTAATCTACAGATAATCACACATACTCATATCTCTCTCTCTCTCTCTCTCTCTCTCTCTCTCTCTCTCTTAAATCCTTTAATGGATTTAAACAATTGCATGCAAGTTTTATACTTTGTGCAACCTCCCTTTGCCAAGATAACAGCTTTGAGTCTTCTCCTATAATGCCTAATGAGGTTGGAGAACACATGGCAAGGGATCTGAGACCATTCCTCCAGATCCTTCATATTCCGAGGTCCATGCTGGTATACTCTGCTTGTCAGTTCACCCCACAGATTTTCTATAAGAGTTCAGGTCAGGGGACTGGGATGATTGATTTTGAGGTAAGTGAACCATTTTTGTGTTGATTTTGTTGTCTGTTTTGGATCACTTCCTGCTGGAAGATCCAACCAGGGCCCATTTCAAGGTTTTTGGCAGAGGCAGGCAGGTTTTGATTTTGTATCTTTTGGTTTTTGATAGAGTCCACGAGATCATGTATATGAACAAGATGTCCAGGACCATAACAGCCCTGCTACATTAAAGATTCACAACCATATTTAATAGTGAGCATGAGGTACTTTTCCATATCGCTACCTCTCTATGTGCTCCAAACCCATTTATGGTGTTTGCAGCCAAAAAACTCTATTTTTGTTTCATCTGACCATAGTACCCAGTCCAATTTGTAGTGTCTGGCAAACTGAAGACTGAACAAACTGAGTTTGTTGTTGGATGAGAGTAGAGGATTTTTTTCCCAAACCTTCCCAATCAACTTGAGATCTGGGAGATCTGATTGTAGTTTTGCAGACTTTCTGACCACAAGACCCAACTAATTTCTGCAATTGTCCAGATGATCTTTGGAGAATGTTTGGCCACTCCAACCATCATCCTCACTGTGCGTGGAGACAATATATATACACATCCTCCTTCAGGCCAATTCTTAATATCTTCTTAATTATTGCCCTGATGATGGGAATTGGCATTTTTTTTTAATGATTTAGCTATTGTCTTATAGCCACTTCTCATTTTGTGAAGCTCAACCACCTTTTGCCAAACATCATAACTTTATTCTTTGGTCTTACTCATTGTGGTGGATGACTAAGGGAATTTGGCTTGTGTGTTACTTCATATTTGTACGCATGTGAAACAGGAAGTCATGACTGAACAATTTCAAGTTATTAGTTTCACAGGTGTACAATTGTATTTTTTTAATATGAATTGAAATATACTTCAGATATATTTTACTCATAAGGATTTCTAAGGGTGCCAATAATTGTGGTCATTCAAAACCTTGAATTAGTATTGGTGAATTCAATGAACAGCTCCATGAAATTACCTAACTGTATCCAGACACTGAGGCAACCAAACTCCAAAGCAAACAGAGTGTACAACTAGGAGACACATTCCTTTCACTTCATTTTCCCTTTCATCTACTATTGTTGTGCCTTTATCATTGTGGCCCTTAACATTATCGATGCAGCACAGCTCAGCAGATTCAACAATGAACATCAGAAGTGAAATACATTTGTCACTTGACCTGCAGTGTTGCTGTGGGATAATAGAGCCATTCTGCACCTGCAAAATCACTGTGTTCAGAGAGCTACACAATGACATGACAATTGAGTAATGGCAAAAATAATGGCAGGCCATGAAATAAATTGCATGCCACAGTGGTTCATGCATTTGTGCATTATTAATTTTGATTAATAATCAAAATACTCAAAAAGGGAAGACACTAGTCAAATTATTGCCATATGAATCCAACAGTAATCTGGTTACAGTTGGCTTCTAACAACAACAATTTAACAATACTGAAGTAATATGGGAGTTCTTGACTTGGCAGAGGCTGGCTTCAACACAAATATTCAAACAAACAACTAGGAGTACTTCTTATTATAATATAACAAGATTTATTATAATCAAACAGCACCGCCAATACTAAATGAATATAACACAAAAACATGACATGGAAGACCTAACTAAATAGTGGCGCTATATGCTAGTGTATGTATGTATGTATGTGGGTGTGTGTGTAGATTCGGTAACAAAGGAAACAAAATGGCGGATTAAACTCTACGTGGGGAACTAGTTTCAAAATGGAGGATTGGTTTCAACATTGAGAACTAGGTTCAAAATGGCGAACTGAATTCAAAATGGAAACTAGTTTCACAATGGAGGATTAGATCATAAAGGGCGGAGCCAACGATTATTTAAATGTGGAGGGAAAGAAAGATGGCTGGATCAGATCCGGAGCAATGGATCCTCCTTCCCGGGTTTCGGCACCAGTGTAAAGGGGGTATAAATGGAAAGGAGGAGCCGAGATCCGGCTTGACAATATAAATTATATTTAATTAAGAACTTAAACCAAAGACACAAACACACACATATGACAGACAGCTGCCAGTAAACATTCTCTCTCTGTCGCACCAGCATCCACAGTCAGCCTTTATCCCTCTCGGAGGCTTGATTAGCCTGATTAGGGGCCGGGTGTGTAGAATCACAACCCGGCCCCACCCTCCTTCCTGTCAAAATGTTCAAACAATGCAATGAATGCAAAAAAAAAAAGCTAAATAAACAGGTTAACTTGGCATGTCATGTCCTGCACAACAGTGGTGGTGGCGTAGTGGGCTAATGCACCTAACTGTTAATCAGAAGGTCACTGGTTTGATCCCCACAGCCACCACAATTGTGTCCTTGAGCAAGGCACTTAACTCCAGGTTGCTCCGGGGGGATTGACCCTGTAATAAATGCACTGTAAGTCGCTTTGGATAAAAGCATCTGCCAAACGCATAAATGTAATTGTCACCCAAAAATGTAAATTATCTCATCATTTACTAACCGTCATGCCATCCTGGATGTGTATGACTTTCTTTCTCTGCAGAACATAAATTAATATTTTTAGAAGAATAATATCTCTTTAGCTTTGGGTCCATACAATGAAAGTGAATTGGTGCTAAAATATTGAAATTCCACAAATCACATAAATCAGCATAAAAGTACTTTAATCCAGTGGTTTAATCTATGTTTTCATATACAGTATATAGCGATATGTTAGATGTGGTGAGAAACAAATCAATATTGAATTCCTTTTTACTATTAATTCTCCTCCCTGCTCAGTCAATCTCCACTTTAACTTTCTCTTTCTTCATGTGTTTTTGGTGATTCACATTTTTCATGCATATCGCTAACTACTGGGCAGAGAGAATTTCAAGCAAAAATGTACTGAAATATTGGTCTGTTTCTCACCACTCTTGTCGTATCAATTCTGAAGTCATTGGTTAAACTACTAGAGTTGTATGTATTACTTTTATGCTGCTTTTATCTGCTTTTTGGAGTGTCAACATTTTGGCACACCTTCACTTACATTGAATGGACCAACAGAGCTGATATATTCTTCAAAAAATCTTAATTTGTTTTCTGAAAAAAGAAAAAAGAAAGTCATAGACAGATGGCATGAGTCAATTATGAGAGAATTTTCATTTGTGGGTGAATTATTTATTTCAGTAGCACATAGGGGGCCGCGTTGTGCTCCTTTTGAGATACAATGTTCAACATTGATTTAGTTTGTGTATCTTTTAAGCCCAGAAATGTGTTCTCATTCTAATGCATAATGCACAATTTTCTGAATTTTGTGACTGGTGGAATGTATTGCTCTGCAAATGTTGATACTTTTCTATCTTTATAAAGTCTAAGCATAATTCTAAATCATTTTATCATCTCTACTTTCTATATTTATTAAATTTGCTGATGACACAGTGATAGTGAGCCTGCTACAGGGGGAAGAGTCTGGCCATGGTCCAGTTGTGGAGGATTTTGTGACGTGGTGCGATGATTCTTATTTAAAATTAAATATTAACAAAACGAAAGACATGATCATTGATTTTAGAACACACGTTGCTGATCAAGTCACTACGACGATTAAAGGACAGGTTGTGGATCGTGTGGAGAGTTATAAATATCTTGGTACAGTCATAGATTCAAAACTGTCATTTGAGTTGAATTGTGAAATGATCAGCAAAAAGGGTCATCAACGTTTGAGTTGCCTTAGGAAACTGGCTACATTTCACATTGATAGACACATGTTGACTTTGTTTTATCTTGCTTTTATTGAATCTATTATGTCATTTTCCATTGTGGTGTGGTATGGAAGCCTGTCAGTGAAAAATAAGAACTCCTTAAATCAAACTGTAAAGTGGGCGAGTAAGATAATAGGAGTAAATCAACGGAACCTAGGAAGCATTTATACAAATCAGCTGTACCGGAAAGCAAGTGCTGTCTTGAGTGATCAGTCGCATCCCTTAAGGAATAAATTGCAGTTACTTCCATCTGGTCGCCGATTTGTGGCTTCGAGATGGAAAACCAGACGGTACAGAAATACTTTTGTTCCAGCGGCAATTACAATTTTAAATAATACGAGTAAGAGAGATGTTTTAGTATCTGATAATTAACTTGGACAGAGGATACGTATGTGTCATGGTGCAGTTTGTCATGATGTTTTACTTATGTCTTATCTGTAAAAACTGTATGTGAAATGTTTTTGTCTTATATGTTTTCTTCTTGGATGACCGAATTCTTTTTCTTTTTTATCTGCAAAACAAATTTACCTGCGGGTATGAAATAAATTTACCTTACCTTACCTTACCTTATTATACCAATTAACTCTCTACATCAGGGGTCAGTATTATAAAAAAATAATATATTTAAAACATTTCACGGTTTTATTCTATTATAGTAATACTTCTAAGTCTACTCAAGTTATTCAGCCAAAAGTAATGAGTGGTTTTCTTGTTATTGTTGTTTGATTAATAACCTTTATATGACATAGCCTACTAGACAGTGCTTAATTCGGTTACATGTACACTTCAAGTCCAACATTTTGATGCAATTACACTTTTTGTCTCACTGTTTAAATTCACTTTAAACATAAACAACTGCGATCACATTACATTCTTAGCAAGACAGGCACTGGAGGAATTCTAAAGTGTATTTGATCATTTAGGCACGTAACCGCATTAGTGCTCAAATATTAGCCGCCTGTCAATCAAACAGTGCGCAGCTACACACATCAGGAAATAAAAAGTAAATCTTTTATTTTCATCTAGATCAACCAACCAGCTGTGTTCTTGCAATCATGATTGATGTAATGAACACCCCTGTCTAGATGTAGAACATAGTCTAAATATAGAAAACAACTCAAATGTTTTAGAGGACATCTCTCTTTTTTCCAATAAACATCTAGATCATTTTATTGCCCAGCCCTATTGGTAACATTGCATTTATCTCTCACAACAGCCCAATAATCTCATTGAAAGATAAATTACAGGCTACGTTATAGACACACAGAATCTAGTAAACAGAAATATGAATTTACCTCGATATGTTTCTTCAAATTAGAGGCAGGATTAATGCTGACGTATGGCTTGAGCAACTTAAACTCACATGACACGATCAAGCATTTGGCCTTTTTCACTGCGAAAAGCCCTTTTGTGTTTGGCCGTTTATGTTCAGCTTTGAACTGTGCTTGAGGCATTCTCCACAGTTGGCAACAGATCTGCAGACACCATTCAAGGTTTTAATGTGTGATTTGATGGGAGTCACGAGACTCTCCCTAGCCAATCATGTTGATAGATAAAAATAAAATCAGGACAGGGAAGTAGTGAACACAGATGGTAGGAAAATAGCACTGTAAACATACAGTAACAGCGCATAAAATGTACTCAAGTAAAAGTATACCATTTTTAAACTACTTCAAAGTAAAATTCTTGGGAAAAAGTAGTTACAGTAATGTAAGTATTTGTAATTCATTACTTTACAACCCTGTATATGTATATATATTCAGTACTGTGCAAAAGTCTTAAGCACATAAGATGTTTCACAAAAACATTTTGTGATAAAACATTACTGGACTTTGTATGACATTTATTGATTAATGAAAACTAGTTGTCATTTTTTAAATAAATCCTAACTTTGAAAGTCTTTCACAAGTGCCTAAATCTTTTGCATATATATATATATATATATATATATATATATATAGTGGGGCCAAAAAGTCTTTAGTCAGCCACTGATTGTGCAAGTTCTCCTACTTAGAATAATGAGAGAGGACTGTAATTTTCATCATAGGTACACTTCAACTATGAGAGACAAAATGAGAAAACAAAATCCAGGAAATCACATTGTAGGATTTTTAAAGAATTTATTTGCAAATTATTATTATTTGTAAAAATAAGTATTTGGTCAATAACAAAAGTTCAACTCAATACTTTGTAACATAACCTTTGTTGGCAATGACAGAGGTCAAACGTTTCCTGTAAGTCTTCACCAGGTTTGCACACACTGTAGCTGGTATTTTGGTCCATTCCTCCATGCAGATCTCCTCTAGAGCAGTTATGTTTTGGGGCTGTCACTGGGCAACACAGACTTTCAACTCCCTCCACAAATTTTCTATGGGGTTGAGGTCTGGAGACTGGTTAGGCCACTCCAGGACCTTGAAATGCTTTTTACGGAGCCACTCCTTCGTTGCCCGAGCGGTGTGTTTGGGATCATTGTCATGCTGGAAGACCCAGCCACGTTCCATCTTCAAGGCTCTCACTGATGGCAGGAGGATTTGGCTTAAAATCTCACCATACATGGCCCCGTTCATTCTTCCCTTAACACGGATCAGTTTTCCTGTCCCCTTTGCAGAAAAACAGCCCCAAAGCATGATGTTTCCTCCCCCATGCTTCACAGTAGGTATGGTGTTCTTGGGATGCAACTCTGCATTCTTCTTCCTTCAAACACGACAAGTTGAGTTTGTACCAAAAAGTTCTATTTTGGTTTCATCTGACCACATGATATTCTCCCAATCCTCTTCTGGATCATCCATATGCTCTCTGGCAAACTTCAGACGGGCCTGGACAGGTTCTGGCTTAAGCAGGGGGACACGCCTGGCACTGCAAGATTTGAGTCCCTCTCGGCGTAGTGTGTTACTGATGGTCCCAGCTCTCTGCAGGTCATTCATCAGGTCCCTCCGTGTAGTTCTGGGATTTTTGCTCACCGTTCTCATGATCATTTTGACCCCACGGGATGAGATCTTGCGTGGAGCCCAAGATCGAGGGAGATTATCAATGGTCTTGTATGTCTTCCATTTTCTTACAATTGCTCCCACAGTTGATTTATTCACACCAACCTGTTTGCATATTGTAGATTCACTCTTCCCAGCCTGGTGCAGGTCTACAATTTTCTTCCTGGTGTCCTTCGACAGCTTTTTGGTCTTGGCCATGGTTGCGTTTGGAGTCTGACTGTTTGAGGCTGTGGACAGGTGTCTTTTATACAGATAACGAGTTCAAACAGGTGCCATTAATACAGGTAACGAGTGGACGACAGAAGAGCTTCTTAAAGAAGTTACAGGTCTGTGAGAGCCAGAAATCTTGCTTGTTTGTGGGTGACCAAATACTTATTTTACACCATAATTTACAAATAAATTCTTTAAAAATCCTGGATTTCCTGGATTTTGTTTTCTCATTTTGTCTCTCATAGTTGAAGTGTACCTATGATGAAAATTACAGACCTCTCTCATCATTCTAAGTAGGAGAACTTGATACACACACACTGTAGCAGTATAAGGATGGGCAAGGAGGAGGTGGGAACTGGCTGAACAGTAAACATAAACTTTAATGATACAAATTAACTTAATACAGCATAAAACATAAGGACACATACACATATGCATCGCAGCCACGTGCATCTCTTTCTCTCGAACCACTATCTCCGGCCGCCCCTTATCTTTCTTTCCTGCTGGTCAGCTGATTCTGCGACCCCACACCATCCTCCTCGTCACATATACATGTAGTCATGTCATTTTTATTTGTATAGTGCTTTTCATAACACATGCATTAACACAAAAATGTAACTATTACTGTATCTATAAAGTCTTGGAGTGATCATTGTGTAGTTTGATTAAATATGATTGTAAATTGTGTATAAAAAAGAAATAATAATTGTATTTAGAACCCCTGAAAGCAAGCTTTAGGTGACTGTGGTAAGGAACACAAAAATCCATAAGATGTTGGTTAATGGAGAAAAATAATATTGGGAGAAACCAGGTTCACTGTGGGGGCCAGTTCTCCTCTGGCGAACCAGCATGAATATAATGCCAATATTAGTTATTTATGTGAAGTGCAGGTTATGGTTTAAATAAGTTTAAACTAAATAAGTTTTAAGGTCCAGTGTTTTTTTTTTTAATGAACTCTAAGATCAGAGGTTGCTAGAGTAGCCAAAAACTGTACTCAAGTAAATGTTCAATAACTTAAAAATATTTACTCAAGTAGAAGTAAAAGTACTAACATAAATAATTACTCGAGTAAGAGTAAAAAAATATCCAATTAAAAGAGTACTCAAGTAGTGAGTAACTCATTACTTTCACAAAAGACAGAATGGACGTTAACTCCCATATATTCATTACATAATACACGTTTAACATGTATTACAGAATTATTATTATGAACGTATATTCTGTCATAATTCACCATCATGTTTTTCTAAACCCATATGACTTTCTTTCTTCAATGCAACACAATGAGATATTAGACAGAATGTTTGCCTGAGTCACTATTTACTTTCAGTGAATGTTATTTTTTTCTCCATATTTTGAAAGTGAATGGTGACAGAGACTGTCAGTCCCTAACATTCTGTCTAACATATTTTGTATTCCACAAAACACAAAGATTCCTGATAATATCTCCCAGGGGAAGGAGAGAAGCAGAGGCCCTAAAACTGATCCCTGTAGCACTCCACACTTAACTTTTGTTTGATTTGACAATTCCTCACTTACGCATACAAAGAGGTAGCGGTCTGATAAATAAGACCTAACAATGCTAAAAGGCAGCACTAAGATCTAAAGCACTACAAGAGAAATACAGCCGCGATCAGATGATATTTGTAACTCTGATAAGTGCAGTCTCTGTACTGTGATGGAACTGAAATTGTTCATGTATACCATTTCTCTGTAGAAATGAACAGTTTGGAGGACACTACCTTTTCTAGTATTTTCGACATAAATGATAGATTTGAAATGGGTCTGCAATTAGTCAATTTTCCAGAATCAAGCTGTGGCTTCTTAATTAGTGGTTTGAAAATAACATTTTAAAGTTTCTAAGGATCATAATATTTAGAAGAGGTTCTGAGATTACAATTCTCATTTTAGTGCTTAGTTGGTATTGGATCTAACCTGCATGTTATGGCTTTTAATTTTTTTTTTTATTATTATTCTTTTACATTTCATTTTGTTAGCTCTTCATGACCTATGACAGCAAAGGATTGAAATTGCTTGTAAGGAAATTGTCACAGGTGCTGTGACAGTTGATTGCATAGTTCCAATTTTGTTTCTGATTATTTATATTTTATCCGTAAATAAATCCATGAATTCATTACTATTGTGCTTCGACATAATATCTAGCCACCAATTTAGTCACAGTACTGAATAAACAACTGGGATTGTTGTAGTTATTTTCTATGAGTTTGCTAAAATAGGCTGACCTCGCAGCTTTTAGTGCCTGTCTGTAGCTACAGACACAATCCTTCCATACACAGTAAAATACCTCCAATTTTGTATTCTTCCACTTGTGCTCCATTTTCCGAGCTGCCCTCTTGAGAGCATGATTGTGATCATTGGGACTTTTTTCTTGAATTTTATTTAATCGAAGAGGGGTGACACTATCAAGAGTGCTAGAGAAAACTGTATTTACATTTACTGTTATTACATCAAGTTCTTATAGACTTTTTGGCATACTGAGTATGTGAAACAATTCTGGAAGATTATTTGTGAAGCTATCTTTAGTGGTTGAAAAAAAAATTCTACCTGAACAATAGTGTGGTATAGATCGAGTGACATTAGCTAATCACAGCAAACAAGTGACGTGATAATGATCTGAGATGTCATTGCTCTTTGGTAGAATTTCTATAGTATCAACATCAACTTCATATGACAGAATTAAATCTAGCATATGATTATGGCAATGAGTTGGTCCTGTTACATTTTGTCTGACTACAAGAGAGTTGAGAATATTGATAAATGCTTTTCCCAATGTGTAATTTTCAATATCAGTGTGAACGTTGAATTCAACAACAATTAAAGCTCTATCTACATTAACTACTAGATCTGATATAAAATGTGCAAATTCAAGTGCAAAAGATGACAGAGATTTTTTATTTATATCTGGTGGTTTCACTTTAAGCATTATTAGTTCAAAAGACTTAAAACTTGTATCCTGTCTTATGAGTATCACAAAATAATTCACTGTAAATTGTAGCAACACCTCCTCCTCAACCCTTCCGGCGAGGCTTATTTTTACAACGACAACCTTTTAAACAAATAAATTAATCCGGTTTAAGCTAAGTTTCAGTCAAACCGTGTGCATCCAAACTATGATCTGTAATAGTTTCATTTACAAACACTGTTTTGGTAGAAAGAGATCTAATGATTAGTAGCCCTACCTTTATATGATATTTATCTAATAATAATAATTATATATATATATATATATATTTTTTTTTTTTTTTTTTTTTTTTTTTTTTTTTTTCCAAGTTTGACCTTAATAATTTTTTTTCTAAATGATTTAGTGAGGGGTTTGTTTTTGGTAGTTTGGGGAACAGACATAGTCTCTATATGATATCTAGGTGATACAGACTATGTGTTGTAGTTTATGTGACCTGTGGGACGTCTCAAGGCAGCTAGCAGACTTTCAAATTATTCAGTGTGTCTGCTTCCTGACCTGGGCTCCAATTAGTCAAATACTATCAATATTAAGACTACTCTATTAAGACTCCACTAGAGAGGAATGTGGCACCTTCCCTGGAGTAATGGAGTACGTCTCTCTTTAGCAGGTCAGGTCTACCCCAAAAACTCTTCCAATTGTCTATAAATCCTATGCTATTCTTCGGACACCACTCAGACATTCGGCCATTCAGTGACACTAATCTACTATAAACCTAGTCACCATGATGAGCAAGGAGGGGGCCAGAGCATATTACCGTGTATGACATGGTTTTTGCAAGTTCACCCACCTCTTTAACATTAACTTTAGTGATCTCCGACTGGCGAAGTCGGACATCGTTAGTGCAGACATGAATATTTTTATTTTGAAAATCTACATTTAGCATTAGCCAATACTTGTAAATTTTATCTGATGTCAGATTCTTGAGCCCCCTAAATGCATTTAACGGTGGAGGCTGGAGTCTCTATTTCCACATTCCTTACAATAGAATCAGCAATTATTAAGGCTCTTTCAACATGATTCTCAGTGGCTGCACAATCATGATCCCCTCTTTGTGTCTCTGTAGCCCCTCTTCAGTTCACTGCTTTTAAATTGTGGGGATAATCAATTGGAAACCCTAACAGGAACAGGAGAGCTGTCGCTTTGCTCGGCGTTTATGCTATGGCAGCCAAACACCCTGCTGCAGGGTCTCTACAGCCAGAACCAAAGTGTGTGTGCTTGCTTTACTAACCGCATCCGAAACAGTATCTACCATCTCACTGACCTCCACTAGCATTCGGATGCGTGTCTCTAACACATTAATCTTCTCCATCAGCCTTAATATTTCCTTAAATTTAACACATGAAAATGCCTCACTGCTTACGGAGGAAGCTATAGAATACATGTAACATACAATGCAGGAAGAAATATCATGAGTGGATGCCATAACTTACTGCAATTGTTTGTTATTGTTGTTATGGTTCTTGAGTAGCAATGGTTTGAGATCGATGTGGTTCCTGACCAGTAGATGTTTGAGATTGATGCAATAATCTGTGTAGAACAATGGAAAAAATGAATGCATGCAGTGGAGTTGTGAGATTTAGACTAGTGGAAAAAGAAACAAAAACTGAGAAAAGTGTAATACACAGAGCACACAGTACTGGCCATGGTAAAATGACAAAGGATAAAATGATGAATGTATAAAAATATGCAAGCTAGCAAGCTATAAACACTTGTGCAGAGTGCCGGCAGCAGCTAGAACAGTAAGTAGATAAGGTGTTGTGAGTATTTATTTATATATATATATATATATATATATATATATATATATATATATATATATATATATATATATGACAGCTGCACCTCCAATTTATCTCTCTTAATACAGTACTCATTTTCCACTGGTTATTTGAAACACTTGAAACACTATCCTTGACACTAGGAAGACAGCAGAGTAATCATATAGCACAAATCACAGAGTACACTATGAACTTAATAATATTGAATGAAAGGAATCCCCTAACATGGATTAATGACACAAGGGTTTGTAATTCAAATGTTTTCCATCAGTAGGTAGTTCAAAGTTCTGATGTGGTCATGTCTGTTCTATTTAATGAGAATTCTTATCTTGTCAAAGAAAACAGTACGTGGCCTAAGGCTGCCTCAGCCCATATGAGATACAAATTAATACATGCCCTTCCTTATCAAATAATTCTCTATTGGCCTTGTCCGGTATTTAACTACAGCTGCTGGGCTTGGAATATTGTATTAAGTTAGGGTGCCACAAGGGAACTGTCTTTAATACCTGTTGAATGCAGTGTTCTGCAGCATTCAGACCAGCATGACACCGTAAAATTGCAATCAACCAATGGCGTGAATTTTGAGCGGGACAGCTGTGACTATTTGTTTTTCAACTAATGGAAGATGGGGAGAATTAAGGAAACTGGTTTGAAACAACAAAACAAAAACTATTTAACAATTCCATTTTTAATTGCACACATTTTAAAGCAACAAGTTTATCATGAACAAAACAATTTTTGATGGCGTGTTCTTTTAATGTTAGTGTCTTGGCCCAGTGTGGACGTTGCTTCTCATTTCAATCATCTGCATTTGCAGGAAATATTTTTAAAAGATTTATTTCTCCAATCAATGTGCTGCATTCAATTAAGATCTCCTGACTTTCCAGAAAGGCCTCGCACAAACGACAATGAAAGCGCAATGAAACCTGACAATGAATGAATATTCCAATAGAATATAATTAACCGAAATGTCTTCCAATTCAAGAGCCTGATTAAATCAATGGGCTGACAGAAAATAATTTGACCATCAATTACTCAGGAGTAATAAAAAAGTCAAATAGAAATCATAAGTTTCTAATTGTGGTGTGTGAAATCAGTGGTGCACAATGGAAATATGGGGATTATCCCTGCATGAATTAAAGGGAATGTTTTGAAAGGGTGTGTTGATCACTGTGCTATGTTGTGAGGAACGATTGTTTGCACTTTATTAGTGTCAAACTTTGTATTAAAAACTTTGCCAAAGTTCACAGTGTGCTAGCATGGGGTGGAATAATTTGCTGCTCAGTATGCCTTGATATAAATTGTAATTACTTTTGGGGAAAAGAATGAGAGGTCTGATGGTGAATTAAAATGTGGACTTTCCAACAAAAAGTTCCAGCTGTAGAAGTATATTATTCGTGACATTGCACATATGACATTGCACATTTAAGTTTACACAGATGCACCTAAAAATAATTGATCTACTGCATGTTATCATCATAGTTTGTGATATTAAAAAAAAATATTAGATTTTGTATAAAGAAAATGTACTGTTTTAATAGGACATTTAAGTAGAAAAAAATTACATTTCTAACCAGCACAAGTTAAAATAAATACTGTAATGTATGTTATGTAAATAAGTGCTTCACAATTTAAATAATATATTTTTGTATGTGTATATATATATATATATATATACACAGTTAGTTCCAGTCCTCGACTCTGATTGTACGAGAAACATTGATGGTCTGACACCATCAGCACTCTGATGCTTCACTGTGTGTATCACTCCGCTTGTGTTCATGCCATTCTAAACTAAAGCGTAAGAGCAGTGCAGATGTGTTAAGAGCTACTCCTTGTCTTTTTTTACATGTATTTATTTTTTACTTTACATATGTTAGCCAGCAGGTGGTGGCAAAAGATAATTTGTACATGTAATATGAGCCATGTAGGTGATGTGATGTGAATCAATGTCAGCCAGTGTTTACATACAGCACTCCATGATCGCTAGTATTACAACTACACTACTAAAGCTAGGAAATAGCTTTAATTGGCTTTAAACAATCAACTTTAGCATTAAGGCTCATCAGAGCTGAGAGACACAACAGACTTATTAATTGCACAAACTGAAGGTGCTTACCTCTTATCGGACTTTCCACATTGGAGAGGACACACTGTTTAAAATGGTGGAGGACATTGCAGTTTCTATAGTGAAAGACTCTTGCACAATGGCTACTGCGAAATAGGGAGAAATACCCCCTCTTGGATGGATACTTTTCCACTGAGAAAGCTGATCTTCAGAAATCTGACAGCATCTCTGCTTGTGTGTGGCAACAGGTGACATCTGTCTCTCTCTCTCAGACACACACACACACACACACACACACACATCCATCCATCCTTGTTTATACAATAACTTGTTTGAATTAGCACAAGCCGTTATACTATTTCTGAAGTGACATTTTTGTGATACTAATGAATGCTTGGACGCATCATTTGTTTTGAACCAGCAATGGCAGATTCTGATCCACTTAATAAAGTAGTTTCATGCACAAATGCGTTTTTATGACCGTACTCCATTTTTTTAATATATATATTTACTTGCTCATTTAACGGTTATATTTAAGCAATATCACATGAGTAAGAGTGGAATCCTGACATTTCTGCAACCATTTACTCACCCTTGTGTTTTGGTCATGTTCTTGACTTGTTTTGTGAGATTCAGTAAAGCTTCAATATTCAAGGCAATCAACTTAATTTCAATTTTTATTAAAAACTATAACCTTAGTGCATTAAATTTTTTTTCAAGTGTCATGTTCATAAGTAACTCAATGCCATTTTTCATATAGCATACATAAAAATATCTACTCAATGATTGTATGAAAATCTATATTTGAAAAATAAAAAAATTAAAAAATGCATATGCTGCTCTGTTTGTACAGAACATTTCACATGTTCATCCGAACCAAAATTTTCACAAACTTATAATAGTACTCTACCACTGCTGAATCATTTTAATATTCACTCCACCATCAAAGTGTTACAGTTTTTCCCCTTATATGACTAATCCTGTTTTAAAAGTCAAATTATTCCTGCCATTCATAGATACATGGAGGATGGTCTTTATTTAGTGCTACTTTTGACAGCAACAGATGGAACACCACCCCAGGGTAGCTTGACAAATAAAGCCATATTTTACATTTAAATAGCAGCAGCCACTTCCAAATCTGTGCTCAAGGAAACCAGATGCACTTGAGAAGTTAACAAGATGCACGCTATCAGCGAATCAGGTGTGACCAGAAAAGTAGAGCAATACCTGAGTTAATCTAAACTAACACTGCGAGGAATGCCAGCCGGAGGTGCTTATAAATGTACAGACTCACGCAGGCACAAACATTTTCCCACTGCAAAAAATATACTTGCTATTAACATACGACACTCCAGAAATCATGCCATGCTCACTCACAAACATTACTGTTATTTACAAGTACAGAGACCATCTCAGTTTCCCTTTTATCAGTTGCAACGAAAGCAACAGAATAGAATATAAAGGCAAGCCGGTCACAAACAGATACATAAATTAGGAAAAGAAAATGAAATTCAATTTCCAGAGGCTAGCTGCCGCAACATTCTCTCTTTCTCTCATCCTTAATTAAAAAGCAGTGAGCTGAAGAGGGGCTACAGAGATGGAGAGAGGGGGGCACGAGCCCCCCTTTCATCATCCCTGTAGTGATTGGTGGCAAACTCCACTGAGAAAACAGGCCGCAATAACAAGGCTGGAGAAATTTCCTCTTCTGTGCCCAAGCTCTCTCTTTCTCTGTATATCTCTGTTTCTCTCTCTTCCACCAACCATAGAGGTTAAGCTCAAGTAGTTCAGCTCTATAGGAACCAAATGTGAGACTACTAAGACAAAACAAGCCTGTTTGAACTCTGTAATCTCTAGTTGTTTACTTTCTGTGTTAGGATGTCATAAAATAAACAATAAGTTACAGGTAAAGGTTAAGACGGAAAGTTCACCCAAATATGAAATGTCTGCCATAATTTACTCCCCCTCATCTAAACCTGTGTGACTGTTTATTCTTTGGAAAACAACAAGAGAATTGTTAAAGAATACCCTGGCCGCTCTTTTCCAAATAATGAAAGTGAAAGGTATTTGGGTCTGTCAAGCAAAAAAAATAATAAAAAAAAAATACAAGAAAAGCACTGTAAGAGTATTCCATAAGACACATTATGTGTATTTCAAATCTTCTGAAGCCTTTTGATAGCCTTTATTTTTTTGATACGTGACTGGGTTCCTTCTGCACATTGTATCACTGGGTTCCTTCTGCACATTGCAGCAGTTCTGAGGAAAAATGGCCACTGAGTGCAACTAAAAGCAAGTTATATTTTAACTAACCAAACAAACAAGGTAGTTAATGCTCTATCAAGTTTTAAATCAACCAGACTTCCCTTCCTAACCTAAAACTGAAACCTAAACCTAACCGACAGTGTCATAAATGGGAGATGAAAAACACTACAGCTGAAGCAACCACCTCAATTTGTAATGGCTCTTTGGCCTCACGTGTTGACTTGCATGCTCTTCAGAACTCATATCTTTGCATCGCAAGTGCAATCTTCTAATGGTTGAGCTACTGGACAATTTAATCACATACAAACAAGCTTGTACATTTAATTGGTTATGTATCACCTTACAAGTCATACACTATAGAAAAAGTTATTCAGTGTTGTTAAATAGAATTGTGTGAGGAACAGTGCAAAAAAAAATGTTTATTTACTGATAATCTGCCCTTATACTCATGATTTGGTGAAAGGGATAAAAAGTAATTGTTGTTTCCCCATGTAGTGTTCATTCCACCAGGAAAGTGTAAAAGGTTTGCAAAAATGTAGGTATTGTAGTGTGATTCTATGAGACCATTTTAGAAAATATCTGGCTGATAAATTATCCAAGTAAGAATGTATTATGGTACCACCCTCTTTGTAGGAAAACTTAATGACCAAGATGTTCAACAAATATGAGGAAAACCTGCCCTAACAAGTAAGTGTACTTGACCCTAGCTCAAGTGCACAACAAGGATGCTGCACTCTGCAATTTAAGAGTATCGCTCTATTGACACCAGGCTGGGCAACTTTTCTTCAGACCCACACACACACACACTCACAAGACAATGAGCAAATGTGTCCGCCTACATGCCAAGCAGACCGTGGGCGGTCTAAGATGGTCACAGAGCACGAGTGCCCAAGCCTGTGGGAGAGGGCTGACAGACCCACCCAGTCAGCCTGTTTATGTGCTGGACGGGGTTCAACATAAGACTGTCGTCAGAAATAGAGGAAGGCCATGGGGCAGCTGGAAGTGCAGCTCCAGGTAATGAGAGGGATAAAAGCTCATTCCTGCAGGTCAGGAGGGGGTCAGGAGTGAACACTGTAATTACTTGAAGCACAAGGAAAACTGCACTTACACTTACACTTAGATAGATAGATAGATAGATAGATAGATAGATAGATAGATAGATAGATAGATAGATAGATAGACAGACAGACAGACAGACAGACAGACAGACAGACAGACAGATACAGTACAGTGCAAAAGTTTTATGTTGAATGTTGCATAGTGATGAAGTCTCCAAAAATAATGCCATAAATTGTATTCATTTATCAATTAATGCCATACAAAGTTTAGTAAACAAAAACAAAAGCTAAATCATTATTTGTTGTGACCACCTTTGCCTTCAAAACCAATTTTCCTAGGTACACCTGGACACAGCCTTTCTTGGTTGTTGTCAGATAGGATGTTCCAAGCTTCTTGGAGAATTTGCCACAGTTCTTCTATCTATTTGGCTGTCTCAACTGTTTCTGTCTCTTCTTGTAATCCCAGACTGACTAAATATTCAGTGGGAGGATCTGTGGGGACCATGCCATCTGTTGCAGGGCTCCCTGTTCTGTTCTATTTGCAAAAATGTTTGGGAGTCTAAAATGTATATTTCCTACTGTCACACTAAAGCTGAAAATGACCATCTTAAGACAAATGTTATTGTGAAGCATATTATGTGCCTAAGACGTCTGCACAGTACTATATACTATATATATACTTAATAACTTGATAACAACAATTCATACAATTTTGTGCAAAAAAAAAAGTACATTTATTTTAACACGTTTATCTCTACATCTTTGCTATGTACACTACCGTTCAAAAGTTTGGGGTCACCCAAACAATTTTGTGTTTTCCTGAAAAGTCACACTTATTCACCACCATACGTTGTGAAATGAATAGAAAATAGAGTCAAGACATTGACAAGGTTAGAAATAATGATTTGTATTTGAAATAAGATTTTTTTTACATCAAACTTTGCTTTCGTCAAAGAATCCTCCATTTGCAGCAATTACAGCATTGCAGACCTTTGGCATTCTAGCTGTTAATTTGTTGAGGTAATCTGGAGAAATTGCACCCCACGCTTCCAGAAGCAGCTCCCACAAGTTGGATTGGTTGGATGGGCACTTCTTGCGTACCATACGGTCAAGCTGCTCCCACAACAGCTCAATGGGGTTCAGATCTGGTGACTGCGCTGGCCACTCCATTACCGATAGAATACCAGCTGCCTGCTTCTGCTCTAAATAGTTCTTGCACAATTTGGAGGTGTGTTTAGGGTCATTGTCCTGTTGTAGGATGAAATTGGCTCCAATCAAGCGCTGTCCACTGGGTATGGCATGGCGTTGCAAAATGGAGTGATAGCCTTCCTTATTCAGAATCCCTTTTACCCTGTACAAATCTCCCACCTTACCAGCACCAAAGCAACCCCAGACCATTATATTACCTCCACCATGCTTAACAGATGGCGTCAGGCATTCTTCCAGCATCTTTTCATTTGTTCTGCGTCTCACAAACGTTCTTCTTTGTGATCCAAACACCTCAAACTTGGATTCATCTGTCCACAACACTTTTTTCCAGTCTTCCTCTGTCCAATGTCTGTGTTCTTTTGCCCATCTTAATCTTTTTCTTTTATTGGCCAGTCTCAGATATGGCTTTTTCTTTGCCACTCTGCCCTGAAGCCCAGAATCCCGCAGCCGCCTCTTCACTGCACATGTTGACACTGGTGTTTTGCGGGTACTATTTAATGAAGATGCCAGTTGGGGACCTGTGAGGCGTCTGTTTCTCAAACTAGAGACTCTAATGTACTTATCTTCTTGCTCAGTTGTGCAACGCGGCCTCCCACTTCTTTTTCTACTCTGGTTAGAGCCTGTTTGTGCTGTCCTCTGAAGGGAGTAGTACACACCGTTGTAGGAAATCTTCAATTTCTTAGCAATGTCTCGCATGGAATAGCCTTCATTTCTAAGGACAAGAATAGACTGTCGAGTTTCAGATGAAAGTTCTCTTTTTCTGGCCATTTTGAGCGTTTAATTGATCCCACAAATGTGATGCTCCAGAAACTCAATCTGCTCAAAGGAAGGTCAGTTTTGTAGCTTCTGTAACGACCTAAACTGTTTTCAGATGTGTGAACATGATTGCACAAGGGTTTTCTAATCATCAATTAGCCTTCTGAGCCAATGAGCAAACACATTGTACCATTAGAACACTGGAGTGATAGTTGCTGGAAATGGGCCTCTATACACCTATGTACATATTGCACCAAAAACCAGACATTTGCAGCTAGAATAGTCATTTACCACATTAGCAATGTATAGAGTGTATTTCTTCAAAGTTAAGACTAGTTTAAAGTTGTCTTCATTGAAAAGTACAGTGCTTTTCCTTCAAAAATAAGGACATTTCAATGTGACCCCAAACTTTTGAACGGTAGTGTACATACATTCAAGAACAGTTTGTGTTGTATATTTCTACAATTACTAACAGAAGGTTTGGTTTGTAAGGCAATATTCTCTGATTGGTATGATTTATTGTGAAAAGCGCTATACATACCAAACACATACACATATATTTGTCCTCCAGTTGGTGATCAGGGTAAATTATCTCATGATCTCATAATGATAACAATTAATTAATAATACAATATTAATTGACCCTGATCATCACATTAAATCAACCCCATTTAGCTGAATTACTGATGAGCACCTCCCCCCATTAGACATATTTTAATCACTGCTAGCGTGAATAGTTCTCTTAAGTGTTACTGAGACATGGGTTCTGGTCCCATGGGAACCAGGAAGTCATCATGGTCACAATTCAGAGGTTGAATTTTTTGCTCTAAAAATAAACATTTACATCCATGATGGTTGGGTTTAGGGTAAGGGTGTAATTATGCATTCCTGTTGACTATTAGATCATTTAAACAAAAAAATGTAACTTGCTTTTGGCACAACCCTTTGGACATTTCACCCAGAAACTGGAGCACACACAAGCGCATGCTTTTAACAACACTTCTAGCATTGGCACTTGGGGGGCAGTGATTTTAATTTCGGTAAACACAGACCAATTTGACCAATAAAACCCTTGTCATAATCTGCACCCCCCCCCCCCCCCCCCCAATAAGCCAGTGTTGTACTGAGAATTAAAGAAACTATTTTTCAGATTTAATCAGATGAAGAAATAAGGTGGGGGTGGGGGGGGGGGGATATTAGAGCTTTTCAAACAATCCCTGGAGTTCACTAGTTCATTAGTTTGAATCCCAGGGCGTGCTGAGTGACTCCAGCCAGGTCGCCTAAGCAACCAAACTGATCCGGTTGCTAGGGAGGTAGAGTCAAATTGGTTAACCTCCTCGTGATCCTTATAATGTGGTTTGTTCTCAGTGGGGCACATGGTGAGTTGAGCGTGGATTCCATGGTGGATTGCGTAAAGCCTCAAGGACTTAAAAAGCACATTGGGAATTCCAAATTGGGAGAAAAAGGGGAGAAACCAACCCCCCAAAAAACAAACAAAAAAAAACAGCCTGAGGCTCAGTTAAT
This sequence comes from Moxostoma hubbsi, assembly GCA_032164185.1. Taxonomy (NCBI): domain Eukaryota; kingdom Metazoa; phylum Chordata; class Actinopteri; order Cypriniformes; family Catostomidae; genus Moxostoma; species Moxostoma hubbsi. Next base: position 5,097,013 of record JAVLUX010000025.1, read on the forward strand.
AAACTCAGGTGTGCTGTTTTGTTTATTCGATACAGGGCTCACAGCTCTCTCACTTGATTGAAAAGCATTCCAAATTATTGTGTCAAGATGTCCTTGCTTTGCCATCTTACCTGACTCTAAACTTCCTCTGAGAATAGTCCTTGAAAGAAGCCAATATGCTTGCAGACACTGCACTTCCACCACTGCCCTTTCTGGACAGATTTATGAGAAAGAGTTGCTCATAAAAACACTTTAATTTGTGTGTATAACCCCTGACAACAAAGCACGAACCAACAACCCAAAATAAATGCACTTTTGCATAAATATTTTAGGCAAGGACTACCCTATTAGCATAACAAAGACGATGACAGTGGCGTGGAATGCAATAGGGATGGCTGGTAGGAGCACAGCCAATCTGTTTTCATTCTTTGGGGAAATTAACTGCTCTCAGAACTGTTTTTAGAGGGAAAAGAGAGACAGTTTGAGCTTTGAAAGAGAGTGGCGTCATTTGGGGTCAAATCTATTATCCAGTTCCCACTGCCTTTGGGTATGTTGAGCTCTAATCCTTGAAATGAGCAAATGAGCATTGTTTTTGATCTCATTGTGTCTGTGCGGTCCATGAGTATTTAGTTTATAAAGATCATAAATGCATTCTATCAATAAGAGAAGGGGAAAATAAGACATGTTTTTAATTATGAATAATATGTAGCAACTAAATAACGCTTACGACTGATGCTTAGCGAATCTTAAAATTTAGAACTGAATTAAACATGAGAGTAAAAACTATTTGGCTAATTTAAAACTTGATTAGAGCCTAAAACTTAAAAGCCTCATCTGTTTGGGAGAAAATTTGACATTTATAACGCCACACAGTGGACATATCAGGTCCTATTTAACCCTTGTGTGGTGTTCATATTTTTGTTATTCAGCTTTTGTTATTTGTTATTCGTGGGTCTGGTGGACCCGCTGCATTTTGGGGTTTTTAATTCAACACAGTCAAACAATTTTACGTTAAAATACTCAACAGATGTTTACTTCATCATAATTACAAGCAATATAAACAGCATATATGGTTAATATTTTCTCTTTACCTTTGTTAGATCACATTTAAGAATTAAAGTGCTACTCGTTTTTTTGTTTATTTTTTACTAAAATGACATAAAAAAAGATTAGAGCCTAAAACTTAAAAGCCTCATCTGTTTGGGAGAAAATTTGACATTTATAACGCCACACAGTGGACATATCAGGTCCTATTTAACCCTTGTGTGGTGTTCATATTTTTGTTATTCAGCTTTTGTTATTTGTTATTCGTGGGCCTGGTGGACCCGCTGCATTTTGGGGTTTTTAATTCAACACAGTCAAACAATTTTACGTTAAAATACTCAACAGATGTTTACTTCATCATAATTACAAGCAATATAAACAGCATATATGGTTAATATTTTCTCTTTACCTTTGTTAGATCACATTTAAGAATTAAATTGCTACTTGTTTTTTTGTTTATTTTTTACTAAAATGACATAAAAAAAGAAAATCAATTATAATCAAGATATGAGTGGAAAAATTCAACAAATTTTCAAATGAAGCAAGGTTTTTCATAACTATTGACTTTTATTTATTTGAACTTCATTAGAAATTTAACCCATTCAGGTCAGTTTACACAACACAAGCTGAACACATACAGTAGCCATGTCAGTCTAGATGACACATCAGCCCCATTGAACACATTGCCTTTACATACCAGTCTATACAACACATGAGGGGCAGAGTTTTACTGTGTGTGTGTGTTACATATGTACTTCTTGCACTTAATGCATGTATATTGTGTTTTTCTGTCCATCTTGGGTCCACACACTTCGCAGCGCTTTTTGTTGCTGCTGGCCGCAACCTAGAATAATGAAAAGATCAGGAATTTTACTAACACCTCTCTCTCTCGCAAGGAGATACTATACTGCAACAGCATAACACACTTACTTCAGGCTCTGCAAATGGTAGTTCTGTAGGTCGGGTGGATGGGGCACCACCATTCTCCTCCTGAATCCTTCTCATGATGGCTGCAGACGCTGGGGTTCTTGGAACATGTTGTCTTCTCTGGATTTGAGGTTGTACCAGTGCTTTTCCCAGTTCCTCGAGAAAGAGGCGTCTCCTCTGGAGCTTCCCTCTGTTCCACTCTGGGTTCAGTCCCATCCAGATGACAAAGGCATTGTACGCTGAGATGTCCAATATGTCAAAGAATATAACAAGTGGCCAGCGTAGGGTCCTCCTTTTGCAGCTGTAGGAAGTCACCAGCTTGTCCATGTTATCCACCCCTCCTTTTGTGGCATTATAATCCATGATGATCTCTGGTTTTTGATGCTCCTGGCCACAGATTCTTCCATCCCTGTGCAGTGTACTCATGAGTACCACATTCTTCCCTTTCTTTGGCACATAGGATACCAGGGTTGTGTCAGCTGTGTACACAAACTTGGAAGACTTGACAGGTCTGTTTTTTGTAGTCAGCAGTTGGGGTGGGAGCTCTGTCTTGTTTTTCCATATCGTTCCCAGCATGGTCAGCTTCCTCTTTAGGAGCTCCTGTCCCAGCTTGTGTGAGGTAAAAAAAATTGTCACATGTGATGTTGTGTCCACTGAGTCCCTGAGTCATGTCCAGGACAACTCTCATTCCTTGATTTTTCTCAGGGGCTCCTCCATCAGGTTTCCCTGTGTAGACTTGTAAGTTCCAAGCATATGAGGAAGTGGCATCACAGGCAGCCCAGATCTTTATACCATATTTAGATGCAGGTTTAGATGGTATATACTGCCTAAAGGGGCAGCGGCCCCTAAATGGCATCAGCTGCTCATCAATGGTGACATTAGGCCCAGGGTTGAAAAACAGGGGGAGGCGGTTCACCCACTTGTCCCACACTTTCCTGATGGCAGCTAGCTTGTCTCTCTGCCGTCGAGCTGGTCTGTCATCTCGTTTATCAAAGCGGATAATCCTGGAAATGATGTGGAATTTTTCCAGAGACATTGTTGCACGGAAAAGTTCTCTGCCAGTTTCTGCATCCCACAGAGATTCTGTGGATTCTCCTTTGGACCTGAAAACTCCAGCAAGGATAAGAACCCCAAAGTAGGCATGCAAATGGGTTTGATCCATCTCCTTCCACCTCTCTCCAAAAACACGCATTCCTTCTAAATTAGTGCAATCTAGAACGATTTTCTGTATGGAATCTGGGATGAAAAGATCAAAAGAAGACTTGATGTCCTGCACATGAGTAACTGCCATCCATGTTGGCCCTGGTTGCATCCTTATCACATTGGCAGCCATGTGGGGTGGCTCATTTCTTGGGCAAGAAGACCATTCAATTTCCCCATTTTTTGACATCCATATTTCATCAGTTGTGAGCTGCTGAACGGCTGGAGCTGGCTGCTGACGGGCTGGTCCTGGAGCTGGATGCTGACAGGCTGGTCCTGGTGCTGGATGCTGACGGGCTGGTCCTGGAGCTGGATGCTGACAGGCTGGTCCTGTGGCTCGTCTTCGTTTTGGAACTAGGTGATGCTCAATCTCATCCTCTTCTTCAAAGTCACTGTCAGACTCTGAATTGTCAGAAATGTGATCTTCACATTCTGAAACCTCTTCTTTTACATCATCAAAATCTTCTGTCTCTTCCAAAATCAATTGCAAGGCCCTCTGAGCAGCGAATCTTTTGGCCATCTTGATCAGTTGTGATAAGAAACTACACTGGCAAAGCTATATTTATTGTGTCCCGCCCCCAGTTTAGAGAAAATAAATATTGGTCCCCACAAGACAGAGGGTAAAATGTGCGGGAATGTGAGAGCAGACGGTGTTGGTGCTTAAATTTTGCAACAATGTTTCAACCTTGTTCAGGAACTCTTGCACTCACACTCTCTCACACTTACATACAATCTCTCTCACACGCACACACACGACACACACATAACACACACACACATAGGTATGTGGTTTATGGTGACTCTTCATATGCGTAATGGTTTTTCTAATGTACAAACTGTATAATCTACCCCCTACACTAACCCCACCCTAAACCTACCAATCACAGAAAGCGTTGGCATTTTTTGAATTACAAAAAACACCATGTAGTATGTTTTTTTTTTTTTTAAGCTGTTTGTTTTATGAGGACACAGATGTCCTCATAAACCATGTTTATGTTGTAATACCCATTATACACACTTGTGTCCTCATAAACCATATAAAAGAACACACACACACACACACTCACACACACACACAATAACAGTAGGCCCGGACAGAGTGAAGGTACACAGAACCTACAATTTTCACCACACTGGCAAAGCTTATTATTTATTATTATTTATTGTGTCCCGTGCCCAATTCGCAGCTGGGATAGAGTATGAGAAAAGAAAGATTGGTTCCTGCAAGACAGAGGGTAAAATGTGCGGGAATGTGAGAGCAGACGGTGGCCGTGCTTGAATTTTGCAACAATGTTGTGACCTTGTGTGGGAACGGCAGGTGCAGAAACACAAAACTCACACTCCACACACACACACACACACACACACACTGACAGGAGGAGGACAGAGTAAAGGTACACAGGATCTACAGTTTCCACACTTTTATTAGCCTTGGGTCCAGTGGACCCGAACATCCTGTGTGTAATGTAAATGTGTAGGGGGGGTGTACAGTGTGTTTTCATTGAAAATGTGTTCTGATATATATTCTTCACAGAAAATGAGCCAAGGCCAATGAGTCTGAGTTTGAAAAAATAATTAATCGTATCATTTTTCTTTTGATAAAAAATGAAAACGGGTCCAACAGACCCGAACACCATACAAGGGTTAAATAATGCAAGCATTATGCTTAACGCAATGCCTTAAGTCAAGTTTTTTATGACAAGGACCCCCAAATATTACAAACACCATGCAAGAGACCCACTCCTAAAATATATAAAGGTTGCTATATATTTTTGTGTATAAAGACCAGGAAATATACAGTATGGTGCAAAAGTTTTAGGCACTTGTGAAAAATGTTGCTTAGTGAGGATGTCTTAAAAAATAATGAAATAAATAGTTTTCATTTATCACTTATAAAGTCCAGTAAACATAAAAAAAAGCTGAATCAATATTCGATGTGACCACCTTTGCCTTTAAAACAGCAACAATTCTCCTAGGTACACATGGACACAGTTTTCTATGGTTGTTGGCAGACAGATGCAATGTTCTGTAGAGGGCTTTGTGGGGTCCTATTCTTCTATTCTATTCTATTTGCAAATGTAATGTTTGGGAGTCTAACATTTATATTTCCTATTGACACACTAAAGCTGAAGATATAAATAACCATCTTAAGACAAATGCTTTTCTGAACATCTTATGTGCCTAAAACCTTTGCACATTACTGTATATATATATATATATATGATATGCAGGGATGTGCCAATGTATTGGACAATTAAAACCATTGGCTATATTCATAGATATAAATTGTCAATATCAACCAACCTCTTTTATATCTGTGTTTTTATGCTTTTGATTGCATAAGCATGAAAATGCAAATATAAAAACTAATGGTTTATCTATAAATAATTATGTAAATGGATTGTATTGTATTAAGTTTGTAATAATGTATCTGTGTAATATAAAGAAATACCTTCCAAAATAAATTTCATCTGAAAAATTAAATCATGGTAAATGTAATAGTGTATTATAGGAATGTGTAATGTTCTGTCATAATATGTTAAATGTGAATTGTATCATTTAGAACTGCAAAAACAGAAGTGCAAAATTGTTTTGCAAAAAAGTGCAAATTAAACTTTTTTTCCCCCACATAAATCGTTGGTACATTTGTTATCTTGTATCTTTAATTGCACTCTTAAATTGTCCTGTCATGTCTTTAACAGATCAAATCCATGTTCAATGGAAATGTTTTATTGTTAGAACAATAAAGTAGCATTTTTCCTAAGCAAAACAAAAATAAGTGGCAAACAGTCACATCAGAATCAGATTATAGATTTTTGTTAAATCTGTATTTTATTGGCCAAAAATTTTGATAACGGTGCATATCTAATTATCTGAAAAATATATTTTCTTTTCTGAAATTTTACACACCTAATTCTAAATTGCGTTTTGAGCCACTTAATTTACATACAAGACACCCACATTTTGCACTTCTACACCCACAGTAGCCCAAATACTCCCACCCACGCCCATTTGTTCTTTGCGCTGGCACGAAAGTTGCACTTAGAATTAGCGCTCTCACGAAAATTGGATAAGACTTTGCGCGTAGTGCTGCACTTTACACACTCATGAAAATAGAGCCCAAAACCTCAGAATTGCTGCAATTCGTGTAATAAAACATGTAATATCATTATGCAAAAATGTCGCCACAGTCACATAATTTTCCTGAGATCATGCTTGCAAACATATTAAACATTGTCTGGAAAACTATTCATTACAATTAAATGAATGCAAAAACAAAGTTCTGATTTTATGTTCCTCCATGTCCTCCTTACCTGGCCTGGTTGCCCAGTTAGGTTGTCTGTCATCAAATGTACACGATCATGTGAAAAGTCTTAGAGTGATTTTAGACTCCTCGTTACTTTTCAAGCAGATCAGTGCTGTTGTCAAGGGTTGCTTTTTCCACCTGAGATCTATAGCTAAAATAAAAAATGTTCTTTCCCATAAAGACCTGGAAATTGTACTCTACTCAATTACGTCAAGGTTAGACCATTGTAACTCATTGTACATTGGTCTGCCCCAAACTGCGTTATCCCACCTACAGCTAGTTCAAAACGCAGCAGCTAGCTTTTAACAGGGTCAAGAAAGAGGGATCACATTTCCCCGGTTTTAGCATCTCTTCGTCTTCCTGTGATATTCAGGGTTGAATTGAAAATTCAGATTTTTGTCTACAAGGCACTATCTGGTCTCGCACCCCAATATATCAGTGACCTTCTACACCCATACTCCCAAACACCAGAGCACTCAGGTCTACTGATCAACTTCTATTGAGGGTTCCTTGTTGCTGCAATAGATCAAAGGATGAACTTGCCTTTTCTGTGATAGGTCCTAATCTATGAAATAGTCTCCCTTTCCACATGAGATCAGCTTCATCATTAGCCATTTTTAATCTTCTTTAAAAAACATATTTTTATTCTGTAGCTTTTGAATAGATCATTGAATTGTTTGAAATGGTTAAACACATGATGTGTATTTAAATATTGTATTTATTTTATTATGTTTTAAATTTAACTTTAAATCAATCTGTTTTTAAATCACTGTGGCACGGTGGAGGGCGGGACCGGCGCGTGATTGCGCACGCCCGGTCCCGTATCAGGCTAAACGGAGGAGCCCAGCCGCCTGGACGCGGAGGAACGGCCGCCGACCGCGAGGGGAGGAGGGGCTCCTGGCCGACCGCCTGGAGCGGTAAGGGCCGCTGCCAGGGGCGGGGGAGTCCCCTACTGGCCGCTGGAACGCGGCCGTTCCTCCGCGTCCAGGCGGCTGGGCTCCTCCGTCCCCCGGCAGAAGGCCGTGGCTGCTCCATTGAGAAGTGGCGAGAACTCCGCTACGGCGTATCCCTCTTCCTTCCCGGGTTTTGGCACCAATGTAAAACAGATCATATTCGTGGGCAAGGAAGAGGCGAGAAACCGGCTTGTCAACATAAATAATAATTTAATAAAGAACTTAAAACAAACACATAGGACAGCAGACATGTCTGCTGATTAAGCTCTCTCTCTCGATCGCCGTCTGCGAGTGGCCTTTAACCCTCTTGACATCTCAATTTAGCCTGATACGGGACCGGGCGTGCGCAATCACGCGCCGGTCCCGCCCTCCACCGTGCCACAATCACTCTGTCATTTTGTTTGTTTGATCTGTAAAGCACTTTGGGTCAACTTCTTTTTTTTTTATATGTGCTCTATGAATAAAGGTTGACTTGACTTGACTTGTATGGGCCAGATGTGTGTCAGTGCCCATGGCATGGGTAACTCGCACATCTGTGATAACACCATGAATGCAGACAGATATGTACAACTTTTGGAGCGCTATATACTGCTATCCAGCACCAATGTTTTTTCCAGGGACATCCCTACATTTTCCAGCAGGACAACTTCAAACCACATACTTCCTGGATTTCAAGTGCATGGCTGTGTAAGCAGAGAGTGTGGGCATTAGAATGGCCTGCCTGCAGTCCTGAACTGTCTCCAATTGAGAATGTGTGGTGCATTATGAAGTGCAGTAGATGGCAATGCAAGTACAATTGTGCAGCTAAAGACCTACATAATGGTTGAATGGTGGAAAATTACACTTTCTAAACATAGCAAATTTTTGTCTTCAGTGCCCAAATGCTTAATAGATGTTATTAGAAGAATTGGTGATGTTTCACAGTGGTATACAATCGGCCGAACCAACTTTTTTGGAGAATGTTATAATAATCTGATTTGAAATTACTGTACATTTAAAAAAAACAAAACAGGGTAAAGCATCGTATAATGTGGAGTTGTAGAGCTTTCAATATAGCAAAGGGTGATTATAATTTACAAATAACTCATTTTTGTTTTTATTAGGATTTTTCATACTGTCCCAACTTTTTTGCATTTTGGGTTGTACATAAAATATTTAAATTATGACAATATATGATATGCTTGTTTAATTCAATATTGAAATACTTCACATAATTTCTTATAAAGCCTGTTTGATTTAGTTTATTCCCTAATGTTAATTAATGCATTAACTATCAAACATGTACTAACATGTAATTAAGGAGGCTGTTATTAATGCATGAATTCATATGACTCATGTTTTAGTTAGCTCTTAATTAGCTCCTGGTTACTCCATTCCTTAATTCATCATCAATTCATGGAGAAGTAACTATTAAATCAGGTATTCATTTATGATTATGCATGTACTGTTATTATAAAATGTAAAAAAAAATATATATATATATATGTATATATATATAGTATTATTTTGATCAGTGTCAATGTTTTATTGTTTGCATTGTTGTTTATTTTTTATTTGTGTATCAATATAATCAAATATTCTATTTGATTTTCATTTAGCAATATTTTTCCTTTCCTAAAAAACAAGTTTGCAACCAATTTTTGGGTTGTGACCAATGAGTTGAAAACCACTAATCGCACATGAACATTTAAATTAATGACTTCATAGGAAAGTGGAATTAAAATTAATTATTTCTATATATTACTTGATTACATTACAATAACCTTAATATGATTTTAATTTGACTGATGTTATTGAAGTGCAAAAGCATAATTAATTGAATCAATTCAAACCTGGAAGGGGCCACATCCAGCCCTTTTCCACCGATATTGGGATGGTTCTCATGTCGAGTCTGTGCCCTGCTGGTTCAAGGCTGGGGCAATCTGGAGCTTATCATTAACCGCCCGTGCTTTTGCTCTGACCTGAGAGCCGAACAATAATGTAACGGGTGACTACCTTAAACATAAATAAACATGGGGCATCACAGAGTGTTTGTCTTATTTTTGAGGATATATTTAAACATATGTATCAATGCAATCAATTGTTATTATATTGCTCAACAAGATTGTCCGAGACGACATCTACGCTAATTGTCTAAAAATGACAGGTAATGTAATTACATTTTATTGTATGAACTATGGCTTAAATTGCTATGGTCTGTAAACTGTTACAGTGGAATCATTATTAACATTTGTGTAGCACATGGTTGTATATGGATTTTTGCCATAGCATATAATGTTTTACTAAACAGATTTACCACAATCTTCCTAATTTAGTGAGCAGCTGGTCAAAAATCCCCTTACAGAACTAAACAAAGCACAAAATTAGATGACAACAGTGTAAGAAAAGCTAATACATTTGGCATATATAACAACTTACTCATCTGCAGGATACCGGCGATTCACTGTTTATCACGAGCGTTAATGGCTGAATTCAATGCCCCGGTTAGTTAGCAGGCTAGTCGATGACTGAGAACAAAACAACATTGCTCTGTCCATTGTCACTTTTGCTTATGTCCTTCTTATGGTCCCTGTACTCCCTTAAGTGTTTTCAATTTGTTTATGATTTGGCCAGTTATCCGATTGAAGGCGACGTTCATCATTTTGTGCTGTATCTTCATTCTCATTGAGTATTTTATTCCTTTGTGATCTCGCTAGTTTATCTTGGATCTTAGTAAATACCATATCGTAAGTAGAGCATTTGTTTTGTCATGTTACTGGAATGCTTTTGATGTCTGATAATTTTGTGGGTTTTTTTGTTGTTGTTGTTATAGAGTGAAGAAGTACTCCTTGCTGCAAATGGTAGCTACTGTTGTTGTTTGGGAAATCTTTACCATGGTGATGAAACATTATCCCACACTCTGTCCCCTGACTCAATCAGTACCTGCGTAGAGACCAACAAGCTTTTGGGACCGGTGACAAACCAGGTTTTTCGCCACGTGGAAATGCCTTTTCTGCTGTGAAAATGCGTGGAACAGTTCGAGAATTCTCCCCAGCCCAGGGACCCACACCCAGACCATGTTGGTGGAAAAGGGCTGATCTAGGGGAGTGTAAAGTTCTGGATCTGATTAGTTTCAAGAATTGTGGAATTAGAGAGGCCGTCCTCTTTGGACAGGACACAATACAATGTATTAGCTATAATAAGACTTTAGGTTTAGTGCAAGGTACAACAGAAAACAGCCTGCCTATCTGAAAAGGCAAATTGCATTTGGAAACATAGCCTCTTTAGTGAAGGAGAACTGGTTCTAGAACCTGCCCTTCATTCTGTTTTCGTCAAGCCCTTAAAGGGATAGTTCACCAAATTTTTTTAATTATCTCATCATTTACTCACCCTCATACCACCTAGATGTGTATGACTTTCTTCTGCTGAACACAAACAAAGATTTTTTTTGAAGATTCTGTAGGTTCATACAATGCAGTGAAAGGGTACCAACATTTTGAAGTTCCAAACATCATATAAAGTCAGCATAAAAGTAATATAAAACCATTCGACTCCAGTGGTAAATCCAAATCTTCAGAGGGTAAATGTGTGGGTGAGAAACATATCAATATTTAAGTCTTACATTCTTCTTCTTTTGTTTTTTTGCAATTTGCATTCTTTGTGCATATTGCCACCAACTGGGCAGGGAGGAGAATTTATAGTAAAAAAAGGACATAAATATTGATCTCTTTCTCACCCACACCTTTCATATCGCTTCTGAAGACATGGATTAAACCACTGGAGTCTTTTGGATGACTTTTTATGCTGCCTTTATGTGCTTTTTTGAGCTTCAGTATGTTGGTCACCATTCAGTTGTAGTGTTAGGAGCTACAGAGCTTAGATATTCTTCTAAAAATCTGTATTTGTGTTCAGCAGAAGAAAGAAAGTCATATATATCTGGGATGTCATGAGGGTGTGTAACTGATGGGTGTGTGAACTGATTTTCATTATTGGGTGAACTATCCCTTTAAGCTTTAGTAAGTAACTGGAGAAAAGACAGTGGAGGGGAAGTAATGAACATAAAGCTTTCTCTTGAGAGACACAGAAGTGACAAGTGAATCTGTGGAGTGACTTAATATGATAAATGATGTGGCCTTAGCACAGAGGTTGCTGGGTGAACAGTGCCTCGGGGGACAGTCTCTCAAACCGACACCACTAGTGAGCGGTGTAATTTACCCAAGAAGCTGAGATGCAACAGAATTGTTGTTGTGCAGGTAACAGGAGCCCTCTTTGAGCACAAATAAATGTCCACTGCATAGGTTGGACTTGACGTGCCTGATTGCAGCATTATATATTTTTATTCCTTTCCTTCAGCTTCAAGAATACATTATTGGCATAGCCTGTTACCATGACAACACCCTTTCTTTACTTGACATTGTGGCAGTGTCTGGAAGCTGATATGTTGATGCTATTAATTAAAATTCCTCTTTATCTGAGCGAGAGCACTTTGTACAATGAGATCCATCTGTGGGTGTTTATCGTGATGATACTATATGCAGTATCAATGATGAATGTGTAATATGCACCAATATTCTAAAATATCTCAAAATATAGAGGATCCACTGAAGTATGGCACCACTCCATTCTTTTTTATTTTGTATATAATTATTTATTTATTTACTTAGCATGCTTCTGTAGACTTGAAAATGTGAAACCAGAATACAACCCATTGTATTCCTCAGAGGTTGCTCATTCTTAGCTCAGTAAACTTCTTGGAGGTCTAAGTTACTATATGCTTCATTATTAACTTTATCTCAGATGTTTCTCCTAAAGTGCCTTAGTGGAAAAAAAATAATAATAATCAAATGAGACAATTGTTGACATAGTAAAGAGTATAGAGCAATACACTAAATGTAAGTGAGATAACTGGGTCTTGGAAGATCTAAATTAGAAATGTTTGAGTTTAAATTGGAATCTCTCACTTACATGTATTTTGGTGTGTCTGAGCTTGTTATATTGTTCAGATCTCTTTTGTATTATTTGTAAAGACACATGTGACACAACTATAGGCAGGGTCAGATTGGCAATTGGGAGATGCAAGACATTCCCTGGTGGGCCGATGGTCTTGTAGTGGGCCGACAGAAGGCCGATCCACAATATAAATATAAAAAAAAATAAACACAAATGTTAAAAATGAACAATTGAACAAATAAATCCTATGTAAATATTATATTACTGTACAATATATAGATTTTTTTTTTTACTTTGAAAATAAAAAACAGCCCTCAATAATGCTCCATTCCTGAATGTTTCATGCACCCAGCTTTGCCATTCCTTAAAGATGTTGGATGGAAGAAATTGAATGTTCACACTAAACACCTTCCTTGCACTAAACAAAGCAAGATGCTGCACCGTGAATAGAGAAAAACGCAGTTGTCTAAAGACCATTGTTAACGGTTGATGTACTTGATAATCTGGCGCTCCTGCACGAGACGCAGCATAGTGGACAAAGATGTCCATCACACAATGCATGTTTACACAGGAAATTATTATTTATTTTTTTTAAACGGTGCGCACGGATGCAAAGCTGCCCCAAAGGGAGTCGCGGAGATAAACGATGCATCAAATGTGGTGAAATATACAATGTCATTGGGCCTGCCTATAAACTCTGCCAGTGGCATGTGAAGGCATAGTTTTTGCACTCTGAAGTTCTTAAAAAACAAAAACAACAACAAAAAAAGCACTTGACCAATCTTCTCATAGTAAAAAGTGATCTACGATGACTACTGACAACCTGAAGGTAATACGTATGATTTTTGGCATGCCCGCCCTGACATTTAAGATTTAAAATAGCATTATATGTGGCCTCGATGGTATGGCAGCAGCTGTGTTATATAAGAAGAGTTTCAGAAGATGCAATGCAGATTTATCTTTTCTTAACTGAGATTAATGACATGATGTTGCAAATCAACTTTTTTAAACATATTTTTGCTATAATATTATTTACCCTCCAGCATTTGCATAAAGATACGCACCCAAGAGAAATTATTGTGAGTAAATTAGATTGTGTGTTGTGTATTATAGCATTTTCAAAGAGTCGTTGATTGAATGTCTGTTCAATTACTGTATGTACAATGTTGCTTTTAAAACCCATAGGCTATAAATCAATTTTAAATTATTATTATTATTATAATTAATAATAATAATAATAATAAGAAGAAGAATAATATATAATAAAATATAGATAGTAAATCTATGATAAAATCTTCAGTGGGCTACAACACTCCTGAAATTTACTGTTAAATTTAGTCTCCCAATCCGACCCTGACCATAGGTTATCTTATTTTTTTATTAGATGAAACATCTGGGAAGCAGGACACTTAAGTAAAAGTCTCAGTTCACTCATCATGTAAAGTTCTGGCATGCCACAGGTGTGCCAGTGTGTGCAAATGTCACCCAAAATCAATGAAACACACCTAAATGAAAGGAGGGTTTAAATTTAATTGAAAATGAAATTTGAACAAGTGAATGTAAAACCATTTTTTTTTGTCAATATACCCATTAATGCAAATTGTCCATTTACCTAATTTTTTATAGATATAATTAGGAATATTTTTTTATATATACGTATAATTTTGAATCATTCCAAAATAATCGAATCGTCACCAATTTCAGATTTCATCATAAGATGTATTTGGGAAGCTACACCTGCCACTTTATTAGGAACACATGCACATCTACATATTCATATGATAATGTAATAAGCCAATCATGTGGAAGCAGTGAAATGCATAAATTCATTCAAATACAGGTTAGGAGCTTCAGTTAATGTTCACATCAACCATCAGAATGGGGACAAATATGATCACAGTGATTTCGACTGTAGCATGATTGTTGGTACAAGACAGCTGTCTCTAGAGTTTACTAAGAATGGTGCCAAAAACATAGCCAGTGAGTGGCAGTCCTGCGGACAGAAAAGCCTTGTTGATGAGAGAGATCAACGGAGAATAGCCAGACTGGTTCGAGCTGACAGAAAGGCTACAGTAACTCAGATAACCATTCTGTACAATTGTAGTGAGCATAATAGCATCCCAGAATCCACAACATGTCAAAACTGGGTCAGTGGTGGCTCAGTGGTTGAGGCTCAGGGTTACTGACCAGAAGGTTGGGGGTTCAAGCCCCAGCACCACCAAGATGCCACTGTTGGGCTCTTGAGCTTAACCCTATCTGCTCCAGGCTGTACTCTTTCCTATGTGGAAACTAATAAATTTCACTGTATATATGCAAAAAACTGTGTATATAATGTGTGACCAAAATAAAAGGATTCTATTCTATTAGGGCTGGGCTACAACAGCAGAAGACCACGTTGAGCATTTATTAGGACCCTAATGTTCCTAATTAAGTAATCAGTGAGTGTATTAGGGATGGACAATACAAATTATTTTATTTTAGATCCAATACCAATAATTTTTAATTCAATATTGTTGATACCTATACCAATACAGATACTTCTATTCAATTGGTGTTTCTTTTCTTTTCTTTTTTGATTTCTTGGAGTAAAATTGATAATTTAAAATATTATTTTTAGTAATAGTTCAAGAAATTATATATATATTTTATATATGTTTCCGATCCCACACGAACAGCATCCAGGAGAAGAAGGAAGAGAAGGAGGTCACTCCAACAGTGCCCTTTAACTCCTGAGGGAGGTCACTCCTCTCGAGTTTGGCTTGACCAATTTGCATGATTGGATTAAGCTGGCAGTTTTTTTCTCTTTATGCTCTGTTTAATATAACAAGCATACAATGCATGCTATAAGTGCAGGGTGTCACACAAGGATTAATTTGATAAACTGTTTGTCTATAATATTTCACCAGAAGTAGTAAATTGTTGTGTGTCAGAAACAACATTCCTTTTCAGCTGATATCACAAATCCCTTATTTGTCACCAGCCACCTGTCACATAGAGACAACTTTTAACAATGCAGTCTATTCCCAATTCATTAAATCAAGTCTTTTCACACTGAATATCCAGTTTCACTAAGAACTGCATCCACAATATGTAAAAGTATTGGTTGTACTTATTAAATCTTTTATATTTCTTTTTATTTTTTATCAAATTTTTCTATACTATGGGCAACATTTGTAAACTTTTAGCCCAGCAAAGAAAGTTAGGGAATTAATGTAAGAACTTGTTTTACTTGAAAGAAAGTTCAGGCAGATCTGTAGTGAGACCTTCTTTTTTTGTAAAGCAGGTGTCATTTATTAAAAAGACAAGGGCAGGAACTTCAGCAAGATTCAGATTGCCTTATTCTTTACTGAACCTCACAAGAGGATTTGGACTGGCTTAGACAATAGAGGAGTGAAAGTAAGGCCAATCTGTTGGCCGATAGCTACAGTGACGAGGTACAGTTCTATAACAACGATAAAGCACCCTTCCTCTACACAACTCTGTGTCTCCATAACTCAAGAAATATGCTGTACAATAAGAGAACATTATCAGTAACAAAATGCTGAATGCACAGGTTGTACCGTTTGTTTGCTTTCTTCCTTTTTTCTGAGGTTGAGTAAGCATGAGAGCTATTATCTTCCATTTTTGCTTTGCTTTGAAGTGAAAGGGAAATGTCACCATAAAAACCTTGTCATTTTAATCCATTAAGAACTTTTTGTCTGACTGGAACTTTTTATAAAACAAGGAAATGTGGGTATCATATTCTGTGTCACCAAATTGGATATACTGTAAAACAGTCATTTATGATCAGTAGTTTTGTCTTGTTTGCTGTTAACAATAGGCTGTCAATCTGCCTGTTATCTCCTTTTTTGTCCCACATAAGAAGGAAAGTCATATGGGTTTGAACAACATGAGGGTGATTAAAATATGACGCAATTCTGGATGCTAGAGATATTATTGCACTGATATTAATTTTTGAAGATCGCTATAAGTACCTAGGTTTAGGTATCGTCTGTTTGTGTTTGTATAGGCTACATATGCTATTATTTGTATTTGATATCTTGGTGTAGCCAATTTTAGCGTTTTCAGTGACTGAAAGTTACAATTCAGGACTGTTTTATCAGAATGTAGCTTACCTTTAAAAGTAACCCAGCTAGCACTTATTATGCATTATTAATGTATTTATGGTGTTATTTTATGCATGTTGTTCTGGGCATTCATGGAGTGGGTAACCCAGTGTAGTGCCAAATTTTTGACTTCCTTATGTTTAGGGGTAGGTGTAGGGATGTGATTTGGGGGTAGGGACCAATGAGGTTAGAGTTGGGGGTGGGTGTAGTGTTGGGCTTAATGGATAGGAGCATGCATGTGAAAGAAGCCACATATATCATGGTTAGATGGATACAATGTAAAATTATATTCTAGATTTAAATGGATTAAACCCCATAATGTCTTAGAAGTTCATGCACACTTTGTTTCAAAAGTAAATATATCATGTTTTTAAGAAGTTTCAATATTTTTACTGGACAACAAGACCAAAATATTGATTAAGAAAATTTATATTGTAGTGTAATTTATGTCATTGCAGAAATGTCACTGCTCAACATTATTTCCATGTTTGCTCCATAATTGTGTAATGTGCTTTTACAGAGATTTTTCAAATAGAAAGAACCCACCGTTCAGAGTTACACTACATATCTTTTGATCAAAAAGTGAGATGCAAGACAGACTCTGCACTCTCAGGAAAAAAGTTACTGTTACCCTCAAGGGGACTTTTTTGTCTGTAGTTAAAATGTATAACTTGTTTTGGGTACAGCACTGTACCCTAATGACCTATTGTGTACAATTAAAGTTACATTGTTATGGTTTGTTCCTCTGGGGAAAAAGGTAAATTTTTGTCTCCTTAAGATTGCAAATATGTATCTAAACAAGGTTGCCAGTGACAGTAATTGTACCTTTTGTTTTTTCCTGAGACTGTTTCTGTGGGTCTAACAGTAGTTCACTACACAGTTTTATGTCATAACAGAGCAGGGACGGACTAGAACTAAAAAGTGGCCCTGGACTTTCTTGCTCAGAGTGGCCCACCGAATCCGGCCCGTATCACACCACACCGTAACACACTGGCTCAATTTCAGATTTTTGTGTTGAAAAAAACAAAATTACATTTCTATTAACTGCTACTCATGACACCAGTGCAAACATTACCATAACTTTAAAACATATAAAACCACTGTAAATGCGATGAGTGTATTTTTTTTTAGAGAAAGCACTACAAATAAGCACTTTATAGCTCAGACAAATAACATGTCCAAAAAAGTTCTTTGCAGATATTTTGCTGAATAATTGCTCATATTTTCACTCTATGTGAATTTATTGCATCGTTATATCTGCTATCTGCTGTGCTTTTATTTCCTTCCCTAGATTATTCTTCAGAAAAATATTAAATGGACTTTGACAAGCACTGTTTCCGCTATCCTTTAAACAAATTAAACTTCAGATAGCCACAATAACCACAGCAATATTTTATGCATTTTTATCATGTGTGAGCATTATTAAGCTGCACTTCAGCTCCCAGTAAATTCTTTGCGGTATGAATAAATGACTACTGTGCCCTTCAAGTGGACTGGGTAAGTGTAATTACAAGTTCCAAGCACATGAATGACCCAGCGAAGTTGGATGTTCAAGTGGGAAACTCAGAATTCTAGTGGATACATGAATTGCTGAGATGGGAGGAGTCTTAAAACTAAAGAGATCGATATATATATATATATTAACATGTTTAACCACGGCCTGCAGCACAATAATTACAATGGACATAGATACCCTTCATCACTAGCTGCCAATTGAGCAAGCAGCTTTGAAATTATGAGTAAGCTATAATGGGACATTGCCTTGAGTAGTAAATATGAGCTCTTCTCTATGCCTCAAACAGCTTTGGCTTTCATCTCTATATTATTCTGTGCTTTAAATAGGATAACTGCAAACTGATATGAATGCATTATACGAATGTGGCTTGCTATGCAGCTAAATGGCAAAATGACTTGTGAATTTCAAGAAGGTAGAGTAACTCAAATGCATGGTGCTGCAGTGAAAATGAGACCGTTTTGTAAAGCAACACTGTCCCCTTGCGTTGAAGGAGTGCTATTCAATCCTTGCAGATCCTGCAGGTCTCCACAGCAACTGTTGACAATGCATTTTTCTGCTGTCTTTCTCAGAGTATGTTGCTGTTTCTATCTTAGTAGAATTAGAATTAGAACAGTGCAATATTATACTGCAAAATAAAGAACAGTACTGGATATATGGTAACACTATTTTTATATATTTAGGCATATTGATTATTTAAAATACCTGCATTTGCATTTCTAAAATAAAAAAAAATAAAAAAACACAAATAAAAATAAAAAAAAATAAAGCAAAATAAAAATAAAATAAGACTACAATGTGAAACAATTTGGGTCAGGTGAAAGGAATATTTGCATTAAAAAAAAAAGTGAATGTTACAATGAATTGTAATTTATTAATTCAGTCACAACACAGTATCACTATTTGCCTAAAATAATAAAAAAAAACAGTCATATGTTTTATGATATACAGTATGCTGAGGTTTACGGTTGATAATATCCACTAGATGGTGATAAAGTAGTTCACATTATCAGTGAGTGGAACGTGTGTACATGTTCTGTGTTCCAGAATGGATGCAGTTCCAGAACTGCACCTGCTCCGGCTGAGTAAACCCTTCAACTGTGTGTAATGAGACATGTAATTTATTCAACTGAGTATAATTAATGCATAATTTATTGAGAGATTATTGAATGGGACAGTTATTACATGGAAGTTCACAGCTGCACGTGCTGTTACAGACGGTCACTCAAGCAGAGTCCATTACTGCTGCAGCATCAAGCTCTTCAAAGTTAAACACTTTCTTCGATCTGCACAGGAAAAAAAAAAAAAAGAAAAAAGAATAGTTTCGTCATGCAATGCCTTCATTTAACACCAAGACAAGTGGATATGTCAAGATTAACATTGAAGCTCCAACTTATGGCAGCACTCTGAGGTAAGTCATGGAGGACGCTCAGTATACCGCTCCCTTCAAAGGATGTCTAGCACGCAGCCTTTGAAACGAGAAAAGTGAGTGAATTCCGTCGCTGACCTATACACCGTGCGTAAGATCTCTGGGGCCGTCGCAGTAACAATGTCACATATGAACTTTTAAAATACCTGGGCCTTACTTTCTTGCCTTATTCTTATTAAATCATATATTAATATAATAAATCTTCATTCTGTTTGTCATTTTTAGTATATATATACTGTATATTAATATAAAGAGTAAACACATTAACAAATGTACATTATAAAATAAAAAAATATTGGTAAAAATATTATCTATATCTATATCAAAATCTATATGTTTTGCCTCTCTATGTTATGTTAATCAAGTAATGATTTGTCAAAAGGTAATTTAATACATTCAGCATGAAATAAAACATTGCATGAGTGAAGGAAGCAGTAAACTCTCAGCTTGTATGTCTTCGTTGTTATGGGCAATTAACCATCGAGTGTATATCAAATGTGCACTCGAAAATGGGGTGGTTTCAGACATAGCGAGTGTTATGCAACCGGGGTTGAAATGTTTCCAAACCTCTCTTCTTATTGGCCAATTCATCCAGATCTGACCAGAGCCCTTAAAGAAATAGTTAAACTAAAAATGAAAATTCTCTCATCATTTGCTCACCCTCCTGCCAGATGTGTATGCCTTTCTTTCATCTGCTGAACTCAAATGAAGATTATCTCAAGTCTTTTGTTGCATACAATGCAAGTGAGTGGGTGCCAGCATTTTAAAGCTAAAAAAATAAAATAAAATAAAAAATCAGCATAAAAGGATTTAAATCAATATCTTCAGAAGCGATGTGATATGTGTGGATGAGAAACAAATAACTTTCACATTTTGGTGATTCACATTCTTTTCTCATATATCGCCTCCTGCTGGGACGGAGAAGAATGTATAGCAAAAAATTACTTTTTATTAATTATTTTTAATATTGACCTGTAAATATAAGATCAATTAAAAATTTTAGACCTACAATACTGTTTAAAAGATTTAGAAGCCTCTTCTGCTCACCAAGGCTGCATTTATTTGATCCAAAATACAGCAAAAACAGTGATATAAACTGTACATCGCTTTGTTTCAAACAGATTGCATTGCAAAAGAATATTTGTTTTAAATTTGAATCGTTTTATTTAAAAGTAGACATTTTAAGCTTTCTTTAGACATATGTTTCATGTTTGTGTGATAAATATTCAGAGTTTGTTCATTTTTGTGATGCGTTTCAGAAATGTGCTCACACACTCAGAGACTGCTGAAAGCGCACCCTTTTTATTTTCTTTATTTTACAAAAGCACAAGTACACAAATAAATGTCGACACTTTATAGTCTATAATGATGTCTTACATTTATCTATATTCCCCCACGGGTGGACTGCACCCTCTAACCAGTGTCGCCACTCTTCGAGTGCTGCCTTCATGGAAAGTAATTCCTTGTCCCCACATCATAGTTTCGTTCAGCTGAATTTTACTTTCTGGAGAAGAATGCACAAGAGTAAATCTTGCCTGAGGAACAGGACCGCCAGTCCCACAATCAGAAGTGTCTACTTCAATGACAAAAGGAAGACTGGGGTCGGGGTATCAGTATAAGAGTGGTCGTGAAGCTTGACTTGAGGGAGACAAAGGCTTGGTATGCGACGCCATTCCATGGCAACATGTTGAGTTTTTCCTTGAGCAATGACATCAGTGGTGCTGCAATGATAGTGAAGTTCCTTATGAAGTGATGGTAGAAATTGGCAAAGTCCAGAAATCGCTGTAGTTCTTTGATTGTGGAAGGTCAAGGCCATTCAGTAACTGCTGTGATTTTAGAGACATCCATTTCTACACCTTGGTGGCTGATATTGTAACCTAGGAACATGGTGTGGGAGATATGAAACTCACATTTCTCTGCCTTGACAAATAGGTGGTGTTCCTTGAAATGTGATAGGACTGTCCTGACATGCTGGATATGTTGTTCTTTGTTTTGGGAGTAGATGAGGAGGTTGTCAATGTAGGCCACCACACACTGATTCAGCAGGTCTCTGAAAATCTCACTGACAAAAAGACTGGAAAACAAATGCATAACATATTATCATGCATTTGTTTTGTATCTCGTATCACTTCTCATGTGTACTCTGTTGTGAAACGTAATTTGGAGTCCAGGCAGTGTCATCGGTGATTCATCAATAGTGAAATGTTTTGTAATGGGTTCACCTGTCGCCGATTCCTCATGTAATTTGAAAACTCTATGACAAGACAGACAGTTGTGTAATATAAACGGTTCAACAATCCGACGTCTTTGAAAGTCATGTAGCGTTTAGGAGGCATTAGCCACACAGAGTTGTGCAAGGAATGAGGGGATAAGTGGCAGTGGGTAATGGTATTTCAAGGTGACAGAGTTTAGGACTTGAAAGTCGATACATGGATGTAGACCTCCATCCTTTTTCTCCATGAAGAAAAACCAGCAGCTGCTGGAGAGGAAGAGGGACAGATGTAACCGGAGGCAAGGGCTGCCTCGATGCAAGTTTCCATGCGAGGGTCTCTGGGCATGAAAATGGATAAGCCTTGCTTCTCGGTGGAGCTGTATTAGGCAGAAGTTCAATGGTGCAGTCCCATGGACAGTGAGGAAGTTGAGTAGCATTGACTTCTAAAAGTACTACTAAAAACTTAATTGAATTCTGCATACTCTTATGGGAATCATGGTTACTGTTTGGAATTCAGGGCTTTCAATGCTGGTGGTAAGACAAGGCATAGAGACAGCAACATGAAGACAAATGTTCATGACAGAAACTTGACCACTGCGTGAACTCACCCTGGTTCTAGGATATAGAAGAGTTATGGATGGCCAGCCAAGGATGACCCAGGATAAGAGTGTGATTGGGTGAGTTTATGGCATAGAGTGAAATGTTCTCCACATGAAATGGTCCAATCTTGATGGCTATGGGAACAGTTTGTTGGGTTATAACACTACCAATGGGAGCATTGTCAACTGTGGTGATATTAATCATTGGAATGCATTGAATGGTGGGTATATGGAGTTCTTGTATGATCTCTTGATTTATGAGATTCACAGCAGCCCCAGAATGCACTGAAGCTAAGAAATATTTTATGCGATCACCAATGGAGACCTCTACAGGCAACCAAAACGGTGTATAGGTGTATAAAAAAAGTATAGGTGATATAGGTGTGTGGTACTCACTTTCAGCCTTGATTCAGGGGAACTTTATTTCTTGTGTGGGCATGCAGCATTGAGTTGACCTGGTTTACCACAGTAATGTTTTTCGTTACATCGAAGTTCCTCCATAGAAACATGGGCGTAAACAACTTGCATAGGTTCGGGGGTTTCAGTGGATGCCTGTACTGAGACTGTAGACTTAGAAGCAGTGTGAAACTGAGGCCGTGGAGCATTACAAAGCAAATTATCCAACTTGATAGCCATTGTAATGAATTCTGACAGAGTAGAACCCTCACTCATGCATGTCAGTTCTGGCTTGAGTTCTTGGTGAAGCCCATTGCAGAAAACAGATTTCTGAGAGACATCGTTCCATCCAGCCGCTAGCGTCCTGAACAGAATTGCGTAGTCTGCTGCAGATCGAAGGCACTGGCTTAAATAAAGCAGCTGAACAGAGATATATTGACCACCTTCTGGATACTCAAAAGACTTTGTGGATCTGTTGAACGAAGTAGTCAAACAGGGTCTGGATTTGAGGATCTATGTGCCAAACAGCGGTTGCCCAATCGTGTGCTTTACCAGTAACCAGAGACATCTTAAGGTACATTTATTGACTTCTTGATTAAATGATTCAGGTTGATTAGAGAAATAGACTTTACACTGTCATAAAAAAATCCGGCATTTCTCAAGTCATCCAACTTGTCAGGAAGAGCAAAGCTTTCCGGTTTAGCATGGGGAGCTGGCAGTGAGTGAATGTAGGGAGTCAAACATTTGTTGGCAGCTCATAGGTTGCTCAGCTGTTCTTGATAACCCTTTAAAACCTTGCACTAGTGAGCAAATGCAGCCTGGAGCTGTGAGACTTCTGCTGAATCCATGGTAGGTGAAGTATTCTGTGACAAACTGGCCATGGAGATGGTGTTAGAATCCATACTAAAGAAGTTTATTAAAAGAAACACAAGCAAGCAAACAATCCAAAACAGCAGGCAGAGAGATGTAGTCGTAAGGTAGGCAGATAAATCCAATAAACCAAACAGACAGTTCAATCAGGCAAACAAAACAAAGGGTAAACCAAAAAGCAGTACATCAAGAAAAACAAGCAATGGCAAACCACTTGGTAAGGCAGGATAAACTGGCAATACTTTACACAGACCAATGGAACTGCATGGCTATATATACATGTGGTAAACAGGAAATGAGCAGTGAAGAAGTGGGTGAAGATCAGTATTCGGTAGAGGTCTGCCTCTGGTGGTTGGTAGGATTGGTAACAACCTCAGATGTTACACACATGAGGCTTTTTAGGTTAACTCTTAGGTTACAGTGTGATTTATGCCAAAACAATTACCTTGTGTGTGTGTGTGTGTGTGTGTGTGTGTGTGTGTATATATATATATATATATATATATATATATATATATATATATATATATATATATATATATATCACACACATGTATATATTAATTATAAATTAATAAACATTCATCTCAGTTATTATTATTATTATTATTTTTTTTTTTTTAAATAACTTACTGTAGTAATATGGTATTGTTGCAGAATGTTTACTATGGTACAGTTTCTCTGATGCATAATAGCTGAGAATAAACTCATATACAGAGTCCCCAAGTATGTGGATAATTCAGCCAAACATAAAAATGTCTCATCATTTACTCACCTCATGCCATCCCAGATGTGTATGACTTTCTTTCTTCTGCAGAACACAAACAAAGATTTTTAAAAGAATATTTCAGCCTTGTAGATCCATACAATGCAAGTTAATGGTGACCCGACCTATCAAGCTCCAGAAATCACATAAAGGTTGCATAAAAGTATTCCATATGACTCCAGTGGTTACATTTATTTAAGCAAAAAGAATTCAGAAGGAAAAAAAAAATATTTAAGTTATTACTTAAGCTTAAGTTATTGCTATAACTCTCCATTGTCATTTTCATATTTACTTTCATATTTGTATGAATGAATTTTATGCAGCCTTTATGTGATTTTTGGAGCTTGAAAGGTCTGGTCGCCATTCACTTGCACTGTATGGATCAACAGAGCTGAAGCATTCTTCTAATAATACTTGTTTATGTTCTGCAGAATAAAGAAAGTCATACACAACAGGCAGGCAGGCAGGCAGGCAGAGAGAGAGAGAGAGAGAGAGAGAGAGAGAGAGAGAGAGAGAGAGAGAGAGAGAGAGAGAGAGAGAGAATTTTGTCTTACACTGTTTATCCTCAATATTCTCATCAGTTAATTTTAAAACTATTTCCTAAAACTTCTTATCATCACAAGTTTACTAAGACGTTATATGTAAAAATACAGTTATGTAAATACAGATTTCAGCTGATTTTGTATCATCTAGCTTGTCAAAATGTATCTCACTGGAGAACTGAAAGGTATTATCTGGCAAATGGGAGACATTCCTAGTGGATTTGCCTTTGAATGGTGAGGAGGGGCCAGGCTGGCAGAGCCATAAAGGCATTCGTTGTGGGCCTGTAAGGGCAGTAGTGGGTCGGGGGAGTACCTGTGGTGGTGCCAAACACTGTGGGGATTGTGGGTGCTGCTGGGACCAGCTGGGGATGCACAGAAGGCTCTCAGTGGTGGGCAGGAAGTGGCAGCGAGTGCGGGAACACAATGCCACACTCACAACAGCACCAAGCCAAAATACTGCAAGGTCATTGTACAGAAATTGGAGTCTCAATCATTTTTCATAGCTTTTGAGTGTTTGCAGGTCAAAAGTCTTAAAGGGGTCATGTGAAGAAAAATCTTTGTTTAACTCTTAAGGTCAGAGAGAGGGTGGAACTTGGTCATATACAACTAAACTGGGATAGTTTTTTTGTGCAAGAAAACTTGACTAACATTTTAAGTGGACCCCTGAAGAAAAAAAAAAACATCCACTTTTAGCTTGCCGCTAAACTGTTTACATTAAACTGCTTTTTAAATAGCTTTTAATGTAAAATCTTAATGAGGTTTCTTACCAGATGTAGTTTTGTTGCCGTTTCTCCCCAAGACAATGTTGTTTTGTCACATGACTCTGTACGTCGAGAGTCTCTTGAACTGAGATCAGTTGGTTTAAATTAAATGAAATTATACTTAGCCTTTAGCGAAGCCAAAATATAATGCATGGTCTGAGAACGTAACTCAAAATGGCACATCTATATGTTTCATAGTTATACTCTAAAACAATCTTTTAGTGGTGGCAAGATTGTAGAATCCTCCGTTTTATTTCAACCTGTGCTGTTTTAAGACAACACTGTCAGTAAGGCTTAAAGTGGAAGACTTGTGACGGCAGCACAAACTGTCTCTCAGTGGTGTGACTACACACGACAGGAGCAGTAAGGAGCATTTCACACAGTGATGACTCATAACATCATTATTGACGCGCGGCCTTCAACCCTCAGCTCAGAGCTCAGATGTAATGAGCTATCCATCGTTTAGCCGTTTCTTCAGTCTCCAAAAACAAGACTCAGAAAATGAAATTAGAATTCTATGAATTAGATTTGTGCTACGTGATATTGAAACTAGGAATATATTTTCTGGTTTGGGGAATGTTTTCAGATGTTATACTGACTTTTTGTTACTTCAATTAGAATGTGTACTTGAATTAATATTTGTATATACATTATTTGTAATCAATGTATACACTATTGTCACGATTCCCTGTTGTCTGCTCTGTGTTTCTCCCTTGCCATCGTTCCCGGAATACGCTTCCCATAATTCCCTGCCCTCATCACTGCCAGCTGTTCCTTCATTGTCCTCACCTGTGGTTAATTTAGTCATCATCCCTTGTGTATTTAAAGCCCTGTTGTTTTTTTTTCAGTCTTGGTGAGTTGTTAGATGTAATGTATGTCTTTGACTGTGTTCCTGCCCGTGCCCTTTGTGGATGTTTCTCTTGTTTATATTTTGGTTTTCTCATTGTGGATGTTTCATTTGTTCGCTGTGTTTTTAGTTACCCTGTTCATCTTTTGTGTTTCCATTAAAAACTGTATTTAGATCCTCACTCCTCGTCTGCCCTTGTTACAACTATAATGCTCCAATACAAACACAAATTCATTCAATACATTTAGAAATAAACCAACCTGGTCTCATACAATCATGTAACTATACCTAAGTTTTAGCTAAATTATTTTTTTATGAGGTTTTAAGTATGAATCGCTGTGCTTTCCAAGTAAAAAAAATAAAAAATAAATAAACAATGACTTATTATTTACTTTTACACAAATACAAGTAAAAGGGCAGATTATCAGTTCATAAGCAGTTACTTTCACAATGTTTCTCACACGATACTATCTTATGACATCAAAACACTTGTAAGGTGATACATTTTCAAATTTTCATTACTTAGCCAACTACATTTACATGCTTTCAAGTGCAATCAAATTGCACAGTTGCTGAACTAGAGCATTGCACTTGTAATGCAAAGGAACAGGGTACAAACAGACGGGTCAAAACATGAGCAAAAGTGTCATAAAAATACCATAAAATTAATGCGTTTTTCATCTCAGCACATTTTCTTTTAATGACACTGATTTAATGTGTAAATTAGATTTGATATCTACAGCAGAGTGTAAGATTTTAGTGAATAATAACAACTTTCGGTCTGTTTCTTATTCAAAACAGCATGGTAAAATGATATGGCTTCAAAAGAATTAGAATAAAGCACACAAGTCATATTTCTGACTTTTTTTTTTATTATTTTTGGAGCTTGACAGAACTTAACCACTATATGCTCTTGTTGTTTTTAAAAGAACATCTTGGACATTTAGCAGAACGTCTACTTTTGTGTTCCACAGAAGAAAGTCGTAAGATAAAAGGGACATTGTTTTTATTTTTGGTTAAACTATTCCTTTAAAGGCGCATTAAGCGATTTCAGCCATTCTACTTCCATGAGACTGAGACATTGGATTAGCCACGTCCCCACTTTTCAAAACCCTGAAATCCAAAGATACCAAAATTAGCTTTATTGAGAGCAGAAAGTGTCATTGTCCCCGGATCATGGACACATTTTTGTTTGCTGTTTACAGAGGCTAGAGCTGTCACAGAGACCGAGATATCTCAGGGCATATGTTTCATTCATATCTTTCACGGTGTGGGAAATTTGTTTGCATACCTTTCCATGAAAAAAATCGCTTACAGCACTTTTAAGGAAGCTGAGTTTTCTCTCCTGAGTTGATGTCCAATGTAACATGCTTTTCTTGACACTTGAAGGTGTTAAACTTATTTTTACAGTACAGTCAAATTCACTTAACCAAGAGAATTCCTTTAATAGAGTGTGCAGCAGGGAAATGGCACAGTTATAGGTGACCACTGCAGCAGATAAAACCACTTTCAGTTAGTCCAAGAACACTCTCCCAAGTGTGCAACATCCGTTGTGTTGTACTAAAGAGCCAGCATGTTCCCATTAGGGATTAGCTTTCAAAACACAACTTTGCCTTGAGTAAAGCTAAATCTATTACTTTCATGTAATAATGGGTAAAACTGATGCTCTGTGTGCCTTCAATACTCAATAAATAATTCAGGTAGACATCGCATTGCTTGTTAAAGGTATAGGTTACCCAAAAATAAAAATTATATCATCATTTACTCACCTTCATGCCATCAAAAATGTATGACTTTGATAGGTGTGGGTGAGAAACAGATTAATATTTAAGTCCTTACCATACATTTTCCTCCCTGCACATTAGGTGGCAATATGTACATTGAATGTGATTTATCAAAAACAAAAGAAGAAGATTGTGAAATTGAAAGTGGAGATTGATAGAAAAATGGAACTTAACTATTGATCTGTTTCTCACCCACACTTATCAAACTGCTTCTGAAGATATGGATTAAACCACTGGAGTCTTATAAATTACTTTTATGCTGCCTTTATGTGCTTTTTGGACCTTCAAAATGTTGGTACCCATGCATTGTTAGGACCTACAAAGTGGTAATATTCTTCTCAAAATCGTTGTTTGTGTTCAGTAAACTAAATAAAATCAAAGACATCTGAGATGGTGTAAGGGTGAGTAAATGATGGGATAATTTTCATTTTTGGGATAACTATTCCTTTTAGTGCAAATGGACATGAAAGTGGTCTTTGTAGCTATATAAATACATCATCTCCAAACTTTAAATTGCATTGACAAAATAATGGAGTGATTAAACATATGATTAAACATAAACACACACACACACACACACACACACAAACTCACACACATACAAATCCTGTCTAAGGTCGTGAACCAAGAAATGAGAACCATTGTACTTCAGCTGAATGTACTGCAATATATTTTCTTTTAGCTACATTTTAAGCTTGCACAGTGGTCTGGACACCACACAACTGTACAAACACCATTAATTGACATCTACAGCATGAAATGTATAGTCTGATTTATGAACAAATGACTCTTCTGAGCCAATATGTTTTTTTAGGAAAATAATCAAGAAGACTGACAAATTAGTCTCAGACTCATGAGTTATCAATTTATCTCAGACACACTTATCGGCTTATATGTATTTATTACACAGCCCTCTAGAATACTCAATTCTGATTGGTCAATGGTGCCATCTAGCAGTCTGATATATTTGCATAACAACTGCACATCTGGGGATTAAAACTTAGCAGACTGGTCCTTTCCTCCTTCTGGGATCACTTTGCGATCCTCTACAAGTAAGCTAAAAAAAATTAAATTTCTTTATTTGGCAAGTAGTCTTGTAATAGGCTGCATAATGGAGAGTCAGACGGTCATTTTCACAAAATAAAAACACAACAGAACTCCTTTTTGTAGGAACTCGAGCTGCGTAATCACATTGTGACATGGCCATAGTGTCATGCAGTCTGAAGCCCTTGTTCAATCAAGCCAATTTATTGGCTGGTGGAGCTTGAGCAACACCCCTAGGGAACTACGTCACTGGCTCCATAAAAGCACTCGCTTTGGTGCCATCGAATTAGATATTCTGTTCTTCAGTGCGCAATCTCGTCTGGCCCATGTTATACCAAGAACTCACGTCGAAGCGATCATCATTATTATTCTCCCATTTGAGTGGCGACACAGAATGAGCAATTTTAATGTGTTGTTTTTTCCAAACATAACAAGGGTTCGACAGGGACAGTGGCACTGGTCGAGGCTCGCAATGTTTAACCACAAGGCGTTAACCCCTCTTGTTTCAGTTACACGGCCTCCAGATTGGAGCTCTGAGAAGCTGTCTGAGAAGACTGGAGTGCGAACGACATTGGATTGTTCCTAGTGTTTGTTGCCCTCCTCTTTAGCGAAAGCACGAGTTTCGTCAGACATGCTCTAAGGCCTATCTCAACAGCCATTTTCTGACAAACAAGCATGTGAAAGCGTTACCATGGGCATCTTGAGCCGTTGCTATTAAAAAAAAAAAAATGCTGTATGAGAGAATTTGAGAGAGGATCTTGCATGGAACGGTGAGCCAGGCCGCTGAATGAGGTGGCTGGAATAAGAGAATATTCCCCAACGGAGTGATGACGAATCAACACATGAGCACTTCTTCTGTGCCATTATTCTTACGGATGATGCTAGGTATTTTAACTTGTTTTTGTAGTTTTTTTATCTTTCATCTGTTTGTGGACCACGTGGGCGTTCTGGCGAGACAAGAGACGTGCACTGCTATCTCTGCTCGATTTTTGCAGTCCAACCAAGGTCATCGAGTTAAGGAATAAATAAGAGCTAATATCTGCTCCATTTGGAATTTCTCTTGTTTTTCCCCCCTGGCTTCTGCTGGGGAATGAGTTGGTCAAGGCGATGCTTTGGTTTGGAATGGTATTTCGTGCTATCTGGGTACTAAGCATTGTTCCCCCACTATATGTTGGGACCGGTTTAGTTCTAACCTGTTTTTTCAGTACACTAATTTAGCACAGTCTCCCATGTAATTTACGCTGGTAAATGAGCATTGAATATTTTCATTTTGAGTTTTGCCTCTGCAGCAGCTTGCAAATGGTACACTGGACTCAGAATCACACAGACACAATCATCAGGTTCCAACACCCTTGTAATCTGTAGAGAGCATAAATTATCAGTAGAACAGTGGACAATGCTCTCTCTCCAATCCAGTTCACATGGTTTTAATTATGGAGAGAATCATCGCATGACTCATCAGGTCATCTCAGCGCACTCTAATAGACTGAAATGATATAACCAATAACAGTTAACAAGAGGAAAGAATTGAACTGCAAACACATAATCTGCACAAAATATAGAAAAAATAAAATAAATACATATACATATATAATTATGGACTGTGTAAATAACATACATATGCAAAAATCTGAATCAAATTTATTGACAAGTATGCTTACACATACAAGGAATTTGTCTCTGTGACAGGAGATTTTTATGAACAGCAATACAAAAAACAATACAAAACAGCAGCAAGACAGATAATAATAAAACATAATTAAAAAAAATAATTATACACACACACGTACATACACACAGACACACACATACATAGATACACACATACACATACATAGTGCAATTCTAATACAAATCTGTTATGTACAGTGCAACATACTTATGTACAGTGCAAATGTTATTATTTATTTTTTTTTTCCAGAGGAATGAAATGGCAGATGAGGTAGATGAAGAAGGTAGATGGTAGATGGTACAAAAGACTAAACTGTTTATTGTACATAGTTATTGCCCAATGGGACAATTTTAACTGTTCATATGGATAGCCTGAGGGAAAAAAACTGTTCCTGTGCCTGACGGTTCTGGTGCTCAGAGCTCTGAAGTGTCGGCCAGAAGGCAACAGATCAAAAATGTAATGGGCAGGGTGAGTGGGATCCAGAGTGATTTTTCTAGCCTTTTCCTCACTCTGAAAGTGTATAGTTCTTGAAGGGGGAGCAGGGGGCAACCAATAATCCTCTCAGCAGACCGAACTGTCCTTTGTAGTCTTCTGATGTCTGATTTTGTAGCTGAACCAAACCAGATAGTTATTGAAATGCAGAGGACAGACTTAATGACTGCTGAGTAGAACTGTATCAGCAGCACCTGTGGCAGGTTGAACTTCCTCTGCTGGGCCTTTTTCAAGTGAATGTGTGTCTCGCACTTCAGGACCTGTGAGATGGTAGTGCCCAGGAACCTGAATGACTCCACTGATGCCACAGTGCTGTTTAGAATGGTGAGGAGGGTCAGTGTTGGGGAGTTCCTCCTACAGTCCACAATCATCTCCACAGTTTTGAGCGTGTTCAGCTCAAGGTTGTTATGACTGCACCAGACAGCCAGCCATTCAGCCTCCCTTCTGTATGCAGACTCATCGTCATCTCGGATGAGGCAGAAGACAGTGGTACCGTCTGCAACTTCAGGAGCTTGACAAAGGGGTCCTTGGGGATGGAGTCATTGGTGTAGAGGGAGAAGAGTAGTGGGGAGAGCACACATCCCTTGGGGGCACCAGTGCTGATTGAACAGGTGTTGGAAGTGAATTTCCCCAAAATGCTGCCTCTCTGTCAGAAAACTGGTGATCCACTGACAGATAGACATGGAAAAAGATAGACATGTAATTTGTACTGGAGTATAGCTGGGATGATGGTGTTGAAAGCCGAACTGAAGTCCACAAAAAGTATCATTGCATATGTCCCTGGTCTTTCCAGATGTCACAGGATATGATGAAATCCCATGTTGACTGCATAATCCATAGACCTGTTTGATCAATAAACAAATAGAAGGGGATCTAGAAAGTGTCCAGGGATTTACTGCAGGTGGGCCAACACCAGTCTCTCAAATAATTTCATGAATACAGATGTCCATAGCGACAGGTCTGTAGTCATTAAGTCCTGTGATTTTTATTTTTTTTGGGACAAGGATAATGATTGAGCATTTGAAGCAGCATGGGACTTCACAGGATTGAAATCACGCTGGTGAGTTGCCATATGGGCCGGACACCTTCCTCGTCTTTTGTTTATGGCACTCCAAGCACACATCATCTTCACAGATATTAAGTGCAGTTTGAGTAGCAGGAGGGGGGAGGAGGGGGGTTGCAGGAGTTGTTGGTGTTTGTTTGAATTGAAGGTCAGAGTGGGTGTGGGGTGTGAGATTGGGCCTTTAAAATCTGAGGTAGAACACATTCAGGTTTGTGAGTGAAATTTGTGAGTTGTTTCAGGCCTCTCCACACTGATGTAATTTATTTTAGCCACTCTGATTTCCCTATTCAGTATGCTTCTGGCCTGATTGTACAAGACTTTATCCCCATCCCTGTAAGCATCCTCTTTGGCATGACAATTCTGTCTGAGTTTTCCTGTAAACCTTGGCTTATCGTTATTGAATGATAAATAATTCCTAGTAGGAATTCTCTTATCCTCACAGAAACTGATATATGATGTAAGAGTATCTGTGAGCTCATCCAGGTCTGTGGCTGCAGCCTCAAAAACACTCCAATCCGTGAAATCAAAGCAGCCTTGTAGTACCCACTCTGCTTCATTGGTCCATCTCTGTACAGTCCTTACTACTGGCTTGGTTGATTTTAATTTCTGCGTGTAGGTTGGAGGAAGATGAACCAGACAGTGATCAGATAGTCCAAAAGCTGCTCTAGGGACAGAACGATATGCATCCTTTATTGTTGTGTAGCAATGATCCAGTATATTTCGGTCTCTGGTGGGGCATGTAATGTGCTGTTTGTATTTGGGCAGTTCATGTGTGAGATTTGCTTTGTTAAAATCCCCAAGAATAATAATATCTGTGTCCGGATATCGTTGTTCTGTGATCTGATCAGCCAGCTGTTGCAGCGCTGTGTTCACACAGATTTGGCACGATATACACACTCACCAGAATTAATGAGAATGGCGAGTAGAAAGGCTTACAGTTAATAAAGAGCACTTCCAAATTAGGACAGCACATTCTGTTTAATTTTGTTACATCTTTACACCAACTTTCATTGATGTAAAAGCATTTTCCACCAAATCTTGTTTTCCCCATTAACTCTGTGATGCAATCCACTCTGAACAGCTGAAAGCCTGGCAGATGTTACGCGCTATCCGGTGTAGGGCTCTATGCTTAGGAGCGGGTTTGGTTATTAGCAATAATAAATAATTATCATAGATAATGATCAATTATTAAAATCAATAGGACACTGATTATAATCAATGTTAGCTTTTTAATACTTTAAATCAACAATCATCAAATACAGCCATCAATTATCAAATTCAATAGAATATTAATTATTATCAAAGATAATCATTCATTATTAAATTGAATGGAAAATTGATTAGAATTATCACTAGCTTATTGATCCTTCAAATTCAACAATCATCAAAGATTATAGTCATTTATCAAAATCAATAGAATATTAATAAGGATTAATATTGCCAGGCACAACCCTGAAATCAGGGACTAATAACCAGACTGTATAACAGTCTCAATTTTAGATTGTTCTCTTAGGAAAATCGATGTCCGGATAGCATCAATATTCAAAAGGAAACAACCAAGGCTTTAATCCGAGCACTGGCATCCCCTGCCAGTATTTATGCAATAAAACATTACATACCGGTTTTAATTATGGAGAGAATCATCGCTTGCATCTGATCATCTCAGCACACTCTTATAGACTGAGATGACGCATGTGCTACACAAGCATAACACCAGAAATGTGACCGCAGCGTAGTTCTAGCAGGAAGACTAGCAGCTGTACATCATCACACCATTAGCTGGGTAATTCCTAGCCAATCGCAGGTAAGCCATTGATTTATAAGTATGCTTACAATCTATCACATTGCTGTTTCAGTGTGCTAACACGGCAACCTCCACCACCCCACCACCACAGTTGAGCCCCGTCCCGCACGGGGGTAGGCTCCTCGCCCCTGCCTCCTATCTCCGGCCGGATATGACGGTTCTGAGTACAACTCCCTCGGACCGCCAGACGGGGCCTACACCAAAGAGAGACATTACTTTTCTGTTTTACATTCATCAAATAAATGGCATCTTAAACCTCACTCAAGCCTGCGTGTCTTCCCGATAGAAGTGCTTTACTGATGATGTTCCCCCTCCAAACAAATACTCCAATAAACAGAGAAATAAAATTCCAATCCTCATATAACACAGCTAATTTGCAAACAAGTCTGAAATTTTTTTTGTGAAGTTCACTAAATCTGGATTATAACATATAATATAAAAATAGAAATATAGTATTTAAAGGGGAAAAAATATAAACATATCCATTTCTCTCCTGTTTTCCTTTTGGCAGGGGTGTAAAGTAACAAATTACAAATACTCAAGTTACTGCAATTAAGTAGTTTTTTCCCCCAGGAAAAATAATATTTTTTCTTTTACTTTTTTTAAGTAGTTTTAAAATTGTATATTTTACTATGAGTACATTTTAAGTGCTGTAACTGTACTTATAATGTGCTATTTTCCCACCATCTCTTTTCACTACTTCCCTGTCCTGATTTTATTTTTATCTATCAACATGATTGGCTAGGGAGAATCTGCCACGTTATGCAGAATGGGCCACAAAACTGTGCCGCGATATGCTGAAGGGGGCAGCGATATGCAGAATTGGACAGCGATCCCCACCCGCCCCAACAACTTTTGAGCCAGTTTCTCTGTAAAATTCTGGGTCAATTTCTCTTCCGAATCCACCCATGTGTGTGTCTATAACATAGCCTGTAAATTAGCTATCTATCACTGAGATTAGAAGAAGGAAGTGAAAGAAGAAGTGAAAGTTAAAGTGGACTCTGACTGAGCAGGGAGGAGAATTTATAGTAAAAATCTTCTCATATATCATATCGTATCAAATATCATATTGCTTCTGAAGACATGGATTTAACCACTGGAGTCACATGGATTAGGCTACTTTTATGTTGACTGATGTGATTTTTG
This sequence comes from Moxostoma hubbsi, assembly GCA_032164185.1. NCBI lineage: Eukaryota > Metazoa > Chordata > Actinopteri > Cypriniformes > Catostomidae > Moxostoma > Moxostoma hubbsi. Next base: position 5,132,398 of record JAVLUX010000025.1, read on the forward strand.
GAACGTTAAAATTTGGCACCCTTTCACTTGCATTGTATGGACCAAAAGAGCTGAGATATTCTTCAAGAGAAATTAATTTGTGTTCTGCTGAAGAAAGTCATACACATCCGGGATGGCATAAGGGTGACTAAATGATGAATTTTCAGAGAAGAATTATTCCTTTAACCCTCTGGGGTCTGAGAGTGTTTTGGGGCCCTGAAGAAGTTTTGACATGTCTTGACATTTGTGCTTTTTTTCAGTTGCTTAAAAACATATTTATGGCTAAAGTCTGATAACACTGTATTCAGCACAATAATATGTGAGCAACATGTATGTACATGTTTGTATTTTTGAGAAAATAAAGTTTATGCATGATTTTTGAAAAAACTAAAATTGTAAGTCATTGAAATAAGGCCATATAGCACATACTAAACATTTGTCCGCAAGACTTTTGAGAACTGGATCTTGTAGCTTAGATTTTTTTGCTACAAAATGATGTGAAAATCATCCTGATCACACATTCATACAAAACATTATAGTCCTTTAACTTTTATAAGACACTTATCGTGTTAGAAAGGCCATATGCAAGGAGGCATGAACTATAATGAATATTGATTGTAATTCTCACCCGAGGAGATAAAATACCCCTCCCAAGGGCCTATCAATGAGGAATGTGACTGAGAGAATGAATGTGAGGAGACAATGATCAAAATCAAGTATAAGTTAAAAGAAGTAATCTGACAATACATTTTCATTACATAAACACTTTACTTAAAAAAATTAGACCTACCGTTTAAAATTTTAGATTGGTAATATTTTTTAATCTTTTAAAAAAAAGTCCCTTCTGCTCAGCAAGGCTGCATTTATTTGAAACATTTATTATTATTATCAATGTTGAAAACCTTGTACATTTTTCTTCGGGATTCATTGATGAAAGGATTTACACACCAAACAACACATAGAGCAGTCGTACAAAAGGCAAAAGTGCAAACAGGGACAGTGCAAGATGAAAGAAAAATAATGAAAGTGTCCAGTGCACATAGGGAGAGACAAGAGTATTACCGAAGGTGGATGTTTGTATGAGCCGACTCATCTACCTATGCGTAGCCTGCTCGCTCACAAAGTATTGCACATAAGCATTGTCAACTTTGAAGTGAACAGTTCACAGCACACATATGAGAATACAGCTACATGCCTTAATGCCATTTTTTAAAACAGTTCCTGTTCAACTGAAGACACAAGTGAACATCATATTCCTGGCATTTCCTGGCATTTTACCGTGCTGTACTTTGCAAAGCATGCACTTCCGGTGACCAATGGTGGCAATATGCTTTGCATCTGTTGTTAGCCCAGCTCCTGGAACTGGTACATGGTCACTACTAGTCTATTTTGGTGCTTTGGTATATTGTACCACTTCATTGTTTTGTGTTGTGCAGTGTAGTACTGTAACAGCTGATGAGACAGGTCAATGCCTCCCATGTGTTTGTTGTAGTCAGCCACAGGTGCAGGACATGGAAATGTCTTTGTCCTCCATATATCTTGTGATTTCACGTGCCTCAGCACATTACCGTATGAATAGCGCCCTCTGCTCTCTTTTGGAACAGGAGTAAATTTATAATTTTCTCTGTTTTATTCAGATGCTTTAGCTCGCTTGTATACTGCTATATGCTTGCCACAGTTGGCAGCTAAGGTTTGCATGGCATGAATGTATATCGGTCCCATTGCGATTATGCAGCTCATGTTCCTACAAAAAGGATACTTCTTGGTTACGTGAAACTTAACCTTGTTCCCTGAGTGGTAACGAGATGCTGTGTAAGCTGACCATACATCTAGCAGCTGCATAGGCTCATGCATTCCTGCAGAAAATCTGACTCGATTGCACCAAAGTGAGCACTTTAATGGAGCCTGTGGAATAGCTCCCTAGTGGCGTTGCTGAAGTGCCACCAGCCAATAAATTGCCGTGATTGTACAAGGGCTTCAGGCACGTGACACTAAGGGCGTGTTCCAATGCGATTACACAATGTCTCATTCCCATTCTGGGAACCAGGGTTACTTTTCACGTAACCGAGGCAATTTTAGCTGTTCAGCAATTTATTTCTTCTCAGATAATTAAATAATTTAATCGCAAATCAATATTTTATGTCAAATTATTTATTTGGTTAGTAGCAGTGTAACAAGCAGCCTCCGCTTCACGCAGGGTCACGATTACCTTGTCGGGGTTTATTTTGGTACATTTTATAACTGGCTGACTGTACATTATCCTTACTTAATGCTCACAAGACTTAAAAATCTCTTACTGGTTGTTTTTGACAATGTGTTTATTCATATTCGGAACATAGTTTTGTTATAATAATGGATAATGGTAATGATTATAATAGTAAAAAATTTCTTACAGCATTTTGTTTCTCAAAAAGATTTGTTTTAGGATGTTTAGGTAATTTTAGTGGAAAACAAGAAAAATACAGTAAACTTAGTTGAATAAATTTCATCGGTGCAAAAACAGAGCTATAGAGCTAATGATGCCCAGGCGACGCAATGATAGGTTTTAATAATGGGAATTATCAATTTATGAGTAAAATAAGGTCTGTGGTAAACATTACTTGAAGATACTTGGACGTTTTGTTGTACAACAGAAACTGCACACAGTAAAACCTTTTTTATTATTTATTTGTTATGTATGTTGCGAACAAGTTTCTAAATATGGACTACAATTGCCAAAAGAATGTTAATGTATGCACCTGATTTTTTCTAATCCTTTCCTTATCTAACAATTTATTGGTGACATTAAAAACACAATCAAACATACAAACAAACAAATAAACAAAAAACACAGCGGCTTCAAATTTGCTTGCAATGCTTAGTGGTGAAGATGGCTAATAAAAAAATTCACAGTATCAAAGGATCAGAATCCTGCAACCACATTTAATAGATTTTATTTAGTTAAACATATATATAAACTTCAAGCATTTGTGCTACACAATCCAGAGCTTCCACTGCATATGTGCATGAGGAAAACTGCATCATTCTATAAGAATTATTTGTGCTTTTGTAGGGGTTCATACTACTCTGACACTCTCTTCCCTTTCACCCATAAAATACTGCTATTAGTTTTTAATCCCAGCCATCTTCTCCAGCACACTTGACTCCTCTCATCCTTGCAGAGAGATATGTGGAGAGAGAGCTGCCATGTTGAGTGACAAGCCCAGATAATAAAAGTGACAACTGCTATCTGTTTATATCTCTTCACTTTAATGTTGTGGAAATGAAGACTATCTTGATTTAGCGGCATGAAACTTGTGAATCGTTCAAGGTTTAGATGGCCTCTTCATTTGCATATGCATGTGGCTCTAATGGTAAATGAGAGTTTTCAACATCATACTTCTCCAGCACGAAAATGCACTTTAGTCTTTAAAGATAATGCACTCCCCATGTCTATGCATAGAATAGTGTCTGTATTAATTCTTCTTTTGCCTCTTTTTATCTCAGTTAATGGGTCGGGTATATCACTCGAAAGCATGGGCCCTTTTGGTCAAATTGGAAATCCGCATTACACTTTTGTGGCTCATGAATTAATATTGCTCACATGTACTATGATGCAGTTGCCCCAAATAGTATTTGGACAATTGAGCAACACTTAAACATGAATTGCTCTAGATACAAAATTGTAAACCAACTTGCATCTGTAAACAAATAATGCTGACAAAACAAAGAACTGACTTTAATTCTCTAAGCCATTTTTGCTGTAATCTCTAGATCTAAAGATTTTCCATGCTATCAAAGTCTGCATAAAGTCGATACTTACCTAAACATATCTGACAACTACATTAGGTCTTCTTAGCAATGAAAGGAAAACCTTTGCACAACAAAATGTTCCTGTCCATTTACTTTTTGGGGCCACTGTATCTCTATAAAAGAAACCAGCCAACCATGTAAATTGCACTGGAAGGTGTTCTAATTGTTTTGAACCTTAGCAAACACTGGTCGCATTGGAAATTAAATTCTATCAGGAAGACTGGCAGACTTTAGTGAAATTTAAGATTATATTTATTTGATGAATATAAAACAAAAAAGTATTGTCTCTCTTTGGCGTAAGCCCCGTCTGGCGGTCAGAAGAAGTTGTACTCGGAACCGTCATATACTGCTGGAGATGTGAGGCAGGGGCGAGGAGCCTTCCCCCATGCAGGACGGGTCTCAACTGGTGGTGGTGGGGTGGTGAAGGTTGTTGTAATAGCACACTGAAACAGCAATGTGATAGATTGTGAGGAGAATTCTAAAGCAATGGCTTACATGTGATTGGCTAGGAATTACCCAGCTAATGGTGCGATGATGTACAGCTGATAGTCTTCCTGCTAGAACTACGCTGCGCTTACATTTTCTGCATTTTGTGCAATTTTTTCTTTCAGGTGCAACAGCTTACATTTCACTGGGGCTGCTTTTCTATGTATGGGTGCAGATGTAGCCATTCAGCAGGAGGTCATTACGTTGATCATTGGGACGTCCTGCTGAGTTGTTGATTCGAGTACCTGAAAAAGCACATCAAAATTGTTAGAAAAAAATATTCTGTGACTGGGAAAAGCTCTTGTGTTCTCATCAAGTGACCAATGAGCTTCTTTTATTGAAGAACTGACAAGATGTCATACTGATCTGAACACGATTTTCATCAGTGATCGCACTCAGCCGCATATCACCACAAATGCAATATAATACCTCTTCATATATCGTCCTTATAAGCATTTTGGCTACTCACAAGCTGGTGCCTGTAATCTACTTAAACCTGGAGTGTTTATTTTCAGCACCAGTAGTGACACCAAACAGAATTGCAAAAATATGTACAGTTTTCAAACAAGTTTCAAACTTCGTCGTCTTCCATTGGTTAGACAAATTTTGTTGGTGTTCCTGCCACAAACTCACAATGCTGGTTTTGCCACCAAAAAAAAAGAAAGAAAAAAAAAAAAGCCTCAAACCCAAGGATGGCTGTTCAAATGTTTAAATTGTAGCTGGTTTGTAGAATGAAAAGTATCATACTGTCTGCAAGAGCAAAATAACAATGCTAGATTTGAAGATCAACTTTGAACGAAACAACCAGATTAAAGCTTGAGAAATAAAAAGGGAGACAAAGTTTTTACTTTTCTGATTTGAGTCAGAAGTTCATCTCTTTTCAGTCTGAATAAAGCCTTGATCAGAAAGCGGTAAAGTGGATCTTTTTTTTTTGTAAACTGTTGTTTGCCATTTAACCCTCATGTTCTTTCCCCAAACAGAAGCAACATTACTATATTGCCAGTCAACAGTCACATTTCTGAAAAGTGCATGCATACTTTGTAAATAAATAACTCTCTCTCCATGGCACATTGGTTGGATTAACAGATCATTGATTGAGCCAATGTTGCTGTGTTGGGCTGCTCAGGAGGCTCAGACCAGCAGAGCCACAGTGTTACACCTTTCAGGAAAATCAACCTATATGAGTGGATTACTTATTGTTGACTTGGCATATTAAGCGGGGATAGGAGAAAGTATTTTAACGTAGGAAAAAATGCCACGTATTTAAATTAATATAAAGGGATAATAATAGATTTATTCTGAAATCACTATTATTGTTTTTATACACAATTCACTATGGTCTGAGACCCCAAACATAAAGACAGTAAAATCAATATCAACAGAACATAAGGGCTAAAATATTAATGGAAAATGCACTTCAAATTTTAATGAGTACACTCATGATAGTATTTCTTGACTATTTTGAAATTTCACAGCCAATAACAAACAACCAAAAAAACGTACAGAAAATGATCTACAGTAATCCAGGTTAAAAGGACTTTGATTGCCACTGTATCAAGTGACTATGTGTCATAAATTGGTCAAGGAGGTCTGCCCTGAGAAACTCAATCAAAGTTGGTGGGTAAATGCAAAATTTTGCTAACCCGCCAGTTGCTGACTCCCTCCCGACATTTCAGCAGCCCTGTGATTAAACTCCCTTGCAGTTTACCAAGGTAACCTCTTGTGGACCATTAAAATGTAAGTAAAGCATGCCCTTACTTTTAAATAAATTACATTTTTTTTCTCGCTTTTATCACATTCAAAAGTCAGCGCTCGTCTCTTCTCTGTTGACTTCAGATCAAAGTGCATTACGAGAACAGAGGTTTCAGTGCAAGTCATTTTATTTTTTATTTTTTTTAAAGCGTTATAAGAACAAAGTGTTTGATGGCAGGCATGATAATAAGAATTCACAGGCATACATTTAGCTTTGCCATACTTGTCATAGTTGTAAAACAGAAAGGTTAGTCTAAGTATCATAAGTGATTTTATACAATTAGTCTGGATTTTATAATTTGATTGGAATGCTGATATTTAGTGGACATCAGTGTGACATTTCACCATTTGTAGTGCACTATTTAAATTATTATTATAATGTATTTATTTTTTAATTGTGAAGCATGCAATATATATATGCTATACAATATGCATTTTAAAATGTGATATACAAATAAACCAGGACTGAACTGAATTAATATACCTGCAAAATATAGGAATGGGGGGGTAGTGTTCCAGGTGTCTATTTTTTCTGTCACAACAGGCACTTGTTTGCAGATGTTAAACTTTTTGCACAAATATGCAACAAAAAAAACTCTTCATACTGAAACTATATACAGTAAAATTTACATTTTACAAAGATAATGATATTTATTATAGTTTCATCCCCACGCTACCTTCATCCCCACCACAGTAATTTCACACAATGAACAAGTGCGAACTCTGAAAAAAGCAACTCAGTTTTCCAAACCCTAAAATTTAACAGCTGAATTGACAATTATGTATCAATAGGACATAAAAAGCTTATGTATAAATAAGAGAATAAATTATACAACAGAAAAAAAAAAAGATTTTGAAGGAAATAAACAAAATGAATACATTCAACCACTCACAATATGCATGGTTGATCCTGCTTTAGATGCTTTTGGAAATGTTTTTTATTGGCAGAGTAAAATGACAAAATAAGTTTCTTGATATTTACTTTTTGTCTATAAAATTTTGTTGGCTATAAAAGCAATAACACTTGCTGTCATCCCATTGTACTTAATATCAGATTTATTCTCATGTGATATTTCTTTGTTCACAGTTCAAAAGTAGTAAAACAATGACCTACAGGCAAAGATTCCAGTCAAATTAATAGTCATTAATTCTGAGGATGCGAGCAGAGTGGTCATTAAAATAACTGCTGGTGTCATTTCAGACATAAAATGGCAATGGCAATCATCCAGGGTTATGGAAAGGTTAATGCTTTTGCCACATAAAGTGCCTATTCCACAGATGTTTTTGCGATTATCATTCATTTTGGGTCTTTGCCATGGACTAAATTATGTTTGATAGATAATAGTCAGATCTCAATGTAAAATATATACTGCGGCCCCAAAATTTTTAGGACACTTAAGCTACACTCATGTACAAACTTAATGTATGTAGCACTTTACAGAATACATTTAACAAGAAATATTGTTAAAAAAAATAAGGCAAAGGTATTAGAGACTTTCTTGTTGTAAAACTTCAGTGGAAAATATCCATAGCTTATTTTATGAACTACACCTATTTACCCTGTTAGAACACCTAAGTGACCAGCCACTAAAAATAAAGAAAAAGAAAAGTTACACATTATTTTGGAAATGGCATTTGGTTTGATCATTTGTTATCTAATGAATTACATAAAAAAAATTAAAAAAAATAAAAATAAAATAAAATTGTAAAGTGTGATTTAAACATCCAAATCATTTTGAGGTCACTGTCTTCAAAATTAGAAGCTTTATAGTAAATCTATGGCAAATTCATCCACACGGGGGCGAGCAGCTAATAATCTATGTAAGAAAGGCTCTGGTAAAGAACATTGGGAGTAGAAAAAGGCAAATCAAAAACAGGTCACCAAGAACCAAAAACAGCATAATCACTTTAAAGAGAGCAGTTACTGCATCAGCGTGTCTCAGCTGCTTTGATGGAGAGACAGCCCAATTCATTTAGTGAGATTAGTCTGAGAAGCCAATAAAAGCTAAAGTTAAAGCTAAAGCTCAGTCAGGCTCACACGTCTCTCTGCTCAAGAACGGTTAACCATCCGTTTTAATCCCTCATGATTTCCTAAAGCCTGAAGGCTGAGCTTGTCATATATTTCTGCTATGAATTTGATTGTCTCTTTAAATAAATAGTTTACTCAAAAATGAAAATAGTGTCATTGTTTACCCACATGTTGTTGGATGCAAATTTACTGCTAAGCTCCAAAAGGACAACAAATTTATAAATAAATAAACACCATGAAAATGTCATAAAACTAGTTGTCATGACTTGTACACTATATTCAAAGTTTTCTAAAACCATACAACAGCTTTTTATGAGGAACAGACTGATATTTAAGTTTTTACTCACTTAAAATGTTCCCTTCTGTCGTAGATCTCAAATCCCATTTCTGGATGCGTAACTTTGCAATCATGTCATGTGACATGTGAGAACCAATGGTTTTGCACTCAATGATTTCAAATCTGGCATGTTGCATCTAAAGGTGCCATATTTTAATTTAACACGAAGGACAATAATCATCCAGAAATAAGAATACAGGACTGTAATGACAAGAGGGTGATTACATTATTAAAATTTGTTTTAACTTCCTTTGAAATCTTTCAAATTAGTGGCAGTTGGGTACCGATTCCAAACAGTTGTAATTCCAATAAAGTGTCAGGTGTTTTGGGATTCCATTTAATTAGTTTGTATACATTTATGATTGTTGTTTGTAAATCCAAAAGATATTCACATAAAAAAAATAACAAATATTGATTCACAACTGAGGCAGCTTGGGTTACTACATGCTAAATCACTTCAAACCTCCTTTTCTGCTCTGGCATTTTTTTATTTGTTTGCACATCATATTATTTCAGAGAAGAATAATATTGCAATATCTCAGAAATCAAACATACTGCAACAGTTACAGGGTAACACATAGGTTTTTTTTTTTTTTTTTTTGTCATCCCTGTGCAGAAACAGTGTGCATCCAGAGTCTTATAAAAGACAAATATCCATTTGGACTTTTTGAATAAATTAAAAAATGTAATTCAGCATCTATCTATCAGTTTGTGGTGTTAAGTGTCTATTGTTCTTAAGTTTTGGACTTCCTTGAACTTTCAACAACACCACCCATAAAATATTCAGCATCATATAAAAGCTAATTAGTCTTGTCTCTGCATGAAATTGCACACTCCCTCATGGATACATAATTTACTACCACAATCAAGCTGTACTAGCCAATAACAAAGTGTGGATGTAATTATAGTTCAACCCACTCATTCACTCACCGTCATATTGTTCAAAACATGCATGACTTTATTCTGTGGTACACAACAGTATTTTTAAAAATATCCAGGCAGCTCTTTTCCAAATAATGAAAGTGAATGAGGACTGAGACTGTCAAGCTCCCAATTGACCAAAAAGCACCAATAAATGATCATAGAAGTGGTACATATGCACTACAGCATATTCCAAGTCTTCTTAAACCTTATGGTAGCTTTGTCTTAGAAACAGACTGAAATGTAATGTTTTCCTCTGCTGAAGCATTGAAATGGTGTGTCACTGTCATTGACAGCGAATCGTCGACATACATTTTGGTCTGTTCTTCACATAAAGCTATCATATTGCTTCAGAAGACTTGTAATATATTGCACATGTCGTATGAACCACTTATATGAAACTTCATATCAGCCCTCACTCAGTTCCATTATATGGAAAAGAGCGGCCAGGATAATATAGAGTATGTATATATATATATATACTCTGTGAGCACTTTATTAGGAACACCTGTTCACCTACTTATTCATGCAATTATCTAATCAGCCAATCATGTGGTAGAATTGCAGAGCATAAAATAATTCAGATATGGGACAAGAGCTTCAGTAAATGTTCAATCATCAGAATGGGGAAAAAATTTGATCTCAGTGATTTTGACCAGTGATTTTGGTGCCAAACCGAGCGGGCCGCGAAACATGCCGAATGGACCGCGATAAGCAACAATTAGCCTCTGCGTTATGCAGAACGGACCACAAAACAGTGCCGCGATATGCATAAAAGGACAGCGAACACCCCAGAAGCTTGTGGATGGCTACCCAAAACATTTGACCCAAGTCAAACAATTTAAAGGCAATGTTACCAAATACTAACAAAGTGTATGTAAACTTCTGACCCACTGGAAATGTGGTGAAAGAAATAAAAGCTGAAATAAATAATTCTGTCTACTATTACTACTTTACAATAGACATTTCACATTCTAAAAATAAAGTAGTGATCCTAAATTATCTAAGACAGGGAATACTTTCTATGATTAAATGTTAATTTCAAAAACTAATTTTTTTATTAAAGTTTAGTTTTATAATGAAATAAATGAATATGGTGGCACAATTCTATTTTTGTCTACAAAGCTAATTTCAAAAATTTAAGCAAACGCCTTCAGATCAAACGATTTTTAAGATCATGAGAATGTCAGTCATGTATTTCAAAAGTTTTGGCTGGTAGTGTATATGTACAGTATATATTGTTGTTCCATGGAACAGAGAAAGATATACTGATTTGGGGGTGAGTAAATTATGACAGAATTTTCATTCTTGGCTGAACTTATTCCTTTTTTAAAGCACAAAATGAAATTTCATGGATTTAGAGATGGATTTAGTAGGATGAGAGTGGGGGTTTGCTCCAGGAGGTGAAGGATCTTTCTTGTCCTGGATTTAGGAGGCAGATTAGATTTTTAAGTCTGAACTTCTGTAAGCAGTGGCAGGTAGGATTTGCCATAATTCTAGGTTGTGCCCTCCAAACTATCAAACCATTTTTCATCAGAACCATCAAGACCAAGCCAAGCTCCTTTTCTTTATGAAAAAAAAAGAATAAAAAACAACAACAATTTGAATTCACTGATTGAGACTCAAGAGTAGACTGTCTTTTAAAAATGTAGACACCATCTAATGCCATCAATTTCACTGAAGCATTCCTACAGACGCAGTGCTAACAAAAGTGCCTCTGTTAACAAATATCTATGTTTTTTCATTGAAACCTGTTTGGTTGTAAAGAGTAGTATCTCCAGTTTCATTAGATATGCTGCTTTAAAAAATCAGTTAATTTTTCACACATCAGCATTCTGGTAAACATGATGTCTACAAATGTGATGTCTACTGCATTTCCTAAAAATGTGAAAAAAATGTGTTAGTTATTTTTAATAACTTTCAACTAAACATTTATGGGTCATTTAGCTACATTTTAATATACATTGCGTTATGTTTATTTTGTTATCTCTTTGAAATACAATTCTTTTCATTAACATTAGTAAATTCATTCCTATATATTTACTGTACATTTTCACATTGAAAATAAATGAGTTCATCCAAAAGCTAAAAATTTTTACTTTCAGCAGCTTTATATGGAGTTAGGATGAAAATAAGGTGCTTTTTGAACTGGCCTGAGACCAGTGCAGACAGACAGCACACTGGAGGTTAACTCATCCTGTAGCTTTCTATGCAATTAAGTGTGTTCAGTCCTAAAAACCTACCAAAAGTCAGTTTCAGGCTGCAGAGGATGTTCAGACAATTCAAAATGTTTGGCAGACATGGGGCAATGGTAATCAGTACACAGATTCAGAACTTTATAATGCCACATTTTATTTTAACTTGGTTGGCAGTGATTGGATGATGCTGAACATTGCGTTGAGTAAGAATCATTTATTCAGCTTTACAGAAAATCAGCTGTGTTGGGTAGACCGATTCCTGTTCTTTCGGATGGTTTGATTCAATGAACTGGTTAAAAAAAAAAAAGATTCACCAGTTCATTTACATCATCACGTAATGACATCACTATATCTAACGCTAATACGCTGGTATCGTAGAATACACACACACAAACACTTTCAGTATAGCAATATGTAAGGGATATTGCTGATTATAACATTTTATTGAATTAAGTTATAATAATAAGGGTGTTTATTGTCATCAGTGTTTCATTCAGTGATCTTACAATTCATTCTACATTAAAGTTTTGCACCTATAGCACCCAATACTGACACTGATATACAATCATGGATGTTCTACACATGTTTGAAGCATAAAAAGTGATTAAACTAGTCACACATTAATCAACTCACCCTTTTTTACAGAAACCATGATCCAGCTCATAACAACTTCAGATATAATCTGCATGCACAAAACTCAATAGTAAAAAACAATTATATCTCTCGATAGAAACGTTTCCCCTCATTCAAGTCCTCGGTTCACACATGCTCATCAGCTGCTCACTGATCAGCAGTTCTCAGTATTATGTCCGAAAGAGGCGATTCTCAGTATAGTGTGCTGCTGACTTGCATTCTGCTGTGATCAACTCAATGTACTGCTGACGTGAGAGCTGCTGTCCTCGGATCAGTGTACTGTTGACACGAGAACTGCTGCGAACGACTCAATGTGCTGTTTATTCGAGAGCTGTAGACTGGATCATATTCATAAGTTGATAAAACGGTAATACAATCAAGTCATTTTCAACCTATTTCCTGTATGATTTATTTGTTACACTCTCTGTTGTTCAGCAAAATGTACATTTACATTTACATTTATTCATTTGGCAGACACTTTTTTATCCAAAGCGACTTACAAAAGAGGAAAACATAAGCGAGGAGACATCTTAAGGAGACAGTGGTACAAAAGTGCCATTTACAAAGTTTCACTAGGATCAGAATAGTATTAAAGACATATACAAGTGTATTTTTATTTGGGGGGGGGGGGGGGGGGGGGGGGGTTAGTGACTAGTTAAGTGCTCTTGGAAAAGATGCATTTTAAGTATTTTTTTGAAGACAGAGTGTGAGCCTGCTTCACGGATGGAGTTGGGAAGGTCATTCCACCAACGTGGTATGATGAGGCTGAAAGTCTGAGAAAGTATTTTGGTGCCTCTTTGTGTTGGTACAACAAGGTGACGTTCCTTAGCTGACCACAGGCTTCTAGTGGGTGTGTAGCTCTGCAGAAATGATTTTAGGTATGTTGGAGCAGACCCAGTGACTGTTCTGTATGCCAGAATCAGAGCCTTGAATTTGATACGTGCATCAACCAGTAGCTAGTGGAGAGAGACAAGGAGTGGTGTAACGTGCTCTCTTTGGTTCATTAAAGACCAGACGTGCTGTACACAAAATACAACTGAAACATACTGTACATTTCGCCCCTTAATCACACCTTAATCACACACATGCTGAATGTCAGCAGCTCATCGGTTCTCAGTATGTCAGACACCCCCAAAGAGGCGATCCACAGTTCAGTGGACTGTTGACTCGAGAACTGCTGTGAGCGACTCACGTCTTAATCTGTTAGTCTGAGACTAATGTCTCATGAACATGAAAAAAAAATCTTTATATAGCTTAGTGTTATTTAAAATTTCACAACGTAGTCTCGCTGTCCACATATGTAGGCATTTATTTTTAGGAAAAATATTTGCTCTTGAAAATAATTTTTTTGTGTGCTATTTTTGCTCGTTTATTAGGTGCTACTATTTACAAATCAAAAAGTGAAATGGAAAATGCACAGTCAAAAACAGTCACACTTGGGTCTCAGGATTATATATATATATATATATATATATATACTTTCTGAATGCACTGTGTGTGTGTATATATATATATATATATATATATATATATATATATATATATATATATATATATATACACGCACACACACACACACACACACACAGTGCATTCAGAAAGTATTCAGACCCCTTCATACTTTATGTTGCAGCCTTATGCTAAAATTATTTAAATGTTTTTTTTTTTTTCACATCAATCTACAATCCATACCCCATAATGACAAAGCAAAAACAGGATTTCTGACAACTTAAACCAACAATGTTACTGCTGTTTACCAGGTGTCACGTGTGAAAGGTGCTGTTGTCTTTTTCTAATATTGCCAAAAATTTTGTATTTCAGTTTTTACACTCCTAAGCCATGTTCCAATTTTGCATAGTCATCATTCCTAGATTGTCTATTCTATTCCTGTCGCATGGGATAGATTTTATAGACCTTAGTCAGTCAGGTCTACTGCTGTTCCTTGCTGATTTTATGCCAATTTCCAATTTAAAAGCTGGGAGCTGTGTCCTTGACCTCAGGCAAGTGCTCCTCTATGGCATGCACTCTGAGTTCATTAAATACTTCATTAGCAATCGCTCCTGGACAGTGCAGAAAGCTGCTGTTGATGGGCCACATGAGAAAGGCACCTGGGTAATACCTAGAGAGACTCAGTGGGCCACAGCAATTAATAAACCTTGCTTTCGCTTTCAAAGCACATCTCTGAAGCTGGGGTTGGGCCTTAATAATATGCCCACACGGTGCACAGATAACCTCTTTTCTCACCCACACTTAATTTTCAATCAAAGTTCTGTCAGAAGCCATTTCCTGTCACACTTAACTGCATTAATTTATTTTGTGAGAATTAAAGGGGGTAATGGGAACATTTATCAGATTCAAGAGGCCCGCAAAAGTGAGGCTGTCCTCCAATTTGCCTCTTTAAACATAACATTTAGGGGTGTATAAACAGAGGGTGGTAATCGACTGTTAAAATTCTGTGCTTCCAGCACAATAATTGTGTTCCAGTACAAGATCATAGGTGGTTTGTACATAAATATATAATGAGAAGCCTTTGGAAAAAATTCAAAGAGTTAGAAAATTTACCAGCAATGGATGGCGGGCAATTTCTAAAACAGATAACAAAGGATTAAGAAAGTGATTTACAAAACAAAGCTGAGACTTTACTGTCCATTGTGCTAAAGTCACAATTTTTAGGCTAATTCACAACAAATGGTGACATTTAAAAACAGTATAAAGTTGGCTGTTGAATTTAGACCATTGGGAAACTATCATATACACACTACCCCAATAAACAACAACAAAAAGTCTTTAAAGAAGGCACATGAAAAGGAATAGGTTGTGGATGAAGCCTTGGATGAACAGCGTGAGAGACATAGAGCTTATACATTTATGTTTTAAATTGTTGTATTTTTATATTTACAACTTTTGAATTCTGATAAGAATGTCAGAGGACTAGTAACAGTAACATCTTGGCCCATGTAAAATTGAGTGCAGTGTTTGCATCTATGTGCAAACCTTGTTTGTTTCATGTTCATTTTCATGCAGTTTGGAAGATGCAGACAGATTTTCAGTTGTATTTATTATTTGAATTATAAGTATCTTTGTTATTATTATTAATATTATTATTATTATGGAAAAACTTTACAATAAGGTTCCATATTTTAACAATATTAGTTAACAACAACAGTTAACATAAACTAACCAAGCACAATCCTTTTACAGCATTTAGTAATCTTGGTTAATGGTATTTAAAACATATACTAATACATTTTAAAAATCAAAAATTGTATTAGTCAACATTAGTTAATGCACTATGAACTAACATGAGCTAACAATGAACAATTGTATTTGTATAAACTAGCATTAACTAAGATTAATAAATGCTGCCATTTTTTTATTATTTATTATTTAAAAATATTATCATTATCATCATCAAGAACACTTGCAAAAGTTACCAAGTAACTTTTATATATATATATATATATATATATATATATATATATATATATATATATATATATATATATATATATATATACACGTATATATATATATATATATATATATATATATATAAAAGAATCACATCAGATTATGTCAAGAGTTTGTTGTAAAATCATTTAAGACCCATCAAATGCTGATGGAACATGTTGAGTCTGTGAAAACAAACATAAACATAAGGCAACAAACAGTAACAGAGTTAGACAACTGTTGGAAGTTGTATTGTAAGCCCTTTCAACATTTAATCATGTCTGGGACATGACTTATAGATGTCTACAATTACATTTTCTACTAGTTCAAATGATAATTAGTTATCAGTAAATACATTTAGTAAAAACCCTTATTATTAATATTAATAACTGCATTTTCACTAGTACAATTTCACAATAATCTGTCATTCCCTACTGTTCAAAATACAATTACAGATATCTTGACTTAATTTCTTACTATGTGAAATTTCAAATACACAACTCAGTCTAGTAAAAAGTTGAATTTGTTTTAACAGTAATTGCATTGTTACTAGTGCAAATATTTATTATTGTTATCAACAATTGAATTAGTAAAAATGTTTTTATATAACTGTAAATGTATTTCAGCAACTTATATTTGGTATTTCAGATATCTAGTAATAGATTTCAGATATCAATAAACTGAAGTCTAATTAAAGAATTCAAAAAAATGCGTCCTTGCTAGTTTCAATCACATTATAGACATCTGAAATTAACATTGCTATTAGTGAAAACCAGATTACTGATATAAACAATTAGCATTTTTACTAGTAGCACTTCCATTGCTGATATCAAGAATTAGTAATTAAAGGGGACATACAGTATTATGCAAAATTCACTTTTACATGGTGTTTGCACATAATGTTAGTCTGATGTGTGTGTACAAAACCACCCTACAATGTTAAAAGTCCACCCACTCCTCTTTCTTATATTTCTATTAATAAAAAACTTAATAGTTTTCGTTTCTGCTCTAAAGTGACGTCACGTTAGAGCAGGCCTCGCCCACAATTAGTGACGGACTCCACCCTATTAGGATAGATCCTCCCGAGTGATCTACACACAGTCCGGCATGTTTTCCGCACTGGAGCAGATACAGTGAGAAGAATAATGTCTCAGCTTCGTAAGCGTCATAAGTGTTCTGTTGTTGGCTGTAAAAGTGAACATAAGAGTCTTCATGTACTCCTGGCATCAGAGCCACTGAAGACGCAGTGGACACATTTTGTTTTGAAGGAAATTTACCGCAAAACATACAAAAATGTGTGTATGTTTGTGCAAATCATTTTACACTGGACTGTTTTGTGAATGAGTGTCAATATAAAGCAGGATTTTCAAAAAATGTGCTTGTGTGCCTTACCGAATGTGCTTGTTAGCTGATTCCACAGATAATGCAACTGAAGTTACCATTGTCTCTGATTGTATTCACAGAGACCAGATATATACACACACACACACACACACATATATATATATATATATATATATATACACACTCACCTAAAGGATTATTAGGAACACCATACTAATACAGAACTGCCTTAATTCTACGTGGCATTGATTCAACAAGGTGCTGAAAGCATTATTTAGAAATGTTGGCCCATATTGAAAGGATAGCATCTTGCAGTTGATGGAGATTTGTGGGATGCACATCCAGGGCACGAAGCTCCCGTTCCACCACATCCCAAAGATGCGCTATTGGGTTGAGATCTGGTGACTGTGGGGGCCATTTTAGTACAGTGAACTCATTGTCATGTTCAAGAAACAAATTTGAAATGATTCGAGCTTTGTGACATGGTGCATTATCCTGCTGGAAGTAGCTATCAGAGGATGGGTACATGGTGGCCATAAAGGGATGGACATGGTCAGAAACAATGCTCAGGTAGGCCGTGGCATATAAACAATGCCCAATTGGCACTAAGGGGCCTAAAGTGTGCCAAGAAAACATCCCCCACACCATTACACCACCACCACCAGCCTGCACAGTGGTAACAAGGCATGATGGATCCATCATCATGGATCCATTATTCTGTTTACGCCAAATTCTGACTTCTGACCATCTGAATGTCTCAACAGAAATCGAGACTCATCAGACCAGGCAACATTTTTCCAGTCTTCAACTGTCCAATTTTGGTGAGCTCTTGCAAATTGTAGCCTCTTTTTCCTATTTGTAGTGGAGATGAGTGGTACCCGGTGGGGTCTTCTGCTGTTGTAGCCCATCCGCCTCAAGGTTGTGCGTGTTGTGGCTTCACAACTGCTTTGCTGCATACCTCGGTTGTAACAAGTGGTTATTTCAGTCAAAGTTGCTCTTCTATCAGCTTGAATCAGTCGGCCCATTCTCCTCTGACCTCTAGCATCAACAAGGCATTTTCGCCCACAGGACTGCCGCATACTGGATGTTTTTCCCTTTTCACACCATTCTTTGTAAACCCTAGAAATGATTGTGCGTGAAAATCCCAGTAACTGAGCAGATTGTGAAATACTCAGACTGGCCCGTCTGGCACCAACAACCATGCCACGCTCAAAATTGCTTAAATCACCTTTCTTTCCCATTCTGACATTCAGTTTGGAGTTCAGGAGATTGTCTTGACCAGGACCACACCCCTAAATGCATTGAAGCAACTGCCATGTGATTGGTTGATTAGATAATTGCATTAATGAGAAATTGAACAGGTGTTCCTAATAATCCTTTAGGTGAGTGTGTATATATATATATATATATATATATATAAATATATATGAAATATATAAAAAAAATAGGTAGGTGTGTGTGTGTGAGAGAGAGAGAGAGAGAGAGAGAGAGAGAGAGAGAGAGAGAGAGAGATGGAGCGTGTGCGAACACCTGTTGCAACACCCAATCAGAGATGCTTACAGCTTTCTGAAGGGTCAACTTTCTCAGTGGAATATAGACGTCCAAGCGGGGTAATTATTTCATCATTATATATTAAATAATTTTTATATGAGGACGAAATATTTGTATATGTGATTAAATGTGAGTAATTGCGATTAATTTATCGGGACATCAAGTAATTAATTCGATTAAAAAATTTTATCGATTGACAGCTCTAATATATATTCATACATATATGGCTGAACTCCGGTATTTACGCTGTCAGTCATATTGGTTCTGATTTGTAGTTCCAAAGTACTAGCTGTAAAGGCACAGCTCATTTGCATTTAAAAGAGACTTACAAAATCAGCGTGTCTTTGATTACCCCCAAAAAGAGGCATTTATAACATGGTATAATAAATGATCTGTGGGATATTTTGAGCTGATACTTCACAGACACATTCTGGGGACACCCGAGACTTATATTACATCTAGTAAAAAGGGGCATAATAGGTCTCCATTAAACTAATGAAAACTGAATTGTTGATATCTATCATTCATATCCTACTTGCAACAGAAAAAGGTGTTATAATTTATTGGTGTTTGTTGGAACTACTCTTGTTAGCACACGAGCACAAACTGAACTTTGCTCTCCTTGAAGTACTATGGGAACATTGTAACAAGTAAAGAGGAGTGCATATTTTTTTGATGATATAATCATAACAATGGCTCAATCTTCAACTGAGGCATTTCTATGCCCATTAAAGTGTTGGTATTATAGCCAAGCCTCAGCAAACAGAAACTTTCCTTTTTTTATATTTTTTGTTTTTTTGGCAGAAATAAAAGAGGCACAGCTGAGCTATGGCTTCCCACTGAATTAATGAGGCCTTCAGTGAGAGAGGAACCCGTGACGAGGGGGAAAAAGGAAGGACCTATAGCCCTGGGATTTCTATTCAATAACTGTTATTGCAGACGTACAGTGCTCTCGCCAGCACCCTCATTATTCTCTGGGAAATGGTTGGATCCCGTGGGTATATTCAGGCTATTGTGCACTGGTGCCTTCTCTCTACTCTCACACTGTTTCCCTCTTGTCACTTCTGACACAGCAATGTATTCGTAAACATGTGATGGAAGCTTGGACATGGTGCTTTCAAATAAAATCCTTTTCAGACTAAAAGTGTTTTGTGCTTGTACCTCATCTGAAAGGGAGAATCAATGTCAGATATCTGTAGTTTGAAAGGATTTTTGTGTGTTCATGAATAAGTAGGCTCTTGAAATTACTTTCAACTAAGCAGTGAAAAGTCTATAAATAAATAAAATAGTCCTAATTTAAGGAATAGTTCACCCAAAAATGAATATGCTGTCAGTTACTCACTATCATGTCATACCAAACAACTTTCCTTCTTTTGTGGAGCACAAAATGATGGTGATGAAAGTGATGTGGTCTTTTTTAGCCATACGAAAGATTTGTGTCAGGAACACACCAGAATTGAAACTGGCTTTCAGTGAAAATTATGGAGGACAACTGTAATATATATATATATATATATATATATATATATATATATATATATATATATATATAGTATATAATACAAAAATAAAAACAAGTAAAGCCAGGATCGATCAAACAAATGTAACTGAAGAGCTACATCAGAGGGCAAGATGTTCAGTGAATAATGACATTAATGTCTGTCTGTTCATCACACTAAGTTACTGCATGACTTCAGAAGATTTGAAAAAGTGTGCAGCGGTCATATGGACTACTTTTATTATACTTCTTTAGTGCCTTTTTTTTTTGTCATTTTGGAGCTTGATAGCACCAGTGCTCATTCACTTCTATTACAAAAGAAAGAAAGTCATATAGGTTTGGAATGACATTGGGGTTAGTAAATAAAGAAGAAAAACTTTTTTCTTAAGATAAACATCCTTGGCACAAATCAATACCATAAAAACATACATGCAATTTTCATGTCATCATTTCCCTCTGCTCCAAATATTTAATTTCCTTGGATTCATCTGCACTCTGTGGGAATTCACTCACAGCTAACAGCTGTGAACTCATAGCGCAAATAGCCAATCAAGAGAGTGTTGCTTTGGAATGCCTAATTAAAAACCAGCAAGCCAGAAAGAGGATATCTGATGCACATGACCTGTGAGCCATTTTCTGTGGAAACACTGAAATCACACATCTCCCGCAGAGTTATCAGGACATATTAGGACTGTGGGTGTTCATGCTCAGACTTAATTACCTCCTTGTGTAAACCAACATGTGTGTTGATGAAGAAACTAGGGATGTGCTAAATGACATTTCTTAGGGGGCGATAAAAAATTGTCCGCTGTTCACAGAATGATCTGAATGAAGCGAAACACAATGAAACAGAAGGCAGGGGTCTGGAGACACAGTTTAAAGAGTTAAAATATGTTTAACTTGACACAACATCTTAAAAAAAAGACTCATGGTGTATAATGCTAAAAAATAATAAAAGCTTTGACATAATAGCCAAAGACATCCATCTGCATGTGTACAAAGATCAGTATTTAAAGGAGCACTCAGTATTTTTTTTTTTTTTTTTTTAAGTATGTCAAATGGGCTTACACAGACATCTAGTGACCTGGATGCTGCATCATTCAAAAACAGTAGTGTTCAGTTACCAGTTCACAATGCACAGTCAACCAAGATTTTGGTTTTTAATCCACGAATGAAAGTGTCCAATAACAGGGCAGTTACAGAGATTATGCGAATAGAAATTAGGTGGGCATGTGATGCTAACATGGCTGCCCCCATGAGCCACCCCTGCCACATACAGAATCAAAGAGCTTTTATAAGGTTGCTGATATGACTGAACACTTGGGGCTCTATTTTTGTGAATGCGCAAAGCACAACATGCTACGACCATGCGCAATGTCTTATAAATACATATATGTCAAACTACATTGTGTTAACATTTGACACAGTTAAAACAATGTCTAAGGTCAATTTTTGAGCTAGTGCAAAGCATAAATGGTCATAATTGGGAGTGTTTGCTCTACTGTGGGTGTAGACGCACTAACTGTGGGTGAATTGAATGTAAATGTGCAATGTTTAATTAGCTATTTTCATAAGAATTTGGTTGTTGCACTAAGGCATTTCAATACCACCTCTTAACTCAGCGCAAAGTCCAAATTCAATTCCTGCATTTGCAGATTGGAGATTTCCATGTCCAAATTCTGAAAGTACAGTACATAAAATAATGTCATTGACGATCGCTATTGAAGCTTTTCTAGAAGTCAGGGTTTATTTTTTAAATTATTATTATTATTATTTGTTTTTTATTAGGCCTATTATTATGTGTATTGTTATGTTTAAGTCACTGCAATAGGGGTTGTTGGAAGAAGGAGAAAGTAAAATTTGGATTTGGTGTGATGTTTTTGACCACTTAATTATTTTGATTACATTTCCGTTTAGTTTGAAGTGTAATTTGAATTTAGAAATATTTTGGATTTAATTGTTTGTGTTTCAATTAATTAATTCAATTTTCAAAATCAATATTGACTGGTAGAAGTGAAGTGTGTGCCAATGTAATCTCTGTTAAAATACTAGCCATGATTTGTGTGTCAGTAGATTAAAATAAATAATAATACTTACATTCTTATTTACATTCACATTTGCAATGCGTATAAAAGGAACATGTCTTATTTAACAAGGATGCACAAAACAATGTAAATCCATATTTTTTTCTTCCAATCGCATACAGACCATTTACACTACCAACTTCTTATGAATGTATTGTCTTTGTTTATATCGCTGGTGCTTGTCAGTGAATGGACTGTATAATAGGACAGAGACGGTGCCGGAGAACAATCACGATTGACCTGATTAGCGCCTTGCGGGCACGATCTCGCAAAACAAATTTGCACCTACACTTAGCGCACACTTGCACGAAAATGCCAATACTTTATGGCTATGCCAATAACTTTGCACTTAGGAGTTGAGGCATTGTGCTGCTCTTAGCTCTTGTGCCCTTCATCAAACATAAATAGTCATGATTTTATACAAAGTTAAAAAAATACTATTAATTATTATTATTATTATTATTTTATTAAAAAAATGTTAAAGGAAAAAAAATACTGATCGAACCTTTATAAACTGATTAAGAAAAATATTATAAAAATGAGAAATCTAGTTTACAATCTAGTTTATAGGGTCAAAAGGGGTCTTATCATTTGTATGGTTTTCTTTTAACATAACAGAATGCTATCTGCATGTTTGATCTTAAAAGTTTTTTTTTTTAAATATTAATTCAATTATTATTAGCTTTGAAGTGAGAAATGTCACACATAGTAGATGTGTATTAAAATAATTATTTGTGTGGATTACATTTTTTAATGCATGTCTGAATAACAGTTCAAAAGTAATTTAAATAAATAAAAAATCATCATGTTATTGATCCATAGGCTAAATGTATTACATTTTATTGCACAACTATTGTAGAGACCTATAGATTATACATACTAATGGAATATTGCTCACAGCAGGAGTCCAACAATAATTGTGTTGAAATGTATTAATGGGGTTGATGCAGGGCTGAAACGACAATATGCATTGAGGGGGACAAGTCCCCCCAATATTAAGATATGACCAGATTCATTAAGTTGTTGCAAGAAAAAATAATGATTTAAAAAAAGTTACATTTTTAGCATGCACAGTAGTCTAACACTGCTCGTCAATGTCATTTGAGATCGATCAAATCAATGAAGGCGGAACTCAAATTTAAAAAGCTGAGCTGGAACCTCAAGGATTATTCCAGTGCCATGCACTGGATGCAATGCAAAGGTATTATTAGGTAATAATTTAAAATCAATTTAAGATTTTCTAAAGAATCTTCTTTTAAAAGAGACCATTTAATTTTGAGGATGAGCAGTTAAAGGAGTAGTTTATGGGATAAGAATCCTGCCATGATTCAAAACTGAAAATCAAGTTCTGAAAGTTTGAAATTAAGTGTTCGAAAACTCAAAATCTTACAAAAAAAAGTTTTGCAAGATCGAAAAATAAGATTTGCAAGCTTGCAAAATGTAAAAAAATAAAAATATCTCTGCAAACATTATGTTGTTTTTGAGATTTCCTTCTTCAGAACTGCAACATTTTTTTTACGATGTTGCGCAAACAATTTTTCAGAGTTTCAAATTTGTCAGTGTTCTCCCACTGTATTAGTTTGTTTTCCAGGTTTGAAACCTTGTAAATGGTGATCTGAAAACTGGGTGCGAATGTGTGAATAAAAGTTTTGAAACTCTGAAAACAGAGTTTTGCAGGCTTGCAAAGTGGTAAAAAAAAATAAAATCTCTGCAAACATAATTTTGTTTTTGAGTTTTCCTTCTTCAGAAGTGCAACACTCTTTTTTACGGTGTTGCGCAATCATTTTTTCAGAGTTTCGAATTTGTCAGTGTTCTCCCAGTGTATTAGTTTGTTTTCCAGATTTGAAACCTTGTAAATGGTGATCTGAAAACTGGTGTGCGAATAGGTGAAAAAAGATTTGAAACTCTGAAAACAGAGGTTCGAAAGGGCGAAAATTATTACATTACAATACATTACATTACAGTCCAATCACAAGTCGTATTTACTGGAAAGGTGGGATTGACCGACTGCTCCGCCAATGACGAAAGCGCACAGGATACGCAAACAGGATGCACGGCTCTCTGGCCACAAGGCGGTCCCGTCTAGAGCTGCAAGAACCGCGTGAAGTTGGCCCCCCACCCAAAGCAAAACGTCGGCAAAATAGTCTCAATCGTTTGTGCTTCGTTTGTGCTGCTTCGGTTTTTTAGATATTAAAAGAATATTTATAGGTCAATCTGAGGTCAGTCAGCCCCCCACATGCTCCAAATTCATCCAAAATAGTCTCAATCGTTTGTGCTGGTTTGTGCCGGTAAAAGTTTCGTTTTGCGAATGTCTTTTTTTAACAACACAGTTCAAGAAAGAAGGTAAGATCCAAATGGCAAACCAAATCACATAAATAGTTGAATTCACTTAACTGTTACCGATCCACTTTTCATTTTCAACTTGTAACGGGACACAGCGGATCACAGGATGAGTGGAATGTAACACAAACTCCAAGGTAAGTGTTTTAACTTGTTTCTCTATGTAGTTATGTGAATAAGAATAGTAATATTAACATTGTCATAAATATAGGCACCTTAATCTGTTTGCTGTAGCTGTGTTTATACACACATTGGCTGTGCATGTGTGCAGTACAAGTCAAAAGTTTGGAAATATTAAGATTTTTAAATGTTTTTGAAAGAAGTCTCGTAATCTCACCAAGGCTGTATTTATTTGATAAAAAAAATTAAGTAAAAACAGTAATATTGTGAAACAATACACATTAAAATAGCTTTAGTTTTAATGTAATTTAAAATGTAATTTTATTTCTGTGACGTCAAAGCTGAATTTTCAGCATCATTACTCCAGTGTTCAATGGTTTGTTTGTTTGTTTTTAATTTCGTTTTTGTTTTGTCTTTCCTATTTGTAGTCTATATATGCTCAGTCTTATATGCGTTGGATACAATATGATTGGCATAATAAAAAAAAAAAACATCCAGTCTTCAATGTCACATGATCCTTCAGAAATCATAGAAAAATGTTGATTTTGAGCTATTATCATTATTATTGGTGCTCAATTATTAAGAATGGTTCTTATTTTTTTATCAATGTTTAAAACAATTTTTGCATGCTTAATATTTTTGTGGAAACTTTGATGAATAGAAAGGTAAAAAGAACAGCATTTATTTGAAATAGAAATCTTTTTACCGATATAAATGTCTTATACTTTCTCTTTTGATCAATTTAATTTGTCCTTGCTGAATAAAAGTATTTTATATATATATATATATATATATATATATATATATATATATATATATATCAGTTGAAATATATATATCAGTTGAAATATATATATCAGTTGAAAACAGTTGTGCTATATATATATATATATAGCACAACTGTTTTCAACTGATAATAATAATGAATTTTTCTTGAGCAGCATATTAGAATGATTTCTGAAAGATCATGTGACACTGAAGTAATGATGCTGAAAATTCAGCTTTGATCACAGGAATAAATTAAAGTTTACAACATATTCAGATAGAAAACAACTGTTTTACATTGGAATCATATTTCACACTATTAGTGTTTTACTGAATTTTAAATCAAATAAATGCAGCCTTGGTGAGCAGAAGAGGCTTCTTTCAGAAACATAAAAAAATCTGAATTTTTTTCAAACCTTTGAATACTTATATATATATATATATATATATATATATATATATATATATATGTGTGTGTGTGTGTGTGGAAACCTGTGACTCAATGAATTAAGTAGCCAAAATGATTTTACTTTTGAAATTGAATTACTGTGTGAATTACTGTTGAATTACTGTGTCACTCCACTTCTCAGGTTGTCATACATCTCCCAGACACATGGAGACCTCCTGCAGTAGGCCACATAATGTCCAAGACCATCCTGAGTTAAGGCTCTTTTGAAGGCAATGATTGTCCTTAAAGCAAATCTCTCTCCTTGGAGCATCAGATTGGAGGGACATTCACACAAAGGAAATTCTGTGGAGTTGCTTCCCAGGTCAGTGTCAATCAGACACCAGGTCAGAAGTTATCCCAGACTGTAACTGAGCACTTTTCCTGAGGTATCTGTCTTGAATGCAGAGGAACACTGTGACAGACTTTGTATTGGCCTGAGGCAGGGGGACTCCAGAAGGGTAAGGCCTTCTTCCACTGTGGCCTGAAATGAGCCATGCCAGAATCCTGCAGTACAGCAACAGAAGTACAAACAAATGGAACTTCCTGGGTGACTTGTGTGCTGAGACCACAATACTGTGAGGAGCACTGTTTTGTGAAGGAAACACATGCATGTTCCCCTCACAGATGGATCTGCATGGAGCCATTCAGGACAAGGAGAGAGGTATGAATTCGTCTTCATATGTCCCAGAACAGGAAGCATCCATTTATGGTTTTCCATCTACGCTGCAAGTTGTGGTGGGTAGTGGATTGGCTCCTGTGATGATCACTGTTGCAACAGCTGCATCCTCTTCATTTTTTTCCTCACCTTTTTGTTTTGCAGAACAAATTGGCATGTTGCAATGAATCTATCCACCAGAATAGGCAAGTTTTCATGCTTGGAAAAGGCCACTTTGATGTTTTTGAACTCTGCTTCAACATTGGCTGAACTTGCGGTGATGTTGGTGCTTTGAAAGTGAGGGATCATTACCCCTGTCCAGAGTGGTATGTAACTTGCAAGCCAGATTTTATTGGGAATAATCTCAGGGAGGAAGTGCATATTATCATGATCCCCATTACCTACGGCAAGTGACCTGTTCTCCTCACATATGTCTGTTACCCACTGTCCTATGTCTGTCTGTGTTTGGTCACATGGATCCACTTCCAGGTCCTCACCCTCTACATCTGGAATGATGACACTCTCTTCTGCAATTCTGGCTTTCAGGTATTTCTTGCACCTTTCTGATTGGGGGGGGGGGGGGGGGGGTTAACATCTGCAGTGAAACAATGGGAACCTTGTTGCCTGATTCTAAATCATTTCTCTCTTACTTTGTTTTGTGCAGGGTGGCCAAATTAGGCAGATGACTTGGCTCAGGATCTCCAAAATCCATCAGCTTTGTTGCCTCTGAAGCCCTCCATACATGGGGATCCATTCTACCCTCACACAGTTCTTTGGCTATCTGCACACGCAAGTTACCAGACATCGCACGCTTGGAACAGCCAGTGTGGAGGGAGTCATCAGTGTTTTTAATTAAACACTTGAGCCCTGTTGGGCTGTTCATTTCAGGCGCTTTGTCAAATTTCTGTGAATGTGGCCACGACATTCCTTACAGTTGCCTCTGATTTCTATGTATTTCTCTGTGGCTGTTGGATAGACCTCGGCTCTTTTAAAGGCAAATGTGCAGGGGCATTTCACTTCTTGCAATATCTGATTATTTATCACATGTGTCCAGATGCCAGGCTTCAAAATTGTGTATTCCCTTTTTGATGTTTCAGAGAACTTGCTGTATTTAACCGTTTCAGGCATGAATTCAATCCATTGCTGAAATGGAACTTCAAGATCAAAAGTCCCGCAATCTTTTGGTCTGGGTGAAAGGGACCCTGGCTCAAAATTAGTGTCATCATTACTGCTATTTGTTTCATGAGTAAACCCTAAAGCAGTCCAGATGTTGTGTCTATTTAATTTAACAAAAGTGTATAGAGCCTTTGCAGTGATCTTGTTTTCTAGCTGCTTACTAAGCTCTGTTCAGATGCTCTGATTTGGAGTAGTTAGGATTTTGATTAGGATTTTGGACTTATTTTTTGATGAACACCAAAATGGTGTTCTGTGAAAATGGAAACTCTGTCAACTGCTGGTTTCTTGGACATCGGGTATAAGCTAAACATAATTACCCACTTAAATAATCCTGACTCAAAAATGTCATGTTCAGCATAAACTTGTTTTCATTACTGTATTGGTCTGACTATAAGGATAATATAGTAATAATATATAAGGATAATATATCTTACATTAGGACCAATATGGTAATGTTGAACCCAAGATGCACAATGTATTCAAAAAAATAACATGGGTCACATGTAAAACTTTAGCATGTATTTGTATTAGCAATGAGTTTTCTGTTCAAAAAACATTGACAATCTAAGCTCTCTTGAATTGTGTACAATTGTTTTTGAAGTTAATAAATACTATTGTAACTGGCAGTGTTAAAACATTGTACAGAAATTTAATTTAGTAACTACTTTTTCCCTAGTAACTCTACACTAATTTCCACAAGAGCATCTTGAACAGAAGTGTCACTTGACATAGTGGTGGCAGTGAAGTGTAGCAGATGATACTCCATGTAAATAAATAAAAAGTTCAATCAGGAAACACCAGTGAATGAAGTAAAGATAATTGTTTATTGAACAAATTATGTGATTAGTCTTGACACAAATTCTTCTACAATTCGACTCTAAAAGTGTGTTCACATCGAGGTGATTTGCGCTTTTGTTATCGTGTCCAGAGCTGAGCGAAAGTGAGTGACAGAAAGAGTCCGACAAACACCAGATGAATATTGAGCTGCTGCTGCTGTCTGAACACCAATACGGTTTTAATAAACACCATAGCGACTACAAAAACTTTGATAAGGAGTTGTTGTTGTATTAAAACATCTTCATCCAACATTTTGGCAAGAGATTTAAATGACAAACCCAAAATAAAATGCTCACTGCTCATAAATCGTACTGTCTACACACAAAACAAGATAGATATATTTTAGAAATATATAATATATATATTTTAGTAGCAGTCTCGGTCATTCTGATTACTATAAATTAGACTAATATATAGTAATCTGAATGACCGAGACTGCTACTAAATTATATTTGATTTTTGTGACCATTAAGTGATCTATTTTATTATGTCAGTATTGTATTCAATAAATAAAAGCATTTATAATTCGCCTGTAATTCAGTGTCTAATATTTTAAAAACCAAAGCAGCACATACGAAACCTTTACCGGCACAAACGAAGCACAAACGATTGAGACTATTTTGCCGACGTTTTGCTTTGGGGGGGGGGGCCAACTTCACGCAGGTACGCGGTTCTTGCAGCTCTAGACGGGACACCTTGTGGCCAGAGAGCCGTGCATCCTGTTTGCGTATCCTGTGCGCTTTCGTCATTGGCGGAGCAGTCATCAATCCCACCTTTCCAGTAAATACGACTTGTGATTGGACTGTACGTCAGCAGACAGCAAAGCATTAGCCAAGAGCAGAAGGCCCTCCCTCCAGGCTTTTTTTTTTTTTTTTTTTTAAGTTGCAAGGTTGCGAAGCTTCATTTTCGCTCAGTCTGAATTTCAGAGTTTCAGAGCAGAGCTGCGGGACAACGCTGCCACAAATCACGTGAGTCGCAAGCTCGCAACTGTGTGGGCGTATCTCCGCAAAGTGGGTGTTGTAAACTCAGCTCTGAAAAAAATAGTCTGCAATAGGAGTGCAAATGTAATGTAATAATTTTCGCCATTTCGAACCTCTGTTTTCAGAGTTTCAAATCTTTTTTCACCTATTCGCACACCAGTTTTCAGATCACCATTTACAAGGTTTCAAATCTGGAAAACAAACTAATACACTGGGAGAACACTGACACATTCGAAACTCTGAAAAAATGATTGCGCAACACCGTAAAAAAGAGTGTTGCACTTCTGAAGAAGGAAAACTCAAAAACAAAATTATGTTTGCAGAGATTTTATTTTTTTTACCACTTTGCAAGCCTGCAAAACTCTGTTTTCAGAGTTTCAAAACTTTTTTTCACACATTCGCACACCAGTTTTCAGATCACCATTTACAAGGTTTCAAACCTGGAAAACAAACTAATACAGTGGGAGAACACTGACAAATTTGAAACTCTGAAAAATTGTTTGCGCAACATCGTAAAAAAAAATGTTGCAGTTCTGAAGAAAGGAAATCTCAAAAACAACATAATGTTTGCAGAGATATTTTTATTTTTGTACATTTTGCAAGCTTGCAAATCTTATTTTTCGATCTTGCAAAACTTTTTTTGTAAGATTTTGAGTTTTCGAACACTTAGTTTCAACCTTTCAGAACTTGATTTTCAGTTTTGAATCATGGCAGGATTCTTATCCCATAGTAGTTCATCTAAAAATAGAAAATGTACTTTTACTCACTCATTTACTCACCCTTATGTTGTTCAAAACACACATGCTGTTACTTTTTCTTGGAACAAAAAAAAAATAGATATTTTAAGCAACTCTATTCCATAGAATAACAGTATAGTGTGAGCAGGAGCGGTTGAGCTTCAAAAATAACAAATACTATAAAGCACTATTAAAGGTTTAGTATAAAGACTTTATAAAAGTAGTCCATATGACTCGTCGGAGATAGAAAGTTACAATTACAACTACTCTTGTTACAGTACTTGAGTACATTTTTCAAATTGTTCAACTTGTTTTAGGTATAAAGGTCCAGGGAGGCCCACAACAAATTCAAAATTGTTTATTTTAATAAGAAAGGGGCAACATAGAGTCAGGGGGCCCAGAATTACCTGCTACGGCCCTGCCGGTCACTATACAAGAAATATAATACTGTGATTTTCTGCATATTTCAGTTCCTGTGTTTCATTAGTAATATCTGATATAGTTACATTTACATACATTGTGATATTCTTATGACATTTCACTGAACATTTTTCTGCCGTACGGTTAAATATTATGTAACCAAATGCTACAATTTACTTATTAATTATCTCAATATGTAAAATAACCATAATGTTAACTAAGACTTTATTATTACAACTGTAATACAATAATACATTTACAGAACAACCAATTTTAGAGTTTGAATCAATCATATCTCTCACTAAACACTTTGTGAAATGTTCATTTTTGCCTTATTTTATTCAGCTGGCATGTAAATATTGATAACAGTTTGCTTAATAATCTCATTCAATAACTGGATAATTGCTGCAATATTATAGATGATAAATTTCCTCCTCTATGATATTGCATTACATTAGCTTTGTACAGTATGTTAACTACATAGCCAAATCACTTGGACATATGTGAATGAGAATAAACCTGAAATAGGACTGTGTTTTAGTCACAATGCACATTATGTAGTTTAGAGACAATTTAGAGACATTCAGAATGTTATAAATAGCTACTTCTATTATATTTTTATCTTCTGTTTGTCCAGAAGATCCTCTTGCAGCAGTGCAGCTCTTTGGCATTTAGAAGCTGCTAGTTTAGGACATGTGAGGAGTCTGATTCTCAAACTAGAGACTGTGATTTACCGTACACTTCCCTCTCTATCCTTAGGAGAAAATAGAATTTCAGGAGAAATGTGTTTCTTTTTGCCTATATTTAAACCCAAAATTTGACTTGAAAGTGTAGAGTAGCTTGTAAGAACTCAATACCTCAGCAAATGGGGAAAAAAAACCACTGTATTGTGATTTCTGCATGGTAGCGCAATCATTTTCAATTGTTCTAATAATAAGAACATTTTCTTGAGTACCAAATTAACACTTTAGAATGCATTTGTGAGGAATAGGGAAATATAAGGAATAGATAAATACCACTTAAAACAATTATTTCAAACTGTAATTAATAAAAAAGATGCATCAGTTTCTTTCGTGAAAAAAATGGAAGAGTATATACTATATATATAATACAATTTTCATTAAGTAACTTGTAAAGTAATTACTTGAGTAGTTTTTCAGCTAACTGTACTACTCTTACATGAGTTATACTATTTCTCAGTACTTCTTCTTGTATCCAAGCAAATTATTTCTTCAGTAGCATTACTTTTACTTAAGTAAAAAAAAAAAAGAATCAGTACTCTTTCCACCACTGTGACTCGTGCATTATATCCCAAGCTATCTGGGGCCACTTAACAGCTTTGTGTTGTATGGACTACTTTTATGGTATATTACTTTCTTTTTTTTTTTCTTTGGACCGTGACAGTAGTGCTCAACATGAACTCTTTTTGTATGGAAAAGAGCAGCATTCAGTTTCTCAACACAATGAGGGACAACTTGATGCCAGTAAATAATTGAGTGTATTTTAGTTTTGCTAGCCAGCTGACATAGTCATGTCATTTTACAGATACATCAGTGATAAAAAGAAATGAAAAATATATTAATCTTTTCTTTGATACAGCACAAAAAAAGAAAGAAAAGATGCACATTTGCCAAAAACAGACAAATTGCTAACAGTATAGACACAGCAGTAGTCTTGTATTCTGTGGACTTATGTGTGTGTAAAAAAAAAAAACATTCTTTTAAATCCCCCAAATATACAGTTTTGGGCCTTTATTGCATTTAAAGCCTTTATTCATTATTTATTTATTGTTTGTTATTTATTATTTGCTATTTTAAAAGACCAAAGAGGACAATTATATTTGTGACCTCAACATCCATGAACCTCAGTTTTCAAGACATGGTTACGGCCATGGGTTGATGGATTTGTACCACAGGTGGTTTTTTGATGGCTGTAGTGGCAGTGGTTTCAAGCAGATGAATTTTCGAGTTTAGAGACACAACTTCTCAAAAAGTGTATACTTAAAGAGTACATGTCTAACTCTATGTGCTAAAGCACAACACGTTATCAAGAAGTTTAAATCCTTTCTGAAAAGTATTGTCTTTACATTCATCGCCTTTAAAACACAGCTGCTAAGTAATATTGAAGCTAAAAATCTAGATCTAGTCTGACTAGATAGACCACTTGTCAACAAATTGACCAACCGTAGGAGGCACAGTAGCATGAATGCATGTTGTTTATGTGATTTTATTGTCTATCGAAAATGTATTACATTGATATGTCATGCTTTTGTGTGTGTGTGTTTTCTTTTCTAAGAGCTCAACCCTGAACACAAGGCAAAATGTCAAATCAGTGCCAGGGCACAAAATCTAGAATATCTAATCCAATCATGCAACACATACTGTACAACGTTGGGACCCTCTTTCACACAGTGGAATTGTTGTTCTATAGGCCCTCAGCACAGAGAATAAAGGAATTCTGTAGATGGAAAAGACTGGAAACGTCTTGTTTGTGATATAATAGCTCAATATACCAGTTCTCGGCAGTGCACGTCTCTGCAATGTAAAAAATGAGCTATGTATGTAATCAATTATTGTTTTATTTAATACTGAAAGATATTCGGTCAAAGTGATAAGTGATGCAATGCCTGTGAAAGGTAAACCAAGTGATCAAATGTTGGCTTTTTTTTTATTGTTGTTGTATCTGTTTGGCCTTGCATATTGTTTACGTGACTCTTTCAGTGTTTTGATACAGTTTCATGGTGAAATGAACACTAGAGGCATTACGACAACTGTGCATATTATTCACTTTCACAGAAATCACGGGTACTATGGCTGTTTATGACATTATAAACACTTATTTTTCACACTAATAATCACACCCTGCTGTGTTATTATATAAAAACACTTTTATTCTGTTGCATTATTTGAAAACGATGCACTGAAACGTTTGTATTACAGACCCAACTACATTTGCATACTTATACAAATGTGATTAACTTCCACAGCAGCTCACCTGAAAGTGTTGGACTTTGGATTCAGAGACCGAGCCTTGAGCCCAGCCAAGGATACTCAAAGCGAAAGTGCCATAGAAGAGAACCAAAAGTATGTGGTTGTTTCATTAATTGTGCATTTTATATTGAATTTCCTTTTAAAAAACTATTGGTTATGTTTAGGCATTGGTTAAGGGTAAACGACTGTTGGTTAAGTCTGTTTTGTTCACCTTTCATTTATCTTTTAGGACACTATTTGTTAGTTAGAGTTGGTTAGTTATAGGTATGTTAAGTTAGAGGGGTATATTTTACTCATCACAACATCAATCTAATATTCACCTTAAAAACCTCATCTGATTACAACATTATTAACTTGCTTTTGGCAACCCCACTGAACATTTCACTGTGAACCTGCAGCCAAAATTTTTATGATTTATATAATTTTGGTCTTCACACATATTGCCATTTTCACGTAAATGTAATGAGAACAGGGTGGTTATACCATGTATAGCAGTGATTCTGAAATGGTTTTGTTTCAGGACCCAGATTTTACATTTGACATCAATGAACCAACACATACAAAAGTAAACAAAAATATAATTAAAATGAAACAATTAAATGTGTTAATATTACCATGAACTGCATAGACCCAACACTATGCACAATATGTAAAGTTTACATATTAAGTGTGAAATCAAAAGACACTTGTGTCAGCTGTCATATTCAGTACCCTCCACTTGCCAAACAAAAAAACATTGGCATATCATCAGTTGTGAATACTCTCTTAAAACGTGTCTTAATAGTCCCCATTCTGTAGTGTATAAAGGATCTGCCACCACCTCCACCTGCCTCTCACTTTCTCATTGAAGTGAATTACCTCCTGGCAACTAGCGGTGTGCTAATTGCCAACAGTGCAACTCAATGTACAAAACTAGACATTTTAATCATCCTCATATGAGAATTGCCATATATTGGCAAGACAAGTAGGTATCTTAAAACACAATTTTGGGACATAGATGTTCTATCAGATATGTTGATCTGAAGATTTTTGTGACAGTAGACTTTACGCTATCACATATTCATATCATCTTTGAAATATATTGGCATTGAAGATATTAATGGAGGTACTTTGGGGGGTGATTTAAATGTCCAGTTACTCAAAAGAGAGGCATTTTGGAAATACTCTGGATAGTTTATCACCATAAGTCATCAATAAGGATTTTGATATACACCCTTGTCTCTGATTGACCTGTTGTCTTTATAATTGTTTTCTATTTTATTCATACATTTTTCTTATGTAGGATATTTGTTTTCTCAAACACTAAGATCTCTCTTAGTGATACATTTATCTCACTGTGTGAACTATCTTTGAAACAATTTACTCGTCAGTATCTATTACATGGTAGGATGAGGGTGTTTGCACCTGATGGTTTAGCAGTTGTAAAGATAATGCATATTTTTCAACATACTTTGTATTTAAATTTATTGATATGTTCATTAAATATTTTTGTTGATGCTTTTGCAAATATGTGCAATGTGCTTTTTAATTGTGAGACTTGTGTCCTATGCAACATGATATTTTCACGTGATGATTTTGTGTGATTTTGGCATGTGATTTCTTGATTGGTGCTCATATGTATTTGTGTGGCAGGGCGGAGGGTGGGGCCGGGTCGTGATGATACACACCCGGTCCCGTATCAGGCTAATCGAGCCTCCGAGAGGGATAAAGGCAGATGGCGGACGGTGGTGCGATGAGAGAGAGATAATTTACGGACATGTCCGTCGTCATGTGTTTGTGTCCTTTGTTTTAAGTTCATTATTAAAACCTTATTTATATTGTCAAGCCGGTTCTCGCCTCCTCCTTTCCATTGAACTACGTTACAATATGGGTGTGTTTTTGTATGTTTAATTTGAGTCTGATGAAGAGCATGTAGCTTGAGATAATATCATGGCCTTAAATATAGAGGATCTTAATATTGCACAATTCTGGTTGAGGAGCAGGTGCTATGCCAATATTGCAACACTATTGCACAAACCTCATAGTGCAACATGACAAGGTTCCACATCTTTCTTACACAGAGTTCAGGTCTACACCAAATTATTGCCTTCACTGAAGCATTTGACACCAATGAGTCACAGTGATAAAAGCCGGCTTGCATATACAGCACACTGGCAGCAAGCCTCTCCCCAGATTCCCGTCAAGACATCCACACTTTGCTGCTTTTTTTTTGTTTTTTTTTTAGATTCCTGTCAAAAAAAGAAAGATCACATGTTGAGACTGCTCTGGAGACAGCTTTGAGCATTTGTTGTTCCTCCATTATGTAACGAACTGCATTCTAATTGATAGACGCTCACACAGGATGAAAACCTCATTATAAACACAGCACAGTTGATGATGCAGCCCTGATGAAAAGTTAGATGTGGAAGGTTTTTGAGTGTCTTGTTGTGGGTAGATGTGCAAAGCTGAGGTTTATGCCAGCATTTGTATTTTTTTTTTTTTTTAAGAAATCCAATGGCGAGTAATTACAGGAAATATCTCTGATTCCCTGCGGGATTCTCCGGCTGAGAAAGGCAGGAGTGTCAGATTATGCAAGGAACGTTGAGATCAGAAAGGTGTGTAACATCAAGGCTTGTTGTGAAGCACCACAAATCATCACTGAAGCAAGAGATTAAAGAATATTTCACAGAATATTTGTGCTGAGCTCAGAAAGCTATAGTGAAATATAAAGAGGCCTTCTTGATTTCCCCTTTTCTTACCCTTTTTTTTTGGGGGGGGGGGGATATGATGTGGCCTAGTTGTCATGATTTATCAGAGGCAAAGTTGTTGTCAAGATAAAAACCTCTGATACCTAGACTAATACCAGACCCTTTAAGACCCAGACAAAGATTAAACCACTCAAGGTCAAGATCTAGACTGAGACTAACCCCTAAATCCAGACCATGACCTGCAAGTCTAAGAACAAACTGTCCATTTCAATAATATTAAAGGGATAGTTAACCCAAAAAGGGATGAAATTCTCTCATCATTAACTCATCATCATCCCATCTCATGTGCATGACTTTCTTTCTTCTGTAGAATAAAAACACAGATTTTTAGAAGAATATCTCAGCTTTGCTGGTCTATTCAATGCAAGTGAATGGTGGCCAGAACTCTGAAGCTCCAAATAGCATATAAAGGCAGTGTCAAGGTCCATAAACCTCCAGTGGTTAAATCCATACCTTCAGATGTGATATGATAGGTGAGGGAGAGAAACAGACCGATATTTAAGTCCTTTTTTTACTATAAATCTCCTCTTTCACTTCTTCTTTTTTGCATTCTTTGTGCATATCGCCACCTACATGGTCGAGGCTGATCAAAGGTGGAGATTTATGTAATACTATTAGATTTTTAAAATGAAAATAACATAGCAAATGAATATTGAACAATATTAATACATGTAGCATATAGTTAGTTCTTTATACCTATTCATGAACTAATGAATAGGTATAAAGTTTGCACTAGTGGAAACACAGAATCTGATGAAAAACTGATGAAAAACTGCACCTCCAAGTGTAGCTGTGGTGTAGGGATAGATTCCCCCGTTTGTCCCACTTTTTCCCGGCCTGTTTCCACTCTTAATATTTCCGTTAATACTACTCATAATACTATATAAAAATTTATGTAAATGTTGATTACCTCACAGTGATTTGGTCATGGTGATGGTCGAGGAGTTGAGAGAAAAGTTTGATCAGGTTAAAACTAACTATGTGTAAAAGAACTGCAGTAACCATGTTTAGTTGTGTGGTAACTATGCTTTTACTACAAAATACCATAGTGATACTATGGTTACTATGATAAACCACAAGACAATCCATACCTAATGAGTGCAAGTGGAAAGATAAAATGTTGCTGATATATAAGGTCCCTGCTGGAGTGATGAAAAAAAAAAACAGCTACAACCTGCAAACAGCTACAATACATGGATGTATGGATTGAGAGAACACTTGAAGGTCTCAGAGAGCTTGCAAGTCGCAGCAGACCGGTCACAGGTCACAGTCCATTGTGAAATAACATGCAGAAGTTTGTTTGGAATTAATCCATGTCCATAATGTCCATTATTAGAATGCTTGTAGTATGAGATGGAAAAAAGGGCTAAAAGTAAACAAACATCTTGGTGTTAAGCAGCAGCAGTTAGTAAACCAACTTTGTGCATCTATTTTGATCCATGTCCATATAAAGTCCAAATGGTACAATTGGTATGAGAAGGAGCCAACTAAAAACTTACTGTGTGCATGTTTAACATTATTTAACTAAATTAGTTAACATTAACTAACAATGAGCAATACTTTGTTAGCACTAATTAGTCTTGGATAATGTTAATTTCAACATAAAATAATACATTTTTAAAATCAAAAGTTGGGTATGTTAGCATTAGTTAATGCATTATGAACTAACATGAACCACTGTATTTTTATAAATCAACATTAACCAACATCAGTAAATGTTGTAATGAAATATTGTTCATTGTTAGTTCATGACAACAAACATGACCTTGTTGTAAAGTGTTACCAAGGTATTCAGGTGAAATACAAGATGTAAATCAGTACTCGGTAACAAACTTGAAAATTTACTTATTTTATTGAACGAGGACCAATATAGCAATCAAGTTTCACCACTTTCTTCCACTATATGCATTTAATAGTTTATAATGTAGTTGTCAAGAGGTTCCAAATGGAGAAGAAGTCTAGGGCCATT
Source organism: Moxostoma hubbsi (assembly GCA_032164185.1). Lineage (NCBI taxonomy): Eukaryota > Metazoa > Chordata > Actinopteri > Cypriniformes > Catostomidae > Moxostoma > Moxostoma hubbsi. Next base: position 5,170,636 of record JAVLUX010000025.1, read on the forward strand.
TAACTTGGGGTAAACACCCACTGCATTGGGGACTCAGTGCCTGCCTTTGACCAAAATCTGCAGACAATGTGCACATTGAAACACAGAGGGATCTTTTAACTATTCCTGTGGAGCAGCTTGCTGAGAAGCCAATCAATGGTGCTTTTATTAGGCGGGCCGATACATGCCAGCACTTTGACACTCTAGTAACTAGCACTCAGGAATCTGCAGTTGGGGAATATAGGCAAACTGTGTAAAGATGACCTTGACTGTCCATAACCCAAACACACCATAAACTACCCATTTGGGTGCGGAACTTGTGTTCTATGGTTATTACAATAAGGTACAAGGTTTGAATGGGTGTGGGTACACTCTGTTGTGGGGAACTCATTTAAAGGCTAGGGATGAATCCTTCTCAACAAAAAACTTCCTCTCAATAACCCCTTGGCCTGAATAACAGCCCAGAGTGTATGCTGAGGACTGCAGAATGAGAGCTCCTACCTGGATCAAACAGAGATTTTGGCATGGTGTGTATATTCCAGTTTCAATGAAAAACTCTTGAAAATCTTGAATATGCTCAGACTTTATATAAGCATTCAAATCTAGTTTTAATCCCTAGAAATCCCAAAGATGAGCATGGTAATTTATCCCCGGCAATCAATTACAGACACTGTTGATGCAACAAAAATCTTAGTGAGCAAGTTTTTAACCCTCCATTCACTCACAGAGACACAGAAAACTGGACTTCTAAGGTCAGAGCTAAGCATTATAGCAATACCTTTGAACATTTAGACACTTGTGGTGTTTGTGTTTATTTTAAAATGTTGTATTTATTTATTTTAATAGAAAAGACATGCAAGTTGTTTTAATAAATGCTATCAAATAAGTTCAATACAAATGCTGACTTATTAGGGAAAAGTCAAGAGTCATGAAAGTTTTTATTTTCCTTTTTCCTAAAAAAATCACATGCACCTCTTTTTTAACACCTTTCTATGTAGTGCATTCCAATGGTCACAATAAAACATTTTATAAAGCTTTGCTTTTGCCTGCATGTCAGTGATTTAGGATTTGGCAAACAGTGGCATTAATTGTTTTAAATGCAAAAATGTGACACATTTCTTAATGATGTCGGAAAAAATACTTTTATAGAAAGTCATCGGGGGGACACGATTTCTTTAAAAGCTTTGCACATAACTTCATGGCTATTAAGGAATAAAGGTCCATCTAGCCCATTGATGATAGAAAAGAATTAGCAATCAGTTATATGAGCTCACTGAAGTGAAAACAACAGAAGCGCCATTGACTGACATGTTACAAAAGTTGAAAAGACTGAACTTGAAAGTCTTTAAAACAGTAATATATTTTGTATACACTGGAACTTTCAATTACATTTGATAAGTCAATCATTAAGGTTAATCATCAAGGGCTATCATTTAATTTAAATCTCATGCCAAATGTCAGAAATGTTCAGAAAATTATGACACATGCAACACTTATTTCAACAAGTATTTTATATCTGTATCCATGGCCTCAGCAATATAATAATTTGATTAATTATGGGCTGTAAAAAATGTCGTATAAAGAAAAGAAAGCAAATCAAAGTGTCTGAGGGTTTCTGAAGCATCCATGTTCATTATTTTTTTCTTTCACTCCAGTCTGGATTTCATACCAATGCAAATTCCTGTACAGCCTTCGTGAGAGATAAGTTGTTCAATTAAAATTCTCCCCTTTGTCCCCATTTCAGAAAGTAAAAACTGGACCTTCAAACTCTTCTGAGTGCATGAGATCCGGCTTCCCTGTTTTGCAGATGGGTCTGATGAGCTTCAAGGGCAAAATATATCCCTATCAACTTGCCCATTGAGACACATTGATCACATTTACATGCACTTAAGAAAGCAGTTTATTCTAGAGTTTTTGCAGAAAGCATCATTCTAAAACATCAGCCGTTTTCCTTATGCCTGCAGAACGTGGCTTATCTGGCCATGTTAAGCACAAGCAGGTTTCTTACAGGTTTTTGAGAAGTGCGCATGTGGATGAACAGATTGGATAATAAAAGTCAGAGGATGGAGCCCAACAACAAGTACACAGTGGAAATAATTCAATATTTCTGGGAGTACAGTGGGAAAAGCACATATATTATAAACCATACCCAATTATACACACCAATGTAAAATTTAAACTGTTCCTCACTTTTGCGTAAATGCGCTGGGGGAATCCCAGTGTTTTATTTAAGAAGGAAGCACCACTATTTCAGAGCAATTCTGCTGCAGGTAGCAATAAAAAAGTTAAGGAAACAAACAAAGCAACAACTCTGCAATATATATATAAAACAGCTTATTGGGATGCCATGTTTGTTATTCACACAAGCGTCATGGGGAAATTAAATTGCTGTGAAATAGTGTTAATTTCGTCAGACGAGACGAGACTAAATATGTTCGTCAACGACCTTTTTTTCCATGACTAAGACGAGACATTAACGAGACTGCACCAATGTCCAAAAACACTGACTAAGACTAAATTAACATGCATTATTGTTGACGAAAAAAGACGAGACTAAAATGTTTTGCATAAAATAAAAACTAAGATAAAATCTCTCTTCATTTTCGTATACAATCGTCTCTTTCATCATGAGATAGAATATTCAGCTGTTACACCTTCAAAATATTCCGAATGAGTTCGCGCTGTTGCTCAAGTAACGGTTACAGGTCTCATACTCCTGTGGCTGCAACACGAAACTACATGGAGCAAGAACACAACAATCATAGACAGTGGCGAACACGCGACGAGCGCCGACGACATGCTAGGTAGAAGGAAGAGGCTCGATATTTGGTCGCATTTTAGGTACAATGATATTGACAAAAAGTCCGAATGTGTCATTATAACTAACGGGAAGCACTGCGGACAAAAAATATCGGGGGAAAACACCACCAACCTTAAGCGACATCTAAAGGCTAACCACCCACACATTCAGGGAAGTTAATTTAAATATACGTCTCATAAGCTAATGCTGATTTTAGGCATCTACGCTGTAAATTAACCAGTTAGCTATGGTGTTGTGGCACATACATTATGCAGGTTATATATATTTTATGTAACTTATTTGCTTAATAAAATACTCTTCAGAACAAGTTCATCATTTGTGAATGTGTCTCTTAAATCAGAAAACCAGCCACGTTTAACAAAGTGAATTCAACAAATAATTCAACAAGTGTATTTTGTCAGGTAATTATGACATTTAACCAATATTTGAGATGTGTGAAACATCATTTGACTGAAATGGTTATCTCAGAATTAATCTCAGAAATAATTTATTTAAAAAAAGACTAAAATGTTTTTAAACTTGACTAAGATATATTGAGTTTTCTTTTGACTAAAACTAGACTAAAATGACAAGACTTTTAGTTGACTAAAACTTGACTAAGATACCTTAAATTCTCTTTTGACTAAAATTAGACTAAAATGACGAGACTTTTAGTCGACTAAAACTTGACTAACAAAAAAAGATATGTGAATGACTAAATATGACTAAAACTAACAAGGACATTTGGCATAAGACTAAGACTAAGACTAAATTAAAAATAGGTGACAAAATTAACACTACTGTGAAAAAAAGCTGCTTACTGACAGAGCCGCATATACAGTATATGGGAGTAAAGAGTATGCCTCTTATATACAGTGCATGTAAAGAGAAACACCACTTTCTCTAAATAAGCCTCTTTCTCTAAATAAGCCACTTTCTGGTGTCCATGTAAATGTAGTCATTGTGACAAATCAGTGAATAAGATATCTAACTGGATTCCTCTTGGTGTTTTGTATGGAAACACTACATAGCCAAAAGTATATGGGCACCCCATTTTAACCTGTTGATATGCAATCGCCTGCACTTGTCAGTGGCATTAATGTCACTCTGTTTACATTTAATATATAATTTACCATCTATATATGTAATTAATGTTAACAAATTATACATCTTTTCAAAGGTCTAAGGGTTCAACATTAATATTTAATCTCTGATTCACTATAGCAATTCTCCAGAAACAGCAATTTAGTTATTTGTGTCAGGAGTACAAATGAAAACATGCAATATCAAAACGGGACTTCATACATTTGTTATGAAATCGCGATCGCCAGATGAATCCATTTCGCCACACTTGGGTCAATTGTCCATGTCAAGCGTTCATTGAAAAACATCCAATAGCACTTTTTTTCCATGAAAGTCATAAATCTGAGAAATATTGATATATTCTCCATTGTTTACATGAGATCTTGCCTGAAAGAATTACTCTTCATTGTCTTCAACAAACTATGCAATCTGAGCAGCATTCATGTTGTAAAACTGTATATTATCTTATATATTAGAGTCTCATAAACAAAATGAGCGTATCTCCAAAGTCTATTTTTAAAAATGCGGCATAGTTTTATTCATAATAGCGAGTAGGGTAGTCAAATTTTGTATCGTCTTGAAAGGCGGAGCCTTAATTTTACTCTGTACACCGGCAGCGATATTCAGAGAAAAATGCTTGCAGGAACCTCATTTGTTGTTAGATCACCTTCAAATTTGAAACAGAACTTATTTAGACTTGTAGCTTTGAGAACATTGTATTTGTGGGTTGTCTTAGCACTTTTATTATTGTTTTTTTAGATTATAAAAACATGTTCCACACAAAATATATCCAACACTATAAACTTCAGATTCTCTAACTTTAAAAAATAACAACATATATTAATTCTGAAAATTGGGGAAAAAAAGCCCAAAGTGTCTTCTTTCAAAAGGTACTACAACTGTGTCCATACTCTAAAGAGTCCAGTAAATACAACCATTTAAGCTCAGTTATGTCATTTTCATGGTTTGTGCTCAAAAGGGGCTGCGTATCAACAGGTTAACCGACAGAGTCTAAATGGGAAAAACACCACAGATTATTTTTTTTATTATTATTATTAAATGTGCAACAAGCACAAGTTGGTGTGGTGTTGGTTTGATATTATCAATACCTCCAGCTTTCTCTTCTCTGATTAGAGGCTACATATGTACAGATAGCTAATTTTAGCAGCAATAAGCTTATATCATTAATTTATCAAATGTTTATTTTAACATTAGTTCAAGAACATGTACAATATTATTTGACATACATGACACTAGGAGCATAGTTACTATATTAATAGTTAATAGTCAGAGACCCTGATCATTCATTCTTATTAGCTAGCTAATGTTATGCTAAACTTGTGGCTATGCTTAATCACTTGTACACTATAATACTCTAAATATCAAATGTTGAACTTGTTTTTTGTTAGAGAAATTATAAAAAAAATCTACCTCTCAATCTTCACACTACTGCTATGTTTCTCTATAGCTGTGTGTCTTTGATGTTGTGGTGACAGCTGTAGATTAATAACAACCTGCCAGCAGTTACTTAAAAATTAATCTTCAGAACCTTGTAGAAGCATGACACCTTGTTAAATTATGCAGAATAACATTAGGAGACTCTCTTGAACTCTGTTTGAATGTTGCTTACTGCAAAACAGGAAGGGAAAGAAGAGCATGTGGAATATTTGCCGAATTAGAAAATCTTCTACGTTCAACAAATCACACTTCGTTATTGGTAAAATCAATTATGCATACAAATTGATGATACATGGCCCATAATACATAATAGACATGAAGAATCCCCAAAATGGCTTTAGATTACTCATTCATGCTTTATTACATTAATCGTATCTTTCTATAATGTAATACTAAGGAATTTTTAGCTATACACTCATCACAAAAGTTTTAATTGGCACCAATTCATAAAATGTTGGTGTTCATTGATTCAGACAAGCACATTGAAAAGGAAAAAAACTATCCTCATCTATCCTCTATGTGATTTTACATCTGATTATAATATTTTTTTAGAAATGCGTTTCAGTTTGGACAGTCAAAATGGATTTCAAGTTGTTTAATTCATCATTTGGAATAATAATTCAAAAAAGTAGTAAATAATTTTCTTTATAAGTATTGTTGACTTGTTATCCAGTAAAAAACAAACAAACAATCTAAATATACTTAAAACAAGATAAATGTACTTTAGAAGATACATTGCTTAATAATTTTATTTTATGACTTGTTTTCAGAGAATATGTCTTGAATTAATGTTCTTTTTACCCCATTGGCAAATGGTTGTTTGTTGTTTAAAGCATACATCTAACTTATATATAACTATAACTATAAGCATAACTAAGGTTTATGCAGGAACAAAGTATTAAGTCTAAGAACTTTGACTGAACAAAACTGGAGCAGGATATGTAAATTAGTGATTAGTTAGAGCAGAGGTGGGATCATCAGCGACTCCAGCCACTCGAGTCATGGGCTGCTCGCACTGCTTCCATCAGGCAGGTGGTATCGCAGCATCAGGACCCGCACCAGCCAACTACATGACAGCTTCTTCCCCCAAGCAATAAGACTTTTGAACACATGATCTCTCACGATCAACAATCAGCACTGCACTTTATTAATTATCTCACACTGGACTGTCAAATATATTCTCCCCAATTCAATTAGTGTATATATATTTTTGTATACCCTTATCTAGTGTATGTGTATTCTATATTGTGTGTATTGTTTACTGTACATTGTATATTAGTACTATGTTGTGTAATTATGTGTACATTTGATATGTAAATTGTAGTGTAATTATGTGCACATTTGTAATGTAAATTGTGTTGTGTAAATATGTTGTTTATTGTAATTGGTATATGTCTCGTCACTGTCATTACTGCAATGTTGCTCGGAACTGCACACAAGACTTTCACCTACTGTTGCACTCGTGTACACAGTAGTGTGACAATAAAGTGATTTGATTTGATTTGATTTGAAGTCGCACATGTTCAAGTCACGTGCAAGTCTCAAGTCTTAACCATCAAGCCTTGTGTCAAGTCTCAAGTGCAGTGCAGACAAGCAAGTCAAGTCAGTGACTCACCTCAAGCTAGTCGAGTCCTGATGAGTTTCAAGTCGAGTCAAGGCACAGTACTAAAATAAAGAGGTTAATTTTTTAAATAAATATTTATTTTTGCTCAGAAAAGATGAACTTATATACATATGTTTACATAATGTATAACAGTAATGTGTTATATATACTATGCATGTTCATTAATGCAATTTACCTTATTATCCAATTTTATTTTTATTTTTTTTTAAATAACTGGTTAAAATATATAACACTGCCTGTATGCTGTTTAAAAATACAGTCAGATTTTCACATTGATCTAACAAAAACGGCAGACGGGCTGAATGAAAATGCAAATTCGCTCTCTAACAGGTGGACCTTATGGAACAGCAAAAATATAGCTGTTAGCCGTATAACACCTGGACAAAAAGCAGCCCTGCGCTTATAAACAATACTTTACTAGGCATTATACAGAGGTAAGATGAAAATAAAATGCCACCGAAACTTTTCTGAAGACTGTCAGTTCCCTTCAGTGGTATTGCATTCAAGGGCTTTAGTTAAAGTCTTCAGAAGTCATAATCACTATTTGAGAACACTTGGATTTTGTCACAAGTCATTCTGGATATGTTATACTTGTTACATTTTAAATAAAGTGTTGTGACTGCAAATCTGCCTGTTATGTTTTTATTAGGACTGTCAATCGCTAAAAAAATTTCATCTAATTAATTACATGGTGTCACGATTAAATAATTGCGATTAATCGCATATACAAATATTTGCTGAGAAAGCCCCTCATATAACAATAACTCAATATATAAAGATTATACATATTTATATCAATATATAATTATATATAGTTATCTTTAAATATTTAAAAATTATATATATATATATATATTCAGATAATTAAAATGCATTACATTCCTGTATCAGAAGAGTTAATCATTGATAAGACAATACAAAAAGCAGTTTTACAATACAATGTATTGTTTAATACCATATTATTGATCATAATCCAATCATTGGCACACAGTTCACAGCAATCCATTTCACAAGTGAATTTGTCAATCAGTTTGAGATTTATCATGAGGGCTTCTTTAAGGGCCCATCAATTTACACCTATGTCAGACGTATCGGGTGTGTTAAACATAAAATTTTTAGGTCACTGTGTCAAGTTAAATATAGTTTAATACTCAATCTTTAAACACATCTTGAGTTCCCTTAGATCGCAATTGCGCTCCAAGTGTTTTGAACGCAAGAACGTAACGCATGTTTGTGGATCGACCAGTGGCACTGCCTACTGAAGAGTTTTCTTCACTGTATAAACTGTGCGTTGCTCACACAGCTGAAGTTTCACTTACTGCCCTCTGGAGTAAACAGGCAGTACTACAAGCTTGCATTTTTCAGGAATCTTCCTTATTATGGTCCGTGGGCATGCGATTAAATGCGTTTTTTTTTTTAACGCGTTATTTTTGTATAATTAATCGCACTACTAACATGTTAAATCAACAGCCCTAGTTTTTATATTGCCAACAAATGGTTATGGTATATTGTTGACTGTTGAGAAGGTTTAGAAAAGGCACACACACACATTTAGAGGCAATGTCGAATCATTTCAAACTTGTCACGCTACAAAACATGAGATTAATCATGAATCATTTTAATTTACTGACAACCCTCAAACATTTGAACAGTAATTTTACATATTAATCTATCTGGATAATGAAATGATAAAGAAATTATTTACTTAACTTTCCTTGTGGTTTTTGAAATGTCTAATGAAATTCGAGGTTGTGGTGGTTGTATCCGATATTTTTGTGTTGCTTATTTTCATACTTTTTTTATTCACATGGTCCAATTGGAAATCATTATATCCAAAGGAGATTATTTTGGGAACTCGACAATCATCTGTCATTTTGGTGCTTTGTGAGCACAGCATTAACTGCACAGATGTAGATCAGTGGTGCTGACAGACTTACATTTTTGCATATTAAATAACTGATGTTGCAATATTTTTTTTAAACGCATTTCATTACTGTTTATAATAAGTTATTGAAAATAATAATAATAAAAAACATTCAAGTTATTGTCAAGTCATTCAGTTCAAGACAAATCTCGAGTCAATGGTTCTCATGTCAAAGTCAAGTACTTTCTTCATTTAGTCAAGCAAGTCACAAGTCCTTAAATTTGTGACTCGAGTCAAATCATGTAACTCGAGTCCCCCACCTCAGAGTTAGAGAACCTTTAGCTTTCTCCTAATGTAACAATTGTTTAGCTTTAAGTTACTCTTATTGACAAAAATTAGATAGAGCATAATACATTGAGTATGATGATACAAAATGGAACACAATGTATATGCAACTCTTGCAAAGTTTTAAATAATTAAGTCCTTGGAGTGTCACTTTTTTCTAAAGTTCTAAAATGTTTTGTTTGATTGATTGATTCTGATAACACACACAAGGATCCTAAAACTGATATATTTCCTTCTAAAAAAAATGGAACTGAATAAGTGTTAAATTAATTGGTATCATTGTAGATAAGCAGCTCTTCTTTGTGGTCAACACCAACAATTATATCAATTGATATGCCCTGTTGCTTCATGTTCTGCAACAATTGGAAAATAAGACCCTTCCCTCAACAACTACTCAGGTCCTTATCCAAGCCTGAGTCATTTCATGTCTAGTGCTCTTCCCTTGCTAGCCAACTAGCATCTGCCATTCAATCATGTGAATCCCATATGGTACTGTTCAACCTGTTTTAAACACCAGAAATGGTAGAGTTCCTCTTCACTGGCATCTGCTAGAATTTAATTCAAGATATTTTACCTGCTGTGTACTGCTGCCAACAGTCAGGAATGAGCAGTATTTCAGATATATGTATTTGAAATACAAATTACTATATTGTACTATAGTAAAAAAAAATCTAAAAAATTGTATCTAAATACATTTATGTTTGGTATTTGTGTATTTTCAAAATGCATAAAATACTTTGTGCCAGTCAACATCTTTATTAGGCTGCTGATTTCCTGTATCAACTAATTCACACATGCTCCCCAGCCCAAATTTTCAAGCACGCAAACTGCAGATGTCATATAAGGTGATGATTTGATGGTCGATTCTACTTGTTGGAAAAAACATAATTATTGCAAATTATAACATTTAAAATGTTAAGGTAGATATGATACTTCTCGCCAGCCAATGCAATGCATGTCAGCAATGAGGAAATCAAAATTAGTCAACAGCCAGCTAGTGAGCAAGTCTAAATATTGTTAATGAGTTCACTAGCTATCGTTAGCTAGGTCGCTAGCTAGCAAGCTAAAATGGAACATCATTCAGATTTGCATTCAGTTAACATGACTAACATGCCAGAGTACTGGCAAGGGGAAAATAGTTTTAGCACTGGACATAAGCGCTAGCTAGTCAGTCTTGCTAGCTAATTGTTTGTTGGTCTTAGCAACTGTCAGTAAGTTGTACATCAAAATGTTCTTTGCATTCAGAATAGTTCCAAACAGAATTCAGCCTATTAGTGATACATCAATGGCCAATTTTACACGTATTTTGTGTGTTTTCAAGATACAAAATACTGCATTTAATTTTGATAATAATTTTTTCCACACCGTATTTGGTATTTTATTTTGATACATTTTAACTGAGATATTTTGTATTTTTATTTTAAATACATTTTGTGATGTGTTTTGCCCATCACTGTCAACGGTTTAGTTCTCACCCCAATGTAGATTTTTGGATTAGCAACTATTTGTTGCCTAGACTTATATTTAAATAGTATTTTGGAACTTAAATAACTATTTTCAGAGACATTATAGGACAGAGATCACTAATAGAAATATGTATGGGAGAAATCTTAACTCTCAATATGGTGGTTAGGAATGGAAGTCGGGCCTTTCAGTTTTTGTTAGAGTTTGTTTAATTTTTTTTTTTTCTTGATTTGAGCTAAAGAAGAAAAAAATATAATTCCATTGTTGTCAGATTCTATTACTAATTTGAGATATGTTATTGAAATGTGATCTTGTTAAATAGTTGTGGAGATTTTGGTCTCTTCCCATTCAAGTAGATATAGTAGGAGTTGTACTTATAAACCTACTGTATTGCCCATCAATGTATGCCTCTATTTGAATGGAGTTGACCGGAATTTATAGCCTCGGCTGATTAAATCATTAGATGCACCCGTGGCCAGGCTATAAATGGATGCATCACCAGGTGTCGTCAGATCCTCTTTTTTCAGAGCGATTCTGTGTGTGTGTTTCACAAGTCTGTCAAAACGTTCTTTCCTCTGCTAGGATTTAGAATTTGGTTAGGCAGTGTGCAGTGAACCTTTTCTCCTTTCCTCTATTCTAAAAATATATATCTATATATATATTTTAGAGCTAAAGTGAGAATGACCGAAAACCAGGGCAGGCAATGCGTGTTCCTTTGTTTACGCTTTATAGCCGAATGGGACACACATCAGTTTTGCTCTATTTGTATGGGGGAAGAGCACACGGCTCTCGCGTTGGAGCGAGGCGGGTGCGAGCACTGCGATCTGCTTTCACGCAAAGTGCTTCGCGCTCGTCTCGCTTGCTTCCCGCAGTCAGCACCCACGCTTCATTCGTGGGGCTCTGGCATGGATATGGCTGAGGAGCAAGAGACGGGTTCGTCCCTTTCTCTCACTCTCTCTCCAGACCCAGCTGGTCCTTCCCATGTTCTCGAAGCGCGTTCCGACGTTACACGTTTCGTTCCCTTTCCTTTTCGTGCCACGGGCTTCGTTCCCTTTCTATGTGGTTCAGACCCCGGTTTCATACCTTTGGGTCCCACTCTAGGTGCGTCTTGTCGTCTCAGGCTGCTAACGACAGATGCCTACCTGAAATACTTCCTCCTGAGGCTGCCATGTCTTGGTGCGGGTGGGCAATACAGCGGTAGCCTCTTACATAAAACATCAGGTATATCTACATTCTTGTCAGCTGTATTCCTGACGCATCAGATTCTCCTTGGGGTCCAGGGCAGCTCCTGTTACTCCGGGCAGATTATATCCCTGGATATCCGTATGTGGGAGCAGATTTACTCTGAGAGTCAGATTTTATCTGACCTGTGTTGGTTTGCAAAATGCTAACTGTGTTTCATAAATAAACATAAGCATTGCAAGCAATGTAATTTCTGGATTCAAAAGTATTTATTAAATTATGTGGCTAATTGACATGCCACTCCCCTGGACATATGGGTATAAAAGGAGAAGGAATGCCCACTCTCATTCAGGTTTAGTGCTGAGGAGCCGAGACAAGGTCCTGGCCATTTCAGCGGCAAGTAAAGCATTGTGGAAAGAGAGACAGTAACCGAGACGTTCCCCTTCTGTCACTCACTCAACGTTATGTCGATATAGATACACTAAGGGTCCCTATAGAAAACACCACAACAGCTGAACCGTGTTACATGAACTGCCGATGCAGGTGCAAGCAAGCTGCTGCGTGCGTAACAGCAGGTGCATCAGACTGCATGTGACCTCCCCCAATGCCCCAAAAGACTTCATGTATTTCCCCACATCCCTGAGGGGGGAAGCGACGTAACTATCATGGGAGCAGGATGTGCCAGCAATGGCCTTTTCTCTATATTTTTTCTCTCCACAGAGTATTAGATTTGGCTGGGGCCATCTAACACTATTATACGCATCTGGATAGGTATTCTTTTCCTTTCCTATTCATTCAGTGGTAAAAGACCCCATGGAGACCACATCCTGCCCAAAAGGTTAGGTAAACATGTGGCAATATGACACATGGGCTCACCAGCCGCACATGGAAGAGGTGCGGTGGTAGGTCCTGCCTCGAAGGGCAGGAGCTCTACAAACACAGCGACAGGGGGCAGAGGGAGCTGTGCCCAAGGGAGATGCGGGTCTGCCAACAGAAAGACCTTACCATGGATAATACATCACAGGGGGTTACCAGAGTAATCGGCACCTGTGCAGCACCTATCACAGTACACGGCATAATAGTACCCATAGTGGGTCTGTCTGTGACTTTATGAACTCGACTGGGGTTAAAAGTGGTGTTATACACAAGCGATACACCCATGTATCCCATGAGGGAAACAGGCGCAGCCTAGAAAGGTTCAGTCTCCTGGTGCCTCTCAGGTACCTGATGATCATGTCGTGCTTACCAAGGGACTTACCTTCAACTGCATTGTGGTGCGCTGCTATAGAAGCTACGTGCGTACACCTTCAGGGTGGAGGGGAACAGCCACCCTTCCAGCTACTCCTACAGGAAGGAAAGCACTGACCCAACTGCGCATGTCTGGGGGTCTTCGATACGGGAAGAACACCACTTAGTGAACACATGCCACTTCAGTAAATACAGCTGCCTTGTAGAAGGAGCCCTAGCCTGAGTGAACATGTTCACCACTGCGGGTGGAAGACCACATAAGTCTTCCACATCCCATCCAGGGACCAGACATGGAGGTTCCAGAGGTCTGGGCATGGGTGCCAGATGGTGCATCATCCCTGAGAGAGAGGGCCCTTCCTCAGGGGAATTTGTCAGGGAGGTGCTGACATGAGGAGCGTAAGGTCCGAGGACCAAGTCTAGGTGGGCCAATACGGCACCACAAAGGTGACTTGTTTCTCGTCCTCCCTGATCTTGCACAGTGTCTGTGAAAGTAGGCTCACTGGGGGAATGCATATTTGAATGGCCCCTGGGGCCAGCTGTGTGCCAGTGCATCTGTGCCGAGGGGGCTCCCGTCATTGCATACTAGAGCGGGCAGTGGGAGGATTCACAGGAAGTGAAGTGGGCTACCTGTGCTTTGCCGAATCAACTCCAAATCAACTGGACCACCTGGGGGTGGAGTCTCCAATCCCCGCTGAGTGTCGCCTGCCACGACAGTGCATCCGTTGTGGCGTTGAGGCTGCTAGGTATGTGAGTTGCCCGCAGTGACCTCAGCCATTGCTGAGTCAGGAGGAGGAGATGGTGTGCGAGTTGCGACTTGCGAGAAGGACATATGCCACCTTGGCAATTTATATATACTACTGTCACTGTGTTGTCGAACCAGACCAACACGTGCTTGCACTGGATCAATGGCAATAGCATCCGCAGGGCAAGTAGTACAGCCAGCAACTCTAGGTAGTTGTGCCATCACAGCTGTGGTCCTGTCCAGGAACCAATGGCTGCATGTCCATTGCACACATCGCCCCAGCCTGACTTGGTCGTAGAAATGCAAGGTCGTGAGGCAGGGGGCGTCAGTTTCCTGCGGGGGGGGGGGGGGGGGGCTCTACGCTGGGGATGAGAACTGGGCTCTAGAACTGGGCTCGGGCTGTTGCAGAGCCACCTCGGCTTTTGCCACCTCAGGGGGACCCACTCGGCGAGCAGACGGGGCACAGGATCTGCTGGGCAAAGATGGCCGTGTTGAGAAAGCTAACTTTGTCGGCGCCTCTCATCTCGACCAGATTCAGCCACAGGTGACGCTCCTGAACCAGCAAGGTGGACATCGCATGCCCGAGTGCTCGTGCCATGATCTTCATCGTCCAGAGGATGTGGTCGGTCGGCGAGCGCAACTCCTGCAGCACATCGGGATCAGCACTACCCATGTGCAGCTCTTTCAGTGCTTGGCCTGGTGTACTTGCTGGAGGGCCATGGCATGCAGGGCAGAGGTGGCCTGTCCAGCAGCACTATAGGCTTTAGTCACCACCAGGTGGCTGTGTTTTGTGGGCATAGGTGCACCGCAACTGCCTTATCCACCTGAGGAACCTCCGTGTGCCCGTGGGCTGTTCCGCCATCGAGTGTAGTGAGAGCGAACGAACAAACCTGGAAGTCGGTTTCGGGCAGCAAAAGATGCCCTCCATGACTTCGTCAGTTCGTCATGCACTCCTGGGATGAATGGGCCGTGTGCAGCACCCTGAACCCAGGAAGCAATCATCTAGCCATGAGGGCTCAGGGGAGAATAGAGTGTTCCAGCCCAACCCGATAATCGCGAAGGCTCGAGCAAGCATAATGGTCAGCTCTGCGTCGGCATCAGACTGGGTGGGGAGACTCAAAGTTTGCAGCCCAGTTGATTCCTTGGCATCTGACATCGCCGGTGCACTCACCGATGCAGCGATCGAGAACTGAAAAAAAAAAAGAGACAATAAGCTGACCATAAGGCAAGCTGGTCTCATCTCGGAACTCAATGGGGCAAACGAGCATGCTGGGGAATGGGAGGTCTGCGGGGATTTACCCAGCGAGACAGCGCCCAGTGAACTCCCCAAATTGCCTCCAGCGCCAGTCGGGCCGGCCTCGTACCAGTGGGTAGAAGGTGCAGTCCAGGGGTGGCTGAAGTGGCTTTCCCTCGGAAGAAGGAAATGGTCATGTCCTTGCAATGAGAACACAAACCATCCACGAACGTGGTCTCAGTGTGATCGTGCCCAGACACGTGAGGCAGAGCCTGTGGCAGTCGGATGCAGAGAGATAACGAATTCATCCAGGAATCACACAAAGACGGAAAGACATCTTTAAAAAGACGAATCATTAAAAAAAGACGTTCACGTCAATGTGTTGCTCTAATAGAGGAAAATATATTATTTTCAGAAATATATACTTTTTTAGTAGCACTGTCGAAGCACCCAGGGGCGTAATCTGTACTAATAGTGCAGAAGGAGAGAAAGCCACTATAATCCAACCGCTCGGCTTTGAAGAAAAAAATCTGAATTTTGAGTGGGCATTCCTTCTCCTTTAATTCCCATTGGCCTTTTCTCAAAGACTTGAAGGTGTTTTGGGGATCCCATGTGTGACCCCTAGTGTCACTACATCCACATAATGTCGAGTGAGTGACAGAAGGGGAACACATTATTTCACTCACATATACGATTAAAAAAAAGCTTTTAGAGTTTATATGCTGTAAACAGATATCTTCTGTCATGTTTTGCTTGTAACTATATGAAACACAAATAAAAAAAAACAGCTGATGCTCTGGGGCCAATTCAAAATTACATTTTGATCACTTGCCATTAGAATCGGCCCCCAATCTGCTGTAGCGAGCGCTGTTAAACAACAGCAGTGTCTGTTTTGGCCTTGTCTTTTTCATTTCTGTCACATTTTCGCTCTTCATGAACCCTGCTGTGCATATTGTTTTTTAAATAATACAAAATGTAATTAAACTCAGCCCATGTGTATTGTAGATGAAAGTTTTTCCCTGTAATAGACAAGACATAAAATAGAAGATCCATATAATGTTGAGCAGTGAGCAAATTTCAGCATGAGTAACAACTGCACAGTGGCATCAACATGTGACTCACAGAATGGCATATCTACAGTACATCACTGAAATTTGTTGATATGTTTTGTGCAATTTTGTGTGGTTGGCTACATTCTAGCAGTCATAGCAAAATCAATTATAAGAGATTATTATAAGTATTACATAAGAGGATCAGTTATGTCATTTATAGAATCAATTAATTGTTATATATAGTCCACACATACAAACACACATAACCATTTAACTGATTATTTTTGGTGTTGTTGCATAGTGTTTTGTAATTGATGAATTGGTTGGTGCCTAGTTTATTTTGAGAAGAATGTCTAAAGTGTGCAAATAGTACTTGTTTTAATGCCGAGTGCAGATCTGCAGACATTAGCTATGTTTGGAATGTAATATTAGTTCCCCGTCTGTCGCTCACTTCGCTTCTTGTGTTGAAGAAGCAACACTAGGACTTTTCAATAGAAAGCACGCCACTCCAGCCTCCCCCTGCAATTGCTCCTTCTTCCCATGGGATTGAGAACGATGCGGCTGGCACTGAAGGCAATCTGGGGACGGCAGCGGGTGCAGCTCCGCCGGGTATGCCCCCTCGGACCACCCGCCCCCCAGCACGCACGTCGCCTCATGGCCAGCCTGCCTATCCTCTAGAGCTCGAGGTGGATGAGCATGCTGCTGCATCGGAGAGCATGGCGTCTGACACTGATGACTCCCCTGGGGTGCCGCCTTCGGGTCAGCATGCCCAGGCTGAGGCTGATGCGCAGATGACCGACATGCTTTCCCGAGCCACCACCAGCGTGGGGCTGGACTGGAAACCTCCGTCCTCCCCACAGCCATCGCGGTTGGATGACTGGTTCCTGGGGTCTGTGCGCCACTCACAGCCTCAACCCCCCGGGTCCCATTTTTCCCAGAAGTGCATGATGAGCTTACGTCTTCGTGGAGAGCACCTCTCTCCACTCGTCGCAAAGCCACTCGTTCATCTGCCCTCAACGGCGGAGCGGCCCACGGATATCCGGTGATTCCCCATGTGGATAGGGCTGTTGCACTCCACCTATTCCCCAGAAACCCTACCTTTTCTAAGTGAAAGAGCTATTTACTTTGTCTCTGGGTCATCTGGCCTGCAAATGACGTTCTCACGGCACTCTGTTGCCAGATCTCAACAGTCCCAGCATGCTGGACGCGGAGCCCCCGCCTTCAGCCCCACGACTGTTCCCCGACCGGCCGGTCCTGATGAGTCTAGAGGACGAATCCACTGGACATCCTCCTCAGTCACTAACCCGCCCCCTGCCGGGTGTGCGGAGCAAGGTAAGTGCTTTGAATCTTTTTTCAGCACCAGAGCCTCGGGACGCGTCTTCGCCTCCTGATGCCGTATTACCTGCTCCGCCCCGTTGCGAAGCCCCACAGGGTACCTCAAAAATAATCGGCCCCTTGGTGCCCCTAGCACGGAGTTTGGATGCGTGGCTTTCACTTCCCAACCTGTCTCGCTGGCTGGCCCGGACCATCCGACTCGGTTACGCAGTTCAGTTTTCCAGGCCTCCGCCCCCTTTTGTGGGCATCCACTTTTCCGCAGTACACGGCGAGCATGCCGAATCCCTATGCGCAGAAATCGCTACTCTCTTACTCAAAGACACAATAGAGCCTGTCCCTCCAACCGAGATGAAGAAGGGTTTCTACAGCCCTTACTTCATCGTACCCAAGAAAGGCGGCGGCTTACGACTGATCTTGGACTTGCGAGTTTTCAACCAAGCTTTTCACAAACTCCCGTTCAAAATGCTCACGTAAAAACACATCTTAACATGCGTCCGGCATCTAGATTGGTTCGCAGCGGTAGACCTGAAGGACGCGTACTTCCACGTCTCAATTCTGCCTCGACACCAACCCTTCCTACGGTTCGTGATTGATGGCCAGGCGTACCTCCCCTTCGGCATGTCTCTGTCCCCTCGCATCTTCACAAAAGTCGCAGAGGCAGCCCTTGCCCTGCTCCGAGAAGCCGACATTCGCATACTCAATTACCTCGACTACTGGCTTGTCTTGGCCCACTCCCGAGAGTTACTATGCGCTCACAGAGACCAGGTGCTCAGGCACCTCAGCCATTTGGGGCTTCAGGTCAACTGGGAAAAGAGCAAGATCACCCCGGTCAGGAGCATCTCTTTTCTCGGCATGGAGTTAGACTCCGTCTCAATGTCAGCACGTCTCACCAAAGAGCATGCACAGTTGGTGCTGGAATGCCACATTCAGCCCGGCCACAGTGGTCCCCTTAAAACTTTTTCAGAGGCTCCTGGGGCATATGGCATATGGCATATGGGGTTGATGCATATGAGACCGCTTCGGAACTGGCTTCGGACTGGAGTCCCGAGAAGAGCGTGCGCCACAGCACGCACTGTGTGATGGTCATCCCCGCCTGCCGCCAAACATTCAAACCCTGGACAGACCTCTGCTTTTTACGGGCAGGAGTACCCTTGCATTATGTCAGACAGCACCACCGCGGTAGTGTACATAAATCGCCAAGGCGGCATATGCTCCCGCCACATGTCACGACTCGCCTGTCGTCTCCTCCTTTGAAGCCAGCAGCGACTCAAGTCGTCCCCGGCAACGTCAATGTGGTAGCAGACGTGCTGTCAAGACAACGCTTGCCCAGTGGAGAGTGGAGGCTTCACCCCCAGTCGGTCCAGCTGATTTGGGAACGGTTCGGCAAGGCCCAGGAAGACCTTTTTGCCTCCCGAGACCTCCCACTGCCCGCTCTGGTATGCCCGATCAGAGGCTCCCTTCAGGGCAGATGCACTGGCACACAGCTGGACTGCGAGCTGCGCAAGTACGCATTTCCCCCAGTGAGCCTTCTTGCACAGGTCCTGTGCAAGGTTAGGGAGGACAAGGAACAAGTCACCCTAGTGGCTCCCTATTGGCCCACCCGGGCCTGGTTCTCGGACCTTATACTCCTTGCGAGATATGCAAATACTGTCTGGCAACTTCTCATTGGCCTTTTTCATAGATCAGAGGCATATTCGGCGCTCAAGAGAGACCCCTAGTGTCGCTTCTTCGACACAACTGCTCGTTCCCTCCATCAGGGAACGGAGGTTACATACGTAACCTAGACGCTTCCTACTCACTGAATACTGCACAGAATACACAGTATCCTGCATAAAATTTTGTGACGCAAAAAGCAAAAGGCCGTCACTACAACAACAATGAAACTGAAACATGGCTTCAAACTTGGTGAGGATTATTTAGTTTCTACAATTTTCACATTGAATCCCAGTATAAAGCCAAACTCATTTTCTACAAGACTAATCATAGTCTAAGAGACCGAATTTCTGTCATAACTCCATTATAACAAGTTTAGTTACTACATTTTGCTTTTGCACATGAGTATATTGTACAATCACATTGGATTTGAGTGCCATCCAGTTATCATCTTGGAATTTTTTTTCTTTGCATTTGTAATTCTGTTTGCACAGAAATGCATTTACTCGTAGCAGTCCGATCAACTGATGAGTCAAAAAAAAATAAAAAAAATAAAAAATAGTATTGGTTAGTATCACTGAAAATCAAAAGGCTAAAATCAGAAAAGGATACTACTATATAGATACTGTAGAAATATTAAGGTTAATAAAGCTGTATGGTATTTTGAAAGTCAAAGCGAACACATGGCCTTGAGGGAATACGGTATTTTGTGCAGTGTGCAGTGTGCTCTGTTGTATACAGCACATTTAACATATGTATTAGGTGTTCCTATTACTTCCTATAATGGAATAGGTATTCCATACATACATAAATTGTGCATAATGTGCAATAAATACTATATCATGAAGAAATAGTAAGAGTAGTACAGTATGTTAGTATGCTATTCCAAACATACCCATGCACATATTTATTCTCTCAATGTCTCACGGTATCCCACTTATTACCTCCCTATTTTACTTGCACAACACACATATACAATCATAAACTCAAACTTTGTCTACCATTGCCATCAGTTAAAGCAGTATAGATCGGTACGAGATAATTAGCCTACCAATAGCATTACTTACTGTGAGGTAGCAGAGGTGTTTATTGTACATGTGAATCAATGATGCCCAAGTAACCTCTGGAGTAGGAACTGTTATTATATAATTGATAATTTACATATTCATAAATGTACTTTAGAAACGTATTTTTAAAAAGCAATATTAATGAGCTTGTTAGTGACACTCTGTGTGTTTCCAGTACAGACACATGAGGACTGTCATATCATTCACTGCTACACTTGAATACATGCCCCATCTAAATCAGAAGAGCCATGATGGAGCAATCGCAAGATCAAAAGCTTCAACAATGCAATAAAATCCAATTAGGGGCAAATGTATGCAATTTCATAATGTATGATTCCCATTGAGACAGTGATAAAACAGACTTCTAAGTTCCTTCTTGTTTATGCATGAAAATTGTTCTGGCATAATATGAGGCAACTTTCAACTGAGAAAGTGTTCCCTGGTGCAGAAAGACTAAAGAAACAACCCTTAACCTCTGCAGAAAAGTTAGTGTTAATGTAAGAATCATAAAGGTATAGTTCAGCCAAAATTGAAGATGCTGTCTTAAGTTACTCACCCCCATGTCATTCTAAGCCTGTATGCTTTTATTTTTGTTCCATGGAACACACAATTAGCAGCTCTAGAAATACAATAGCTTCTTTTCTACTATTCTGTGCTGATCGGGCCAGCTGGTGTGGTTAGGTTTCTTTTTCCACTGTGGTATGTAACAGATCCTCATTTTGGTGACTGCAATTCGATGTTCATCAAGCACAAGTGTACATAACACACAGTGAACATAAGTACCACATGTTGTATCCCCATAAAACTGAGTACTTCGAATGATAAAGCATGGTTATATAATAAAATTCAGACTGCTTCTATTAGTGGCACCATTTTGGCCATCTCAAAATGGACTCTGGTCTCTCTCCTGGAGAAAGTGCCTTGGGAGATTCCAGTCAGAATAGACATGCAGAATTAAATGGGGTTGTTCAGTCAGAAGTTTCTGTTTAGGAAGCCTCGTTTCTGATTTGGGGAATTCACTATCTCTTAGAAAAAGTTGCAATAGAGGAGATTCCCCTTTCTCAGACAGAATGCAGCTTTTACAGCTGTTATTTTCTAGTCCTGAAAAAAGACAGCGGCTTGCATCCCATTCTGGATTTGAGACGTTTGAATTTCACTCTAATTTAATTTCAATTCAGAATATTGACGCAGAGACAAATAATGTCACAAGTCATTCATCATTACAGCGGAAACAACATAAAATACTCAGTCATTTTGGGGCATACAGATAAGTGTAAGACATCATTAGAGACTATAAAGGGTCTACTTTTATTTGTGTACCCTCACAATAACAACAACACCTCGTGCTTTTGTAAAATAAAGAAAATAAAAAGGGTGAGCTTACACCAGTCTCTATGTTCATGAGCATATATCTGAAACACGTCACAAAAATGAATTGAAACTCTGTGAATACTTATCAAACAAACATGAAACATATGTATAAAGAAAGATTAAAATGTCTACTTTTAAATAAAACAATTCAAAATTTAAAACAAATATTCTCCTGCAATGTAATCTGTATGAAACAAAGCGATGTACAGTTTCTCCTGGCTCTGCTAATTATCCCAAATATGATCACACCCACGGGCAGAGGGCGCTATTCATACAATAATGTGCTGAGTTGATCAATGCAAATGGTAAATGCCCCCCACCGTGTCTTAAAAACATAAAGTTCATTCACTTTTCTGTGCATTTGAAAGATCGCAAGGTACACAGGTGAAGAAACTCCTGGATAGTGATTAAGAGTTAACATTTTCCTCAGAAGAACTGCGGGACTCTGTTTGCATTTTGAAGAGAGACTTGATCCAGCCAAGGATACACTATTGGATGAGAAATTAATTTAGTTTTATTAGTTGACATGCTATTTTATATAAACATGTACATATCTTACTAGTGGGACTGTTGAGCCAGG
The DNA here is from genome assembly GCA_032164185.1 of Moxostoma hubbsi. Classification (NCBI taxonomy): domain Eukaryota; kingdom Metazoa; phylum Chordata; class Actinopteri; order Cypriniformes; family Catostomidae; genus Moxostoma; species Moxostoma hubbsi. The sequence goes on from JAVLUX010000025.1 coordinate 5,192,717, forward strand.
TTTCAGAGGCAAGTTTTAGTTACATTTAAATGCTGTTTCGGCTAAAGCAGGTATTTAAATTGTATGCTGTATGATATAAATATGATATGTAATATGATAATAAAATAATAGGAATGTTTAGATTCTATTTTATCTAGTGTTTTTTTTTTTTTTTCATTATCATTAACAAAGCTTGTGCTTACAAATATCTCTTTTTGTTTCTGTTTTTATGTGTAAATGCGTCAAACGTGATGTAAATATGCTGATATTAGAAAATCAGCATATTATTATGATTTCTGAAGGATCATGTGACACTGAGGACTGCAGTAAGGATGCTGAAAATTCAGCAAAGGCTTCCGCATTCCTTTAAGGGATTTTTCTGTTGTTTTAAAGGCACTCTCGGGTGCTCCATTCGAGCCCTTGGCAACAGCCACTGATACATTTTTGACTCTTAAAATGGACCTGCTAGTGGCATTGGCATCGTTTAAGAGAGTTGGTGATTTGCATGCCCTGTCGATCAATCCCTTATGTATGGATTTTGCGCAGGGTGTTCAAGGGTCATGTTAAGACCTTATTTGTGCTACTTGCCCAAGGTTATTTCAATGTAATTTTGCTCACAGACCATTAATTTGAGTTAGAGGAGTATGAAATTTACATATGCTTTTCCCAGTTCGGGTGTGTAGGGTGCACAGGTTGTTTAGATCATTTTTTATATCAGATATAATTAATTATTAATGTTTATTAATTATTAATTAATAATTCAATTTAATAATATAATTTAATTCGTTAAATTCTATCCTCGGGGCACCACTCTTTTACAAGAGAAAAATGATAGTAGGTGACTGATCCAGTCTCATAAAATTCTACCCTGAAGATTGAGTATTTTGATTGATAATCAAAACAATCAAAAAACGGAAGAAGCTAGTTGAATTATTGCCATACGAATCCAACAGTAATCTGGTTAAAGTAGGCTTCTAACAAGTCATCGATCCTGAAGTAATACGGGAGTTCTTTTCGTGGCAGAGGCTGGCTTCAACACAATATTCAAACAAACAACTAGGAGTACTTATTATAATATAACAAGATTTATTATAATCAAAAAGCAATGAACACTGCCAATACTAGATGAATATAATGCAAAAACATAAAATGGAAATCCTAACTAAATTGTGGAGCTATGTGCATGACTGCTCCCAGAAAGTTGCATAATGCCAACAAATCAATTTACAGCTTGCCAGATCGAGAAAGTACTGTCTTTAGTCAAATTCCAGGACTTTCAAAATCTGCGATTAACAATGAAAAAAATTATGTGATTAGTCGTGATTAAATATTTGAATCGACTGGCAGGCCTTATTGATTCACAAACAATTCTTCTTAACATGCTATTGTATATATGTTGTAGCTATATTGCATATTGAAACATTTCGGGCAGTGAAAATAATAAACAGTTTGTTTTTATGTTTCTCAAAACCCAGCTCCTGTTTATGCACGTTGGTCACCGCCATCCTGGAATAACACTTCTCACAGAGGACAGGGTTAATTGATCTACCTTGACTTCACACGTCATGTCCAAATTTAAGCCGCCTTCCAGTCGTAGAGTTCACAGTTGTCTGGAATGCAACACAAGAATTAGTAAGCTACCTTCACTAGGGAACAGAGCTCATAATTAAATGATGGCTTAATAGACTTATAATAAAATCTTTATCAAGAATAATGCAGTGCAATGTACAGTGACGTTCTGTACCAAACCCACCTTACAAACAGCCAAATACATTTATAATCATACTGCAAATAACTTGCCCGATTAAAATGACACTATGAAGCACATGGTCAATTCTTCACACTAAACTCTTTTGCCATGCATGTCACAGAGAGACATGATAAAGCTTTGGGAGTGCTCTCTCATTTTAAACCCAACTCTTAAGGCACAGTAGGGATTGTTGTGTTTGTACATTGTGATCACACTGTTTTTTTATACCACTGTGTTCACACCATGTCCCCTTTAACTGCATCCGTCAGTAGGTTGACAGAGGCTCTCCAGTGGGCGTTTCATTACAAAAAACAGCAGTTGCACGTAAAAGTGTCACAGTTAACTCTTTACTGTGTCATGCTCTCAGCATCTGAATTATTTGCTCTGATACATAATAATTCAAGTGGATAACAGGTTTTCATCAAACTGTATAGAATGCATAAACTGCTAGTTATAAATATTTATAAACAAGTTAAATTGGAAATTAAACCACGGTTATGAAGCTGTGATCTTAAATAGCCTAGCTAGATTATACATTCACCTTTGCCTACATTTTTTCGAAATAATTTTATGTTGCGCATACGAATCGCTACCTGGTGAAATTATGCAATTGTGTTTTTCATGTCACATTTCCTTTTAATGCCACTACACTGCATGCTCAATTATTAAGCAAGTGAGTATTCTGATCTCATCATTATTTCCATGCACATTCCAACTCCAAACCATACAAACTTGAATGCTTACTGGATTCAATCATTTTCAGGTGGTATGACTTTGTGTAATGAGGGAGGGTGTGGCGAAAGTGAGTAAAACCTCATATCAAGGTGTGCATAATTATTAGGCAGCTTCATTACCTCAGGTAAAATGGGCCAAAAAGAGATTTAACTGACACTGAAATGTCAAATATTGTAAAATGCCTTTCAGACGATGGAACACTCTTGAAAAAGCAAAACTATTGAGGCATGACCACCGTACAATCAAACGTTTTGTTGCGAATAGTCAACTGGGGCACAAAAAACGCATGGAGAAGCAAAGATGCAAATTAACTGCAAACGACTTGAGAAAAATTAAATGTGAAGATACCAGGAACCCATTATCCTCCAATCCCACCATATTCCAGAACTGCAACCAACCTGGAGTGTCCAGAAGTACAAGGTGCCAAGTGCTCAGAGACATGGCCATGGTCATGAAGGCTGAAACACGACCACCACTGAATAAGATTCACAAGTTGAAGCATCAAGATTGGGCAAATAAATAAATGAAGACAGATTTTTCAAAGGTTTTATGGACAGATTAAATGAGAGTGACTCTTGATGGACCAGATGGATTGGCCCGTGACTGGATCACTATTGGGCACAGGGCACCACTTCAAGTCAGGTGCCAGCAAGGTGGAGGAGGGGTACTGTTATGGGCTGCTATCATTAAGGATGAGGTAGTTGGACCTTTTCGAGTTGAAGATGGACTGAAACTCAACTCTCAAACCTACTGCCAGATTCTGGAAATTACTTTCTTCAAGCAGTGGTACAGGAAGAAGGCCATGATCTTTATGCTGGGCAATGCTGCATCAAATGCATCCAAGTAATCTACTGCTTGGCTAGCGAGCAAGGGCCTCAAAGATGCCCAAATAATGTCTTGGTCCCCTTCCTCACCTGACTTAAATCCTACTTGAACTTGTGAGAACTTGTGGGCCCTTCTCAAATGTGAGATTTACAGTGAGGGAAGACAATACACCTCTTTGAATAGCATTTAGGAGGCTGTGGTTGCTGCTTCAGCGAAAGTTGATCGTGAACAGATCAAGAAACTGACAGACTCCATGGATGGAAGACTCATGGCAGTTGTTGAAAAGAAGCGTGGCTATATTGGTAACTGAATATTGAAAGGCCAAAAATGTTATTTAATTGTCCATTTTTTTTTTTTTTAATTTAGTTGCCTAATAATTGTGCACACTAATAGTTGCCTAATAATTTTGCACTTTTATATATAGGGCTGGGTATCAAGTTCGTTACATTTTAGGCCCCGAGCGAAATGCCTCTAAACAATCGAGTATCAAATAATGTATTGTCGTTCGGTACCAAATTTCAATACCTAAGGGGTTAAACTTGTCAATATCATGATAAGCATGTAGCATGCTAGATGTGCCCAAATCAAAAGTGCCGGTGATTGGCTGTATTTAGGCATCAAGGATAAACAGTAGTTTGTGCCGGTTACACCCAGAGATGTGACTCACATGTTAGGCTGTAGTGTGTATGCATCCCAGCACCCTTAGATGTAAAAGATGTGGAAAAGATCAAAAGTGTGGCTACATTTCACCAGGCTCGATGCCAACAGTGCGTGATGCAATATTTGTGACAAGATAATTGCTGCCAAGTCATCCTCTCAGCATCCTCCTGCCACAGAGCATCCTTCAAAATCCCCACCACACAAGTCCTCCTCCAAAACTACCGATGAATGCAGCGGGGCTATTATTGTTACTCCGACAGGTAGGTTAACGTTTAGCAAACAAACCAGCAAACAAAATCGGCTAACTTGTAGTGGTACATGCTTGTTTACTTGTTAAATTAACATTTCTGTGCATGGTGACATAGTCCTATAAACTGGGACCTACGTAACGTTAGATATTGTTTGGATGTGTGGCTAAAAATAGCTAGCTAAATCGATGCTAAAAATACTTTAAGGTTGACAGTAACTGGTCAAGTTTATCTCACATTAAACTAATCGTGTTAAACCACACTTATCCTTAGGGTTGGCTGAATTAACAGTTTAGCTTTTTGTTTTTTTTTTCCTCTTCACTTTAATGTTATAGCATCTGCCCCTGCCGACCCTGGCATGAGGAGACCAGAATGCTCAGGAGTCTTTGAGTTTGTAAAAACGTAAACAAACTGAAAAAATAAAACCAAAGTTTATTTGAAGGTAATGTTTGTAATCTTGTTAAAACAGATTTCATAAAATCATCGTCAGAAAAGTATCGTTTAGGAACGGTATCAAAGTCAAGATAACGGTATCGATATCAACATTTTTTGAACGATACCCAGCCCTACTTATATATTCTCCTGAGAAAGGCAAAACTCACTTTTTCTTTGTTAAACATTCAGGTCTGAGGTTCAATAACATTTTGTATTTACCGAGAGCATTGTGTTTGTTCACCGATAAAATTAAACCTGAGGAATACAATTTGCCTAATAATTGGGCACGCAGTGTATAGGTTTAGGTATAAGGTTTAGAGCAGGGAGGTTGGTTTTGTTCATTTAAAATTAAATAGAGGTTTAACATTCGAAACCTCATATGTTTGGGAGAAAATTGTACTTGCTCTTATCATTTACCATTATACCACTTTTAATTTAGCAAACATGTCACTGCAGTCAGTGGTTCTCAGCTGAAAAATAGCTTTATGTACAATAAAAAACAGCTTTTTCTAGGCCATATGATGTAAATCGTCATCTCATGTGAGTGTACATAATTTTAAACATATTGTATTTATCAATATTACAATTTGTTTATTTAGGTGTACAACTTTTTATTATTATTATTATTATTATTATTATTATTATTATTTATTTTATTAGTGTATTTCTAATAATAACCCAAAATATAAAGATGAATCATTTTCTACAGGAAAGACAAATAGAATATCCTAATTGATTTTTAATTTAAAATGAAATATGACTGTAGACCATAACTTCGAATGAGAATGCCTGTCTCTGCTTTGTCTGTATCACTGTAAGGAATTGTGCTGTTTGGCCTATGTATACCTTCTATATTCCACTACCAATTAATGCTTCTTCCTGCAAGTTTTAGAGTTGTTACTTTTCAAGGTTACTCAAATGTTATTTTTGTTTGTCTATGAATGTACCTCCTGGGTGTGCTGAAATTATGGTTTAGTTGTATATACGTCTCTATTTCTTTTTAACAAGCTTAGGCCTATACATTAGAATTTTCATCTTCAAAGTTGATGTAAAAAGAGCTGCCCTAAGGGTAGAAGTTAACAATACTTCTTTTCAAAAAATAATGCATTATGATAATCTTTATTTTTTTTTATACACTAAAGAGAAGAAGAGAATATTACATTAGAATAGTGCCATATAAGCAACACCAGCATATTACACATCACAAATGCATGAAAAATTATAAATATAAACATTGTAAATAGAATGATACATTACAAACTTAGAAAGTTCCTTTGGAGAATACTGTGCTTTGAAGGCAAAAATGTATGCAGAAAACAATAAATTGTCCTATTATGACTTAATCAGAGTTAAAGGGTTATGACATGAGGAATACAATTTTCCTTGATCTTTTCACATATAAGAGGTCATTGTACTAAAAAATGCTGTATGTTTCAGAAATTACAACTTCTCTCTTAATAGAAAATTTGCATTAATTTAAACCAAGCTGCAAAAACGTTGCATTTGGAATTAATGGAACTTGTGACATCACATGATTCAAATACATCTGCATATGCAACACCTATTTTTCCATCATTACACCCTTGGCCTGCCCACAGATTCTCAATCAGTCACACAGGTGAAGAGAAGAGAGTTTGAGCCTCTCATGGGAGATTCAGCCTAAGTGGAATTACACAGAACACCTTCATGTGCCTGTTTGGATTTAAATGTTTTTCTACATTAACATGCACAGACAGATGTCTTTGATCACTTGATACATATATCGGGACACTTTTAAAAGACACAGTGTCAAGTTACAACTCTGAAGAGGTGAAGGTCTCTGTCATTCAGCTATTGCCCTGCTGTTTTGAGCACAAACTCATCATGGATTTATTTTGCCGTCTGCGCTTTAGTTGTTGGTGCGATTCAAGCTTTGCAAAGGAACTGTTATTGAAGGATGGGGCAGATAAAACACTCGGACACGATCGCAAGAAACGATCTCATCATGACTTATGTGATACCATGTTTACACTGGGTTAACACGTGTGAGTGTTAACTGTTGTGCTTGAGATGAAAAGTTAAATACATTTGGATGCAATGTGTTGGATGTGCGTAATGTGTAAACCCTGACATTACTTTTATAATGTTTTTGTGCATATTAATTTTTTTCCCATAGAGTTTCAAAAATGACTGTTCATTCGAAGGGCTGCACAATGTTAGCCAATCAGAACAGTGGGTGTTTACTTTGAAGTTTTAAGGAGGCCAAAACCAAGTGTTTCAGACAGGGGGCCAGAAACAGGAATCAAAATGATCATATCATACTAAATTATGTTTTAATAAAAAAAAACAACAACAAAAAAAAAACCACTTTACTGACATATATCACATATATCAGTGGACATCAGAGAAGATAATAAAACTATTTTTAAAAAAAAATAGTATTTCATGACCCCTTTATAGGTGATGTGTATTTCTCTTTTATGTTTAAATACTTGTCCTGTTCAAGTTCAATGTGGATAGACAAGTATAATTAAGCTATTTGCAAGTTGATTTCCCCAAATAATACAAACACTGTAGCTATGTTTAGAATAGCATACTACAGATAAAGCCTTTCACAAAGCACCTTTTTCATTCACTTTCATGCACCCATCAAGCAAAATCATGCAGCATCGATCAGGCAGGGTTTTCAGAATTTAGATAACGTTTTTAAGGTGCAGTCACATTTACCATACATTTTTTAAGAAGGCGTAGGTTGATGTTGAGCGAGACTTTATGATTGTTTTCAGTTCACAGTCAATAATCATCATATACAGTATATGCACCATTACAGTCCACCATTTGTATAAAAACTGTTTTATTGTACTTTTTTATCCAGCCACAGTGAATGCATGTTGTCTTCATTTGTCATGTATGTTTGAAGTCTCACTTTTGCTCACCCAGCCATATTGTCACAATGAATGCATGCAATCATCATTTGAAGTTAGTTTGTGATTAAAGCACTGAATTCAGCAGAAACTTCAGCATTGAATGCGTTTTGTGTTCTTCATTTGAATAAACCTGAGCATTTCTCAACTATTTGATGCCCTCGGTCACTTCCCAAGCTTGCTTCACTTCGCTGTCAATCCCAAAATCCATGCTCGGCTTCCATAGGAATTCATTGATAATGCTCGATTAGTTTCGCTCAACACGTGCCAGTGGAAATGTACCATAAGAAGATGGTATTTCACCCTCTGAATTTCACCCTGCGAAGATAAGCATATGGCTGTAAGCAGAGCTCCAAAAAGGGGTGTGAGCTCTAAACCACCAGCAATAGGTAGCCCTTAACCTAACCCTTTCCCTAACCCTAACTATGAGTGAAAGTGATGAACTCTTTTGGATTTGGAACAACCCTCTTTTGGAGTAACCTCACCCATTTCTGGAGTAACCCCACCCTCTTTTGGAGACCTCTGGCATGATGCCATACTTACTTGTCTGCAAAGATAAATGTGACGCCACATTTACACTTCACTAAATATCCACCATGGACACTACAGCAAGAGCGCCAAACCTCAGATGTTACAGTTTTTTCATCAGTTGTAGGTGAATCATTTCTCATGTGCATTTTACATTGTAAACTTTTAAGAAATGCTCTACTCTTACTAAATCATTCTAATCACAATAGGAGCTGTGGCACTTTCAAAACATGGTTCTGTCTGACAAAGTAACAATGGCTCAACCAATGGTACGATTTTGGGGCAGGACAATCTGTATAATAAGCAAATGACAGTTGGTTGCAGTTTTTGGGAAACCTGCTTAAAGAAAGTTATCTAACGGTGCAGAAAAAATACTCACTTCAACTTTCACAAAGCATTTAAATATGAATGTAAGTGTAATAATGTCCAAATTGTATTTGAGACTGGATTCTCTTTGTATGGTGAGGAAGCTTCCAAAAAGGAATCAGGGGATTGTTGGTGGTGAGTGATTTTCCTATAATGCACAACGGAGATGCTGTCGAGAACACAGCAACCTGTCTCGAGCCCAGTAGTGAACTTGTCCTTCTTTGATGGTCTCACAGACACTTTTTCTGTGATTAAAATCTCTGTCACTTCTGTTGGCTCTGCATTGAAAACAACAAGCATTGGGCAACAATGGCTTGAAAAAATAGTTTAGTCATGATTAATGTTTTGAAGAATGCTCACACAGCCCTTTGTTATACAATGGAAGTATGTGTTTGTGTTCCAAGGAAGAAAGCAGCATGATCTCATGAAAGTTACGTGAATGTGGCGTCATTTTTGCAAAATGGTATTACTTTGTTCATTACATGTATTGCATTAGTTCAGAGGTGAAATGTTCACTGTGTGGCACTAAAAGTGTGTTACATTTTATCTCTAACAGATAAGGTTTTGAGGTTATGCTGTATGGAGTTTTAGATCAGCAAAACATTTCTCCCTATCCAAAGCTTTAAACCTAAACCTAACCGATAGTGTCATAAAAGCAAATCTGAAATGAAAAACGCAAATGCTGAATCAACCAAATGATTTTGTGACAATGTTGGCTCTGTCATGCTACTTGGGACTCATTCCCTGGTCTTTTACATGTCACAAAAAGATTGTACTTTGAACTATGAGTTATATCTATCAGAGCTACTGTGAAATTTTAACGTAACTGAACATGCTTGTAAATGGAGCTGGTTATGTAGCATCACCTTCATGTACTGAAGGAAAAGAGTTTTGTTGTTACAAGATAGCATTGTGTGAGGAACAAGGTGTAACATAGTTGTTCATAAACTGATAATCTGCAATTTTACTCGTGAATTGTAAGAAGGTGAAGGAAATTGTTGTTGTCTAGTGTTGATATGGAGAACAAGCCACATTCTTGGTGTAGTAACATGATTCCATGAGACCCGGTTGGAAGAAAGTCATACAGGTTAGAATGTCATGAGGGTGAATAAATAATGACAGAAATGTTATTTTGTGCTTTTGTAAAGTGTATCAAATTTGTCCCAAGGTTTAAGATATTCACACACAGGACATGTTGAGTCCTGACCCCATTGAGTTTTGCCCTATTGATATAATTTTATAAACTCAGCAAAAAAGAAATGTCCCTTTTTCAAGACACTGCATTTTAAAGATTATTTTATAAAAATCCAAATATCTTTACAGATCCTTATCGTAAAGGGCTTAAACAATGTTTTCCATGCTTGTTCAATGAAACATAAACAATTAATGAACATGCACCTGTGGAATGGTTGTTAAGACACTTTTTTTTAATAAAAACAGACAGTAAAGAGACCTTTCTACTGACTCTGAAAAACACCAAAAGAAAGATGCCCAGGGTCCCTGCTCATCTGCGTGAACGTGCCTTTGGCATGCTGCATGGAGGCATGAGGACTGCAGATGAGGCCAGGGCAATAAATTGCAATGTCCATACTGTGAGATGCCTAAGACAGCGCTACAGGGAGACTGGAAGGACAGCTGATTGCCCTTGCAGTGGCAGACCACATATAACAACACCTGCAAAGGATCAATACATCTGACTATCACACATGCGGGACAGGCATAGGATGGCAACAACAACTGCCAGGAACTTACACTAGGAATGCACAATCCCTCCATCAGTGCTCAGACTGTCCGCAATAGGCTGAGAGAGGCTGGACTGAGGGCTTGTAGGCCTGTTATAAGGCAGGTCCTTACCTGCCTCACACCGGCAACAATGTCACCTCACAGCAAGAACTGGCAAATCTGGTGCAGTTCATGAGGACTACACTGCACTGCAGTACTTAATGTAACTGGTAACCACACCGGATAATTTTGATTATTTCTTTTAGTCTCATGTCTGTGAAACTTGTTCAGTTTATGTCTTGGTTGTTGAATCTTTTTATGTTCATAAAAATATTTACCTCTCCGGGAATATTTACCTAAAATATTTGCCTCTCCGGGAACCAGCACCTTATCGTGGTGGAGAGGTTTGTGTGCCCTTATGATCCTTTGGGCTGTGTTGTCTGGAGCCAGGTGCTCCTGGTAGGATCTCCCAAGGCAAAGTGGTCTCAGGTGAGGGGCCAGACTAAGAATGGTTCACAAAGATTCCATGGAAAAAACGGCAAGAGGAGGAGTTACCCTGCCCGGAGGAAGCCCGGGGCCCCCGTCTGGAGCCAGGCCCAGATGGAGGGCTTGTTGGCGAGCGCCTGGTGGCCGGGCTTGTCACGGAGCCCGGTCGGGCACAGCCCGAAGAAGCAACGTGACACCCCCCTCTACATCCCTTGGGCCCACCACCCATTGGAGAAACCGCAGGAGTCAGGTGCGCTGCCATATGGGTGGCAGTGAAGGCCGTGGGTCTCGACGGACCAGACCCGGGCAGCAAAGGCTAGTTCTAGGGACGTGGACATGACCGAAAGAACTAGGTCGCGAGTACAAGCGGCCGAAATGGGCTTCCTCAGAAGGGTGGCGGGCTTCTCCCTTAGAGATAGGGTGAGGAGCTCAGTCATCCGCGAGGAGCTCGGAGTAGAGCCGCTGCTCCTTTGCGTGGAAAGGAGTCAGTTGAGGTGGTTTGGGTATCTGGTAAGGATGCCCCCTGGGCGCCTCCCTAGGGAGGTGTTTCAGGCACGTCCAGCTGGGAGGAGGCCTCGGGGAAGACCCAGGACTAGGTGGAGAGATTACATCTCCACACTGGCCTGGGAACGCCTCGGGGTCCCCCAGTCAGAGCTGGTTAATGTGGCTCGGGATAGGGAAGTTTGGGGCCCCCTGCTGGAGCTGCTGCCCCCGCGACCCGACTTCGGATAAGCGGTTGAAGATGGATGGATGGATGGATGATTGAAAAATATTTACACATGTTAAGTTTGATGAAAATAGAAGCAGTTGAGTGTGAGAGGAAGTTTCTTTTTTGCTGAGTTTTATGTTGGTGAACTATTCATGAAAATCTAAAACAAATGGAAATATTTATCAACCTGGCCACTCTGCATTGTTTCCAAATTAAAATAAAAAATATCCTCAGCTTTAATAAAAAAAAAAATGTCATGGAGTGAGCTTTTAAGGGCCAAATTTCACATGGCATGTTGATTCCTAGAACAAATTAAAGCCAATCAGCAAATGCATCAACAGTGGGTGCTATCGATGGATTTTCTAGATAATGGTTTTAATGCACACGATACAGCCAGCGACTCCAGAGAAATTGGTGGTTAATTATTGGAGACTGTCAGTTAGGTGTCTATTCATACTTCCTAAAGACAGACTGGGGATTAGAAACTGCACCTTTGTCACGCAACAGTACATGAGAAACAATGATGATGCAATTTATTTGCACCTGAAGAAATTGTTAATATATTGGGAAGAAGGAAATAACAGTTCACACAGTAGTCCAGCAACCATGGATAGCATGTACACGTTAGCAATCACATTTTCTCAAAAAAATACAGAATCAAACCAATTTAACATTCAGTGCATTTTGAATGCGAACGGCAATCTCCTGACAATTTAAATGGCCTGGATCACCTGCTTGAATTATCACGGACTGCTCGTCATGATATGTGAATCAGAGGAAATTTTGATCTGATCCTGAAGTTTTTGATTCTGGCTGATGGAATATGCGCTGACGTGGAAGATATTAGATTACCGCTCGGCAGGAACAAAACGTTGGATTTTCATGAAGATCATGAATTACTTCTGTTTAAATGAGATATCTGCATATTTGCAGATGGCATATAATAGAAGTTGAATTCATATTTGCCTTTTATCATTAGAAAAGTTGCAGGGAACTGCGGAGGCGAGGCTGAATAATCTATCAGCCTCGCCTCCGCAGTTCCCTGCAACTTTTCTAATTTTGACCTGTGCTAATTTCTCTCCGCAGACCTCAGCTCAGTTCGGTGATTATGAAGTTTCTCCAACAGCCAGGGGCTAGAGTGTGTGGCACGTGCTGGCCTGGAGATAAGAGTACATACACGATCATGGCAAGAAGTAAATGTTGAGTAAAGAGCATTTGTAGCTTCATTTAAATCAAGTGAAGTGAAATGGTTAGTGGAGGAAAGGGATGCAGAGACTATGAAAGAGAAGCGAGCGGTTGAGATTGAGCGACGTTTACGGCGGAAGGAGACCATAGGTGGAGTAAGAGCTAAAGAAGAAGGGAGAGTAACAGAAAACTAAATTTATATAAAATCTAAATGACAATATAAATTATGTAAGATATGTAGAGGGGTAACAAGGGGATTACTGGAGACACAATTACGTGTAAGGATGAGATCTAGCTGTTTTCCTGCTCTGTGAGTTGCAGGGGTGTGCTGTTTTATAAGGTCACACTCGACACGTCCAACAGCATCAGTGGTTGTCTAGAGATCCGTAGTCCAGTTCCGAAGGAACGTGCGTGTTTAAGCTTGTCTGGCCATAGTTCGGTTACACTCTTCTGCAAAACATGAACCAGCAACTTTTGGGTGAGCGAATTTGATCAAATCTTATTCAATCAAATGTATTTATGCAAATTATTTAGCCGCTGGGTGCAGTTAAAACTACAGACTAAAAAAGAAATGTGAAGGCTGTTACAGATTTGATGTCAGCTTATATGCACAAACTTTTTTTTCACAAAAGATAAATCGATGATGAAAACCAAACCTTCAAAGGAAATACACAGTCAGCGTTCACAATACTTAACATCATCAAATTGTTTTTTTCATCATTTCTTAGGATTATTTATTTATTTATTTATAAGTATACGATTCCTGTTTTCAAATTCATGTGTGCAGGGCAAACAAAGGCTAATTGTCTCCTCATTGAATGGGAGGATAATAAAGAAAAAGTAAAAACAGACATAATACCCTTTTTTTAGTTTTAGGCTACTTTTTTTTTTTTTCTAAATACAGTTCATCATTAGATTGCCATTGTTCTCTTATGTGTGTTGATACTGACAAAGATACAGACTTAAACATATCTAAATGATCTTCCTCAGTTTTCATAAACTATAACCATTGTATGTTTTTATTTTCAAAGTAAAGGGTGTGAGGACATGGTTGTTCATCATTTACAACCAGACCATAACATTTAAAATCAGACCTTAAAAATGTTGATTAAATACCTTTTTAATGTAATTACATAATATTTTAATGTAAATAAATGTATATTAATAACAGTTTTGTTTTTCAAGTTATCATGTTAGTTACAACGTGTTATTAACTCTCCCCTTCCCCCAAGGAGAGTACCTGCACTTTCTTTCTTCCAATTCAAAAACTGCTCATAACATTAACTGTTTACATGCTAAAAACTTCATGATGCGGTCTCATCAATAGTTTTACTTTCCATTCAGCACACAACTGAATAAAACAGGCTGCATGACTATGATAAATGATTATCATATCATATTATCGCACTTCTACCTGTACATGAATGACTGCTCTGCAAAAGACCCATCTGCTAAGCTCCTGAAGTTTGTAGATGACAACATGGTCATCTGCCTCATCTGCGATGGTGAAAAGTCTGCATACAGATAGGAGGTTGATCAGCTGGCTGTCTGGTGCGGTCACAACAACCTTGAGCTGAATATGCTCAAAACAGATGATAGTGGACTTCAGGCTAAATCCCCCCGCGCACCCCCGGTCATCTGCCTCATCCGGTTTGGTTCAGTTACCAAATCAGACAGAAGGAAAGGACGGTTAGGACTACTAAGAGGATTAATGGTGCCCCCCTGCCCACCCTCCAAGACCTATACGTCTCCAGATGTAGGAAACGTGCAGGTAGAATCACTCTGGTCCGCACACCCTGCTCATTCCCTCTTTGAAATGTTGCCCTCTGGCCGGCGCTACAGAGGCACAGGAACAGTTTTTATCCTCAGGCCATTTTCCTCATGAATCAAAATTAATAGAAAGCATACACATCCAAACAAAACAATGAATGCAGGTGCATGACCAAAAACATATGTCCACTTAAACTCTAAGAAAGCACACTGTTGCTCCCAAAAAATGTATTGAGCTCACCACAGAAATAAAACGTGACGTTTTGAGCTACATGCTCTTCATCAGACAAAATTGACACTCACCAACACACCCATACACTTGTGTATACCAGTCAAATAATTACATGACAGCATGACCCTAAAAAAGAAAAAGAAAAAAATCTGAATATATAAACAACCATACATATAGCATAAATATACCTAAAAAGAACCTCTAATACAACAATTACTTTAATTTATGGTATATGTTTTCTATATATAATTACTATAATCTTTATACTTAATATTACATAATTATTTGTTATTACATATTATATTATAATAATTATTTGCCATTTGTTTCTTAAAATCAATGATACAATGGCTAAAACATCAGGTGAAAACACCATCATACTACCATGTAAACACTAGAAACAGGTAAACACAATTGTTGGAGTTAATTTTCTTCTTGAACAATTAAACTTCTCCCCAATAGTGCAATAATGTAAATACATATCTCATGTATATATGTAAATTCACATATTTAATTAAATAACTGTACATACCACTACCTTGCACATACATTACCACTTGCACATGTGCATATGCCATTCTTTTATATTTCCTATTATTTGTATGTCTATTTATACTCTTACCTTGTTTTATATTATGTGTCTCAGTGTAATGTTCTGTGTGCACTTGGTTCTCCCATAACCAAAAAATAATAATAATTATTATTATTATTTATTTAAGTACTTGAGAACACTTGGCAATAAAGCTCATTCTGATTCTGATTACTGCAAGAGTTAGTTTAGCATATAGGTGTGAGGGGACTTCAACATTTCTCAATTGCACAAATTAAAAAATACATATACATATTCATCTCACACTTGCTTTTTCTCGCATGCCAGTGATTACTCCTCCATGTGTCAATCATGCCGAGATCTACTTTTATATGTAATTTCATCACTGAGAAGCTTTACCTGCAAACTTAGTAGTGCCAAAAATCACAAGCAGCCTCAAGAATAGACATATTTGAAGTATCAGTGGCTGTGTAACACTTTTCCTTGAGCAAAGTTTGTTCAAAGGGGAAAGGGAGAGCTACAATAGAAAGAGCGCACTCGCGTGCATGGTTGCCAGATTGCACAAAATAAGTATAACATTAGGTGGAATTTTTATATTAAAGATAATGCTTTTTGGAATTTTATAATGCTTTTTGGAATTTTACCTTCCCTTTAGTGTGTAATATAGCTGTTTGTGCATGTAAAATGTCTGCAAAGTTACAAATCACAAAGTAAATGCAAAAGGGATTCATTCTCTCCTACAGACTACACTGCTCAAGACATACAAGAAACGTTTCTTCCATA
Source organism: Moxostoma hubbsi (assembly GCA_032164185.1). Lineage (NCBI taxonomy): Eukaryota > Metazoa > Chordata > Actinopteri > Cypriniformes > Catostomidae > Moxostoma > Moxostoma hubbsi. The sequence goes on from JAVLUX010000025.1 coordinate 5,208,583, forward strand.
AAGTATCTACATTACTATAATGCCCCTCTAAGGGCTACTTTGGCCCACCCTCAAACAAATGTAGTTATTACAGAGGCCAGGATGAGTTGGGTTAGTGTTGTCGCCATGTGGCGAAGACGCTGTTTTCATCACTACAAAAACAAAACCTCTTTGTTTGGACTTCCAAAGGCAGACAGATTGAAGTATCAGTGGTTAAATTTTATTTTAATTATTTAGCAGTATAACCACAAACAATTCCGTATTTTCAAGATGGTTACTGCTGAAAGATGGTGGAGTTCCCACTTTGTTGTGACAATCTGGCATTTCAGGGTGATTATTTGTGGATTTATCTACTACCAAGTGTTCAAATCCAGAGTTTTGTTTTGTAGCTACGGTGTACACTCAGTGCACTGCTGTAGGACTCTGCTAACCTGCTAGCTAACGGTATTAGGTTGAAATAATTTAGCTAATCAGCTGCAGGCCGACTTTTACATACAATTGTGTATAATTATGCAGATCGTTTGTCGTTCTTACTATCATGAATATTGATCAAGTGTGGAGATTTTTACAAACAGTCGTTTTACATCTGCAATTCATGGTAGTGCTCAGCTAACTTGCTATGTAATGTTATTGTTTTGGTAAGGGTTTACTATTCAGCTGTGTGCTTCTTTTACCTTAAACTGTGCAACAAACTGGAGAGTCTTATATAATTATGGAATTACAAGCTGTAATGTTACAGCCGCTATCCACGGTAGTCCACAGCTAACATGCTCACTAACTGGAATTAAGCCTCTGTTCTCTGTTCATATCTCAGGCAAAAAAAGTTCAGCTACACCCATTCCAGCAAAAGATGACTAATGCTGGCCACATTAAAAAATGTTGAGGGCCAGATCTGGCCCACGGGCAGTAAGTTGTCCAGGTTTGAATTATGTGAATCAGATGCAGCAAGGAAACAAAATTAGCTGTTTCTTGTGGGTTCCAAAAATGGAAAAGAATGGATTACTGGCATCACTCCAGTGATTAGTGTACATGTACTTGAAGTTAATTTTAACTTCAGATACAAACTGCCAACGAGCCCACTGAAGTTGCTCCAGTGGCCTGTCAGTTGCCATAACATGAAGGCATGACATATTGCACCCATGACATGTACTGCGCCATTTGGGGGATTGAATGTTTGTCTTTATAAAAATAAATAGATAAATCTATAATAATAAATAATATAAAGTATAACAAATCAAGTTGTTTTTAGTTGTAAATGATGTAGTAAAGTCATCAGGAAAGCATATTGTATTAACAATATGCCCTAAACAAAATGACAACCCTAAGCCTAACCTTCAGTATACAAAAATGTTGGAATGAAGGAAAAAGAAACCTTCGAATTGCACTAATCATTTATTCGGTAAACCAGAACATTTGGCAGCAACTTCTACATAGGTCTGAAAATGGTCTGCCCTTTTGGGAGAGAACAGTTTGTTGGTGAACCAGTTCATCATCTTTAAAGATACCACTTGTGACCAAAATTAGTAAAACAGACTAAATTCTGGGGACAAAAATTGGAGACATGATTAAATAGGGCCTATCTTGAGACATTCCTCCCGAAGCAAGTTTCCACCTCAAAACCCTGCCAACAAAAACATTTCTTGCAGTTAATAGATCAGTTGCTTTTTATGGAGAAGCTAAAGAAAAGAGCATCACACCCAAGCATACACATCGGCCAGCCCTGCTCAGTTTGGCTTGTAAGGCTTACTGGCTGATCCATAGATGGAGGATGGTTGCCAAGAAGGGGGTCTGGAAATCCTCCAAGACTCAGTTGTGTTTGATCTGCTGACCTTCATGAAGCCTCAGGCAGGTGTGTTTTGCCAGCTTTGTCCCCAAATGATTGTGCATTATGGGGTAAGAAGGGGGAATGGCAGCTCTGATAAGGCTTGCCTGGCATAGCGACATAGAGATGCTCGCCACCAAGTCAACGGAGGACAATTTGTGAGTGAGAGTTTGTCAGATCGCTCCTGTCACTCTACAATTTCAGAGATCCCACAAGACTAGTGCATGTAAATAATTTAGAGGAAATCTGCCATGCATTTTGAAACATCGATCTTATTTGGGAATTTAACAGGGCTAGACATGGACAAGATTAGGGATGTGTCCGAAGCCGAATACCTTAAAAAAAAAATCAAAAAATCAAAATCAAATCACTTTATTGTCACACTACTGTGTACACGAGTGCAACAGCAGGTGAAATTCTTGTGTGCAGTTCCGAGCAACATTGCAGTAATGACAGTGACGAGACATAAACCACTTTACAATAACATATTTACACAACACAATTTACATAACAAATGTACACATATTTACACAACAATTTACATAACAGATGTACACAATACACACAATGTAGAATACACATACACTAGATAAGGGTATAAATATATATATATATATATATATACACTAACTGAATTGGGAGAATATATTGACAGAGTGATGATTAATAAAGTGCAGTGCTGATTGTTGATCGTGAGAGATCAAGTGTTCAAAAGTCTTATTGCTTGGGGGAAGAAGCTGTCATGTAGTCGGGTGGTGCGGGTCCTGATGCTGCGATACCGCCTGCCTGATGGAAGCAGTTCTACCAGAAAGACTCGGGAGAATAAAGCTAGTGCAATTAACCATTTATTGACAGCTCAACAAGCAATGATAAGTTCTTTGGCGTAGGCCCCGTCCGAAGCTCGCAGTCCGGGGGTCCGGACTCTGCATTTCCTGCCTGGCGGTGGAGGCAGGGGCGCAGCCGAGCCCCAATGAGGTATGGGAAGGGACCATCCTGGTGGTGGTGGGGAGGATGGAAGGGAAGAAATCGTCTTGGTGGTGGGGAGGGTGGAGGTGAATGAAAGCGTCAGCATCTGCGAACTCAGACAAGTGTAAGTACCCATCTTTTATACTGCAAGTGTTAGAACGTGATTGGATAAAAGAGAAGGAATGAGTGACGTAACAATTGAGTCTTCCTGGCAGAGCTTATGCTAGAGCTTCCATTGAGAGCAGCCCATGACTCGGGTGGCTGGAGTCTCTGATAATCCTCCGAGCTTTATTCACACACCGTCTGTTATATATATCCTGGAGGGAGGGAAGCTCACCTCCGATGATGTTTCTGGCCGTTCGCACCACCCTTTGCAGGTCTTTGCGGTTGTGGGCGGTGCTATTGCCGTACCAGGCGGTGATGCAGCCAGTCAGGATGCTCTCTACGGTGCTGGTGTAGAACCGTGTGAGGATGTGGTGGTTCATTCCAAACTTCCTCAGCCGTCTCAGGAAGAAGAGGCGCTGGTGAGCCTTCTTCACAACGGCCTCAGTGTGGACGGACCATGTGAGTTCCTCAGTAATGTGGACACCGAGGAACTTGAAGCTGCTGACTCTCTCCACCGGTGCTCCATTAATGGTGATGGGGCTGTCTTTCTTCCTGAAGTCCACCACAAGCTCCTTGGTTTTACTGACATTGAGGGAGAGGTTGTGCTCCTGACACCAGCGTGTCAGAGTGTGCACCTCCTCTCTGTAGGCTGTTTCATCATTGTCAGTGATCAGAACTACCACCGTCGTATCGTCAGCAAACTTAATGATGGCATTGGAGCTATGTGTCGCCACACAGTCATGTGTGTAAAGGGAATACAGGAGTAGGCTGAGAACACAGCCCTGTGGTGCTCCAGTGTTGAGGGTCAGTGATGAGGAGATGTTGCTGCCCATTCTAACCACCTGACGTCTGCCTGACAGGAAATCCAGGATCCAGCTGCACAGCGAGCTGTTTAAGCCCAGAGCCCTATATGCAAAGGCATGGATAATGATTACAAAACGAATAACAAATTCATAGAAAAAAATATTAGTTTGACTGATTATCCAAAAAGCAAAAGGATATAGCAACATTTTAAATAAACATATCCAAAAATTACAAATAAAATTTCAATCTGTGCAGCCAGTATTTCTAAAGTGTAAACCTTATGAATAAAAATGCGCACATTGTGATTTCAAATCAGATGTGAATGGTCTCGACTCCGTTTGCAGTCTCTGTAAATTTTGCACATCTGGAGCTTATCGTGTGCAACATTAACCAAGAATCGACATCAAATACATTTTACACTTCTTGAAATGTCTATGTTAATGTATTACACAATTCATACATGATTCTTATGTATTTATTTATAGCTGAAACCTGAGCATGATGTTAAAGTCCTGACCTGAAGTGATGATTTCACGTTGGAACTCATCTATCTGTCTCTTAAATTTGACTTTATGCCAAAATGTTTTTTTTTAAATGTTCCATAAAGGTTTACCCCGGTCCCGCCCTCCACCGTGCCACATCGGAATATTCCTAAACTGAATCATCCCTTTCTTCTTCTTCTTCTTCTTCTTTAAAGTGTGCTAAATTTGAAAATGTTAAGTGTTCTTGAACTCTGTAAGGTGATATATACATGTAACATTTTTATTATTATTATTATTATTATTATCATTATTATTATTAATATTTAACTATATAATGGTGTCATATTGTAAAAGTTGGACTTATGGGACTTTCACCTGTTTGTATGCTATATTGATTTTAATTTAATTTAACATTTGAATTTGTAGTTATTATTCCCTGCAAAAATGTGTGCTTGACATTTCACATATTGCTTGACACCTCATACCTCCAGAATAATTGTTATACATGCACAGACAAAAGAAAATTCTGTTTCATGCAGATAATAATATCTGAAATACCAGGAGAAACCACAATATATTCCAAAGTTAATGTAGCCTACAAATTCAGCTTCATCTAATGATAAAAACTCCCCTAGTCAAGATGTTCATTTAGGGACTCCGGGATGCCCTTAAGATAGATATTAGGGCTAATTAGGGTGGCTGTGACTCAGTTGATTGAGTGGGTTGGCCACTAATCGCAGGGTTGGCGGTTCGATTCCTGGCCCACATGACTCCACATCTCGAGTCACAGTGTAAAGCACTTTGAAAACTGCTAAGGTTAAAAAAAGCACTATATAAGTACATACCATTTACCATAATTAGAAATGCAAAATCGCTAAAATTAATACATGGATTTATTGAGAAATACAGTTGTTCAATCATTGGAAATCCCTTAAAAAATATATTTTATTTGCACACATTTGTGAGAATGTCAGATGATTGACAAGACTAGCCCTCCATACTGAGATGAGAATTGATGCATGTCACTACACTGATGTTTCCCTTATGATAATGCCTAATAAATATTTTCATAGCAACCATTACCAATCAAAAGCAACCTAATATCGGTATTATGTGCAGGCATAATGAGCTTCATCAGTACTCATATTTTCATGATGGATCTCGTCCAGTTAATCAAAAGGCGATTGCTCGAGTGGCTGAATGTCAGCAGGCTAATGGTTTGTTGGTTTACAGTACACTTCATGGCGGTAGATAAATCTCAAGAAGCATGTTGACCCAGAGCCAGCCTCAACATCCAGCAGTATCAATGATGATAATTTTTATGAAGATGTTAACCTTTTGGTGACTTACATATGTCCGTAATGCAAAAAAGAACAGAAACTCTCCAACAAAATATGATATGCTACCAGAGTTGGAAATAAGAAATGTGGTATGCTTGTTTGTCCGAAAGTTGCTTGTCAGAATTGACCCCAATCTATGCCCAAATCTATATACTGACTATAAACTCAATCCATGTGTCCTTCATAGACCTTAGCCAGAGTAAACAGACTATTTAAGTTGACTTGAATGAATAGGAGACTGAGGGATAGAATTGAAGTCTGTTCAAGATGCAGTACAATATACTGTACCTTTATGTCAGTCATTTATTCAGCTAAAAAAAGTTTTTTTTTTTTTTTTTATAGCACTCATGACCTTAGGTTTTTGGCCAAATGATACTTCTACCCCTCGCAACATAATTTATGTGTGTGTCAAATTGCATCTACTAAACGAAAAGTCTATCAAAATACTTACCCCACTATTAAGAGATAAAATAGTATAGAATTGTGAATAACAAAAGCTGCAATACAGCTGGATCGGCTTCTGTAATTTTGAAAGAAAACAGCATTTTTTTTATGCTAACGTGATTGTCTTTCTCTGCAATCGAAATTACAGTAATGCACAGTGTCTGTCTGCACTAAGATACTGCTCCTATCTGAGCCATGTAAAAAAGTAATTTGATATTGGTGGATTTGTAACATTGGATTTTATTTTATATATATATATATATATATATATATATATATATATATATAATAAGGTAGGGTGTGCAAGTAGTGACAACTAACCGCTGTGTAACGAACTGAAACGGGAGAGGATCTATGTGCAGCTTTTATTGTAGCCAAGAACAAGAACACCAGGAATAACAAAATCCACGAGGAATGTAAGGCTAAACAAAAACATGAAATAACTGACAAATGGACAGGAGGGAAACAAGGGCTTAAATACACAAGGGGAAACAAGGAACACCTGGGAAAACAATCAGGGAAATGGAACCAATGAGGGGAAAACCAATCAAAAAACAGAACTACAAAGGACTACAAAAAACAAACTGGAAACAGGAACTAAACAGGAAACTTCAACATAAAAGCACAAAACAAAAGACAACAGAGAACATGACACGCTGATTATCCTCCCAATTTTTCTGGAGGTAGGAGGTGTCATGCAATATGTGAATTGTTAAGAACACATTTTTGCAGTGAATAATAAATAATAATTCGGCATTGTGATGCCCATATAGTTTACAGTTTACTGTTTATATCAGTAAATTATATAAACTTAATATACTAGCCACATGATGACAAAGTTCATCAAGAGTGGTTCTTCCAGGAGCAATGACCAATAAACATGTAGAGACACATGTGCACAAACACAAAACATTATCAGAGTAACACATGTGACACTAAAATTATACAATATATATTAACTTAACTGGATAAATATAACACACAACACCCCACTCTACATAACTGATTTAAAAAAAAAAAAATATATATATATATATATATATATATATATATATATATATATATATATATATATATATTATACAAAATACCATATATGTTAAGATAACTATCTGTAAACTGATTTTTTTTTTTTTTTTTACTGTAGCATTTTTACATTCTTTTACCGTTAAAATTACTGACAAAATGTGGGTTTAATTACAATATGTCAATAAATAGTAATAACAAAAATTTGGTTTGTTTGGAGAAATATAATCCTCAGTAACATTAATTCGGCACCAGGTTGACATTTGGAAATCCTTTTTTTTTGTTTTTTTTTTGTTCATGAAACAAGTCGCTAAAGTGATGTTCCCTGTCTGTCGCTCACTTCAACGTTGTGTCAAAGAAGCGACACTAGGGGTCAAATTTAAATCTCTCTTGAGCGCCGAATATGCCTCTGATCTATGAAAAAAGGCCAATGAGAAGATGGCAGACAGTATTTGCATACCCCGCCCTCGGACATACAGGTATAAAAGCGGGGAAATACGTCGAATTCATTCAGAAATTTTCTTCGGAGCCGATGGTTGTGCATGCAGTCAGCTGCGAGTCATACACCCTTTCCTGTTCCTCTGACACTTCTCTGCTGTTGGATCTACGGCGCACTACAGCGGCTTTCTCCTTCTCTGCACGGCAGTGCAGTTTGCCCCTGGGCGCTTCGACAAAACTTAAGAGTTTATTAAAGAGTGATTTTTTCTTGTAAAAGAGTAATTTCCTCTAAAGAGCAATACACAGCAGCGTTGAACGTCCTTTTCAGGACGCGTCTATTTAAAGATGCCTTTCCGCCCCTGTGTAGTTCCTGGATGCGGTAGAGTGCTCACCGCTTCAGATGGCCACAGGCATTGTCTCGTGTGTCTGGGCAGCGATCACACAGAGGCAGCATTTGTGGATGGTTCATGCTCTCACTGCGAGAGCATGACCAAGGCAACGTTGCGGTGGCGGCGTTTGACGCAGATGACTCCCCTGGGCTGCCGCCTTTGAACCAGCACGCCCAGGCTGAGGCTGATGCACAGATGACCGACATGCTTTCCCGGGCCGCCACCAGCGTGGGGCTGGACTGGAACCCTCCGTCCTCTGCACAGCCATCACAGTTGGATGACTGGTTCCTGGGGTCTGTGCGCCGTGGAGGGAACCCCTCTCCACTCGTCACAAGGCCAACCGCTCATCCCCTCTCGCTACGGGTACACGGCGATTCCCCAGGTGGACAGGGCTGTTGCGATCCACCTGTGCCCTGGGAACCCTACCACCTGGCGGGGTCGCCCTGTGCTCCCCTCCAAGGCCTGTAGGACGACGTCTTCACTGACCGCCAAAGCCTACAGCGCCACCGGACATTGCGCCTCTGCCCTGCATGCCATGGCCCTACTGCAGATCCACCAGGCCAAGGCACTTAAAGATCTGCATGGGGGTATCCCTGATCCCTGGCGTTTTGCAGGAACTGCGCTCAGCGACCGTCCTCGCCCTCAGAGCCACGAAGGTCACAGCACAGTCACTCGGGCAGGCGATGTCCACACTCGTGGTCCAGGAACGTCACCTGTGGCTGAACTTTATCGAGATGCGTGAGACCGACAAAGCTCGCTTCCTCGACGCCCCTGTCTCCCAGTTCGGCCTCTTCGGCAACACCATCGAGGACTTTTCCCAGCAGTTCTCCGCGGTGAATAAACAGATGGAGGCCATCTCACACATCCTGCCCCGCCTCAAGCCTGCCGCCATGGGCCATGCCCTGTCTGCTCGCTGAGGGCGTCCTCCTGCGGCAAAGAAATGCCCTGCTCTGCCTCAACCCAAGCCCAGCTCTCAGCCTCCGCGTCGAGCAACCCGCACGAAGCAGACATCCCCCGTCTCGCGGACCCCTTCAAGGACATGGAAGGCTCACAGGTGCTCCTGAGACGTTTAACCCAGGAACCAAGATGTTAGCTCTGGAGCTGGTAAGCAGACCACTCCGTCCCTCGGTGGAGGGCCGGGAGGAGAATCTTTTGTTGAAATTATTTAATTTACCCACATTCTCAGTAAAATAACTATTTCTGGGTAACCTGGCCCGGAAATGCCGTTCTCACAGAACTCTGCCACCAGATCTCTACAGTCCCGGCATGCTGGATGCAGACTCCCCACCTTCAGCCCCACAACTGTTCCCACGCCTCCACCGGACCTCCTCCTCAGTCACTAACCCGCCCCCTGCCGGGTGTACGGAGCAAAGTAAATGCTTTGAGTCCTCTCTCAGCACCAGAGCCTCGGGACGTGTACTCGCCTCCTGACGCCGTACTACCTGCTCCGCCCCGCTGCTCCTCCCCGCCGGGTACGTCAAAAATAATCGTCCCCTTGGTGCCCCTTACCCGGAGCTTGGATGTGTGGCTTTCATTTCCCAACACATCACGCTGGCTGGCCCGGACCATCTTCAGTTTGGCAGGCCCCCGCCCCCCTTCGTGGATGTCCCGCGGGTATCTGCTTTACCGCATTACATGGCGAGCATGCCAAATCCCTGTGGAAATCGCTACTATTTTACTCAAAGATGTGATAGAGCTTGTCCCTCCAACCGAGATGAAGAAGGGCTTCTACAGCCCTTACTTCATCGTACCCAAGAAAGGTGGCGGCTTATGACCGATCTTGGACTTGCGAGTTTTCAACCGGGCTCTGTACAAACTCCCGTTCAAAATGCTCACGCAAAAACACATAACACTTAACTTGCGTCCGGCAGCTAGATTGGTTTGCAGCGGTAGACCTGAAGGACGCGTACTTCCACGTCTCAATTCTGCCTCGACACCGACCCTTCCAACGGTTTGCGTTCGATGGCCAGGCGTATCAGTACAAAGTCCTCCCCTTCGGCATGTCTCTGTCCCCTCTTCACGAAAGTCGCAGAGGCAGCCCTTGCCCCACTCCGAGAAGCTCTGAGAATGGAGTTAGACTCAGTCTCAATGTCAGCACGCCTCACCAACGAGCGTGCGCAGTCAGTGCTGAAATGCCTCTCCACCTTCAGGCTGGGCACAGCAATCCCTTTAAAACTTTTCCTGAGGCTCCAGAGGCATATGGCATCCTCTGCGGCAGTCGTGCTGCTGGGGATGATGCATATGAGACCACTTCAGCACTGGCCTCAGACTCGAGTCCCGAGACGAGCATGGCGCTGCTGCACGCACCGTGTGATGATCACCCCCGCCTGCCGCCAAACATTCAAACCCTGGACAGACCTCTGCTTTCTGTGGACAGGAGTACCCTTGCAGCAGGTATCCCAACGCGTCCTGGTCATGACTGACGCCTCCAGATTGGGTTGGTGCGCCGTTTGCAATGGGCACGCAGCCGCAGGCCGTTGGAAAGGGGCCCAGATGTGCTGGCACATCAATTGCCTAGAGTTGCTGATTGGTTTCTTTGCCTTGTGGAAGTTTCTCCCGTTAGTTCGAGATAAACATGTCCTAGTCAGTTCAGACAGCACCACCACGGTAGCGTACATAAATCGATAAGGCGGCGTTCTCTCCCGCCACATGTCACGACTTGCCTGTTGTCTCCACCTTTGGAGCCAGCAGTGACTCAAGTCGCTGCACGCCACTCACATCCCCGGCAACCTCAATGTGGTAGCGGAGGCGCTGTCACTACAACGCTTGCCCAGTGGAGAGTGGAGGCTTCACCCCCAGTTGGTCCAGCTGATTTGGGAACAATTCGGCAAGGCCCAGGTAGACCTGTTTGCCTCCCAAGAGACCTCCCACTGCCCACTCTGGTATGCCCGAACAGAGGCTCCCCTCTGGGAAGACGCACTGGCACACAGCTGGCCCTCAGGGATGCACAAGTATGCATTTCCCCCAGTGAGCCTTCTTGCGCAGGTCCTGTGCAAGGTCAGGGAGGATGAGGAACAAGTCACCCTAGTGGCTCCCTACTGGCCCACCCGGGCCTGGTTCTCGGACCTCGTACTCCTCGAGACAGCCCCTCCCTGGCGAATTCTCCTGAGGAAAGACCCTCAATCTCAGGCACGGGGCACGCTTTGGCATCCGCACTCAGACCTTTGGAACCTCCACGTCTGGCCCCTGGATGGGATGTGGAAGATCTAGCTGGTCTACCACCTGCTGTCGTAAACACGATCAACCAAGCCACAGCCCCCTCTACCAGGCAACTTTATGCCCTGAAGTGGCGCTTGTTCGCAAATTGGTGTTCTTCCCGGGCTGAAGACACACAGAGGTGCGCAATTAGGTCAGTGCTCTTATTTCTGCAGGAGAGGCTGGAGGGGAGGCTGTCACCCTCCACCTTGAAGGTGTATGTCACTGCTATCGCAGCCCACCACGACACAGTAGACAGCAAGTCTTTGGGTAAGCACGACTTAATCATCAGGTTCCTAAGAGGTGCCCGAGGTTAAATCCTTCCCGGCCAAGACTGTTCCCCTCCTGGGATCTCTCAGAGGTCCTCGCGGGCCTCCTGAGACCCCCCTTTGAGCCGCTAGAATAATTTGGACTCAGGGCCCTCTCTCTAAGGACGGCCCTGCTGATCGTGCTCGCCTCCATCAAGAGGGTCGGGGGACCTGCAAGTGTTCTCTGTCAGCGACACTTGCCTGGAGTTCGGTCCGGCAGACATACATGTGATCCTAAGACCGCGACTGGGCTATGTGCCCAAGGTTCCTACCATGCCCTTTAGAGACCAAGTAGTGAACCTGCAAGTGCTGCCACAGGAGGAGGCAGACCCAGCCCCTTCGTTGCTGTGTCCTGGACTACTTGGACCACACGCAGAGCTTTAGACGTTCTGAGCAGCTCTTTGTCTGCTTTGGTGGACAGCGGAAAGGGAACGTTGTCTCCAAGCAGAGGATTTCCCACTGGGTGGTGGATGCCATTTCACTGGCCTATCACACCCAAGCCATGCCCCCCCCCCTTGCGGGTCCGAGCACACTCAACAAGGAGTGTTGCGTCCTTGTGGGCACTGGCCAGGGGCACCTCCCTGGCAGACATATGTAGAGCAGCGGGTTGGGAAACACCTATGCGAGATTCTACAATCTCCGGGTTGAGTCAGTATCATCCAGTGTTTTCTCAGGTCTGAGCCGGTAGAACTTGGTACACGCTGACGGACTGACCGGGTGGATTGCTTGCACCTAGCGCCCTTTACCTCAGCTGAAGTAAAACTGTGCGCTTTCTCTCCCAGGAGATCCCACTCATTTAGATCCCTGGATGTCTCCTCCCTAGCCCTTTGGGTTTGCAGTTCAGTGGAGGAACTCGCCGACCCAATCCACTTCGGGTACTTAATCTAACTGGAATAGGTGCTCCACAGGACAGGACTGCTGTGTGGACTCCCCCTGTGCGTATGTACCGCTGTACGGTCCCCTTACAAGTGGATCCGCGTCTCCCTTAGTTAGTCCCAGCTGCCCTCCGGTCGCCATATTGTAGCAACTCCCCCCTCCTTGAGGCTGGATCTACCACTGCGCCACTTTCCACATGTTGCCAAAAAACCCATGTGATGTATTCGCCACCCTTACCTCCCCCTTCCTGGGCAGGTGTGGTCTCCGCGGGATCATTTCCCCCTGAAAGAATAGGAAACTGGTTAAGACCCCCTTCCCTTGATGTTTCTTACTCTATACGGAGAAACATAGAGAGAAAAGATGCTCAGCTAGGCTCGGCCCGTCCCCGGGTTGGCAAGCGTCTCCTTGTTCTCCTGTTGAGGGTAACCAGAAGGATACTGACAACTTTTATGGGGCATTGGGGAAGGGTACATGCAGTCTGACACAGCTGGTCACCTTTGCACGTAAAATACCTGCATGCTCCTGTGTCAGCAGAACATGTACACGGCTCAGCGCATGGCGTGATTTAAAATTGACCCCTAGTGTCGTTTCTTCGACACAACGTCAAAGTGAGTGACAGACAGGGAATGTCTAGGTTACGTATGTAACCTCCGTTCCCTGATGGAGGGAACGAGACATTGTGTTCTCCCGGCCACGTCACTGAGCTGAACCACTGTTGTGATCGGACCATTTCTGGCTCCTCAGGAAAATCCTGAATGAATTTAACGTATTTCCCCGCATTTATACCTTTATGTCTGGGGGTGGGGTATGCAAATACAATGCCATGCATTGGCCTTTTTTCATAGATCAGAGGTAGATTTGGCACTCTAGAGAGACCCTTAGTGTCGCTTCTTCAACACAACGTCTCGTTCCCTCCATCAGGGAACGGAAGTTACATACATAACCTAGACGTTTCCCTGTGAGACTGTGTTATTTAACATTTTTTTTTAAATGTCATGATACATGTTAAAACGCCAATCCTGAAGAAAGGAAGAGCTTCTAAAACCACATTTCAACGTAGCCAACAGCGTTCCCCAGGCACTAAGAATTTCATTATACACAAACAGCAGAGTGGAGTGCATTGTGACAGGTCATAAAACTGTCAAGATCTGTCATCTCTTTCTCTCATCACTTCCTTCCATTTTTACTACTTTGGGGTCATTGGAGCCAAGTTTTTCTGAATGCTTTACACCAAATGTATCCTGCAGATAACTTCAAATGATCATCTGAGAATTGATAGCTCTCAGTGGACCCCCTATCCCAGCATTATTTGTTCTTCACAGACATCCATCTCTCTCACCCAAAAGAGCATACAGTGCACATAAATGTTCGGCAGATCAGATAGCTAAAGTGATCCATTTTGCCATTTTCTAAGCATGTACATTTAAAAAGATCTGAGAGTACATTGCATCACATTTAGTGCTAATGAGCATGCTTGATGAATCTGTTGAATGTTCCCTTTAGGAAATAAAGTTCATGATCATTAAGCAAGTGATTCTCATGCCTTTTGTAGTCTTGTTTAAAAAGTGATGTCCCTAGATGGATTTCTGAGTTTATTTTTATCACTTTATTTGGACAGATGTATTGGATTTAAATGTTTTCTTTTGTCAGCCGAGTTCCTAGAAGCATAATGGAGACATTTCATTGATGCCTTAAAGATTAGGTTTTAGGATTTAGGTTTTGGGTAAAATGAAATACTGAATCAGAGCCACTTTAAAATTGTCATAACTTTGAGTGTGAGTCTTTTCTGTCCTCTGTGTATGACACTCAATACATAATGTGACACCGTTTTGAGTGTAAATACACTATAGATTATTGAGGCCAATCTACAGACCAAAGAAAAGATCAATCACAATTCAGTTTGCAAATATCATGATTGTTAGATTGTGAATGAACATTAAAACATGTCACTAAGATTTATTAAAATTTTCTTAAAACTTAAAGCTGCACTACAGATGTTTTTGGTAAAAATTAATAAAAGCCCATTATTGAGCTAGTACATACAAATCTGTGTTCAAAATCGATTTACTATGGTAAGCCTACAACAATGATATTTATTTTGAGCTGTCGGTCAGATTTGGCGTGAAATCACAGAATTACGACATTCACCTTTGCATGTTTACATCATATCTATAAGCACAGAAAAGAATGGTAAGCTAAAGTGTCTTGGGAGCAGCAGCTCTTAAATCAGTTACAGTTTAGGTTAGCAGCGGTGTGACTGCAGTCTGGATAGATGTTTACCTTTCAACTCTTTGGCAGAGATGTTTACTTGCTATAATGCTTGAATATATTTTCTGGTAGGGTTGTTGAAGCTTATATTGGTTGCCATGCGTTACTGAATCGAACATGATTCTTGGGATATTGTGTTTCCCGATTGCAAAGTGTTTAAATGGTTTAATTTTCCAGTGAAGTCACTATATGTTGCTATAGAGTGTTTACTAATATTCATGACTTTAGAGTATTTATAAAATTGCTGCAGTTCTGAGGTTCCCAAAGTGTGTGTGTGATGCTGTTTTGTAATTTATTTTACCCCAGTTAAGAAATGCACAAGTTGTATTACATTCTACTGCCCTGGTATAGTCTGTTCAAAAACATAGTGGACAATTTAAAATTGCGACTAAAGACACTATATGCACAAGGTACAAAGTAGTACCCCATGAATGTATACTCATCTCAAGTTTTATAATATGTGCAATTATGCACATATTAATTTATTTATTGTGTAACCATCTCTCTAATATAACTTCCTGTAAAACAATGAAGGCAAATATTAGATGTTGTTGAGATATCTTCTGAAACTCCATAGATGCATGTTAGGGTCCAAGAAAAGTCTGAGAAGCCAGAGACCTATGCAACATTCTAAACATGTTCTACGGTACATTTAATCTCATTTGTGTTTAGAAAGAAATTAAGGCATGATTTTCAATGAGTGTTTAATAGTTTGATTTTCTGTAAAGCTGCTTTTGAAATGCTACACAAATAAAATTGATTTGACATGTCTAAGAAAAAACATTTGACATATTCAAGATATCTCATTAGAGATTTTTTTTCTCATAACAAGATTCTCCCATAAAGCACCAGCTCTATCCTTATCAAACCATAATCTGTACAGTTAATAACACCAGGCCATTATCTTAAACCCAAATCCTGGAGCATTTAAGTAGCTTCTAGACCCTCCCTTTACATAGAGTTGAATGCAATACAAATCTCTGCGATTTTGTGACAACCACTGATTCCAAGAAAGATGAAGGGGGTGTGAGATTCCAGACTAATGCATGGAGAGGGTAGGTGGGCCTGTGAGTCTGCCTCTCTTAATAAATCCAGCTTTGAGTGAAGTGGGGCTCTGGCAGGGAGTTTAATCCCCCAGAGACACAGCGGGCAAAAGACAGCTCAGTTTCCGCTGGCCTGAAGGAGTCGAGAGAAGAGAGAATGCATCCAAAGCTATATTTGAAAGGAGGCTGCAGACCTGAGATAATAGTTTTTGTTTGTTAGTCAATGCTTAAGGATGGCTTAAGACCCCCATATCTCCAGTTTTTAATCTGTCAATATGCCAATTGGTACCATGGAAAGACATTGGGGTGGTGCCCTTTAGGATGTGTGTGTGTGTGTGTGTGTGTATATATATATATACTGTATATACTATTATGAGCCAAAACTTTATGACCACTCTTAGGTAAAGAACATAATGTTGATCATCTCCTAACAAGGCCACATGTCAAGGTCTGGGTAGATTAGATGGTAAGCGAACACTCAGTTCTCATAATCAACATGTTGAATGCAGGAGAAATGGGAAGAGCTCCTGGTTAGCAGTGGTGAGTACCTACCGACAGTGGTCTGAGGTGGGACAAACCACAAACCAAACTACTGTTGCACAAGTCACAGAACATTTTAATAATGGTTATGAGAGGAATGTGTCACAACACACGGTGCATTGCACCCTGCTGCGTATGGAGCTGCTTAGCCACAGGGCAGTGAGAGTGCTCAAGATGATCCCTGTCCACCGTCGAAAGTGCCTACAATAGGCAAACAAGTGACGGAACTTGACATTGGAGCAGTGGAAAAAGGTCTCCTGGTCCAATGAGTCCCATTTTCTTTTACATCACATGGATGGCTGTGTATGTGTGCACTGTTTACCTGGGGAAGTGATGTCACCAGGATGCACTGTGAGAAGACAACAAGTAGGTTGAGAACATGTGATGCTCTGGGCAATGTTCTGCTGGGAAACCCTCGGTCAAGCCATTCATGCCACCTACTTAAACATCACTGCAGACCAGGTATACCCCTTCATGGCAATGGTATTCCCTGATTGCAGTGGCCTCATTCAGAAGGTTAATGCAGATAAGGAACACTGCACACATTGTTCGGGAATGGGTTTAGGAACATGATGAAGAGTTCAAGTTTCCTAGATCTCAATCTGATTGAACATCTGTGGGATGTGCTGGACCAACAAGTCCGATCCATGGCGACTCCACTTGAAGGATCTGCTGCAAAGTATCTTGGTGCCAGATACAGGACACCTTCAGGGTTCTTGTAGAGTCCATGCCTCGGTGGTTGGATCTGTTTTGGCGGCACGCGGAGGACCTAAAGCATATTAGGCATAATGTTTTGACTCATGGTAAAAAACATATGTAGTGTGTGTGTGTGTGTGTATATATAATATATATATATATATATATATATATATATATATATATATAAGCAATATCACACGAGCAAGAGTGCGAGTTCCGCAGGCCGAGTGCCGTAGGTAAAGTGCTGATGTAGGGCCATATAGCATGATTGCAAGTGTGAGTTTGCACAGTTCAATGAACAAGTACATTTAAAAAATGTTTTTGAAAAACCGAGTATGGTCATAAAAAATAGATTTGTGCATGGAACTACTTTCTTAAGCGACTAATCAGAATCTGCCATTGCTGGTTAAAAAAAAATAAATTATCTTATCTACATTCTAGGTGAGGTGCTTAGCATATCAGACAAGCTTAAAGATGGTGAGGATTTGTATGTTACCAATCTTGATAAATCAGGACACAAGAACAAGGGCTGGTTAAAAGACCTGTGTTGTCATCATTCTGATCTTGTACTCCATAATTTCTAGTCACCTAAAAAACGTTTCCCTTCTTTACCATGTTGTTGATGTTGTACGTCTTTCATCATTACTCACTGATAGGAAACATACTAAAAATACTACAGAAAGGCAAGCAATTTTAGCAAGAGTATTATAAAGTCTATTAATGAACACCTTACCCTTTAAGACTCCTTGGAGAGTTTAAAAATGGGATATCTACTTTAAACAGGCATTTCATTATAGAGGGTAAACACGATAAAGTGATGTTCTAAGCAGCAAAGTGAACTATTTTCTTTTCCTTTTTTATGTGTTTAGCTCAATACAAAATTCCACTCAAATAATGTTTAAAAATATGAGTGTCCATTCAGTTATTCATGAGAAATAATTTATTTATTACCATTAGAGGGAAAATAACAAAATGGAAGAGTGACTTCTAATTTTCTAAGGTTTCTGCCCTCCAAGAGTGAAACTTAAGTTGAAAAAGTTATATGCTGTTCGATATATCTCTGGGTTTATTTGTATTCTTAGAGGTTAAAATATTGGAATGTTTCTCTCATTGAAATTCAGCACTAAAAACTGTTTCTCAGCATTCAGTTCTGTTCTTAAATATACAGTGTTTGCTCACAGACAGCTACCAAATGTAATGTGTTCTCTGAAAAATATGTGTATTTCTGATTAACCTAACTACATTTACCCCATTGAAAAAAAAAATATTTGTAAACCAGCTTAAGCTACTTTTACTCTTCCTAGCTAGTCTCCCGGCCTGTCCAAGCTAGTCTGTTTTCTGGTTTTAGAGAGGCATTGGCCACTTTTCGGCTGGTCAGGACTAAAAACCAGTGGAACACCAGCTTGGCATGGCTAGGAGACCAGCTAGATCATCTTAGGCCAGATAAGATCAGCAAGTCAGTTTAAACTGTTAAAACAGCTTAAAATCAAACAAAAGATATTTTAAGGTTCAAAGGAGCATGGCGAGGCTTAATTTGTGAATGTGAAATAATGGGTAGGGAGGGACACATCCGATATATTCCGTACATAGCATTTGTATATTTAAACTGGGTAACTACATGTGTGTTACATGTTAATAAAGCCACAGTACATAACAATTATGTACAGACAGTCTTTTTTTTTTTTTTTTTTTTAGAAAGAGATTTGATGTGCATGTGTTAACTATAATGAAGTAATGTGGTCTTTTCTTCTTTGCGGCTACACAGTGTTGTATAGGCTTTTTTTTTTTTCCACAGCTGTGCGATCGAATCTCTATGAGTTTGTGTGCAATAAATTGACAAAGTAATTTCAGTGCATTTATTGAGTCCACCCCAAAAATGTACAACTTCCTAAATGCATAATGCTGTGCTTGTGAGTTTTAATAGTGCAACTAAACCTGACAAACACGCTTCTGTCTGGAGAGTTTTTGCATAGAGTTGATGAATGCAACTTGTCAGCCAAAGCAACTTACATTTTACAACCCCCTGCTTTGCTTCCATAAACATCTATGATACGACTATTCATCTAGTCCCTCCTCCCCCAAAAACCCTAGAAATTGGGTTTAATTCATCTCATAGAAAGGGTACATTCCTGTTTTTAAAATGGCACTTTCAAATGGATTCTCTCTTTTAAGGCCTGAGTCTTTTATAGAGGGAAGACCTTTCTCTCAGCAGTGTGGGAAACGGAGATGGAACATTGATTTCAGAACCCAATTACACACTGCATGGCACAGGTCCTTTGAATAAGATGCCACCTCAACTAAAATAAACTTGCCTTCCCCTTGGAATGCTTTTTGTATTGATGAAGAAACTGGCCCCTATGAAAAACCCTTGAAAAACCAGTCAAACTCTGATACATTAACAGCATCTCTCTCTCTCTCTCTCTCTCTCTCTCTCTCTCTCTCTCTCTCTCTCTCTCTCTCTCTCAATGCATGTAGGTAACGAGTGACAAATAATTCCACTTAGTTTAATATCTTATTTTAAACTATGATGAGGTGTTTAGACAACATCTTAACATCCCAGTCAGAGGTTGATGGAAGTTGCATTTTTTTTATGATCTCACTAGGTAGCAGTTTAATTTAAATGTCAAAGAGTTTGAAGGGCAACTCAGTTTTCACATAGTTTAATGTAGCACTCCAGCATAAATAACAAGTAAACAGTGTTCCTGAATTAGTTCTTTAGGCAACAATTCAAAATGCACCCCAATCAAAAACTCTAGCGTTTGCATGGGCATTGCAAAGTAAAAAATGGCCAATAGACAGTCACACTATATATTAGCATTTTCAAGTTTTTTGGTGGCTAGGTAAAAGTGAGATTATGGCATTTTGGATTTACTTCATGCAGTATAAGCATAATTAATTGATATGTAGAAACCTTCTAGAGTTGAAATAATTCTAAATGGATTAAAATGAAAAATAACACACATTTGCTGTTATATTTACACATAAGTAAATACGGTGCAGAGAACAGAGCTGTGAAGATACAGTTAGTGCAGGGAGAAGCATGTGCTGATTGTTTCTTTCCTAAACGTATTCACAGCGCTTGCGGTTTGAAAATCACAATACTTCATAAATCGCAATTTCAATTTTATTTAGATTAATCGTTCAATTAAAAAATAAACCTACCCTGACAGATATTCACTTGGAGTAAAATGTTTGACAGCTAGCCCAGGCCTCCCCCATGTTGTTTTATTGCAATTTTAGATAATTTTTTATTTTGGGAAACAGTTCCAATAATTCTAGAGTGAAAAGTTTTTTAGTTTACTCACCAGAAATGTAACTTCTCATGTATAAATAAATCAAATAATTGTAATAATAAGTCTTAAAATAAGATATATGTTTCCATTCTTTTAAGATCCTCCTTAATTGCCTAATTAATTCAAGAAAAGTACACAAGGTAAAAGGACATTTCAATCTCATTAAAAACAGTGCCAGAACAATCTTCAAAACCTACAACATTACAAAGCTTTATTGGCACAAGTTGGCAAAGTTTTACAGCTAGCATTTTGAAAGCTTGAGTTTTAAAGCATTACTTCATGGATTTTGAATGTGGTTCCTTGGTGTTAGATCATCTGTTCATCACAGGATTTCCTAGTTCTGAAATGAGTGGGCAGACAAGTCTGAGCATTAGGAACAGAGAGAAACCAAGATCTATAATCAGATCTGAAAAATTGCATCTTAAACAAGAACTTCAAAAGAACACAGATTCAACATCCACAAAAGAGGGCAAATAAAAAAAAAAAACCTCTACTGTGCCAGCAGCTTTTAGATTATTGAACATGTTATATTAAATGTGGAGAGAATCTGTAGGCCCAAGGTGATACATGTTCCAGTAATAATCCATTTGTATTTCACTTAAGTATTGTTGGTTATAGTATTCAAACAGAGATAAAAAAAAAAAAAAATCGTTAAAAAAAATCCAGTCTTGGTTGTAATCAGTGCAGCTGCATCTGTATGGTCATATGCACTGTGCGTACCATGAGCGCTCTGAATGACCGTATTTCTGTTGGCTGTTTAAAAGAACTAGCAATGCCCAATTTGCGAATTAATACTTCTTTTGAGTCTGTACTTTTAAAATAATTGTCCAAACAGGATTGTAAAACGGTCTGATTCGATATGAGATTCAGTACAATTCGTTAAGAGCGCTCTCTCACTGAATCATTTGGAGCGGTTTCTCAAACAGGAAAACAATTTTGTGATATTTATGAATACGGCACTGGATACAGTGTAAATTTACCTACAGTCAACTGAAACAAAAGGCTGTCTTTTTGAGAAGTAACTTAGAGATACTTCATCTAGTGCTGTGTCATGTGAACAAGGGGCTGTTAAAAAAAAAACACGTCTCGAGATACCTGCGTTCTACTCTATTCTACACATATTGGTGCATTTTGCTTTTTTAATGCAAAAACGCATCTGTCTGAATGGTTACTGGAAGAATTGCTTTAGTCACCAGAATTGAACACTTTGGTGTTGTCTTTGTACAATCAAAAAAAATGTACAAAATGAATTTAAATCTCCTGGGGAAGCATGCCCCCAGACCCTCCTAGGTATAAGGTTTATTAGGCTGATTTCTGTGTGTACCCTCAGTTGAAATTCTGCAGTAGTAATGGATTATATGTAATTGGGGTTACATAATCAGATTACAAAATCAAGTACTTTTAATTAGATTAAATTACATTTCAAAATACTCATAATCAGATTACAGGTACTTGTTATGGATTACATGATTAAATATTGATCAGGCAAAGGTAGGTAATTGTTCACAATTTATTGATCCCCCTTAGCTTTTTTTTTCAAATAATTTACGTTTCATTCTACAATCCACACACAGACCTTACACTAGCCACCAGCCATAATTACACTGAAGATTAATTAGTTTTAGTTTCATGAATTGATTTGTACTCTGCTTCAAAAATGTACATTAATGTGGTTTTTGAAAAAAATACATTTTGTGACTTTGATTCACAAATATAATTGTTCTGATCTGTTATCACACATAAATAGCTTATGAAATGCAAAAATTGCTGGAGCAATAACTTTTTAAGTGCCTTTTTTTTTTAGAGTAAACCATATACCATATTATATTTGTATCCATTAATTATGATTTCTTAAATGCATTTAGGCAATAATGTCAAAATGGTACAAATGTATACTACTTAAATGCATGTGACATCAAATAAACAAGAATTAGATTAGAAGTAATCTAAAAGAAATCAGATTAGATTACTTTAAAATCAAATCCAAAGAGATTATTTACTAACTATAGTGTTTACCATGTCATTTGTAATCGGTTCCATTTTACAATTCAGACGTAATCTACCCAGAACTGATAACACCTACCTAAATTACAATAAAAAAGCTGCTATGTTAGTGATGGTGTGTTGATTTTTTACATTCCCACAGACTGTCATGTTTTGGGCTTAATTGAGCAATTACTTGAGTTGATTTGACCCATTTATTTAATTTGCTTTAGGGAATCAGTTGCCAAAATGTTGCACTGTGCATTTGTTGGACGAGCAAGAAATTGAGAAGGCATTTTTTTATAAGGCCAGTAGTTCTTGACTGTTTTTGTTTCATGGCCCAGATTTTAATTTGGACAACACAGTACCAAAATTGATTATCTTAAAAAGTTTGGTTGGCACTTGAATTTTATAGTTTAATTCTCTCTATACCCAATAATACACCTTGCAAAATACATTGCAGTTGCACAAATAAATAAATAATGCACAGAATAGTGCATTCAGGAAGTATTCAGTATTCATTTTTTTTTTCTTCACATTTTGTTTTGTTGAAGCCTTATGCTTAAATTCTTTAAATTATTTTCTCATCACAATCCTGTCTCTAAGCTCTGCAGGCAGTTCCTTTGACCTCATGGCTTGGTTTTTGCTCTGATATGCATTTCCAAATCAAGTCAAGTCAAGTCAAGTGGTTTTTATTGTCGTTCAACCATATACAGTTCCTACAGTACGGAAATGATGGAAGGAAATGAGACAATGTTCCTCCAGGACCATGGTGCTACATAAAACAACACAGGATAAACACAGAACCACATGAGACTACACAGACTAAATAACATACATATATAAAGTGAATGTGCAAACGTGTGCAAAAAGTTACACAGTCTGGCCGTGAGGGCCCGAATGCTTCGGTACCTCTTGCCAGATGGCAAGAGGGTGAAGACTTTGTGTGAGGGGTTTGTTGGGTCATCCACAATGCAGGTTGCTTTGCGGATGCAAATGTCTTTGATGGAGGGATGAGAGACCCCGATGATCTTCTCAGCTGTCCTCACTGTCCTCTGCAGGGTTTTGCGGTCCGAAACGGTACATGTCCCAAACCAGGCAGTGATGCAGCTGCTCAGGATGCTCTCAATAGTCCCTCTATAGAATGTAGTGAGGATGGGGGGTGGGAGATGTGCTTTCCTCAGCCTTCAAAGAAAGTAGAGATGCTGCTGGGCTTTCTTGGTAATAGAGCTGGTGTTGAGGGACCAGGTGAGGTTCTCCGGCAGGTGAACACCAAGGAATTTGGTGCTCTTGACGGTCTCCACAGAGGAGCCGTCGATGTTCAGTGGAGAGCGGTCACTCTGTGCTCTCCTAAAGTCAACATCCTCAAATCATGTCCGATCAATTGAATATGCCACTGGCAGACTCCAGTCAAAGTGTAGAAACATCTCAAAGATGATACAGAGAAATGGGATGGACCTGAGCTAAATTTCATTGCAAAGTGTCTGAACACTTATGACAATATGACATTTCCTTTTTTTCTTTTTAATACATTTGCAAAGTTATCAAAAAATCTGTTAGTTATTTTCTTTGCCAATCTGGGGTATGGAGGGTAGATTGATGTGATTTTTTTTTTCCCAAAGCATTTTAGCATAAGGCTGACACATAACAATATGTGCAAAAATAAAGAGGTCTGAATACTTTTTTTAATGCACTGTATTGTTTGTGACCCACCAGTTAAGAAGGCACAGATAATTAAAAATATATAATAACAATAATAATGATAATATTAATTCTACATTTTGTTTTGTGTGTTCCTCCTCTAAGCAGCAACTATGATACCTAAGATGCTTCATTTCAAATAGAACAGATTGGAAAAAAAAAAAAAAAAACACAAAACCCTAAAAAAGCCTTTTGACTGCATAGCCACCAGCTCTGCACTGGCTATGCTCTCTGCTACTGTAGTTATGTGATGAATGAGAAGGAGGGTTTGACTGGCCCTGTCATTATCACTCAAGCATAGAGTGAGGAGCCTTCCCTCAGGGAAACGTACACTGCTTCAGTAACTCTTTAAAATTAGTAAGACAATCCACACTAGAAAGCTGCTCAGTCCTGCCATCAGCGCTGACCATTACTGCTCCAGTCGAAAGCAGGTGTCCTGTCTAATAAAGGATTGAATGTTTTGGCATATGGATACTTTATGTTTTACATCTATAATAATCTGATGTTATATACTATTTTATGGATTTCATGCAGTTACATAGGACATGTGAATCACAAAACCCTGGCCCTTTGAGTGCTCGAATGGACACAGCCTGATATAGTGTGATTCAATCTTATAATAATTCAAAATACAGTATGGTGCAGTGTCCATAAGTCCTAAGTAATATCATAAAGCAAGTACAACAGTTGTTCAAACTCCTCAAGATTTTGACAATTATTCCACAATTAATAATTCCACAATTATTAGTATTAAGATATTTTATTCATTTTGCAAATCGTTTTAATGTAAACCTGTGCAATTTCCTAGAAATGAATTTCCACTTGTCTGTTAAATAGTGAGTTCAGTCAAGGCCATTTGCAGATTTTGCAATGCATTGCAATGTAAAAAAAAAAAAAAAGAAAAAAAGTAAAGTGCATTTGAAAAGATTTAAAATAAACATGTTGTGTCACTGTGTTGTTTAGGCAAATAACTTAAAGCCTTGACTTCCAAAATATGCATATCATGTTGATGTTTTGTGACACATTGACCTATAGCACGACACATTGTCACAATGGGAAGTTGTCATCACAGGAACTTACTGTTTACCGACACTGAATGGAGGAAAAAAAGAAAGAAAAATAAAGGTAAAAAAAAAAGATAATAAAAATGAAATCTTCCTCAAAACAGATGCATTTAAAATGTAATTTTAGCAACATTGAAACAGTGAAGCAATTGTAAAACACAAAACTATTCATGAAATGCCAAAAATGTAAAGGTAATATACATTATATTAAACCATTGTTATAATAAATGTGTCACATAGAATGCAACATATGAAAACAAATTACATCTTGCCCAAACCTGACATTTATATAAATAAAATACCCTTGTCCTAAGAACAAAGTTCAATCTTTCAATTAAAATCTACCTTTATTATATAGTTAACCCTTGGCTTTATGTATGCCAGTGTGGTTTAATTTTCTTTATTTTTTTGCCCAAGAAATATTACAAAAATACTTTGAAGAGTATGGAATTTTAATTCAATCAAATAATTACCACCAAACAAATTAAGTGTAAGGTAATTAAGACTAATTAAGATTGAAACTTGTTTGAAACCAATCTACAAAACCAGTTATCCCACTCTCCTTTATAAATAACCTGCATTGATAAAACAAATATAAACAACATAAAGATAAACAAAAAATCAATTTCATATTTATAAATAATGCTTAAGTAACATATACAGAGTTTGTCCTATGTTACCTAATCATGGTGCACTGATGAATCCCAATTCAATTTGACTGCCTGCGATAATATAATTTCAGTTCTTTCCAGTTTTAATTCAAACTTGATCCCAATCTTAATATAACAGATAATGAAGAAAGTAATTCAATATGTCCCCTGTGCTTCGTAGTTGGTAAAGTAATTAACCCCTGGCAACCTAACAAGAAATTCTCAGCTCAAGGGCACAGATCGTTTAACCACGATAAATGAATTATACCCATTGCAAATCAGTGTTGATTACTAGAGACATGTTATAGGCTACATCCTTTTTTTAAGAGAAGAATGACAAAGGTAACCCTGTAAGCCAAGAATGAGGTCAAAAACACATATCCTAAAGCCAGTTATTCCATCAGTCCCTTCCAAGAAGAAGAATACAGATCTGAAGCATTAGAGAGAAAAACGAGGTCAGCATTTGAAACATTTAAACAGCAAATGGATGGAAAGAAATGAGGAGAGATATAGTTCAAAGTGCTTATTTTAGCCAGAGAGGAAGCTTAGGGAATGTGAGTAAATGGAAGGAACACAACAGTGTCGAGCATTAGGGGCATGATTTGGAGGCACTGGGTACGTGTGTGTGCATGTGTTTTTGTGTGGCACCAAATGCCTGTAGAGTGCAAGCATTTGGGAATTTGACTCTCCGCTTGCAATGTGAACACTGCAATCAAGCAACACAAAACTAGGCTTGGGGTCACCATTTCTAATCATTCAGGTTGCACAGTTACACCATTTTCATACTCTAGCCTGCAAACTCATCAAATTCACTTTGTTAATTCTTGCAGAAGTACAAAGACCTTTGAAACATTTTTTGTCAGACTACATGGAATGGAATGCAACTGGCAGTAAATTGAAAGCACAGAAATCAGGCTTCTAATTTAAATGTCAGGTAATGTTAAAGGGCTCATGACATAATTGTTTTATATTTATAAATTAATTATCTTCCCTGAGGTCCACTTATAATGTTGGTAAAGTTGATTTTCACCAAAACAGTCATAATTTAGTCATATACAATCATTTTTCCACCCTGTCTCTGGCCCTTTGTCTGAAATGCTCGGTTTTAAACTGTCTGGCTCTTTAAGACTTCAATATAAATGCCTACTGTTGTGATAGGCTAACATTGTGCAGGCCTTCCAATACGGGCATGTGCGAAACTCAATCCAAAGAACTCCAAACATCATTCTAAAATTAAATTTCAGGGTTAACACATAACATACACCCAACAGATTTCATCTGAATGTATCAAACTGCTCACTCAACAGTCATGACATTTTAAACATTCATGAATGGAATTGGTTACTTGTGGTTTTGCGGTCCAATAATCCAATTAGCCATCCCATCTTTCAATAACAGTTTATTTGCAAAGCTTGAATCATATTGTAAATGGTTCAAAAGCAATCCACGCTGATATGAGCCAAAAACACACATTATCCATGCAAAATATTCTGAATAATACGTTATACAAACATAATACAATCCATGTATGTTGTTAGGTGCTTCAACCATCTTTAACAGGCCAAAGCAGAGACGCTGGTCTTCAAAGGTGTGACATCACACATTTTCACTGTTTATTTACCCACAGGACTGCATGTGTATCACCCAGCCAGTGGCAGCAGCAGAATGAGATGCATTTTTAATAGTTGTGCTTGCACTGCTCTAAAACAGAAATGCATCAATACGATTAGGAACATCCATCAAGTGCATGTTGACCAACATTTAAAAATAGCACAGATATATATATATATATATATATATATATATATATATATATATATATATATATATAAAGAGATATTTTATGATATCTGTAATAATCAATAGTCCTTCTCTCAGTGCATTTTAACACACAAATGACTAGAGCTAAAATCACCAGTTGCTAGACAGCTTTCAGGAAAAGGTGTGCACAGGTTCGTATCAGTCTGACAAGAAACCATGCAGCTGCAATGAGAGCTTCTGATAAGAACCGATCTTTGGATTTCCAAAAATGAGAATGGTTTACGACATAAGATCGTATGTCCAACCTAGTCTCATGACAATTCATAATACATGAACAAGACGACAAAATTGGAGGAAATCTTACTCACATAGAAAATTAAACAAATCATCAACCAATGTTATAAAAAGTTTTCCTAAGTTTAACCCAAAGCGTAGTACATGTTTTTGAAATAAATCAGTTATTTGTATTACAGAAATAAGTATGGAATGAGTAACCAAATGTGTTCCCTGATTTATCATTAAAATAAAGTGTTGGATAGGAGCCATGCTGCCTGTTTTCTATGATTTAAAATTTTGATTGCTGATTGGTTGATCTCTAGGAAAATAAAAGTCATGTATTTCATACAGGGCAAGTTGTAAAATATTGAACAATTTGCAGTCTTGTCTCAAATCCTTACAAATTGTCATGAGACTATGTTGGTTATGTCTGTGGATCAAGGGTGTAGCAAACATTATAACACAAAAATGTTCATTAAAAGTTAAATAAAAAAATAGACATTATATTTTAATAGTTTTGTTTGCTTGGTTGTGGTGAGCGGAAAAAAATATTGTAGGTGGTCATGTAAATTGACGACTTTTAAAACTAAAGTCTCTGCCTACTGGTAGCGTCGACAATGGACTGAATGGACACTTAAGCGGTAACCTACTATGGCTAGCACCCGCTTACTGTACCTGCCTTTCAGCATAACATTTTGAACAACTTGGTGAATGCTACATCACCTTGTTAATATTCATGACCAAGCAAATAAGGTTTATAAAGCTTCCTGCACATTTTTCAGATTGGTTCTACATCCCCTGCTGTGAAATAACCTGTGCCAATAACTTTTTTATGGAAGTCTACACGCATTTCCAAATTTCTCTTATCTTGTCTTTGCAAGTATTCATGGAGACAATTGAAGGATGATTTGAATGCCCTATTATTGTAGAATAATTCAATTCAGATTAACCCAGCCCCAAATTGCACTTGCACAAAACTGTTATTAGTCATTTTACATGTCGGTCATACTGTCTCTTTGTGTCTAAGTGGGCAGTTCTTGGCCAAAATAAGCAGTAAAGAGGATCAGATTATATGCCGATAGACAAAAGTCAGGCTCTGCGAGACTGGAATATTTCAAATGGCCGAATCAGTAGCTCCTATGTGCACCCTGCTGCTTAAAAAAGAAGCATATGGTCTTGGCAACCTATTGGGCTTGCCAGTAACTACCCTTGTAAAGATGTCTGATCCGTGAGACACCTTTTTACGGGTGACATTTCATCACCCTCCAGGCTGAAGAGAGGGTAACTGGTCAAGAGCGCAGGTCAATCCATTGCCATTCTCCTGGCTAAACAAATGCCCCTGTCACATGCTCGCCTCAGAGGCAGGAAATAAGAGAGCATGATGGAGGAGACAGTAGTGGGTTTAGATCTCTCACTACACAATACCAGATGGCACACCATTACAACTGAGCCCTTAATAAAAATAACTCCCCGAATGGGCTTGTAATCTACACTGGAAAAACTTAACAAGGAAACTAAAACTTAGTTTTGCTTGTTTACTGGCACAGTTTGTTGTTTTAATATAGAGAACTTGTAATGTCAATAATGAAATGGACTGCAGCACTTGATATTTCGTGAGGAGATTAATTAAGCTGTACAGAATGTAAGACCAGTGACAGACAGTTACATATGTAATGGTGATGCTGATGAATCACATCTCTCAATGCCCCAATATCAATAAAATACTGCTTTATTGATTAAACTGATTTTTTTTTTCGACACCGGAACTTATGCACACAAGGAAAATATGACCAAGGATATTCAACTAAGTTAATGAGTTAATTAACATAGAAAGGTGATGGGGGTACATGCAAGTTTCTGGGTATGAACGTTTCCCATGTAATTCATGATTTTAAACACGAGCAAGATTTTATTATATTGCCACACAAATACATTAAAATGGTTCAATTTAACATTAGATACAAATTAATGTTAAGTGTATAGAGTCATATAATCATTCTTGACTTCCTGTTCTACTAAACTCCCATTTGACTGTTAAATGTGTGCAAACAGAAAGCAGCTATGAAATGCACTACTTACTTGTTGTGCATTTCATTTTCATGTCTGCTGCTGTATGCACCCTCGACAAGGCACAAATCTGATTCTCGCCTCAGTCATCGATTTAGTACTGCCCTATTCATCTTAAAATTAATTTCCCCTCTTTTCCTTTTGACCTCTTAAAATTGCTTGGATTCGCATCAGTGCAGGATTTAGACAGAACAAACACTGACATGCTTTGCGGCTTCACTGGCACACACATAATTCTTTAGCCGTGTGGTTTAGATGATTGCTGACACCGGGAGTGAACGTGTGTACATGTACTGCTGACAGTGCTCCAAAACAGTACTCTGTATGTAAATTAACATTAAAACCCAGTGTTAATTTGAAAAAAAAGAAAACATGCATGTCTTGAAGAAAGTTTGACAGATGTGTTGATTTGTTATTAAATCAGCTGTTCAAATTCTATTTAGGGTTGGGTGCAAAGACATAACATAATTTCTTTGTTCTCAGACAGTAATTAATTTAAATAAAGAATAATATTCTCTTTCATAAAGGGAAGAATATGCATTTTATTCATAATTCACTTCATCAAAGTAAAATCAGAAAGAACAACCATTTAAAAACTGATATAGGAGTACTAATATTTTTAAACTGAAAACAAACCAAAAAACTCCCAAATTAACTAAATAATGTAATAATGAGATGAGTGAGGGATGAGTGAGGATGATGATGGCTTTTACAATTGTGGACTTCAGAAACCAGTATATGCTCAGAATGTTCCGATTACAGTCTCACTTCAAAAGCTTCCATACCAGTAACAGCTAATTATAAATAATTAAACAGCCTTAGAAAGGACTGCCTTTTGAGTCATTAGTGGTTTTCCAACAGAATGTGGGTCACATTCATTTGAATGCACTTATTGGCTCAGTTTGGCTGCTGAACCCTCATTAGTAGGAATAGTTGGGGGGAACCATAGTTCAGGCACAGGAGAAGATCTCCAGATAAACATCTATGGAGCAGACTGTTCTTAAAGCTAACGTTTACATTATATCCTGCTGGGTATTTAAAAGATTTTCATTTGTTAGGTGTTGACCGTTTACTTTGGATTTCGTCATAGGTTGCGTAACATACACTGAATAAATAAATACATTTAAAAAATTTAAAATGGCAGGGGATTTGAAATATTTGCATTCAGAGTGCGGTGCATCATAAGGTCTTTTGGCATTTATCCATCCGTGTTAATTTCTGAGGATCTAATCACAAAGATCTGGAAAAAACCTTACACCAATCAATAAAGGAGTTTAGTGAAGTCTTATAGAGGACAAGCTGATAGTTTTACTAATGTGCTCATGCCATCAATTTGAAAAGAACAAAAAAAATTTTTTTTTTTTTTTAACAGGCTTAAAAGCAATTTTTTAATTCATCCTTAAAACTCAATTCCAGGCCTACTTTTTATTCAAATAAGTCTCTCATACTTAACATTCTGTCAGTAAAGGGCTTGTTTGAGGAGGTTTTTCAATTAAAATTGTTTTCATTAATCAAAAAGACTTGCTTGGATAAGTGGATAATTTGTAATGAGTTTGGAAAACAAATCATTCTTGGGATAGGAATTGAGCTCATAAATCTGATCTGAGATCCTATCCACAGTTCAACACCTGTGAAAAACTGTGTGTATTTAACTCCTGTAAACATTTTTTGTGACTTAACTAACTATTACATTCAGTAAATACATTTTCTATGTGATAATAAGCAATGATCTTGGCCTGGTGGATGATTAAACAATGAAAGAATCGACCAGAACATCAGAGAGACTTGGGCTCTATTGACTTGGGCCAGTAAAGCACCAGAAGATCTTAGCGAAACCCTGGGAACTACCCAGAACACCCTAACCATATATTGTAGCAACACACAAAAAATCAATTAGAACTCTTTGATCTTCCAAAGATGTTAATATTTCTAGCGAATAGTGACCCATACACCATTCAGATGCAACATTAAAACCGCCTGCTTAATATCCTGCCTTCTTCCCATTGTGCATTCTGATGCCATCTCTTCCCCAGGTAAATGACGCAAACACACCTGGCCGTTCACATGATCTAAAAAAAAACGTGATTCATCAGACCAGGCCACCTTCTTCCATTGCTCCATAGTCCAGATATGTCTCTCACGTGCCCATTGTAGGCACTTTTGGCAGTGGACAGGGGTTAGCATGGGCACTCTGACTGGTCTGCAGCTACCCAGCCCCATACGCAGCAAGTTACATGGCCAGCTTTACGTTTTTCAGCAATTTGTGCTACAGTAGCTCGTCTGTGTAACTGGACCAGACGGGCTCCACATGCTCCACATGTGCATCAATGAGTCTTGGGTGCCCATGACACTGTCGCCAGTACACCGGTTGTCCTTCTTTGGACCACTTTTGGTAGGTACTAACCATTGCATGCTGGGAACACATACCTGCTCTAGCTCAGTATTTCCCAACCTTTTTTGGGATGAAATTGTTTTACTAAAAAATTCTACGGCATCAACATCACATAGGAAAACATCAAATTTGCTTGATTTGTAATTTGTAGATTTGTTCTTGCAATCCCACAAAAATTACAGGGATGCAAACTCACGAGGGCTGAAAAAGGTAAGACACTCACTGGTATACAATATTTTTTTTCTGGGGATTTTTTTTTTTTTTTAAGAATAAGCTAAAAGCACCAGTTCCAGCTATTTTATTGATTCAAGTTTATTCAAGTTTAAAATTGTGCAGAATTAGCAGCAAAATAAAGAGTATTTTGGTGAGGCTTGCTTCTGTTTCATAAATTTGGAGAGGTGAGGTATCCAAGCCACATCAGTTACTTACTGGGGTACCTCAGGGATCAGTGCTTGGGCCACTTCTCTTCTCCATATACACAACGTCATTAGGACCCATCATCCAGTCACATGGTTTCTCTTACCACTGCTACGCTGATGATACGCAACTTTACTTGTCTTTCCAGCCCAACGACACCACAGTGACCGCTCGAATCGCTGCCTGTCTGGCTGACATCTCAGCCTGGATGAAGGAACACCACCTGCAACTCAACCCAGCCAAGACTGAACTCCTTGTCTTTCCAGCCAACCCTGATGTTGAACACAACATCACTGTGCAGCTGGGTCCAACTACAGTGTTGCCTTCCAAAACGGTCAGAAATCTAGGGGTAACCATTGATGACAAGCTAAATTTCACAGACCACATCTCAAAGACTGCAAGATTATGTAGATTTACACTCTACAATATCAGGAAGATAAGACCTTTCCTCTCTGAACATGCCACACAACTGCTTGTTCAGTCACTTGTCATAACTAGACTGGACTACTGTAATGCTCTCTTT
The DNA here is from genome assembly GCA_032164185.1 of Moxostoma hubbsi. Classification (NCBI taxonomy): domain Eukaryota; kingdom Metazoa; phylum Chordata; class Actinopteri; order Cypriniformes; family Catostomidae; genus Moxostoma; species Moxostoma hubbsi. The sequence continues at coordinate 5,241,434 of JAVLUX010000025.1, forward strand.
GCAGGCCTTCCTGCATGTGCTATTAGACCTCTGCAAATGATCCAGAATGCAGCAGCACGTCTGGTCTTTAATGAACCAAAAAGAGCACATGTTACACCACTCTTTGTCTCTCTCCACTGGCTGCCGGTTCATGCACGTATTAAATTCAAGGCCCTGATGCTGGCATACAGAACAATCACTGGGTCTGCTCCAGCATACCTAAAAACATTTATGCAGAGCTATACTCCCACCAGAAGCCTGCGGTCGGCAAATGAGCGGCGCCTTGTTGTACCAAAACAAAGAGGCACCAAAACACTTTTCCGGACTTTCAGCTTTATCATACCACGTTGGTGGAATGACCTCCCCAACTCAATCCGTGAAGCTGACTCACTCTCTATATTCAAAAAACGGCTAAAAACACATCTTTTCCAAGAGTATTTAACCAGCCGCTAAAAAAAAAAAAAAAATTCTAAATGTATTAACAATTCATGTTGCACTTAAATCGGTTTTGCATACTATTGTGATGATACTGAAACTTTGTAGTATGGCACTTTTCGTACCACTGTCTCCTTAAGATGATTCGCTTATGTTCTTCCTCTTTTGCAAGTCGCTTTGGATAAAAGCATCTGCCAAATGAATAAATGTAAATGTAAATGTAAATAAATTTGTTCAATTTTATTAACTGATTAGTTCAGTGACCACTTCTGGAAATGTCACTAGGTGGCGACAAATGAGCGTCTTATGTGCTATGAGTGAGTCAGTGAATCGTTTTGAAAAAACACAAATAATAATTTTTTTTTTTTTTTTTCTCCATGTATTTATTTATTTTGTGGAATATGATAATTTTCCATGGCACGCCTGACAATCTATCACGGCACACTGGTCTAGCCATTAAAATTTGGCTCTTGTCAAAGTCACTCAGGTCCTTACACTTCCCCATTTTTCCTCTCTTCCAACACATGAAATTCAAAAACTGACTGTTCACTTGCGACTAATATATCACACCCATTGACATGTGCCATTGTAACAAGATAATAAATGTTATTCACTTCACCTGTCATTGGTTTTAATGTTGTGGCTTATCAGTGTATTTTGGTCTATTTATCACCTGAGGTGATCATATGGAGATGTATGGATTACTTTCATGGTGCCATTATGTCCTTTTTCGAACTCTGAAGTTTTGGACCCCACTGACACCTGTCACATCGCTACTGAAAACTACCACCACTGGAGTCATATAAATTACTATTATGCTGGCTTTATGTTTTGTTTTTGGTACCCATTCACTTGCATTGTGAGGACCTACAGAGCTGAAATTCTTCTACAAAAATCTTTGTTTGTGTTCAGCGAAATAAAGAAAGCCAAACACATCATGGATGGAATAAGGGTGAGTCAAGTAATTTTTATTTGTATAGCGACTTTCACAACACACATTGTTTCAAAGCAGCTTTACAGAAGATCATGCATTAACAGAAATGAAACTGTAATATCTATAGTCATCATTGTGTAGTTTGATCAAATATGATTGTGAATTGTGTATAAATATAAGTAATTAAATAATAATTGTATTTAGAAACCCAGTGAGCAAGCCGAAGGCGACTGTGGCAAGGAACACAAAACTCCATAATATGTTGGTTAATGGAGAAAAATAACCTTAGGAGAAACCAGAATCACTGTGGGGGCCTGTTCCCCTCTGGCTAACATCATGAATATAATGCCAATATTACTTATGTATAGTCCAAGTCATGGTTTAAAATTATTAAACTAAGTAAGTGTTAAGGATCCTGGATTAACTACAGAAGTTAATATAGATGCAATTGTCCTTGGTGAGTAAATTATGAGAGAATGTTTATTTTTGGGTGATTTATTCCTTAACATGATTTGTGAACTGTAAGACAGAATGTTAGCTTCAGTCACCAAACAATGAAAGCAAATGGTGACTGAGGATAAAATATAGCCTAACCTCTACTCTTGTGTTCCATGGAGGAAAGAAAGTAACAAGAGTTTGGAACAACGTGACATTATGACAGAAATTGTTTTTTTTTTGATGGAACCAAAAACCATTTAAGTTGAATTTATTAATCTCCAAGCCACAACAATTGATTTTAATGAAGAAAATAAAAGCACTCACTTAACATTAATATTATCACCATAAAGCAGTTTAGAGGAAAGTATGTAATCAATATTGTGGCTTAATGACTATAATTCACTGCTGGGTCATGGCTGCTTAAAATTAAATTATGTGTGATATGAGCTAGATATGACCTTACACATAAGGGGTAAAAGTCAAGGGAAGTATATTTGCTCTCTCCTCTCTCATTTGAGGCAGTAGTATTCTGATTGCCACTGGGCAGTAGTGTAAAAGCAGTGTTACATTTGTCACCATGGGCACTTGCTGCAGTTTCATCAACACTTCATTTTGCATTTGTGTTCTTTCCCTTCACATTATACAGAGTGAAACAGACCTTTAAGAGGAATGTACAACAGAGGCTATACAAAAATATAAAATTAAAATATTATTTATATTGTCAAGCCTGTTCTCACCTCCTCTTTTCCATCAACACCTTTAGTTGAGAAGGGGATCCTAGCCAACCGCCGGCAGTGGTCAAGGCCACTATCAGGGCGGGCAGAGACCCCTACCAGCCGCTAAAACTGGTGGGGTCATGATGACAACCGTCCGCGAGCGGGGAGACCCCTTCTGTTTCCCGAGAATGTGGCGGGGCCAGAAGACTACCTCTGATCTGCCCGGGCAGGTGCGGCTGACGTCCATTAGAGGGTGGAGGAGTGGCCGAGGACCAAGCTATGGCATATCGGAGAACTAGTGAGAAAGTGTTTTTTTTTCTTTCTTCTCTCTCTCTCCCACTTCCGCTTCATTTTTGCCTTTCCCTCAGTTTTTAAAAATGTTTTGTTAAATTGTCACGATCGCCATTACGGGGTGTAGGTGCCACACTTTTTTTGGATAAGGGCCGAACGAAGAAGGTGGTGCGAGAGAGAGAGAGATTATGGACAGCTGATCGACACCTTTGTGTGTTTGTCTTTTTGTTTAAGTTTCTTATTAAAATATTATTTACATCGTCAAGCCAGTTCTCACCTCCTCCTTACTATTAATCGCTTTACAGTGAAGGGTAGATGGACGGGCACATTTTAGGATGTATATATTATCAGGGTCCCCCAAGCTCCCAAAAAATGGGGTAAAATATTTTTTTCCCCAAAAAATATAAATTCATGCCATAGAGAGTTACATTTTAGTTTTATAATGAAATAAATTAATATGGTGGCACAATTAGAATTTGGTCTACAAAACTAATTTCAAGCATTTAAGCATACGCCTTCAGATATAAAGATTTTTAAGATCATGAGAAACATTTCAGTCAGGTTTTTCAAAACTTTTGACCGGTAGTGTGTGTGTGTGTGTGTGTGTGTGTGTGTGTGTGTGTGTGTGTGTATATATATATATATATATATATATATATATATATATATATATATATATATATATATATATATATTTTGTTTATAATTAAAGTTCTGCGTTTGGATCCTTACACTCTTGCCTCTTCCGTTCACAGCCATGACTGAAGAACCGAGCAAAATTATGGATCCAGCAGAGCATATTCTGAAACTCTGTGGACAAGAGTCCACTTCTGCAGCTGGTTGCTCAATTGCATTGGTATGAGAGATCCTCAGGACCATGTTCTGGATGGGACTTAATGGCCCTGTGAGGAAGCTAGTTCCTTTGTCTGTGATCATCAGTCTCTTCAGGATTTCATCGCTGAAATCATAAGAGCTGACATTCTGCTCTCAGCTCCGGTGGTCCCGGAGACCCCCTCAATAGATACCCCTCTGCTCCTAGCTCTGGTGGTCCCGGAGGCCCCTTCGATGGAGGCCCTTCCGCATCCTATTCCTCCTCCTGCAGCTCTGCCTGCTCCTCCTCCAGCGGCTTTGTCAGTTCCTCCTCCTGAGTCTCCAGTGGCTCTGCCCGCTTCTCCTCCAGTTCCTCCTCCTGAGACTCCAGCGGCTCTACCCGCTTCTCCTCCAGCTGCTCTACCTATCGAGTCTTCTCCACACTTCGAGTCTTCTGCAGCTCTGCCCTCCGAGTTCCTCACACTCTTTCATGGCTCAGTGTCCTCCCTGGGCTACCCATGGCTTCGCCTCTTGAGACTCCGCCTCCTGAGACTTCATCCCCTGAGCCTCCTGGAGTTCTGCTCCCTGTGCCTCATACTGCTCTGCCACCTGCGGCTCCACTCCCTGAGTCTCCAGCGGCCACAGCACCTGAGAGTCCCATATGCCAATCTGCCTTGTTGGGCCCTCTTCCACAGCCCAGGCCTCCGGACCCCGCTCCCTTTCTGGAGCCATCTCTCTGGCTTCCGGACCCCACTACCATCCTGGTGCCGCCTCCCTGGCTTCTAGACCATTCGCTCTCATCCGTGTGACAACTGTGCGCAAGACGGAATGGAACGTGCAAAGTGAAATATACCTGGGCTTTTATAAGTGCAGACCATTTAGTTTTAGTTACCAGAATACGGCTGTTGAGTTTGTTACCTTCTTCTTCATATGATTCCTTCTTCGTTGGGTCCCCTTATTTTGTTTATAATTAATGCTCTGCATTTGGATCCTCTTCCCTTCACAACCCTGACACACTTACAGCTTCATTGATTATAACGGAAGCAATTCAATATTCCCGACCTTACCGCCAAGGAAATAAGTGTGAGCATCTAAACTATGATAACCTTTCCTCGCCTCTCTCATGTAGATGTGTTCAGTATCAACAACACTGGATACGTCACTTCAGGTAAACGTTTTATGTTTTTTTTTAGAAAATTTGTTAATGAAAGGATCAGGTGAAACCTCATCATTTATTTTCACAATTATTTTTATTTGTTTTAGTGTTTAGTATTTTAGCTAGTCTCTAAAAGTAAACGCTAGATATTTTATTTTGACAGTTCTGAGTTATAAAAATGCTGCCGGAAATGCTTCAGGGCCAGACATGTGCAGTAGCATGTTAATTCCTTTGTTATTGTTTATGTTCTTAACATGATCATTCATTCATAGTGAATTAATTCTCTCTTGAGTGAAAACAGCCAGATGCTGTATGTTGAAATGGGTTGTTTTAACTTGATAAATATCTTCATTCAAACTTAATTATTTTCCAATTAGTTCTATTCACACCCATTTGCCTTCAATGCAAAGTAGGTCTCCAACATGCACAAAATGTTACTGTGTTAGTGTTTGACCTTCTTCTTTTTGCCAAGTTTTTTGATGCTAGGTCTAAAAAAAAAATATCAGAAATAATAGCTTTACTAAAACAGCTTTGTAGCCTTGAACCAGCAAACCAGCATACTGCAATGCCCCCAGACCGAGGACACCAGATTTTCAGCCTGTCTAAGATAATAAAACTGCAAGCGTAATACATTTTATAAGCGTGAATATTCATTGAATATTTCTGTTAGTTCAAATATATGCAACACAGCTGGACACAGCCTTACACAAATATGTGCATGAGTCAGCACAGTGTAAAAACATCAATGTTGCCAAATTTTAACAAGAGACATTCATCAAATTAGTTTGTTCTTCCAAACAAATTAGGAATGCTTTAATTATTTTAGTGAATCAATCATAACTCAACTCCAGCTACAGCAAGAGGAGAATAAGTTATTTATTGCTTGCAAATTCCAAATATGTGGATATAATTACTACACTGCAAAAAAATAAAAATTGTTGTATCTTGTTTTAAGGATGTTTATATATTTTTACTAGACAGCGAAACAGAAATACATATTAAAATTATTAGTTTTTTTTTTAATTTAGGGCTCTCAATCAGTTACAATTTTAATTTAATTAAATGTGTAATATGTTTATTAATCAAATTAATGTCATATATTATTATTTGCTGAGCTAAGATCATATTGAAGATGATCCAAAGACATAATATTGTGGTGCATTCTAATACATTTTGCGGTCGAAATCAATCTTTCAAAGGTAGACTTAGAACAGAACATTTGATGCTGGCTTTGCAAAAACTCATGCAGGTTTGCAGATGTGGCAACTACTACAGCAGCTTACAGATGTGAGTTGACTGCTTTCTTGCTTTCCATCTACATAATTTTGTAAGTGTTGGTGCATGTACTATCCTTATGCGTCAGATGGATTTAAGATTTGGCCTCTGCATCATGTCTCACTGTTTAAGGGTCAGATTAATTTAAATGAAGCCTTTGATGTATGTCACATTTGATCTATTACGATCTAAAGTGAGGTGTGATTTAAAATGCTTACTTAATTAAATTCAGTTCACTAAAATTAACTCAATACAAAGTTTTATGCATTCTCACCAAAGTCATCCCAGATTTCAGCTACTTAGCCAAATGCCAGTGTTAAAATAACACTATTTGCTCTGCCAGGCAAGAAAATAAAAAAATAAATATGATATGCTAAACGAGCATTTTATCAGCAGTATGATACAAAGCCAATAAAGTCACAAAGACTATTGAGGGCAAGGGACTCAATATGGAGGTTCAGTTATATTGGCATTACCGATAATATATGCCTCCATGCCTTCATAAATATTAAAATGCTTGCCCTTTTCAGCGGAAACTTTGAAAAATCCCCTGGCAGAAGAAGGGGGAGGGTTTGGTGAAATGATAAGGGAGTGTAGAACAAATATGAGTGACTTTTATTGGTGAACACAAAGCGTGCACACACACTTCAACCATTGCCCATGATTTCACTTCATTTATTAAAGGGGATAGCAAAGTGATTAATATGGCTCTGTGAATGGCTGGTGGAGGGTCTTGGAACCTGTGCGTTTAGTTTGCAAGTTATTCATTCAGTGGATGCACATGGAGTTCTCTTCCTTGTTTTGAGTTCTCTGATTTATATAACATTTCAAATAATAGTTTTCCCAAGTTTTAATTCTGTCATTACTCTCACATGTCATTAGAGCTGTATGCCAAAATGACATAACTTGATGAATCTTCATGCAACTCTTGTCCATAACTATCGTGGTCATGACTGTCAAGCACCAAAAAGAACAAAAAACACTGTAGTCGATATAGATTGTACGCTACATTCCATATCTTCTGAAGCAATTCAATAGCTTTGTATGAGAAACAGACCAAAGCTTAAGTCATTATTCACTGATAATTAGGGCTGGCTAAAAATAAGGAGAGACTATTTGCAATAGGAGTAAATAGAACCTGCCACAGAGCGTGGCTAGCGCAAATAGCCCCTGCTGTAAAATATTGATTTTCTAATTAATTGCAATCTTCATTTAAACGATCTTGACACAGATTCTAATCCCAAAATCTATTTTCTATTTACTCTACTATCCACAACCTTCTACAAAGCGAGTAAATCATTTGCATGTGTGGCTAAAAATGGCTTCAAATTTCACTCAAATTTCAGTGATTGAGTAGTGTATGGGTGAAAAAGCACAAAGATAATTTCAGAGTAAAAGTTTGTTTTGACTTGTTTCATGTAATGTGTGTGCATTGATCCTCACAATTAATTTGTCATTAAATAATATCTCTTTTAATACTTTTTCAGTTCTTTGCAGTCAGTTGTTAATCAAAAACCAAAAATATAAATATTTCATTCTAGTCAAACATAGCAAGTATGCTGTAAAGAAGTCGGGTTACTCCACTCCTACAGTTAAGAGGCAGTTAGCTCCACCAAAACCCTTTTCTGAGAGCATCACTGAACTGCTGCTATCCTTAAAGAGACAGTACCATTTTAGCATGTGTTCTGCATGTCAATGTAAATACTTGTGTGAAGTACAAATTATAGATATAAACAAACATGTAAGAATTTAAATGTTATGCAGCTGTCATGTAATTTCAATACATCACATTTGTTGATGGAATACATGGAAATTTTATATTTTTAAAAAGCTACAATGTGACAAATTAAAAAAAAGAATTAATGATAAAACACAATGTATAAAATGTATATTTTAGTTCACTTATTTATTAAGTTCACTTATTTATTAAGTTAATTATTCTGGTATAATTAACAGCATTAGCTGAGAGAGAATTACTTACACAATTAAAGGGGTCATGTCATGAGGAATCAAATTTGCCTTGATATTTTAACATGTAAAAGTTCATTCTACTATAAAATAAATAAATACTGAAAAAAATACTGTAAATTCCAGAACTCAAAACTTAACCCCCAATGCAATAAAAGCATTGATTGAAAACCAAGCTGCCAAAATGCCCCATTCTCTACTTCTGCTACAATTCTACATCACTAAAATCATCGTACCTATGGCCCCACCCACTGGTGCTCACTTGGCTTGTAAACAGAGACAGAGAGAAGAACACTACTCACTACTCCTGAACACGAAAGGGGACCCTGTCAGGACGCCTTTTTGATCAGCCTAGTTGTGTTTGTTTCTGTGTCGTTCATAGCGCTTGCTGTCTTGTTTGTCCGTCCGTGCGCATGGCATGTTGTGTTTGTGTTTGTTCACTGTGTGTGTGCGCGTGTTGTTTTTCACGCGTTCTACTGTCAGTTGTCGCCCCGCCCTCTTGTTACCTTGTTAGTTCAACATTTCACTCACGTGTTACCCCTCATTAGTCACTCTTTATATTCCCCTTGTGTTTTTTGTCCCTTGCTAGATCGTGTTTCGCGTGTTGTTACTCACGTCTAGCTAGTCTTGCTTTTCCTTGCTGTTTTTGATAGTCTAGTTATCTATTCAAGCCTTTTTCTTCCGTTTTTGATTTGCTTGGTATTCCAAGGGTTTTTCACTATTTTTCTTTTCTTTTGCTGTGTCTTTTTCCCAGCCCCGATTTGATTTATAATTTTTCCTTTATTGATTTTTTCCTTTCAGTTTTTCTATACGTTAACTTGGCATAGTTCATAGGTTTTGCCCCTTCTCCCTACCCCCTGTGGTCTGCATTCTGAGCAGTTTAGTCCTTTTCCTTTTTTTTCTCTCTAGTCTCACCGTCTGCCAGGCTGCTGGACCGAGCTTATTCCTCCACCACCTCCGGCCTACCAGCAGTCATCTCCCTTCGCCGTGCCTCACCTGCCCACTCTGCCCGTTGCTTCCCCTTGTCTCATTCGCCACCATCCTTGTCCTCTTGTGCGGACTGCTCTTGGCTGGGAGTTACCGGTCCATGGACCAAGGCTACGCTTTCTGAGGCTGTGATTGTCTTAGGACCTGATCCTGTCCGGCTCGTGCCTGTTATCCTTCCCAATAAATAATTATTTTCCCTGCAATTGAATCCTCTTCTTTCTGAATCCTGACAGACCCTGGAATATTTTTAATTCTTTTTGTATACCTACGTACATGTACTACACAGACATCTTTGACTGTTGTCATATCTCTGGCATGCATTTAAAAGACGTGGTGTTAAGTTTCAACTCTGAAGAAAATGTGCGTTTCATCAGCTGTTGTGGCTCCTGTTGTTTTTGCTTAATCTGCTCAACAAACTGTTCTTTCGCCTATCAATGCTATTTTTAATGGGTGTTTTTAAACATGCTCTTGATGGTTGTCTTTGACAGTTTGATTTTTTTCTGGCAGTGTGCACCTCAGTGCAGGATGATAAACTGGATATATGCATCTTGTGAAGCATAAAATTAGTCTTTACCAAGGAATTGTCACTGAAGGATATGGAATAGTTAAAAACACAATTGGACTTAATCAAAAACTTGATTAAACTAAACAATTCCATTCATTAATATTTCAAATGTCATAATTGTTTATTATGCTGACACACTGTCTACACCTTGTGCATCGACACAAACTTTCTGAAACATTTCGGTGTTATTGGCAGTAGTAGCGCCAGTGCAAAATGGAATGGGACACTTTTTGTTTACTGTTGGAGGAATGCGCCATAACAGATGCCATGGTAGACTTATTGATTATAGCGTAACATTGATTCTTCCGGCAGCCAAAGATATGTGTTCCTTGATGGTAGGAGAGGCAGCGGCTTCTAAGCTTGATTCTATTACACTCTCTGACAACACAGTGGGTCAGTGCATCTCTGACATGGCACAGGATGTGAAGGAGCAAGTGTTAGACAGCACTAGGCACAGCCCATTTTTTGCACGGCAGATCGACAAATCCATTGATGTGGCTAGCTGCGCTAGCTGTTAACATATGTGAGGTACGTGAAAAACATAGACATTCAAAAAGAGTTTCTATTCAGTAGTCATTTGCCCACAAACACACACTTCTCCTCTCTGTTACAGAATTTCTGGTGCCGTCATGTATGATGTGTCACAAGGGAGGCCCACTATCTTTGAAAACCCCTGAAATAGACCACTATTATGGTTATTTGATGTTCTTTTTGGAGCTTGACAGCAGCTGGTCACCATTAACTGTTGTTTTATACAAAAGAGCTGTTTGAAGATCATTCTAAAATGTTCTTGTTGTTTTTCATAGAAATCAGAAAGCATATAGGTTTGAAACGACATGAAGTAGAGTAAATAATGACAGATTTTTAACATCTTTTTGTGACTTTATTTGATTTCCCCTGACTCTGATGACTCCACAAAAACCTTAATGAAACACTATTTGATTGCAGGCAGCTAAACTTTTAGTTGGAAAAAAAAAACACTCATGAAACAAACTGTAGATTTGTTTTCTCTTGTGTTTGGGTCTCTGTGCTCTTACATCTATGAATGTCCATACTAACAGCTGAAGGCAAGAAAAAAACAAAACAAACAAGTGTGTGCACTTCTATGCCTCTTAGTCACACAAACAACTCTGTGTTCCCGCTATCTCATGTCTCTCTCATGGGAAACTTATCTATCTTCTCAAATCAAAACAAAGGGTATTAATCAAAGATCTGCCTCCTGACTGCCACATCAAAACATCAAATGTGATACTAAAAAGCAGAAAATGATGATGCCTGCCATCAATGAAAAAAGCCTTCCTGGCTATCTGCACAGAGCCAGTGATTTCGTCTAATTTTGTTTTTCAAAACCTTCTTATATACAGGAAATACATTGTTGTTATTCCATCAGGTTGTCCATCTGTGTGCACACTATGAACAATGATGTGGTCACAAGAATAACCTCCCCCACTGCAACCACTAGACAGCAAAATGTAAGTGCAGAAATTGTGACATGTTTTTTGTTGCTTGTTTGTGACTACAACATGTTGGTATACAGCTGGTATACTGCCTGAACTTTTATACCAAGCTTTAAAAAAGCACAAAAAATGCCCTTGGAGGCAATTTCCCATCATGACCTAAACCACATCATTAATCAGAAGTTTTTATTCTTCATGGACAAAAATCCTCTGGGGTCTCTGGGTTGGACCAAGACAATAAGATTAAATATTAACAGCAAAGATTTAGTATTCAACTGAAGTTCTGGCAAAACTAGATTCCAGGCAAAATAAAAATGTCCATTTGTGTTCAGACAAATACATTAGATTAAATAAAAATAAAAATAAAAAAATAATATATATATAATATATATATAGCTATAATATATATATATATTAGGGCTGTCAATTGATTAAAATGTTTCAGTTTGCACCTGCGTCATGCTTATGTAGCGTCGCGGGTGCGTTGCATCATAAACATAAGAATGTAACATATGTTTGCATTGTTCTGCCTACTGAAGTGTTTTCTTCACTGTATAAACTGTGCATCGCTCATACAGCTGAAATTTCACTTACTGCTCTCTGGAGTAAACAAGTGGTACTACAAGCTTGCATTTCTCAGGAATCTTCCGAATTATGGTCCGATTAATTGCGTTAATTTTTTTAAAGCAATATTTTTTGTCAAATTAATCGCACTGAATTAACAAGTTAAATCGACAGCCCAAATATATATATATATATATACAATTTAAATAAACCAGATGTATTGAATGTAAGATTTAATGTCTGAAATTTACAAATGTAAAATATGCCAAATTCATGTATTTGATATATATGTAAGAAGACTGATCACAATTTCAGGATAAAAAAAAATTGCGTGATCACATGAAAATTGCATGACTGCGGTGATATAATGTGGTTTCTTACACACATTGTTGTACTTCCATGTTGAAGTTTTCACTACCCTCAAAGCGTGTTAAATGTTCTCCCAAACTGATTATGTTTTTAAATCAACAAAACCAAAACCATAAATCTAGACCTAACCAATGGTGTCTTGAAAGTAAATGTGAGATGAATAGAAAAAAAAATTACAATTGCTGAAGCAACCACGTCATTTTGAGGGGTTCTATGACAGTTTAGGCTCACGTGTCAACTCGTGCTCTTCAGGACTCGTACCCCGGTATTTTGTATCGCAAGTGCAACACTCCATCAGTTACTCTGTAAATTAATCTCATTTGGAAAAGCTTGTAAATGTAGTTGGTTATGTAAAGCAACAATAAAATGCATTGCCTTACAAGTTGTGCGCTATATTAAAAGTGTGTAGATGTCTAGATACATTGTGTGAGAAACATTGCGAAAAGTAAGCGTTTATTGTTATATATATATATATATATATATATATATATATATATATATATATATATATATATATATATATATATATATATATATATTTTTTTTTTTTTAATATAGGTATAGTTACATACTGTAATTCTATTAGACCAGTTTGGAAATATTACAATGACATCATGACTGTTGGTTGAATTTTGGATACTGAACATTCTATCAATACAAATCAATGGTATATTTTTAATAAAACTGATATATGTAAAACTTCTTGCAGGCCTAATATTTGGAAAGGTTTTCAAATTTTTGCCTTACATATATAACTGAGATTCAGAGAGACTGACAACCTTTCCTCCAGCATGTGGGGACAAGAGAGGTCAGTGTGCATGAGCACTGTGGGATCTCTAAAGATCAGCTTATGACAACATCATGGTCTAATGCACATCATCAGAGGTCATCACACTAGGTGCTTGCTCCTACTGACTTGTTCCATAAAAGCTCACAGAAGCTCAATTAACTCTGCACTATGTCCCCAGTGACCTCTGGCACTGCAAGACAATGTATGGCTCAACAGCACTGTGGGACCCAGCCTAAATACATCGCAATTTCTTCACTTTCTGATAAATCTGCAATATACAGTTAACCGGCTTGGGCAAAATGTAGAATTAGAAGGGATAGGTAATGAAAATGTTGTCATCATTTACCCATATGTTGTAACTGACCTGTTTGATGTTCTGTCTTCAGTGGAGCACAAAAAAGAGATGTACGGTAAGGCAGACTGTTAGCCTCAGTCACCATTCACTTTAATTTTATGTAAAAAAAAATATGGTTTGAAAGTGAATGAAGACTGACACTAATATACTATCTAATATCTCCTTTTTGGTCAGTTTTGGTCACCATTCATACAGTATACATGCTTCATTTTCTGAAATATATCGAAAAAGTAATGAAACAGCAAAACACAGACTCTTAAATATCATCTGGCCATCAGAGCTTTAAATCACAGGTCTGCAGATTCAATAACTGCAAAGGTTCATAGTTTGTATGATGTCTTGCTCTCTGAGGATTTCTCCTTAGACAAAGGCAAATAATATTGGGTTCAATGGTCCTGAAATTGCACCATGTTTCTTAGAAAGTGACAGAGAGTTCCATACCCTGTCAGACATTGGGGAGTCACTAACCATATAATCTGATTTCTTTCCTTTCCACAGGAACTTGGTACCTTCAGTAGAGAGTGGATATTAGATTAGTCAGCTAAATAAAACAGCAATGGAAAATGGCTGGATTCAACCACAACGTTCTTGGGTGCCCATTCACCCCATGTTACAAGAGAATTGACCTCTTCTCCTGGCTGATATTAGTTTGAACTTTGCATGCACTAAATAACAACAAACGGGACTAAAGGGACAGTTACAGTAGACCTTGGGGGGTTTGAGACCACTAGTGACATTTTTTTTTCAATTTATTAGTATTTGGTATGGATCGTCCTTTTGCTTTTGTTATCTCTGCATGATATGAGATTGTTTCAGTATCTTGTGTGCTTCATTGGAAGCAAGAAAATCTGAACTTTTGTACAAAGGAGTTAATATTCTCAATGTCACTAATTTGATTAGATTTGCTTAGATCTTATCACAATAATATTTACCTTGATTTGTCTTTGTTTTATTTAAACATTACTAGTCTCATATTTCATCTCATACATGCTCTTTACTGACACTTTTGTTGACTTGGTAAACAAGTACATTTACTTTTAGGGTAAAAAATAATATTGGGGGCAGAATTCTTTGGTGTGATGGAAATAATGCTTCAACTGGTGAGTCATCATTTATATACATATGTATACAGGTATATATCAAATATATATAAAAAAAAGGGGGGGGGGGGGGCATAATAGTGACAATTGTTTGATAAAACAATCCTGATTTTGGTAGAAGCATAACATCCTGTCCTATGGACTAGGGACTGTCTCTATTGAATGTCAATTTGTCAGGTTAGGATTCTGTGTGGCAAGATAGTGGCATAATAGTCCCCTGTCTGTGTCATGTTTCATGCATGTTCTTTGTGTGAGCGCATGGGTCCGGTTGTTGGTTACCGCTGTGCGCAAGTTACCGCCTTGTGCTTTCTGGTGATGTCACAGTCCTGTTAAATTGTCAGGTTGCGTTTTTGTCTGACGAGGACTATGACATCATTGTTCTTTGTTTGTTTTGTTCCGAGCGTGTTTCAGGTGTTGCTGACAAATGCAATCAGCGTTTCCATGGGAAACCAGATTTTTTTTCCATGGGACACTGATCATGCTTAATTTCAGCTGGCGAGTGGCTCCTTTTCCTTGTTTGAATTCCCTCGTGTGTCATGTCCTTTGCTGAATTGTTAAATTTTGAATGTTTCATAGTGTTTACTGAGTGTTTTAGCATTTTTGTTTGATGTTGAGCACTAACCTCACTCTCTCTGCCTAGTTGATCCTGTCTCGTGTATCTTTTGGTTGCCTTCCAATTTTGCTGCGTGTCAGCTTGTCTTCCACGTAGGATACCTCGTCTCTGCGTCTGTGTCTGAAGTAACATCGCCCTACCCTGTCAGGCGTTGTTCTGCACTTCAATAAGCTTCGGCGGAGCATTCCACGAAGCTGAACTTATTATTTTGTCAATAAATACTTTGAACTTTTCCTCTGCTATTGGGTGTCTATGTCTCTCTATTGCTCGTTACACTGAAAATGTAATTTGGGGTTTTCAAATATTTAATTCCTTTTAATTATTGCTGAAGGTAAGTTTGGTGATACAGTGAAGTGATTAGGTTTGGATAGTACCAGCCAAACAAGAAAAATGTAACATCATTTAATGTTCATTACATATTCCCACACCAATTGCCATCATAAAATGATTTGGCATGGAAATTTTGGACAAATAGATTTACAATCGCCCATTTCTTCGTCAAAGCAATAAAAGCTGTTCCTTTAACGCCTTTTTGTAATTGTATTCAACTGTCTCTCCTGGATCCCTTGTGTACTAAGCATAATCTAAAATGCAGACTTTGTCAGCTTGATGGATTGATTCACTTGCACTCTTGGGCTGTTGGAGATGAGACTCTCTTCTGGCCTGAAATCTCTCAACTGACAATTTCTGCATGAATCTGCACAGTCTATAAATTATACAGTCCTTTATCCCTCTTTGCTACCTGGGAAATAGAAGTGTTGGCACATCTGTAAGGAAAATGTATTCTGTCTGATAGATGCTTTCAATGAACTGTGAGATGTTTGAATGAACAAAGGGCCCAGACAATTGCTGTGCCACCACTTTATGTAGGCTGTCCTCAGTAAAAAATTGTTGTCCTCAGTGCCAGATCACTAGTGCTATAAACTTTTTAAAATGTGAATATCAAAGCACATCTGTTGTTCAATATAAAAACTTAAATATCCAGTTTGATCTTATTAGTATTCCCAAGTATTCATATGTAAAGTGTGTTTCTAGCACACATACATTTTTGCATATTTGGATAGACAATGAAACATGAAAATATGTATTGATGTATTGATAGCATCTAAAACACCTTAAGATGTTTAAAACATTGTTTCATGTTGAATGTTTAAAAATCCTTTGAGCTGGGGAAAGGGTAGCTCAGCAAGTAAAAATGCTGACTACCACCCCTGGAGTCACGATTTTGAATCCAGGGTGTGCTGAGTGACTTCAGCCAAGTCTTCTAAGCAACAAATTGGCCCAGATGCTAGGGAGGGTAGAGTCACACAGGGTAACATCTTTGTGTTCGCTATAATGTGGTAATAATAATAATAATCCTTTGAGCTTCATGGGATATTTCATTCATAAAACTCAAAGGTTGATTTTATGGTATTTGACCAACTTTACATACAATACAATGTACGTATTTTGTAAATACATTTCTTTCTGCAAAATTCTCACAAGATTCACATTTGCTGCTACTGAGGTTGAGGTAGGGGTAGGGTTAGGTTAAAGATTCAGGTTAGGGTTTAGGGTAAGGTTAGGATTAGGGATAAGGTAAACAGTGTAACCACAAATGTAATTAAAAGCAGTCACTTTAAAAGTACTGTAAGTACAATGAAACTGTATTTACATAATAAGTACATTGTATCAATGCTTAAGTACATAGTAGTTAAATACACCTTATATAAAGTGTGTCCATGGTACTTATGATTAATGTGATGAATTAAATGTGTTTAAAAACATCATGTTTATTTAAAACAGCTAACAAATTTACTATGTAGTTGCTATAACTCGATCACCTGCGGCGGTACCCCACAAACCTTCCGACAGTATCAGTCCCGACCACTCTTCAGGGGGATTCGTAAAGGTTTGTAGAGTTCTCTAAAGTTCTCAATATGTTGATATTGTACATTGCCGTCTCTGTACACACATACAGACCTGCGATCACCTAGCAATATCATACCTCACATTAAATCCTTATGTCACTCACTGAACATACTGGGGCAGTTTCCTGGTGAAATAAACACTAAAAGCGCTTTAACAACATTTATTTTATTCACCTTCACACAAATCACAGTTTAAATGGCAGATTATTAGTTAATAAACTCTTACATTTCTGCCTGTTTCTCACACAATTATGAGATTTAAACACTTCTACTATATGCATGGCTTGTAATGCGATCAATTATAACAATTAGATTACATAACCAACTACAGTTACAAGGTTGTTTGCATGTGATCAAATTGAGCAGTAGCTCAACTAGTAAAGAGATACACTTGCGATGCAAAGGGCTTGGGTACAAGATCTATCTATGACCTAAGGTTTCAAAATTGTTCTTTGTAGGCTGTGCATCAATACAGGTCTTTGAACTTATGAACTTTGAGTGAATATGGGTGGCTGTGGCTCAGGTGGTAGAGCAGGTTGGCCATTAATCGCAGAGTTGGTGGATCGATTCCCAGCCCACACGACCCAAGTAGGCTAGCGCCTTGCATGGCAGCTCTGCCGTCATTGGTGTGTGAATGTGTGTATGAATGGGTGAATGAGATGCTGTGTAAAGCGCTTTGCATACCGCTAAAAGGCGCTATATAAGTGCAGACCATGTATTAGGAAGTGTTTACTGTTATAATCCAATGGGAAGAATTTAGCCACTGAGCTGTTAGGGCAGTGTGGAGGTACTGGGGAAGGTACTGCAATTCAAGCAGTAGTTTCAGTAAAGACTCTAGACCAGTGCCACTTTAATTGACAACTAAAACAAACCACAGTGTTCCAGGCTGCTGTGACAAGATACCATATTATAACACAATCCTCCCTTGATGGAGAATCCAAAAGTATCAACAAAAAGACTAAAACTGTGTAGAGCATTAAAGAAACCCAAAGGTAGCAAAGCACATAAATTGTTTCTTAAAAGAGAGCAAGTAAACTAAGTACCAACTATATAGCCAATATGCTAACAAAAAAATATATATATATATATATATTTTTTACTAGGGTCTGCTAGATGTAGCATATCTCAACAATATATAATATTGAGATTTATCATTACAGCAGATCCAAATCTGAGTTTTATTTCTACCTCATTTGTATTTGCTCTGATATTGCTATTTTCTGTGTTGCCAATGACATTTAATTTTTGTGCCTGAAACACTAAGTTGTCTAGTCTTTGAAGCCTGATTTTAATGTGTTTCTTATATGAAGAATTTTACATCTGTAATTAAGATGTCACAATACCATTAAGCTTTGTCCTTTTTTGCCAATCTTAAAAGAGTGTCACACTATATCAATAACTCTTTTCACTGACCAGATTGAGGTCTAATTAATTTGTTTCACGCTCTCTAGGGTCCAGGAAAGAAGCATAACAAACCTTACATTGTCTCCTATCGGGACTATGTTAGTTTCGCCACAAGAGATTGCAGGATGCAAGGTCTTAGCGATATAAATTGATATGTACTTAGACACAGATACATTTTTTAGAGGTTGCATTATTATCAAAACAACAAAACAACATGGGCTGAAGTCTCTGCTGCTGCTGCATTGCTTTTGAATGTGTCCACTGAAATTTACTCTGCAATGTTAATAAAAAGACTGCCATCATTTACACACACCCATGTCATTTCAAACATGTATCATTGAATTTACACTCCATTAAATGATAGAGAATATAAGTATTATAAACCATTTTCATGTTCTGACACAAATCATGGCTA
Source organism: Moxostoma hubbsi (assembly GCA_032164185.1). NCBI lineage: Eukaryota > Metazoa > Chordata > Actinopteri > Cypriniformes > Catostomidae > Moxostoma > Moxostoma hubbsi. Next base: position 5,259,965 of record JAVLUX010000025.1, read on the forward strand.
GTATTAGCAGTGGTTTTATCAGAACACGCATCACTTCTATCGTGAGATTAGGGGGGGTCACAAAGAGCTTTCAAAGCTGACTAGTAGAGTCTTGTGAAATCCAACTTATCTTTTACACTGGGACTCAGAAATGGTTTTAGCATTTGTTTACAAAGGCTTGAAGTTTTCAGTGTCAGCTGTGCAAATATTTTATTTTTAGTGTTTTTTTTTTGTTTTTTTTTTTTTCGATTTCTTGATAGCCACCCAACATTCTCTAAACTGAAGCAGCACATTCTCTTTCAATGGACTGCATTGTGAACACATGGTTTTGTTCCTGTCAAGGGGCAATGGATGAGGAAGTTTTTCCCTCTAATTGCCTACTCTCTCAAGGGCAACCAATAACCAAGCACAAGTGCAATCACGAAGATACTGTACTGTCAAAAAACAAAGGGAGGAATTCACTAAGAATGAATTGTAACAAACATGCCCAAAAAATGTAGTGTTGATTGCAATTTGCATGCTGCAATTCCCTATATATGTGCCCAGATGTAATGTTCTTCTCTATCAGTTGAATATCATTTGATGAGTTGCTGGTGCCATGATCAATACAAAGGTACACAAACATCCCTTTTAAACTAAATTATACTACCTGATTCTCACAGCGTTAATTGCAGCTGGCAAACAGCACTGATTTTTGTGAATACGTCTATAATGAGCATAATTTACATAGAAAGATGTTTTGTATTGAAAAGATTGACAATTAGTTATTTAAAATGTTCATGATTTAGCTACCAGTTAAATTAGGAGTGGTATGTAATTTATTTATTTTTTCAGGTTTCTACATTGAAATACAGTATGCATGGCACAACTATTTATTGAATTCACCCGAAAGAATGTATACAGTCTGTAGAGTACACAAACATACATTCACAAACTCACACACTCCAAAATCTGGTTCATATTGTTGGTTCTGCTCTTAAATTCCCAGTCAGAGCTTTGTCAGATCCAGATATATGATATAAGCTCTTCCTGGAGACCAGGTGTTGACCTTGAATGCATATCTCTCAATTTCAATCTCACTATGCTTGCCTTCAAATAATCCCTGAAATAAATTATGCTTTTCATTTATAATGAATAATATGACCACTGAGATGATCTTTCTGGCCTGATACTTTTAAGCCTGCAGCATGAATATGATTTCCTTGATGAAACATGACATATAGAATAAAATATCACTTTTCAATGTAAAAAGAATATTATGGAAGTATTTGCTTTAAATAATTATTCAGAGGAGTGATTATTTCTTAGCAGTATATCATGTAGTATCATCACTGAACCACTGATGAACAGTATGTTATCCTGTGTCAATCTAAAATAAAATGAATTATCTTACAGTAAGTATGCAAGTATGTAAGTATGTAAGTATTTTAATTTTATTTTTTATGAGCGTAGAGGAATAGCAGCACTTACAATTGAATTCCTATCAGTAGCCGTTATGTTAGATGAAACAAAGTATGTGTGTGTATATATATATATATATATATATATATATATATATATATATATATATATATATATATATATATATATATTAGGGCTGTAACGATACACCAAACCCACGATTCGGTTCGTATCACGATTTTTGAGCCACGATTCGGTTCGTATCGCGATTCGATCATGGGGGCGGGGCTTGGGGGTGAAAAAAAAGAGAGATTTTGAGAGAAAAAAATATACCGGTATTTTTATTAAATAACATTTGAAAAACCTGTATAAACTGAACACCAAAGAACAATATTAACTATGCAAATTATTAAACTAAACTAAGCAGTGTAGGCTGCTGCTTTTGGGTTGTTTTCTGTGCTCCAACTAAATTGATTTTGGGATGGTGCCGTAGGATATGCATCTGCATGTTGGACGTGTTACCGGTTCACATTTGAGGAAGCTTCTTAAAACACTTAACCTACGGCAAATTGTGTGGGTCTTGTAGACTACACGATTGCCATCCTTATTCTCCACCGCTAGCCGAAATGTTGCCATACTGCTGACTTAAATGTATTGGGAGGGTCCGCAATCTCTGGGTTGTTTTCCATGTTTCCTCACATTATTTAACTAGCTCGCGTCACATGGAAAGGTATAGTCACATGATACGTAGGCTACTAGGCTAACATGTAAAAAGACGCTTACAAGTAAACTTTTTTTAATAGTTGGTTGGGATAAGTCACTGAGTATTTAATTATAGAATATCAAATAGGTTGTGCGATTATTGTCTAAAAAAAATCTCCATGTTTTCGGTGCTAATGCGGTGATGATAAGGGGCGCTGCCAATAAAGCACCAAAAAGCTGTCACAAAGAACCGGCAAAAGTAATGATTATGAATATGTCAAATATAGCAAGGAGACATTTTAATTGTTTATTAATAAACAAGTGTTTTCTGTCAGTGTCTATTGCAAGATGAAGTTGACGATGCTGTCTCGCGATCTTCAGTGAACACGCCAGAGAGAAATGCACTTTTCATACGGATTACATAAGCAGAAAGCAGTCTGTATCTTTCGTTTTGAATTGTTCGTTTTAAAAGTAAACATTTCGATATAAATATATTTCTCTGGTCTGTGAGGCAAGTAGCCTACCTTATACGATGAGTTTCGGTTCTCCAGTTCAGGCGCCGGCGACTCCGTGATTATCTATCGATATTTACTTCTTATTTATTAAATCCAGGCAATTGGTTGATGAAACATTGATTAAAATTGAGATACAATTAATGCAAAATAAAATTCACTTTAAAGAAAGGCTTTGTGCTTTCTGTTTGAGGTCTCTGTGAAAGTTTTAGTGCCGCTTCCGGAGAACTGTCACGTCCTTACATTGTTTTTTCCTCATAAATGCGAACACGAAAAATAAAATAAAATAAATATTCTATGTTCTGGGGAGAGCCAACCCTTCTTCATCTGGTGGGTAGTATTAGGCCTACTTTTGGTTTGTACAGTGTAATTCACAGAATTATAAAAATATATATTTTGCCACCTAAAAGCTAAAGATGTTTTGTGTCACGTCCTTAACGCATGTGTATTTCCCTCATATTAAATATAAAATGCATGTGTAGACTTATATTTTTCTAATGTCTGAACATTTACTGGACTTTATTAAGGGAGTAGGCTATGGATATATAAACAGAAGTTTCAATATATTGGTATTAAATGCATTTTCTGAGAATTTATATTTCAAGTTTTGACTGCAAATGTCACGTCCATAACGCTAAAATTGCCCAATTTAAAATAATTTATCCTCAACTAGTTTTGTGGTGTAGGTCTACGTATTTTATAATGTTAACTTCAAATAATACTAATAGTAATTTAAAGATGCGGTAGCATTGGATCTGGACGGAAAGGATAACTCTGGGAGTTGGAAGGGGTGTGTGTGTCGCGATTCTCCCTTCTCACATCGCGATAACGGTTCGTGGACCTGAGTATCGCGATTTCGATTTTATATTGCGTATCGTTACAGCCCTAATATATATATATATATATATATATATATATATATATATACTAACAGTGTATATGCAGTTAGATTATTTTCTGCTTTTTTATTTAAAATTTTAAATGACGTAATCCAGATGTCTCCTTCCACTTCTGCATTGTTAATTAATTCTGATATACAAATATCACTAAACTTATAAGTTTATTACTTGTGGAAATATTGTATAATCCAAAGTCAACTACATTTATGTGTATGCTATATTAATTTTTGCCTCTGACAAGATATTTGTATTTATAGTTATTTGGAAGGAAATAAATGCTGGTCGCTGTGCATCTGACTAGTTAATTGCCTGTCCAGAAGGGTATTTTATCACACTGCAGTTCAGCACTTGCCCATAGTTTTAGAGTACTGTTTCAATCTCAAAGGTAATAAAAGTGGCACTCAGCCTTTTCCAACAATCAATTACCCAAAGATGCAGAAAGTTGCGAGATTTACCATTTTCAGACCCTCTCGTAAACCTGTTCTCCACTATAAAGGCAATGCACTGGGTTGATGATTCAGTCTTAGTTAAGCCACAAAAGCTGAGAGAGGATATTGGCTGATTAAGAAGATGAAATAGTTAGCATTTTGAAAGGGAACAGCCATGAAAGTGGCAATGATATCTCACTCTCATTACTCGAGGAAAACAGCCCCTAATAAAACAGCTCTTGCATTTATATAGACCTGTTAGTTGTTACTCAATTAGACATTTCAGTGGAATACACTATATAGTGCTCAGTGCTGTAATTTCACATTCATAAAACATGATACTAACAAGCATACAGTTTTATGTAGTTTTCTTTGCATGGTTGCTTGCATTTCTCACATAATGAAGTTTCCATTGCTGTTATATTTTAGTTTGCCTGGAGCAAGGTTGTGTAAAATAGGTTGAAGCTCACTTTCCTTTATTTGTGACTTTACACTCCATGTAAATGCTAAGATATTGAAAAACAGGTTCCTCTAAGAATAAAGCAGTTGGTATCTGGTGGCCCATATAATTGAGGAGGATATAATAACCGCTTAACAACCTTCTCAATCACACAAACACCAAATCCATCAAATTGATCTATTGCTTACCCATGTTAAAAAGAAATACAACAGATGAATATTCTCACTGTATTGGTATATACTGGGTGCCATTTAAATTTCAATTCAATAACTTTAAGTGATAGATCACAGAAACATTTAAAATATCTTGTTATTTGCTCACCCTCATCCCAGATGTGTGACTTTCATTTTCTGCAGAACACAAAAGAACATTGTTAGAAGAATATCTCATCTATGTAGGTCAATACAATGCAAGTGAATAGTGACCAAATCTTTGTTGCTCCAAAAAGGCCATAAATGCAGCATAAAATAAATTTCTATGGCTCCAGTGGTTTAATGCATGTATTCTGAAGTGATCCGGTTTTGGTTAAGAACAGACCAAAATACAACCCCTTTTTCACTGTACATCTTGCCATTGCAGTCTCTAGGGATGATCATGATTTCAAGCTCAATTACACTTCCTAGTGCTTGACGCATACACAGAGCCAGAGATCTTTTATACTGAGATAACAACCTCTGCCTTTTTACCATATGAGAGAGTGTGATGGTCAACTAGCTTAAAAAACTATAAGTTGGCACACACAAATATATGGAGTTTAACCAAAAACATTAGATGGATAATCAATGGCAGTTATATCAAAATGGTCAAATGAAATAAAATGATGGAGCTTATATATACTGTGTATATATATATATATATATATATATATATATATATATATATATATATATATATATATATATATATATATATATATTTGTTTAGGATTGAACTTATTGAAGAGAAATATGTCTAATAATACATAAAATAATCAGTTGAGATATAGCTGATATTTTATTCTAAACATTCTGAATAGGTCTTTCACATTTTACCTTATAAAAACGTTTTATCAGGGCAATTAAAATAGCTGAGAAGGGCTTCATGTACAAGCATTAAAACCACCTTTTACATCGCCATTTTATTCTCTCTGGGTAAAACCTTGAAACTTTAGTGGATCAGAGAGGATCAAATCCTTTACTCAACACCCTGTTTAATGACAACGTCAGCTGCCTCAAAGCAACCCGGCCATTGAAAGAAAAGGGAAGTACAATGACACCTCCTCCTGGAAAAGAATGGGGGAACCTGACTCCAGAGCCTGCGATTGATAGATCTGATATGCTCATTCTTCACTCACCGTGCTCTGCCAACTACAGGAAATCATTGAGAGCAACTTGCTTTCGGGTCAGCATTTCTGTGGACCAGGATGACACAATTCATCAAGTGGAGGGACCCACAAGTTATGGGTCAGCACAGCATTGTTTCAGCAATAGAGAGGGATTTCAGTGTCTAATGCTGAAATGTAGGTGTTCCCTTGTGATGTGTTCATAAAAGTAGGGAATGAGCTGTCCTGCCCGGGCTCAGCACAGGAGTTATGGAGTTTATCGGAAGCGAGCGATATTTTACTCATCAGTTATGTTTTTTATGAACACAGATGTGGATTAAAGGAATATAAATGCACATTGCTGTGTGCTGGTGTGGTTTGTTTTTCTCCATAAGCATATTGTCCCATTTAATTTTCACTTCCTTTAATCTTTAAGTATTTACATAACACACTTACGCAGGATGCATTTACTTGGCATGCACATATTGTTTCATAGCTCTTGCATAATGCATTAGCGTATAGTGATAATTATACATGGATCAAAATAAAATGCGTTCTGTCATAACATTACTTGTACAGAGGCATAAAGTGGGCAGGTTGTTAGAGTAATTGTCAATCTCTAATGCTAATGTTCAAAAGTCTGAGACCATTTTAATATTTTCATATACTTAATTTTATTTTGCTTCACTGTAATGACAGAGAGCATTTAAGCAGCATGGACTTCACAAGTTTGTGCAAAACCTGATGATCCGTGTTATTCTAAACTAAGGTTGCTGCTGGAAGAGGTATTAGGGAGTCCAGAAGGGGATTCTCACCCTGTGGACTGTGTAGGCCCTAATGCCCCAGTATAGTGATGGGGACACTATACTGTAAAAAGTCACCATCCTTCAAACTGAGGTCCTGACTCTCAGTGGTCACTACAAATCCCACAACACTTCTCGAAAAGAGTAGGGGTGTAACCCTGGTGTCCTGGTCAAATTCCCCCCATTGGCCCTCATCAATCATGGCTTCCTAATAATCCCCATCCATTAATTGGTTGTATCACTCTACTCTCTCCTCTCCACCAGTAGCTGGTGTGTGGTGAGCGTACTGGCGCACTATGGCTGCCATGACATCATCCAGATGGATGCTGCACACTGGTGGTGGTTGAGGAGAGTCCCCATGTTCACTGTGTAAAGCGCTTTGAGTGTAATGTCAGAAAATAACTATATAAATGTAACATTCATTCATCATTCATTCATTCATACATTCATATTCCAGCATAATTTGGGAAGGGTTCAAAAAGCATCTTGTGTGTTTCAGTGAAATCAAGTATATCTGTCCTTTTATACAAATGTATTAAATTTGAATTGGGACCTAAAAATAGTGCACCATTTTGTATTCTAATTGTATTCTACATCATATATTTTATTTGTTTAAAGTGCTCAAAATTCTAAAAATAAATAAATAAATAAATAAAAATCCAGGTTTAAATTAAAAAATCTCAGACCTCCAATGTGATATTCAACTTTGGACCCAACTGCATGTATTTTCAGACCATTTCATCGAATGCCCAAATGTATTGTGCAATGCCAAGCAGTCAGGGGGTCTTAAAACAGATTTAGATGATGTAATACAAATGAGTCATTCAGCGTCTGATGTTTACCAAAAACTAATTTCAAATACGTCAGTATGGTTTCAGCTTTTGAAAAATACAGTGTGCAGATGGCATGATATCTATTTCTGAAGTAACTAGAAATAACTTGTGCCCCTCTCCTTGCAGATTTTAGAGTGAGGTTATTCATCTGGCTTTCACATGATACCTTATTAATAATCAACTTATTACTTGCGATGTTTTACTGAAACAAACTGCCTCAGACATAAGTGAAACGACTATGCCTTAAGCTCCTTAAATATATTGATTGATGATCCCTAATTAGTGAAGTGTTACACAAAGAAAGATAAATGAAAGATAATGAAAATTATATTTAAATGTATTACCTTGTCTCTTATTGACAGCTGATTTGATCAAGTTGGATCAGATACAGTGCATCCGGAAAGTATTCACAGCACTTTACTTTTTCGGCATTTTGTTGTTACAGCCTTATTCCAAAATGTATTAAATTCATTATTTTCCTCAAAATTCTACAAACAATACCCCATAATGACAACGTGAAAGACGTTTGTTTGAAATCTTTGCAAATTTACAAAAAAAGAAACAAAAAAATCACATGTACATAAGTATTCACAGCCTTTGCCATGACACTCAAAATTGAGCTCAGGTGCATCCTGTTTCCACTGATCATCCTTGAGTTGTTTCTACAAATTGACTGGAGTCCACTTGTGGTAAATTCAGTTGATTGGACATGATTGGAAAGGCACACACCTGCAGTTAACAGTGCATGCCAGAGCACAAACCAAGCCATAAAGTCCAAGACCTATAGACCTCCGAGACAGGATTGTATCGAGGCACAGATCTGGGGAAGGGTACAGAAAAATGTCTGCACCACTGAAGGTCCCAATGAGCACAGTGGCCTCCATCATCCGTAAATGGAAGAAGTTTGGAACCACCAGGACTCTTCCTAGAGCTGGCCGCCCGGCCAAACTGAGCGATCGGGGGAGAAGGGCCTTAGTCAGGGAGGTGACCAAGAACCCGATGGTCACTCTGACAGAGCTCCAGCGTTTCTCTGTGGAGAAAGGAGAACCTTCCAGAAGAACAACCATCTCTGCAGCACTCCACCAATTAGGCCTGTATGGTAGAGTGGCCAAATAGAAGCCCCTCCTCAGTAAAAGGCACATGACAGCTCACCTGGAGTTTGCCAAACGGCACCTGAAGGACTCTCTGACCATGAGAAACAAAATTCTCTGGTCTGATGAAATAAAGATTGAACTTCTTGGCCTGATTGGCAAGTGTCATGTCATGGTCCACTCATCACCTGGCCAATACCATCCCTACAGTGAAGCATGGTGGTGGCAGCATCATGCTGTGGGGATGTTTTTCAGCGGCAGGAACTGGGAGAATACTCAGGATCGAGGGAAAGATGAATACAGCCATGTACAGAGACATCCTTGATGAAAACCTGCTCCAGAGCGCTCTGGACCTCAGACTGGGGTGAAGGTTCATCTTCCAACAGGACAACGACCCTAAGCACACAGCCAAGTTAACAAAGGAGTGGCTATGGGACAACTCTGTGAATGTCCTTGAGTGGCCCAGCCAGAGCCCCGACTGAACATCTCTGGAGAGATCTGAAAATGGCTGTGCACCGACGCTCCCCATCCAACCTGATGAAGCTTGAGTAGTCAAACTTGTAGCATCATACACAAAAAGACTTGGGACTGTAATTGGTGACAAAGGTGCTTCAACCAAGTATTGAGCAAAGGCTGTGAATACTTATATACATGTGATTTTTTTTTTGTTTTTTATTTTTAATAAATTTGCAAAGATTTCAAACAAACTTCTTTCACGTTGTCATTATGGGGTATTGTTTGTAGAATTTTGAGGAAAATAAGGAATTTAATCAATTTTGGAATAAGGCTGTAACATAACAAAATGTAGAAAAAGTGAAGGGCTGTGAATACTTTCCAGAGGCACTGTACATAAGTTTCTCCAGCATTGCCTGAGTTTGGCCATAGTGCCTCGGGCTCTCAACCTTTTTCTTGGCTACTGTATCATGTTTGTAGCATGAATTGATGACAGCTCACTTTTTTGTAATTGTACTTTAAGCTGGTCTTAATAACACTCATGAATTCAGTCACATATTTTACCAGCAATTAATAAATTAAATTATATAAACAGATGAATGCATATGCAAAATTAAATCCAATTCTGAAAAATAAATAAATGAATTCCTGTCGGTGCTTTCTTTTACTGTCAGTGTGCGTGTGTGTGTGCGTGTGTGTAATTGTGCTTTAGTAGGATAAAAAATATTTAAGATAAAAATATTTTTCTTCTCATGCAAGTCATTATTAGTGTACACATTTGCATAAGGACCCACTGTCTTTGTGGGAGATCTGAAGGATGAAGTCCAAAATATTGCAAAATGATTAAATAAAATATGTTTTAGGGGTAAATTTGACATTTTCTTCATTGGGACTAAATTATTATTCCTGTCTGACCAAGAAAGAAAACTTTGCTTTTAGCTATATTTTCTGTTAATATATATATATATATATATATATATATATATATAATTTAATGTATATGCAGTATTTGGGAAGCTACTTGCGCCTCCTAGTGTCGTTTTACTAGGAGACACTTTTAATGCTAGTTTAAATTTTTACAAAAATGTCAATGTCAGAATTTTTTTTGGAAACTTTAATTACCAAAAACAATCACACAGAAAATGTCCTGCCGCCCAGTCCCAGTTGTTGTTATTATTATTATTATTTTTATTATTATGTCCTTGCTGTTTTACAAATTAAAGCTAAAAGAACACTTTTAGTCTGATAATTTAACACAAATTAAAAACTTTTTCTTTTCTTTTTTTTTTTTTTTTTTTTTTGTAGCAGCTTTCAAGTAGTATAGTAAAAAATGCTTGAGAGTACACAGCATAACCTGGATGGAAAAAAAAAGTTAGAAAAATTAAAATAAAATATAACAAGTAAATAAACATAAAAAGATCATGCAACATAAACCAATAATAATAATAATAATAATAATAATTATAATGAAATCCATATTTCTAGTAGAGGAGCGCATACGCTCATGCCCACAATTGACTGGTGACGTCAGAATTTCACACAGAGCACACAAACTCTCTCATCCAGCACACACACACACACACACACACACACACACACACACACATATGTGCGTCTATCCTAATGAGGACTCTCCGTAGATAAATATTGTTTATACTGTACGAAATATAGATTATCCCCTAACCCTACAACTGACCCTCACTAAAAAAAAAAATAAAAAAAATAAATGGATAATAATAATAATAATAAACTTTCTGCATTTTTCCATTTTCAAAAATGTCATCGTTTATTATGTTTTTTTTAAGCGATTTGAATTATTACGCTTGTAAATACCAGTTTGTAACCTAGAAGAAAAAAAAAATCGTAAACCATCCAAACCCGCCCACACACACACACACACACACACACACACACACACACACACATTCCTGGTGGGAATGAGTGAGCAACCGCGGAGTCCATCTCTCCACACTGTGAACATCGCTAGCCTCGCTCTCAGTTATCCCACAGTTCACGCGCCGTTAAGTTGACTGTCGCCATGCGGGATCACAGGCACTTGAAGTTGCTTTAATGTGAATACATTTCGGACTGCAGCTGAAAAAGACGATTTTAGGTTTAACGATTGGTGCGCACCGCGCTGCCTCGGATGCGCTGCAAACGGCTGCATTAATTATTGCTCATAACTCCGGGATTTCACTATCAACGCGAAGGACGACGATGTGTTTGGTTCAACAGTGGTCACAGTGCGCTCGGTGATGGATGTATCCTCTATCTAGCCTTTTGGGATTTAAGGAGGGCCAATGGAGAGCCGTGCGCTTCTGCGCGCCTTTTGAAAAACATTTGCGTCCTCTTCATTTGGGATTGTGCATGCATGTTTTGAGATTTGCACATTAATGCTGGGTATTTCAGCATTGCTGCTGTAAAAATGCTGCACAACATTATCTTACTAAGTGTTTTAACTGTCACCAGTTTCCCTTCAAAGACGGAGAGCCGCAAAACTTCGAAAGACATTTGCAAGAACCGGTGCGCTTGCGAGGAAAAGGAGAACGCTCTAAACATCAATTGCGAAAACAAGGGTTTCACCACGGTTGGTCAGTTCCAGCCACCACAAAACAAGATCAGCCAACTCTTTCTGAATGGAAACTTTCTCACCAAACTGGGTCCAAACGAATTCCTCAATTATGGTAATGTAACATCTCTTCACTTGGGTAATAATGGCTTGCAGGAAATCAAAACAGGGGCGTTCAATGGGTTAAAAAACTTGAAGCGTCTTCATCTAAATAATAATAACTTGGAGATCATAAGAGAGGACACTTTTTCTGGTTTGGAGAGTTTGGAGTATTTGCAAGCTGATTATAATTACATTAGTGCCATAGAGGCAGGGGCGTTCAACAAACTGAATAAACTCAAAGTTCTGATTCTGAATGACAACCTTTTGCTCTCCCTTCCCAATAACATATTCCGCTTTGTCATGTTGACGCATTTGGATTTAAGGGGAAACAGACTGAAAACGCTGCCGTTTGCTGGCGTTCTAGAGCATATAGGTGGAATAATGGAAATTCAGCTGGAAGAGAACCCGTGGAATTGCACTTGTGATCTGATACCCCTGAAAGCCTGGCTGGATACAATTTCGGTTTTTGTTGGGGATATCGTTTGCGAGACGCCGTTCAGACTACACGGCAAAGACGTCACGCAGTTGATCAAGCAAGACCTTTGCCCCAGGCGCAATCCTGGAGACGCGAGTCATCGCGTTATGCAGCCGCCGTCTGATTCACAATACCAGGGTCCGTCTCCGACCCTGCGGGCGCGAGTCACACCGACACGAACCCCCAAGGCCTCCCGCCCCCCCAAAATGAGATACCGTCCCACTCCGCGCGTCACGTCCGGCAGAGATAAACACGTTTTCGGGCCTATCATGGTATTTCAAACACGCTCACCGGTTCCAATGTCCTGCCCGAGCATTTGCGTGTGCACCTCGCAAAATCCAGACAGTGGATTAAACATCAATTGTCAGGAGCGCAAACTTCAAAACATCTCTGAACTCCAACCCAAACCATCTTATCCAAAGAAACTGCATTTGACCGGTAACTACTTGCAAACCATATACAGAACTGATCTGACAGAGTACAGCTCCCTCGAGCTCCTACATTTAGGGAATAACAGGATAGCAATCATTCAGGATGGAGCATTTGAGAATCTAACAAGTTTACGACGGCTTTATCTGAATGGTAACTACATTGAAAGTCTTTCCCAGTCTCTTTTCACTGGGCTGCATAGCTTGCAATATCTCTATCTGGAATACAACATCATTAAAGAGATTTTACCCCACACCTTTAACTCCCTCCACAATCTGCAGCTATTGTTTCTTAATAATAACCTACTGAGATCTCTTCCTGACAATGTGTTTGGGGGTACGATGCTGACAAGGCTTAATCTCAGAAATAATCATTTTTCACATCTCCCAGTGCACGGTGTGCTGGATCAGCTCTCTGCCTTCATTCAAATCGATCTCCAGGAGAATCCATGGGACTGCACCTGTGATATAGTAGAGCTTAAGAACTGGATGGAGCTGTCCAGCACCAGCGTGGTGGTGAACGAGATCACGTGTGATTCACCGTCCAAGCATGCAGGTCGTCTCTTGCGCTCCCTCCGAAACGATGCCATCTGTCCCGAGACTGATGAGGTGCCTGCGACTAAATCCCCTACTGTAGTGAGCTCGAGCACCGAGGCAACCCCCACATCTGCCATGACTCCCACGGACCGAGTGCCCGAGATGCCCCCGGAGGTGCCCTTGTCCGTTCTCATCTTGGGCCTACTCATTGTTTTCATTCTATCAGTGTGCTTCGGGGCTGGGATGTTTGTATTTGTTCTCAAACGTCGCAAGGGAGTAGAGAACATCCCCTCAAGCACCAATAATCACTTGGACTTGAACTCTTTCCAAGTACAGTACAGCTCTTACAACACAGTTGCAAATGTGGATAAAGCCACAGAGAGCCACGTTTACAACTACATTCCTCCACCCGTGGGTCAGATGTGTCAGAATCCAATATACATGCAGAAGGTGAGTGAGCAGGTGGCCTATTATCGAAATCTGAAAGAGTTGAGCGTCAGCACACTTGATCCGAAGAAGGAGGAGCTTGATCGCAGCCCAGCTTTCACTATAAGCACAGTGGAGTTCATTGACAAGCAGCCGTGTGCCAACCGCGAGCCAGAGCTGCTTTATCAGAACATTGCAGAGAGAGCGAATGATCTGCCCCAGTCCGGGCCGCTCAGCTATAACTTTTGCACTTTACCCAAAAAATCCTTCATCCCACCGTATGAAACGGCCCGACGACACAACCAGGACCGATTAAACAAAACCGTGCTCTATGGGACCCCGACAAAATATGTTGCACAGTCCAAAAATGAGCATCCTTTGCTATCCAACAAGCTAAAAACCGAGCCGGACTACCTCGAAGTTCTGGAGAAACAAACTGCTATGAGTCAGTTGTAAGGCTTGAGTCCCCGAACACTTGACTCATCTGTGTATTTGATCACACAACAAGACAATAACAACACCACCACAAATCTAAGCCTTCCGTCTTACTTTGAAAGGCTGTATACATACCTACAGTTTAAAGATGATATATTATTTTCTCTAAGGTTTAAATTATTTCTTCTACTTGAAACATAAAGACTGTAGCTAGCAGTTGTGGCAAGAATATGTATAGCTTACAGCTTCATGCTTTTTTTGTAATATGAAATATACTATTTTCTCTCATACGACAGGGTTGTTGAAATGACATTCCTGTAGAATATGTCAGATGGTGAGTGCAACACAAATTGTTGTTTCCAGAAGTGCCTTTGCACTTGAAGAATTTTATCCCTGCTTTCTGCTAATCAAATTTTTTACAAGTGCTGTATTTTAAGACACTTTATGTAAAATAAAAGTATTTGTCCATTGCATTAAACTGAAAAAAAAAAAAAAATCAAATTGTACTCTGTTGTGGAGTAGAGTATTGTTGCAATAACACACAGTTTAAAAATCTGACGTTAGGGAAAAATGCAAAAAAAAAAAATTCTATGCAGTCGATGATGCATATGGCCAAAGGAGTGTTCTGCGGCACGCCTGATCTCTTTTAATGGCACTGAGAAATATGTGTGTGAGTGTGTGTGGCTCAGCTGACAGCCTATAGCAGTACCCGATTGTATTTATCTATTTTCTGTGCCTTCAAGCACAGTGAGAGAAGGACAAATGTATATTTTTCTTGCATACTGTAGCCTTTGTATATATTGTATCTGTCTGAATTTCCTTTATACGTATCATGACACACTGACTTGGTAACTAAAGAATCTGATCTGTGTGACTACTAAACAAGTCAGTTAATTCATTTTTAGATTGAAACCAGATTGCTTTTGACTGCTTGTGATCACGGTTGCTGTCCAAGGTGCTTAACCTGATTGCATTGGCTGGTACAGTAAATATGTTTTCCTAGTGCTGAATTTCGAGGCAAATCTAAGTATAATTTATCTTAAATAAGTTAAAGATTTATGCATTGATGTTATTTTATGCATGCATGAGATCTTCTGAGATTTTTTACAATCTCAAAAGCAAGGTCGATGTTTGTATTGATTGGTTGATTTTTAGTTTGTTTGCTCACTTGTTTTAAACCTGCATACATGTAGATAAAAGCCTATACAGTACGTTTATTGAGGTATACAAAAACACTGTGGTCTGTTTATATATATATATATATATATATATATATATATATATATAAATATGTTTGAGTAAAATACAATTTTTTGTTTGATTCTATAAAGTACTGACAATATTTCTCACAAATTCCTAAAAAAATTATTGTCATTTAGAGCATTTATTTGCTGAAAATAACAACTGGTCAAAATAACAAAAAATTATGCAGTTTTTTCATACCTCGATTAAAGCAAAGAAAACAAGTTTATATACATTTTTAAACAACATAATACTAATGCTTTAACTTAAGAAGAGTTCAGAAATCAATATTTGGTGGAATAACTCTCTTGGCATGCTCTCTACCTGTCTTACACATTACTGTTGGGTGACTTTATACCAATCCTGAAGCAAAAATTCAAGCAGCTTTGTTTTGTTTGATGGCTTGTGTCCAGAGATTTTCAATGGGGTTCAGGTCTGGAGATTGGGCTGCCACGACAGGGTCTTGATACGGTGGTCCTCCATCCACACCTTGATTAGCCTGGTTGTGTGACATGGTGCATTGTCCTGCTGGAAAAAACTATTCTCAGAGTAGGGGAACATTTTCAGAGCAGAAGGAAGCAAGTTTTCTTCCAGGATAACCTTGTACGTGGCTTGATTCATGCTTCATTCACAAAGACGAATCTGCCCGATTCCAGCCTTGCAGAAGCACCCTCTGATCATCACCGATCCTCCACCCAATTTCACAGTGGATGCGTGACACTGTGACTTGAAGGCCTCCCCAGGTCTCCATCTAACCATTAGACAACTAGTTGGAGGACCTGTGATGATCTGGGGGTGCTTCAGCAAGACTGGAATCGGGCAGATTTGTCTTGATGAAGAACATATGAATCAAAAAATGTGAATGACTGGTAGAGCGCATGGCAAGACGCATGAAAGCTGTGACTAAAAATCATCAGTGTTATTCCACCAAATACTGATTTCTGATCTCTTCCTAAGTTAAAACATTAGAATTGTGTTGTTTAAAATCAATATGAACTTGTTTTATTTGCATTATTCAAGGTCTGAATACACTGCATCTTTTTAGTTATTTTGACCAGTTTTCATGTTCTTCAAATAAATGCTCTAAATGACAATATTTTTATTTGGAATTTGGAAGAAGTGCTGTCAGTACTTTATAGAATAAAATGAAAATTTTAATTTTACTCAAACACATACCTATAATTAGTAAATCTAGAAAAACTGACAATTTTGCAGTGGTCTGTAAATACACACGCCTTTGTGATGACCCAGAAATTTTAAAGATTACATCTATATCAGTTGAGTGGCATATTCAAAGTATATATATATATATATATATATATATATATATATATATATATAACCTAATATTTGTAAATAGCAGGATTGTTCTTTAAATACAGCCATCATACTTATTCAACCCCTATTGCATGTAGCTGTTTCTTAAATATTTTAGGCTACACAAGTAATTGTTTTAAAACAACATTAATCCATCACTCTACAATGGCACGTATTTAAGTTTTAAAATGTATGTTTAGTGTCATAAGCAAAAGTTTATTTCTATGCTAAAATTCAATTAAAAATAAGCTGTCACAAAAGCTAATAGAGGATATTATTTCATTACACAAGGAAAGACCATAACAGTAAAAGTACTTCAAAGTTCCAATAGACAAAGTTGGCAGCAACATTCGTAGATTTTTAAAATATGGTACAACATCGACCTTCTGTATGTGGAAGAGAGTAAAACTTCACCATGGGAAATGTTGCCTTGAATATTCAAGAAGGATTTTGGAAAGACCTTTGGATTCCTGGGGGAAGGTTTTATGGACGTATGACACTAAACTGAAAATTAGTTTTAGACCCATTGGTAAGTAGTACATTTGGATTTAGAAAGGCAAGGTGATGACAAAAATTACACCATCCAAACAGTCAAGCGAGGAGGTGGGTCAGTCCTGTTAATGGGGGTGATTTGCAGATGCAGAAAATAGCTAGCCTGACTATGTGACTGATGCCATGGATTATTTCAGGTATCAGGCCATTTTGGCAAAAACGTGATAGCTTCAGTGTGTAAATTGAAGCTTGGTGATCACTGGACCTTCCAGCAATAACACCAAGGACACATCCAATTTGTCCAAAATCTGGTTCAGGTATGGGTCGTGGAATGTCCTTGAATGGCCCTTTCAGTCCATCGTCACAGAAACCAAAGAATGTCAATGAGCTGGAAGCTTTGGTTCATGAAAAATGTGTAATGATTCCAATATAGTGGTGTCAGAAGCCTGAGAACACTTACCTGAAACATGTATTTGACGCTATTATGGGTAAAGGATGCTCCACAAATAATTGAATTAGGTTAAATATTTTTGACTTGACATTTGTGGAGAGAATTAGTTATTTTTTATTTAAAAATGTGGGTAAACTGAACTCTTTTTCTCAAAATCACTCAAATGTGTAAAACTTACTTTACTTACTGAGGTTTTAGTTGATGTATTTGAATTCACATCACAAGAACGTATTGCTGGTCAGGGGGGGGGGGGGGGGGGGGGGGGGGTTGAATAATTTTGATTGCAACTATATATATATATATATATATATATATATATATATATATATATTTTTTTTTTTTTATTATTTTTATTTTTTTTTTCCATTTCATTATCTTGTTAAAATGTTTGCAACCTAAGGCGGGAGAAAAAGAGTGCACTTGCTACCGTGCTTGTGATGTGAGAATGTTTTTCATCCTGTCTCAAATTGAGTGTTTTCCTTTGACTTGTACAATGGGGCTCTGTGTAGCCATTTCCTGGTGTGGCTTAGAATGGCTAGGCTGCACATGCCTTGCACATCAATGAGTGGCCTGACCAGCAGAACACATGCTGTTCTAGATGGAGATGTCATGCCTTGATTTGAAATAAATTGTGAGCTCTAATCGGTTTACGCAGAACGCGACAGGGCAGGCTCTTTTTTTTATGCACATGCTTTGAGTTAATTTCAATACAAACACAGCTGGTTACAGTATACTTTGCTTGCTCTTTTTTTAATTGCATGCATGTGGTCTGAGGAGTGTGCAATCCATCTTTCACATGAGACTCGGGCTGCAAGAATATATTGCAGGTATATAATATTCCATACCAGCATTGAGATAACTTCCTTATTGCTGTGTGGAGATTGGGATAGAATATTACTGGCTGAATGAAGAGAGAGTTCTGGTGACCCAGAGCGCCGGCAGTGCTGCAGCACTTTTGATGCCAGTGGCAAAGATTTATGTCAAGCAGTTTGAAGGTAGTTGTCTACAGATTCAAATCGATGGGTGTGATACTAGATGCTTGCTTCTGGGGGCTTGTCCCTAGGATGTTCTGGCTCACTTTGGCTATGCTCTCAGGCAGCTTCCAAGTTTTGTCATATGAATCACTATATCCACTTCCTTCTTTGCACCTTTGGTTTCTGGGTAAGTGACTTCAAGTAAGAGCAATTAATTTTTTTGAACCTCGGAACTTTAATAATATATTCATGATGGTTGGAACTTCGATTCACAGAGATCCAGATCTCTTGAGTAACTGCTCAGCCTACAGGCACATTCATTTTCTTGAAAGAGCTTTGACGTCTGAACTGGAATGTCGCAGCGAGGCACCAGATATTAAGCTTTTTGATTGACTTATTCTCATTATTATGTGCATTATGTAATGCCAGACCCAAACATAGCCTTTCAGGCCTCAAAAACCGGATGGTTAACATTCCTTACATTACTTAGTCTGTTGTGGTTTTGTATTTGTACCATGGTTTTGTGCTCAGTGTTACAAAAACAGTACTATGTGATGCATAACATGTCTATACATTTTTTTTAAAGGGATAGTTCACCCAAAAAGGAATTTATTTACTCAAACTAGTGTTGTTCCAAACTCTTATCACTTTCTTTCTTTTGTGGATCTTAAACAGAGATTTTAGGTGGACTGTAAGTCTAAGTCACCATCTACTTTCATTGCATATATTTTTCCATTCAATTAAAGTGAATTGAGATTTACTTTAACATTCTGTTCTGTTTAACGTTTGTTAATTTATGAAAGAAAGAATATTCATGCTAGTTTGGAACAACACTAGTGTGATAAAAAAGATGATAGAATGTATTTATATTGCAGGTCTACAGGTCTTGGCTCAAAACAGTACTCTTCTGATGTCATTGCACACTATACTGTTACTTTGTTTGATCTCCCAAGATGTCTGCAAGTGGGCTTTAGTGGCCCCTTGATGGTTATTCTCTCAATCGTTTATATTTTTATTAAATAAACGTGGTTTATGTTAAAATAAGTTAATGTTTAATGGAACAATTTTATTTTCAGAAATTCACATTAATCACCAAGATTAATAAATCTAAATTGTTCATTCCTAGCTAAAGCTATCTAATTAATTTGCAATTGATAACACATAGAACCTGATCGTAAAGTGTGAACAGTTTTACTTATACAGGTCATCATGAAATCAAAATTCACCTTATTTATTTTCTTAATACATGTTCTTGGTATTTTTTTTTATTATTATTAATTGGTGGATGTGATTCAATCAATTTCCAAAGAAAAAAAAAATTAAGTCTTGCCCTACATTTTTTCTCATTGACTTTCCTGTTTGACTTGTATATGGTCATATCTGTCACGAGCGGCATTTCATGTTGGCTTTAAAGGATTAGTTCACCCAAAAATAAAAAATCTCTCATGATTTACTTACCTTTAAGCCATCCCAGATGTTTATTTCCTTCTTCAGCAGAACCGAAGGGAATATTTTTATAAGCACATTTCAGCTCTTTTTGTCCATACAATGCAAGCAAACATGTACCATTAGGCTGCTGGCTATTTGATGGTCCAAAAGGCATATTTAGGCAGCATAAATGTAATCCACACAACTCCAGTCGACCAAATAAATGTCTTCTGAAGCAAACTGATATGTTGGTGTAAGAAACAAATCGATAATTAAAAAGTTTTAACTTCAAATCGTTGCTTCCAGCCAGTGCTGGGATGCTGTTTGAAATGTAACTAACTCTCACATGATGTTCGTTCCTCTGTGTATACAAAGTGCGCACTTCCAACTTCTTCTCGGGTGAACATTAAAGATAATAAAGTTGAATTATCTATTTGTTTTTTTTACACAAACTTATCTATTTGCTTCTGAAGACATTAATTGATTGACTGGAGTCGTGTGGATTAATTTTATGCTGCCTAAATATGCCTTTTGGACTTTCAAATATCCAGCAGCCTAATAGTTCCTGTTTGCTTGCATTGTATGGACAAACAATGCGCTTGTAAAAATATTCCCTTCGGTTCTGCTGAAGAAGGAAAGACATACATCCCATCTGGGATGGCTTA
The DNA here is from genome assembly GCA_032164185.1 of Moxostoma hubbsi. Taxonomy (NCBI): domain Eukaryota; kingdom Metazoa; phylum Chordata; class Actinopteri; order Cypriniformes; family Catostomidae; genus Moxostoma; species Moxostoma hubbsi. Next base: position 5,280,367 of record JAVLUX010000025.1, read on the forward strand.
AAAGTAAATAAATCATGAGAGGATTTATATATCAAATTTCTAAACATGAAATATTACTTAGGACAAAATATTCCAAATGTACAATGCTCTAGTGAGCATCTCAGTAGAATCTAGCCAATGTTTGTCAAACGCAGACAGGGCAAACAGAACCATCCAAAGGCTGAAGACATGACATTAACACCAAGCCCCTCAGCCGCAGAACAAACAAGCTTTCAGTGTAATGTAGATCTTGTGTACTTGTTTGTGCAAAAACAGCAGGGGTGTGTGTATGATTGTCGGGAGTCAGATTTAGAGGGAGATTTTTGTGTGTAGTCATTTTTCTGCTGTGTCTTTTTGATGAATAATGTATTTGCTTCTTAGCCACATAATCATTTAGGCATTAATGATGAGCCATGTTGGAAGCTGACAGGATGTTTTGCACAACTTGAGCAAACTGCCTCATAGAGTTCAATGACAGCCAAGGTATTTTTTCTGGATCATTCTTCGAAGAGTCTCCTTTTGTATTCCATGACAGAAAATGTTGTGTGGGTTTGGAAGAACATTTTGGGTAAACTATTCCTTTAAAAATAAAGAAAGGGCTAGGAAATGTTTTCCTATATACCAGCATTATAAATGGATTTGAACCTTTTTTTATACCATGCTTTGAACTAAGCTATACATGTCAGAGGGCATGAAAAAACATGTTTTTCATATTTACACTGAATAATGGTATTTTTCACAGCCATAGGTATACTTATGTACAGTACACATCTCTGTTCACATTTCCTATAAGATAACTGCACCATAAAAGACATACAACCTATAATACAAATTTTAGACCAAAAGATCTGACCTTGTGTCAATGCATTTAAATGGAAAATGAAAGATAATTTATCAATACAAAGAAAACAATGAGGGAGTGATGAATGGAACAACATTAAGTCAAAGTATTTGGCTTGCAGTTACACTGCAAGTAAAGTTCACTGAGAGTGCAAGCGGTAATGGAGATGAGAAAGTGATGCGAATATATCTGAAACATCAAAACTGACCTTCATGTCCAGGGAAAGATAAATGGTCAGTGTGATGACCTGTGTCTTTATCAGTATCCAATATATGCTAGATGATGTTATTGAAGGGTTCCACTTAGATAATAACCATAAACTTTGATCACTGTAATCATTATTTTCCACTCAAGGTTTGAAGAAGCATCATCAACTTGAATATAAGAAATGAATTTATTGGTGTGGTTGACAGGGCATGGCAAGAATTCTAGAATAAATATGCCCTTTTCCTTGAGGTTATGGTCTGAACATATGAACTGAAGTACAATGGTGCATTCATTGCTGTCCTCTGAATTTCTTTCCAGGGATTTGCAAACCAGTGGAGAAATAGCACTCCATGGAAAATACTTTATTTGAACTCTATGGTATGCAGTTAGAAGTGTCATGCCCATTTAAACTAAGGTGACACATGCCCCCCTTAGATTTTTAAGCCAAGTGGATTTTTAATGCAACTTTTTTGATAATTAAGTTGAATGATTATTGATGTGTCTAAATTGCGGTGTCACCCTTCAGCTGTCTAAAATTTGGTCTGTCCATTCCAGTCACACATTCAGCAGATCATTTGCAATAAACTGGAAATTGTCATCATCTGCCAATCTTCTTGTGACTCAAAATATGTGCCTTTTTTACAGTGCTTATTTTTCCCACACAAAATGAGTTATCAAAATGTAAAAGCTGCTTATTTCAATACAGCAAAACATGCATGGTTATAACTGGCAATTTTGAAATTTTGATTTGTGTATATTTTTCATACTAAATTGTTTTAGATCTTAAAACGAGATATATCCTAAAACAAAGGCAACCTGAGCAAACACAAAATACAGTTTTCACATATACACACACACACACACACATATTGTATACAGTATTTTTTATTGACGCAAAATTTATCCAACAACTATATCTCCCATGTGATAAAATAACTGCCCCCTTAAACTTAATAGCTGGCTATGCCACCTTTAGCAGCAACAACTGCAACAAAATTCTTCCAATAACTGGAGATCAGTCTTTCACAAAGCAGTGGTGGAATTTTGGCCCACTCTTCTTTGCAGAACTGCTTTAGTTCAGCCACATTGGAGGGTTTTCTGCCTGTTTAAGGTCTTGCCATAGCATCTCAATTGGGTACAATCTGGTCTTTGACTAGGCCACTCCAAAACAAGAATTTAGCCATTTAGAGGTGGATTTTCTCCTATGCTTTGGATCATTGTCTTGCTGCATAATCCAGTCGAAACACAGTTTAAGTATATTTATATTATCCAACATATCCACTTCTGCCATTACTTACATTGCTCTGTACATAATATACTATATTTTGTTCTTTATAATCAGATTGTAATAGATTTGCACTACGTGTGTGTATGTGGGTATGTATGATGGTGAGTGTATGTACGTATATGTATAATTATTTATTTTTATTCTTTTTTTGTTTGAATTACCTGTGTCTTGCTGCTGTTTTGGTATTGTTTGTATTGTTGTGCACTGGAAGCTCCTGTCACCAAGACAAATTCCTTGTATGTGTAAGCATACTTGGCAATAAAGCTGATTCTGATTCTGATTCTGATTCTGAAATGGAGTCCTGGAGTCCATGGACTGATGACCAGATGTTCTCCTTTAGGATTTTCTGGTAGAGAGCAGAATTCATGCAAGTAGCACTGGCCCTGAAGCAGCAAAGCATCCCCACACCATCTATCACCACCACGCTTGACCATAGGTATGATGATCTTTTTGTGGAATTCTGTGTTTGATTAAGCCAGATGTAATGGGACCCCTGTCTTCCAAACAGTTCCACTTTCGACTCATCAGTCCAAAGAACATTCTTCCAAAATTATTTGAGGGTCATCAAGGTGTGTTTTGGCAATATTCAGACAGGCCTTAATGTTCTTCTGGGTTAGCAGAGGTTTTCGCCTCACAACACTTCCATGGATGGCATTTTTGACCAGTGTCTTTCTAATAGTGGAGTCATGAACAGTGACCTTTATTGATGCAAGAGAGGTCTGCAGTTCCTTGGATGTTGTCCTTGGCTTTTTGTGACTTCCTGGATGAGTTGTCGCTGTGCTTATGGAGAAATTTTGGCAGGTTCCAACACTTCTTGGAAGGTTTACTAATATGCCAAGTTTTCTCCATTTGGAGATAATGACTCTCAATGTGGTTCCTTGGTGTCCCAGAAACTTTGAAATAGCTGTGTAACACTTCCCAGCCTGGTGTATTTCAATCACCTTTTTCCTCATTTCTGGAATTTATTTCGACCATGGCATTATGTGCTACTGGTTGAGACCTTATAGCCAACTTCATGCTGCTGAAAAAGTTCTATTTAGGTGTTGATTTGACTGAACAGGACTGGCAGTAATCAGGCCTGGGTGTGTCTAGTCTAGCTGAACTACATTATGAATGCAGTTTCATAGATTTGGAGATTTAGTAATTAAGGGAAAATGCTTTTCACACAGTCTCAGTTGGTATTGGATAACTGTTCCCTTCAATAATTAACATTATAATTTAAAAACTGCATTTTTGTTAGCTTAGATTGCCTTTGTTTTATGTTAGATTTTGTTTGAATTTATGAAACAATTTTGTATGAGATATACATAAAAACAGAAGAAATCATGATGGGGCAAATTCTTTTTCATAGCACTGTATATAAATCCAGTTCATTAATCTACTAACAATTTCCAAAAGTTTATGTACATGCATCATGGGACATTTTAAGTAACTGTTCGGTATTTTCTTTTTCTGAAAGACATAAAAATTCCACGACAGAGTAATTTCCACCAAATCTTACATTCTGAATGGTGTTTAATAGAATTATTTGATGGAAATGACCTTTTTATAGTTTTTGAATAAAATGGATGGCTCCTTTGTCTAATTTCATAGCTAACATTTTATTTATCTTAAATACACACAGTTAAAGACTGTTCACACTTTTTACCAACAACTACAAAGTTTTTAGTTTTTTTTTTAAAGTGGTAGTGTTTCTTTGGTCATTTCTTAGATTCTTTATTTTGGCATCAAGTGAGCCAATACCACCATTAATGCCCCCTCAAAGAAATAGGTGCTTGGTGCCTCTAAATTAAATAATGCAAAAGAAGCTAAAATATAAGAGAAACCTAGCCCTTATTTTTTCATTATGAAACTAGGTCTCGTTCACACATAACTGGTTTAATGGTGTACTAAAGCAATTGGCTATTTGCTTCCATAAGTGTTTTGACATAGAATGATCTTGCTGCAGAAAGAAAAAAATATATAGGAGTAAAACTGTGAAAACAGCAGGTGAGGATTTTACAAAGATCAAAGCCCTTGTGTTGCATTTGGTATATCTCTTTTGTTGTAGCTAAATAATGCTGTCAGAGAAAAATCTAAGTCCTCATTGTCAGCTAAATGTTGACACAGATCTATGCTGAATAAAAGACAAGCAATGCTGATGTTGTAAAAAAAAAAAAGTTTTTAATGCATGGCAATTGCTGTTGCCTGCAGGAAGCTTTCTAAAAATCCCCTTTTTGGCATTGAAAGAGTCGTTTGAAGTACAGCTGCTTCTTGGCAAGTGCATTTTCACTGTGCAGATTGAAACAGCTGGGGACCTTGCAAAAAAAATACAAATACATACATTTCTATACCTTGACTTTGAGCAAAAATATATCCATATAAAAAAGAAGAAAAACATACTGCTATGCTTTCGATCATTGTCTTGCTGCATAATCCAGTTGTGCTTGAGCTTCACGGACTGATGACCAGACGTTTTCCTTTAGGATTTTCTGGTAGAGAGCAGAATTCATGTTTCACTCAATTATTGCAAGTAGCACTGGCCCTGAAGCAGCAAAGCATCCCCACACCATCACACTATCCCTACCATGCTTGGCCGTAGGTATAATGTTCTTTTTGTGGAATTCTGTGTTTGATTTATGCCTGATGTAATGGGACCAAACCAGATGTCTTCCAAACAGTTCCACTTTCGACTCATCAGTCCACAGAACATTCTTCCAAAATGATTTTAGGATCATCAAGGTGTGTTTTTTGCAATATACACACAAGCTTTGTTCAATGTTCTTCAGGGTTAGCAGTGGTTTTCGCCTCGACACTCTTCCATGGACGGAATTTTGGCCAGTGTCTTCCTGATAGTGGAGTCATGAACAGTGACCTTTATTGATGCAGGAGGCCTGCAGTTATTTAGATGTTGTCCTTGGCTTTTTTTGACTTCCTGGATGAGTTCTTGCTGTGGTCTTGGAGGAAATTTGGCAGGTCGGCCACTTCAGGGAAGGTTCACTGCTGTGCCAAGTTTTCTCCATTTGGAGATAATGACTCTCTCTGTGGTTCCTTGGAGTCCCAGAGACTTTGAAATAGCTTTGTAACCCTTCCCAGCCTGGTGTATTTCAATCACCTTTTTCCTCATCATTTCTGGAATTTCTTTCGGCCTTGGCATAGTGTGCTACTGAGTGAGATCTTTAAGACAACTTCATGCTGTTGAAAAAGTTCTAGTTAGGTGTTGTTGATTTGATTGAACAGGACTGGAAGTAATCAGGCCTGGGTGTTTCTAGTCTAACTGAACCCAATTATGAATGCAGTTTCATAGATTTGGGGATTTAGTACCTAAGGGAGCAAATCATTTTTCACACAGGCCCAGTTAGTATTGGATAGCTTTTTGCTTCTTTTTTTTACGTAGATTGCCTTTGTTTCATGTAAGATTTTTTTTAAATTTGTAAAAATATTTTCTATGAGATATACATAAAAACAAAATAAATCAGGATGGAGCAAATACTTTTTCACAGCACTGTATATGTAATCAGTTAATTTATTTACTTACAATTTCCAAAGGTTTGTGTACATCACAGGACATATAAGTAAGTTTTGGTATTTTGTTTTTCTAAAAGTCAAAAAAATTCCCACCTCAGTATCATTATCACCACATCTTAAATTCTGTATTGTGTTTAAACGAATGATGTAATGGAAATTACCTTTTTATAGTTTTTGAATAAAATGGCTGACTCCTTTGTCTAATTTCTTAGATAATATTTTATTTATCATAAATGCATGCAATTAAGTAATATGTTCAAACTTTTTGCCTAATTTAGCAAAATTACAGCTTGATTGGATATAACACCCAATTAAAATATTGTGCTCACATGGGATATTATATGTATATATATATATATATATATATATATATATATATATATTAAAGCAATAACACATGATCAAGAGTGCGATATGGCCCTACATCAGCACTGCTGTAATTTGGACGCAGGCCGAGTGCCTTATGTAATCATAGCAGTGCTGATTTAGGGCCATATACACAAGTGCGATATTGCTTACATACAACAGTTCAATGAAAAAGTACATTTTAAAAAATTAGGAAAAACTGAGTATGGTCATAAAAACGCATTTGTGCATGGAACTACTTTAATACAAAACGGATCAGAATCTGTCATTGCTGGTTCAAACCAAATGATGCATCCAAGCCTCCGTTAGTAATTCAAAAATGTCACTTCATAAATAGTATCACGGCTTGTGCTGTTTCTAACAAGTTATTGGATAAACAAGGATGGATGTGTGTTTGTGTGTGTGTGTGTGTGTGTGTGTGTGAGAGAGAGAGAGAGAGAGAGAGAGAGAGAGAGAGAGAGAGAGAGAGAGAGAGATTGCAATCACCTGTTGCCACACTCAAGCAGAGATGCTGTCAGCTTTCTGAAGATCAGCTTTCTCAGTGAAAAAGTAGCCATCCAAGCGGGGATATTTCACCCTAGTTCACGGTAGCACATTATAAATAGCACGTTCTCTCCAATGTGGAATGTCAGGTAAGAGGTAAGAGCCTTGAGTTTGCGTAATTAATCAGTCTGTTGTATCTCTCAGCTGTGATGAGCCTTAATGCTGAAGTTGTTTGTTTAAAGCCACTTAAAGCTATTTCCTAGCTTTAGTAGTGTAGTAGTAATACAAGCTATCATGTGGTGCTGTTGTATGCAAACACTGGCTGACGTAGATTCATTTCATAATGAATCATGTAACATAACTGGCTCATACACACAAAAGTGATCTTTTTCCACCACCTACTGGCTAACATATGTAATGTATAATTTTTTTTTTAAAAAGACACACATACAGTAGCTTTTAAAACATACACACTGCTCTTACACTTTAGTTTAGAATGGCACAAACACAAACGGTGTGATACACACACAGTAAAGCGTCAGAGTGCTGATGGTGTGAGACCATCAGTGCTCATGGAACGTCTCTCATCCAATCAGATTCGAGGACTGGAACTAACTGTTGTGTGTGTGTGTGTGTGTGCGTGCGTGCGTGCGCACGTGTGTGTGCATGTGTGCGCGTGTGTGTGTATGTATGTATATATATATATATATATATATATATACATACATACATACATTCACACACACATATATGTTCTTCAAACATCACTTGCCTCATATTTTAACTCAAGCATGATATTCACTCACACATTTATTGACTTGCTTAACAATTCCATAAAATTCAATACTAAACAAATCTTACAGGCATCTAATATTAACACAAACATACAAGTTTTTAAAAAAGTGGTAGTGTTTCTTTGGTAATTTCTTAGAATCTTAATTGTGGCATCAAGTGATCCAGTAATGCCATTAGTGCCCCCTCAAAATATAGGTGCACGGTGCCTCTACAAGCAATAATGCAAAAAGAAGCTAAAATATCAGAGAAACTTAGGCCATTTTTTTTCATTATGAAACTAGGTCTCATTCACACGTAACTGGCTTAATGGTGTACTAAAGCAATTGCTTTCAACTCAGTGTGTTAAACACATGTTCATTGATTTCCACAGGGGTAATGGTCATAGCTATTTGCTCCCATAAGTGTTTTGACATAGAATGATCTTGCTGCCGAAAGAAAAAAAAATTATAGGAGTAAAACTGTGAAAACAGCAGGTGATGATTTTACAAAGATCAAAGCCCTTGTGTTGCATTTGGAATATCTCTTTTGTTGTAGCTCACTAATGCTGTCAGAGAAAAATCGAAGTCCTTGTTGTCAGCTAAATGTTGACAGATCTATGCAGAATAAAAAACAAGCAATGCTGACGTTGTTTAAAAAAAAAATATATTTTTTTTTGAATGTGTGGCAAATGCTGTTGCCTGCAGGAAGCTTTCTAAAAATCACCCTTTTTGGCATTGAAAGAGTCGTTTGAAGTACAGCTGCTTCTTTAAAGGAGGCAAGTGCATTTTCACTGTGCAAATTGAAACAGCTGGGGACCCTGCAAAAAAAACAAAAAAGATTTAGATTTTCTATAGCTTGACTTTGAGTAAAAACACGTCTATATATATATATATATATATATATATATATATATATATATATATATATATATATATATATAAACTGTGGTTTAAGAGCTGAAAGTATAACTAATGTTGGGATGATAGTTGCCCGAGGTAGAAAATCCATTAAGTCCATAGTCAATAAGATATTTGAGGAATTTGCTTGATAAAAATAGCTTTGCATAGCCCTGAGTTATAATTCATATTTGATACAAATACTCTTGGTTTATTGAGTATAACCATTTTGGGAACCAAGTATTAATGGAATATTTTAGCTAAACATTGAAAATTCAGTCATCAGTCACTCACAATATTTCATATCTTCTGTGGAAAACAGATATGTTTAGCAGTTTTACAAAATATGAAAGCATAAAAAAATACACCATTGAATTTGTCCATATGACTTATGCACTTTTTCGAAGTCTTCTGAAGCCATATAATAGATGTACAGTGAAGAACAAACCAAAAATACCTTTCAAATCACATTCATGGTTGTGTATATTCAAACAGGTTTAAGAGCTATGGTGGAGGGAATAATAAATAATAAAAAAAATTGTATCTGTTTATTTCTATCTTTTTAACACACATGCTACTGTATGAATTCAGAAGACTTGAAATAACTTATGTAAGTTTTTATGGTACTTTTTTGTCTTTTATATAGATTGACAATTACCAGACGCTGTATGTTTTCATTGCATAGAAAAGAGCAGCTTGCTTGGACATTCTGCCGAACATGACTGTAACGGGTAAAGATGGGCGAGGAGGAGGCAGGAACTGGCTGAACAGTCAATGTAAGTTTTAATAAACTTAAAAACAAACACATAGATACACACACCCAGCAGCCGCATGTGGCTCTCTCTCTCTCTCAAACTGGCGCCTCAGGCTCTTCTTTATCCCTCTCCCGGTTGATTAGCTTGAAACTAAATTATGGTGAGTAAATGATGATATAATTTTTATTTCTTATTGAACTAACACCTTTATTAATGGATTTTGAGGTTTTATGAGAACACACAGAGGCTGTTGTTACCAGACCATTTAAAGACAAAGGGAGAAGGGCAGTGAAAAATGATATCTCGTTCACTTAAATTCAAACAAGAAAAAATCTGTCTATACTTTTGGCCAGTCCTGATATATGCAGATATGTATTTTGGGCTGTTCACTCACCTTGGTCTTCCTCAGTCTGCATGCAGTCCAACATGGAAAACCTGGTGACATCAGTCCGCCCATGTTAATCAGCCTTTCATCCCCAGAGGACCCAGTAGTAACAGATGATGGTTCAGATTTCATGAGGATCGATTTAGGCCCAGTCTGTGTTAGTGGGGGGACATGTCCGTGTCAAAATGCTAGTCAGTGGCATGCTGCTGACCACTGTGCCCCGGAGGACATATTAGAACATCATGCCTCCTGAAATCGCACAAGAGAAGAGGAAGCAATGGCGATCCGTCAGAGAGTTTTAGTGGTCCTATGTGCCTCCGCACATATGTATTCAAAATCAACTTATGTGATCAAATTGCCTGTTGTTTTAATCAGTTTACCCTCTAATGTGCATAACTTAGATGTATATAATGTAAAATTAATATGCATTTGGGTGATTCTTACGAAACCCATCAAGAAATGTCTAGGTCACTTTTCGCACAAAAATAAATAAATAAATAAATACATAAATAAATAATTAATTAATTAATTAATTAATTAATTAATTAATTAATTAATTAATATTCTGCAAATACATAAAATAAAGATTTATTTATTTATAAAATGTGAATTGTAAAGTCTTCGAAGGGAATAGGGCATAGGGATGATCACATCTGAAATACACCTATTGTAGGGCAAATCTCAAAACCATTTGAAAGACTGAATAGCAAGAAGGGGAAGATGGAGTTCTTCTACAAATGTGAGTAGATGTTAGCAGAAATGCCAAATGGGGCCCTTCATTCTTTCATAAATGTTTGTTTTGGCCATTGTCTGTCGATGACACTGCTTGATTTGTTCTGTCTATTTATTCATGTCATGTATATTGACAAGCATTAATTTTCAGGACTATTTTAAGATATTGTAGAGAGATTGTCTGTGAACAAGAGCATAACTATTTTTAAATAACAATATACAGTATATACTGTGTATGTATATATTTACTGAAATGTTTGAAATTAGTTTTGTAGACAAAATTAAGGTGTGCCACCATATTAATTTATTTCATTATAAAACTAAAATTTAAAAAAAATATATATATATTTTTTAAATTGATGACCAAATTATAAAGAAAAGCAATAAGTGCCCAACATAGATGGGAACTCCTTCAATACTGTTTAAAAAGCATCCCATGGTGATACCTCAAGAATTTGTTTGAGAAAATGTCAAGAGTACATGTCTGCAAATTCTAGGCAAAGGGTGACTACTTTGCTAAAATATATAATATGGATTTTGTTTATTCACAACATAATTCCCATAGTTCCATTTATATTATTCCATAGTTTTAATGACTTTACTATTATTCTAAAATGTGAAGAAAAAAAAATATTAAAGAATGTGTGTGTTCCAAAACTTATATATAAGCCCATCAGGCACCAACAATCATCCATGCATTATCTAAGCAGGCAATCATGTGGCAGCAGTGCAGTGGATAAAATCATGCAGATATGGGTCAGGAGCTTAAAGTAATGTCAACCATCAGTATGGGGGAACATTTTTCTCTCAATGATTTGGAGCGTGCATGATTGTTGATGCTGGATTGAGTATTTGTATATATTGTATATATATATATATATATATATATATATATATATTGGCTTAATTAATCAAAATTGATTTACATATGAGCCTCATTGGAAAATTCCCTTCAGGAATGGACCCTCACTGGGAGGAAGACTCCCTCTTGTTATTTCATATACCTCTCTCTCAATTTATCAATCCACCTCCAATAGTCATTTGTCTATTTAGGACCAGTCAAATAAAGACTATACTGTCATTTTCCCTAAAAGGTAAATCATGAGCTAATGTGTTTTCAATGCAACTGGTTTATTGCAGCCAGCCAAGCCAGTGAACGGTTGAGGGGTGACATCAATCCCCATTCTGAAGTGATGCGATGCTTTGTGCAGGCTATTTCATATGATGTATTTGGCACCGGCAGTCATTTGTCTCATACCACATGCTCATTTCATACTTTGATGCACATATAGGACGTCTGTGACTGGGTGCATGTGGAGAAAATTAAATAACCGGACTTCAAACTGTTGGTGAAGAAACTGTAACGAGCAGTAATGTTCTGTAACTATGTTCTGTTTTATTATGTTATTTGGTAACACTTTACAATTAGGTGTAATTTGTTAACATTATTTAACAACATATGTTAACATGAACTAACAATGTACAATATTTATTAAACATTTATTAATTTTAGTTAATGTTAATTTCATAATATAGTAATACACTTTTAAAATCAAAAGTTGTATATGTTAACATTAGTTAATGTATTTCTATTAGCTAACATTACCAAAGATTAATAAATGTTGTAAAAATAGATATTGTTCATTGTTAGTTCATGATACCAAATGCATTAACTAATGTTAACAATGGAACCGTATTGTAAAGTTTTGCCATTTTTGTTTCGCAACAAGTACCATGACTAAACACCACATTGCAATTTTTTTTGTAATATTGTAATGAGCAAGCAGCTTTAAAGAGATCATTAATCCAACAATTCTACTAAAATGTCGAACCCTCTCTCTCTCATATGAAGCATTGGGATGTCCACTTGAATTTTGTAAATCAGTTTGTTTGTATGGTTCATTTGATTAAAAAAAAAAAGATTAACAGATTAGCCTAATTCCCTTTACATTGTGGGCTCTATTTTCGTTAACACACAAAGCATATGCTACATCTAATCCAATTTTTGTGAGAGCACTATTTCTAAGTGCAATTTACATACCAGCGTAAGTGACCGTGGGTGGGAGTGTTTGCGCTATCTGTGAGTGTATGTGTGTAAAGTGTTGTTGCATTGTATGTTAATGAAGTGGAGCAATGCTCAATTTGCTATTTTCTTGAGTAATAGGTAATTGCACTAAGATGTTTCAAAAGCAGGTCTACATCTGAGTAGTCTAAACTCAGTTCCTGCATTTGCATTTTGGAGATTCCACCAGCAGGTGGTAATAAAGTTAACTCGGAAAATAAAGTGGATCAAATTATGTCCCTGTTGTAGCCGTTTTGTGAAACAAATATTTATGAAATTTGTGTCTATTACTATTATTATTATTATGTTTATATTTACAATTGTAGGCCTATTTATGATCTAATTTGTATTGGGTTTTTCCACCTATTGTCGTAGATTGATTTTCATGTCACTTCAAAAGGGGCTGGTGGAAGAAGTAGGAGAGAGTAAAATGTTTGGATTTGCTATGATATTTTTTTAGTTTGAAATGTTATTTGAATTTAGAAATATATTTGGTTTATTTTTTGTTTCAATAAATGCATTTTTTTTTAAAATCAACCAGTAGAATTGAAGTGTGTTCCAAAACAATCACTGTTAATATTAGCCATAATTGGTGTGCCAGTGAATGAAAATGATTAATAATACTTAACATCTAGTCCTAGTAAGCATAACATTCTCTATAATTTGAGTGTAAACCCAAGCAATTAATGTACAAAATAATGAATATCCATTTTTATATTCTTCCTAGACTATTATTCAGTGTCATTTCCAACACATCTCAAATTCTGTCTTGTTTAATAGAATAACATGGTGGAAAATAATGATGATGGAAATTACATATTTGAAATAAAATGGCTTACTAAGGCTAGATTTTGTAACATTTAATGCATCCTAAATACAAACAATATATTCACACTCATTGCATTATTTGGCAAAATTACAGCTTGATTGGAAATGACACCCAACAAAAATATTCTGAGCTCAAGTTATTTTTACCTTGAATTTTCTTCTTCAAACTAAATTTGTCTCATATTTAATCTCAAGCATGCTCTTCACTGACACTTTTTTCAGCCTGATAAACAGAGTTGACTTGGTAAACCAATGACAAAATGTTATTGGGGCAAACATGTTTGGTATGGAGGAAATTACAACACAACTGTGGGGCAGTTATCATTTTTGAAAAGTTAAATAATTTTCTATCAAGACATTTTGAAATGCTTTGTTCATTTTGCACTTTGATTAAATTATGATAATTATAAACATGTATAATTAGTATTTTTACAATTAATTTTCATAGTTTAATATTGAAGGTTTGGGTCTGGGACAAAACCAGTCAAGTCTGTACATAAAAGGTTTTTGAAAAGTTCCAAAAATAAATCATGAAGGCCTGGTAAAAGGTTTTCAAGTCAGTTTTAATATGGCATTCATATAACAATAAGAAGAATGTTTTTAAATCTGCTCGTTTTAATAAAAATGAACTTCTAGGACCAGGAATTGTCCAAAGTTTAAGAAACACCCATGTATATATTGCATTTATTGCAAACTATTACCTTTCATATTTTTCATCTTGTTTTTTTTTTTTTTTTTTTTTTTTGTAGTGAAATACAACATAATAATACATATTACAATAATTCTAAACATAGGCCTATTAATAATATACTAGCTATTTGGTTAAATTCTGCCATTCATATTTTTTTTTTTGCCTAAGACTGTGAAAGAAAAACAGTTTATACTACTTATACACTCAGTTATATGTGTGTATATATGTTTATACATCTGTGTTCCCTGTCAAAAAGCTACACTTATGATGCTGCGCTGAGTTAGCGCTTTGGGAACAACTTTAGGTGTGACCAGCTGTGAATATGTGTGCAACACGTCAATGAAAATTGCCAGAATTTATTGCCTATTTATTGCAGGGCTATAAATAGATGCGTCACAGGTGCATCATCAGATCTTTTGTCTTCAGATCACTCTGTGTGTGTGTGCTTCATGAGCCTGTCAGAAACTTTCTACTTTCCTCTGTTAGGAGTTAGAATTGTTAGGCAGTGCGCAGAAACCTTTCTCTTTTCTTTAAAAAAAAAAAAAGAAGAAAAAGAATGACTGATAAACAAAGCAAGCGTTGTGTGTTCCCATGTTTACACTCTATGGCTGAAACGTACACACACACCAGTTTTGTTTTGTGTGTTTGGGGGAAGAGCATGCTGCTCTTGCGTTGCGGCAGGGTGAGTGCAGGCATTGCGATCTGTTTACAGTCAAAATGCTGCACACTCGTCTCGCTTACTTCCATGAGCCAGCACCCACTCTTTCGTCGTGGGGCTCTCGCATAGATCTGGCTGAGGAGCGAGAGACGGGTCCGTCCTTATCGCTCGCTCTCTCCCCAGATTCAGCTGATCTTTCTCATAAGCCTGAAGCGTGCCTCTTTGGTTCACGAGGGGGACACTGAACCACCGTACATTCCACGCACAATAATAAAGCGGCTGAGGAATTACTCGAGGTGGTTACTCGGGCTGTGACCAGACTACAGCTAGACTAGCCACACGGACAGGAGTCCCCCACCACCAACACCCCCACCCTCTCACCCCCCCCAAACGCTGAGGAGACCTAAAAGACAGATTTCTGTCTGGTGGCCAAAAAAAAAAAAAAAAAAGAGGAATGGAACACAATATCAGTCCATTCCTTTCTTTGATGACCTCCATGACGAGCTATCTCATTCATGGAGGAGTGTCTTCATTCCCTCGACGTTGATATACTGTATTAATCTATCATAGGTGCTGATACACGGGGCTATTCGTTGACGCTGCCGGTAGAAGAGACACTTGCAGGTTATCGCCTGGCTCGACATCATCACTAAAGAGACCCACTCTCCCCACAAAGCCATGCAGAACCACCTCCACACTTGTGGGGAAGGCTTATCAGGCAGCAGGTCAGGCTGGTGCTGCCCTGCACACTATGGCAGTGTTACAGGCGTACCAGGCTGATTTGTTGAAGGACCTGAGTGCGGGCAACACGGTTGACGAAGGGGCTTTCTCTGAGCTTCGTTGAGCCACAGATCTGTCTCTCTGCACGACCAAGCAGACTGCTTGCGCCATTGGCCGGTCTATGTCTGCTTTAGTCAGCATAGAGAGACACTTATGGCTCAACCTGTCGGGCATCAGAGATAAGGACAAAGTTTTCCTTCTCGATGCCCCAGTTTCGCCTTCTGGCTTATTTGGTGACGCTATGAATGTAGTTATAACCAGGTTCCAGGAGGCAAAAAGCCACGAGGAAGCCTTCGGGCAATTCCTTCCTCGCCACGCTCAGGGGGAGGGGCCGTCAGCCACCCAGCCCCGCCTCGGTCCTTCTAGACGGGAGGCTCAAAAACAAAGCGTGGCGAATCATGCTCCCCCTTGTAAAGACTGGGGGCCGGTTCGTCACCATCAGCAGCCCCCGAAGCAAGACCTCAGGGCAGTTGTTTCTAAAAAGGAAAAAAACCCTGACAGTTTTGTGCCCAGCCTTGTGGGGGTAGCCCCCCCTTGGGACGGGTCACGTGAAACATCCACCTGTACCCTCTCAATACCCCACGAAACCGCTCCATTCCCGCCACCTCTGGTGTTCCCGCCACCTCTGGTGCACCTCTAGTTTCCAGCTAAATGTTGGGTGTTTCGTTGCTTCCTGCCATAGTCCATGACACGGGACACTCGACATCCACTCAACAGGAAGTGTCAGAATCTATACCCATCTCAGAGAACCTGGCAGCATGGAAACTACTGCCAGGTGTTTCTATGTGGGTCCTAAGAACAGTAGAAAAAGGCTACAGAATTGAATTAATTCGCCATCCTCCGCGTTTCAATGACGTGATTCCCACTACCGTGAAACCGGAGCAAGCATGTTTACTGTGGAAAGAACTGCAAATCTCTTGGTCAAAGGGGCCATAGAACATGTTCCCCTTCCAGAGAGAGAGTCAGGTTACTACAGCAGATACTTCCTGGTTCCCAAGAAGGATGGGGGTTTGCGTCCGATTTTAGACCGTCGAGGCTTGAATCGCTCCGAGGACGTTCAAGTTCAAGATGCTAACCGTCAAGATGGTTTTGTCTCAAATACAACATCGTGATTGGTTGGTCACGATCGATATCATGGATGCGTAATTTCATGTAAAAAGTCTGCCACAACACAGGAAGTTTCTGAGGTTTGCTTTCGTTGGCGAAGCTTTCCAATATCGGAATGCATGGATGCAACACTGGCTCCTTTGTGACTCCGGGGCATCCGCATTCTGAATTACATTGATGACTGGCTGATACTAGTACAGTCACAAGAACTGGCATTACAGCACAGGGATATCATCTTAACTCATCTGGTTTCTCTGGGGTTGAGGCTCAATGCCAAGAAAAGCTTCCTCTCTCCCACTCAGAAAACTACCTCTGGGGATCGTATGGAATTCGATCACAATGCGGACACAATTGTCTCCTGCTCGAATCGAGTCCATTCAGAACACCCTGAGCAAAGTCAGGCTAGGCCAAGGTTGCACTGTTCATCAGTATCAGTGACAACTAGGTCTCATGGCAACTGCATCCTCGGTGATCCCTTTGGGCCTTTTTGCACATGAGACCATTTCAGTTGTGGCTCAAAGCCAGGGGATTTCATCCAAGGGCTAATCCCCTAGGCTGATAAGGGTTACGTGCAGCATGCTACATACCCTTTCTATGTGGTTCAGACCCCTGTTCCTCACTTTGGGTCACACTCTAGGTGAGTCTTTCTGTCGCAGTTTGCTAACGACAGACGCCTCCCTGACGGGCTGTGTAGCAGCCTTAAATGGTCGTCCAGCTCAAGGGGAATGGGAGGGTCATCAGCTCGATTGACACATTAACTGTCTTGAGTTGATGGCTGTATTTCTGGACCTGAAAAACTTCCTCCAGAGGCTGTCATGTCTTTGTGCGGGTGGACAACACAGTGGTAGTCTCTTACATAAACCATCAAGGAGGTCTACGTTCACGCCAGCTGAACAGACTGGCACGGTAGATTCTCCTTTGGGCCCAGGACAGCTCCTGTTGATCAGAGCAGCTTATATCCCTGGGAATTAATCTGGTTGAGATTTTACAAGAGAAGAAATGGACCTCTTCGCCTCCCAACAGACAGCGCAATGTCCCCTCTACTTCTCTCTGAGTCCCCCCCCCCGGGGCTGGACGCGATGGCGCATACATGGCCCAGAATGCACCTGTATGCGTTTACCTCTACTAGAAGAAGTTACGCCAATAAATGGGGTGTCTTTGAAAGATGGTACAGTGCACATAATGCAGATCCAGTTAACTGCCAGATTGCTTCAGTTCTGGACTTTCTGCAGGAAAAATTGTCAGCAGGCACATGCCCCGCCACTCTAAGTGTCTATGTGGCTGCCATTTCGGGGTGCCGTTTGGGACTCACTCGCTGCATTCGTGGAGCTATGCGACTGAGACATATGGAACTTAGCAATAGTCCTTGAGTGTCTGGTTGAGACCCCCTTCAAACCTCTAGAGTCAGCGTCTGATAAACTTCTGACTCTCAAGATGGTTTTTCTTATGGCAATCACCTTGGGGATCTACAGGCTCTGTCTGTCTTGCCAGCCTGCTAAGATTTTGCCCCAGGAATGGCTAAAGCAATTTTGCACCCTCACCCTGACTACCTACCTAAGGTTCCTTTCTCGACTTTACATCCGGTCACTCTCGAAGCCTTCTGCTCCCCGTCGTTTACAACACCGGAGCAGGAAATACTTCACAGACTTTGTCAAGTTCGTGCCCTTCAGACGTATGTCCACCACACTAGCCAGTGGCATAAGTCAGGGCAACTATTTGTTTGCCATGGGGGCCGCAACAGGTGTGCGACTGCCACCAAGCAGACTGTCGCATTGGGTGAGGGACGCTATTGCCCTGGCCTACGAGGCGCACGGTCAAGCTTCGCCAGTAGGTATCAGGGCTCACTCTACCAGAGGGGTTGCCACCTCTAAAGCCTTGGCTAGAGGTGTCCCTCTGCAGCATGTTTGTGATGCGGCAGGCTGGTCTTCTCCGCACACATTCATAAGATTTTATAGTTTGGATGTTCATGCCACTCCGGGCTCTTATGTTCTTGAGTCAACATCACAAGCTCATGTCTGAGACCTCTCGCGCTCTTGTGAGCACACTACACAACTGTAAGTGGTCCCGACATCCACAGTGCGGCGGCGTGGGTATTCTCGTTCCCAAAGTGCTAACTCAGCGCAGCATCATAAGTGTAGCTTTGTGAAAGGGAACGTCTCAGGTTACTTAACTGTAACCCCTGTTCCCTGATAAAAGCAGAACGAGATGCTGCACTTCATTGCCACACTGGGATGCCCCAGGACTGCTTTTCAGACAAAATACCTGATGATGCACCTGTGACGCATCTACTTATAGCCCTGCTACAGGTGCATCCAATGATGTCAACGGCAGAGGCTATGAATTCTGGTCAATTTTCATTGACGTGTTGCACACAGTTAGTCACACCTAAAGTTGTTCCCAAAGCGCTAACTCAGCGCAGCATCTCGTTCCACTTTTATCAGGGAACAGGTGTTACAGTTAAGTAACCCGAGATGTTTTCCTGGCAGAATTTAGTGTAACTAGATCTGTTAAAAAATTGTGCAATGCTGTCTGACTAAAAACCCATGCACACATGCAGCAACTTTATCGCTTTAAGTCACTAGTCTCTGTATTGTGTGTGAAGTCGCTAGTGGCATTCCTACTGCTGCTACTCTAACGTTACTGGTGGACTGTACGTCTGGTCATATCTTAAGACTTAGAGACATATTGCCGGTAAAACTAATACATCATTCTAATTTGACAAGTAATTAGGCTAGTTTTTCAGTAAACAAAAGGGAGACATTTGGAAAAAAAATTCTACTCAGTGATGTCATACAATAGCAGTGGATGGTGACCACTTCTTCAAACTTCAAAAGTATGCAAAAGTATAATTGTGAAGTCTAATACACTATTCAATGTGACTCAGCCTTGTTCTGAAGGCATTCCATGAAATTTGTTTATAAACACACTGAAATATAATTTCAATAGAGAGTGCAAGAGAGCAGCAGTTCACGATGCCTCCGCTCGCAAGATGGGGTGTTCAGCCGAGAAACCGCTTGTTCGATACAATCAGACCACAGAGATATATAACAACAGACAACACAAGAGAGCTGCACACAAACCAGAGAACCAGACTTACAAAGACATACATTTCTATGCCCAGCCTTATTTGTATGAACCAGAGTACTATGAAATAGTTACAGATTTTTTATTTTTGGGTAAACTATCACTTTAACAAGGTCTATCTATGTATATGGTTACAGACGAATCATATAGAACAATGCAGTTGCTCTCAGAAACTTTAACTTATCTTACCTGCCTGCACTCGACTACAGTATCTCACGGGAGATGGATGAAGTGAGGTTCACTGGCACGCCTTATCTTCCATTGGTAGTCACAACCAAAAGTATGCTCCTCATTTGCATATAGTTCAACTTTTCTCATCTTTTTTCCAAGCCGCTGTACACACCCACATCTAGCTGCCAGATATCTCTGTCACTCCCATGAATGGAAGTAGCAAGCACTCATTGAAAATGAATGAGATCATGTCGCTTTTTCACTAGAAGTAGCTGCATGTGTGAACAGGGCTTAAATGAGATCCCCATTGTTTTATGCTAAATAAATACTGCTCTGATTGCAAAAAATACTTCTTCAATTTTGCCCCTTCCCCTCATAAGGTTATAGTTATCTACTTTTTATAAGTAGCTTGTACTGTAGCTAACAACATTTTCAATGTATTGACATTTGTAATGTAAAGTGGCTTGACGTAATGACGTAAGCTCATAGTTGTAGCTTGGCAAGCTACAGTTGCAAAGAATCATCTCCAACACTGTTTGTCAATATGACTAACAGATAGACTGTACTTGGCAACAGACAACCCATTCTTTGAAACTTAAAAGCACAGCCATGAGTTCATACATCTACCTGTATACAGCAGAAGCCAGAGCTGTGATTGTGCTGCATTGTGGATTGCAGCCATTTGTCAGGTAAAAAGAATAATCCATCCAACTGCTTACTTGGAAGAGAGAGAGAGAGAGAGAGAGAGAGAGAGAGAGAGAGAGAGAGAGAGAGAGAGAGAGAAGGATTAGATGTATCCCTGTCTACAGCAAAACCCACTTAGCCTATTCTATGCACCCTAACAGCCACCTTGAGCACATTGCTGTAAAACAAATGAACAAATCACTGGATGAATATGGGGGATTTATGATGTGTTTTGTTGAGTGAAAGGGAAAACCAGAGAACAATGTGAAAGGTGTATGTACGAGTATTGACTCCTGGCAGATATGGAACGGAGTGATGCCTATATTATTTAGTTTATAGAAGATTGCTTGTCATCTCAATAACTTTTATTCTGAAACATTCAACATCCATGCAAGGCAAACTAATCTTAAAAAACAAATATGAGAACGTGGGAGGCTACTGTTAGTGCAGTGTCATTTGCATAATCCTTTCAAAGTGAATAGTGTCATGTAATGCAAATTACTGTATTACCTCTCAGGTGCACATGCACATTTGTGTTGAGCTTTTGACAAAATGTAAAGATATTTTCTTTGAGAGACACTAAAATTGTACACTACAATTGTTTGAGCTTGCATTAAAAAATCAAAGCTACATTTCTATGGAACATTTGCAACTTTGGACCATTTTTTTCACAGTCAAGTAAAAATGGTCTTAATATTGATGATTGTGTCAGTGCCATAATCTGGTTGGTGGACTTTGCTCTTTGTTAAACTCTATAAATTATTCACAATGTTTCAGTGGTCAGGTTTCCTTCTGAACTGACATGAGATCTACTGATACAGGACTATCTCTCTGGTAGTGCAAATGTCATCACATGCCCATCATTTTTTCCAAGCGGTTTCGACCATCTGAACCTACATTGACATTTGGCAGTAGCACAGATCACTCTGCTGTCTTTTGCCAGGCTTATCGGCATGCTATGCTTGCTGCAACCAATTATAATGACACAAGTGACTTTCACGACCTAGTGCGCCCAGCATGTTGAACACCAAATATAAATTATTCACCCAGTAAGGGCTTGAGTGACTCGTCTTTGGCAAAATGCCTTGTAGGGTAATGTTCCTTCCCCCCACTAATCTTTTCAGACCTACATTACTGTTTTATATATGTCTGATGACTGTTGCCACCCACTTGTTGATTTTGTTGTGCTGAATCATTGGCTCTTTAAATAGGTGTGTGATCCATTTCAGCATGGGTTCCAGCTGGAAATTGGCCACACTACACCCCTTTCTCATAGGATTCAGTGTAACATTAACCACTAATTAGCCTAGAGTCTGTCTTGGTAATTGCAGCCAACTTTACCCTAACTGTGGAATATATCTACTCTGTGGACTTGAGCTGCAAAAATGTTGATGCTTTGCTGGTCTTAAAATGTTTTAGTTTATAATAACCATTATTTTGGAAACTTTCTATTTGATAATGCTTAGTGCTTGAAGAGGGACAGAACTTACCAGCAATTCTGCCCATTTCTTTTCAAAATACTGAGAATTATTATTGTGTACTGACTATTCTCATAATCTGTAGGATCTGTCTCTCTCTCTGTCCCTGCTTGACAAAACAGTCTGCCCTCTCGCTCTCACTAGACTAGACTGGGGACATCGAAAGTACCGGTACTTTTGTATCAAGTCAATATACATTTAAAAAAAAGATACTGGCATTTCTGTAGTATAGAGAGCACCATCTCAGTTAGGTCTTGCGCACCATCCAACTGACACAAGAATGCTTCTAAATGCTCACAAGCGTATACTGTGTATGTTGACCATATTATATAAATGTTTTTGCTTCAAAATTAATTACATTATTAGTACATACCATAATACACAGTGTAATTATTTACATATACATTTTAATTGTAATTTTTTATTTTTTGTACTAAGAGCATGGATTATACTGACTATAATATCATTATATTGTCTCCACTCTAAAAAATGTTTTTGAAAGTTTAGAGTGGTATGGTTTCTGCGATGCTAGTCAGTAAGACGTGTTATTCATGACTATGTAAAATAAGAAGGGAAGCAACACCAGTCTGAATTGGAATGAAAACATATGACATGGCCCTGAGATTTATAACGCACATCAACCCAGGCTTATTAAATCAACTTGTTCATGTCTGTGGTTATGCAATCCTGCTGAATCTAGCTTAATGTTCAGGCTTGAGTGATGAGACTACCTGCACAAATAAGATCTGCCTGACCTGAATATGTTCAGCGAGAATCTGGTAGACTCTGAAAACTGCCTGATTCATGCTCACAGCTGACAGAGCATGCAGCTGCGCAGGTGGAGCAAGCTAGGTCATGCAGTTCTGTATAATTTAAGTGCCCCAACCCAAACAAGATGATCGCCAGCTGCATACAATTTCACACAAATTTACTATGATTGTAAAAAAGGCAGTGTAAGGGGGTAATGGCTACTCTTAGTGCTAGGTTGTGGAGTATGCAGCAGACTACTGCAATCTGGCACACTTTGCCTGAACTGAACAGCATCTCTTCACCATTGCGATCCAGACAATTGAACTGGCTGTCAAAGTTTTCGAAAGTGCATTTGAGGACCCACACATATGGATATGCAATGCTCTTCTCCATTATGCCATAATCAACATAAAATGCACACAAACATCTTTCTAACATAATTCAGTTTACCACATGCACTTTGTGGGTGTTAAGAGTGCAACATAAATTGCACCAGTTTTGTAAATTATGCACAATCTATAATAAAAAAATAACAGTGACATGATGTAGATACAACACTATGTTAGTGCATTTCATGCCTGGTTATACTGGACTGCAGGTGGTTAGTAAGACCGCTGAAATACCTCACACTAAAGCGGCATAACTTTGATCAGTGTTAAATTACATTATAAATAGCATCAGTAGACAGTACATTATGCATATTTATGAAACTTTTTAACACTTTAATGTGAATGCATTAAAGACTGCAAAATGTACAGCACAAAGATCACACTGTTTGTTCTTATGAGTATAATGGGCTAAATAGTAATGATAATTTATGCACTGAGGTAGCTCAGAACAAACTCTTTTTCCGAACACCCCATATTCTTCTGTATTGCCCTTAACACTATGCACAATAATGAAAAATGGTATAAGGATTCCCATAACTAGACATTAGCACAGATACAGATTCCCTGTTATATCACATCAGAAGTCCTGACCTTTACCGTCATAATGAGGGTGTGCATCATCTCACTTAATCAAGAAAGCCCAGAACATCCTGCTACTGCAAAAACTTGGTGCCTGGCTTGTTAGAAAATGTGGGTTTGGGGTGAAATAGTACCTCACACTCATCCCTCAATGTTGTGGGTGACATATGACTTCGACTAACTGTGAAAAGTGCACAGATGAGCAACTAAAGAATGTGGTTTAAAGCTTGAAATAGCAGGGGGAAAGGCAAAGTGAGGAACTGGAAGGAGTTTCTGTTATGGGCATTTTAGTATTCTCAGTCAGTAGCATCATCTGTATAAAGGATATCCAAGTGAGTTAATAGCATGCTATACATAAAACCAGGGTCAGGCCCCCTACAGAGGCTCTACATGAAGTTCCCCAGTTTGAGAACTAAGGTTTAAAAGAATAGTTCACCCAAAAGTGAAATTTTTGTAATTTAATTACCCTCATGTCATTCCAAACATGTATAACTTTATTATGTGGAGCAAAAAAAGAAAGGAGATGATTGAAATTATTCATCACAATGTAATTTGAAAATAACTCACTGTAACAATTAATGAAGTATCCAAAAGTGTAAAAAATAAAAAAATAAAAATTCTGAAGGCATGCAACCACTTTGTATGATGGACAGACAAAAATAAGCTCTTTTCACTCTCAAATCATTGATAAACTTTGTTAACAGCAATTAATTCAATATGGCAGTAAACAGCACCATATTTACATAGGAAGAAAGTAATATGATTTGCCATATTATGGCATATGGATGCCATGAGAGTCAGTTAATGATGACAGAATTTTTTTTTTTTTTTATTTTTGGGTGAACTATTCCTGTACAGGGATGCATTTTTGTCCTTTCAGGTGTTTAAATGCGTGGATTTTGCACCATTGGCACCTTCAAATTGAACAGTGATATTTTAAAAGAGCCACAGAACCACAGTGTTTAAACTCCTAAGGAATTCATTGAATGACTACCTATAGTTGGTTTTAGTCATTAAACTGAGATGGGATAAAAAATATTACCTTCAAAAAAATTACAAAGCATTCCATAAGGTTTGGTGAGAAACTAACTGAAATATAATATACCATTTAGTCAAATTCTTGACCTCTCTTCTGTGCGTTTATGAGAGTGCACGAGAGCAGCAGTCCATGCTGCCTCTGCATGCGAGATGAAGTTTTTAAGGTGAGAAACCGCTTGTTCGGTACAATCAGACCACAGAGATATATAACAACAGACAATACAAGAGAGCTGCACACAATCCAGAGAACCAAACTTACAAAACATATCTGAAAACTTTGAAGTCGAAGCGGAGATGCATTTCTATGCCCAGCCTTATTTGTGTGAATGTGTGTACCAGAGTACTCAGAAATAATTACTGATTTTTCATTTTTGGGTAAACTACCTCTTTAACTATATGAAAGGTCTATCAATATATGAATTAAACTCAGCCAGAATGCTGACAGTTATTTTCCACGCATAATTGTTATTATATCCATGTGTATATTTACATATAAATTAGACAGAACAGTGCAATTGCTCTCAGAAACTTTTACTTCTCCTCTGTCCTGCATGCACTCAACTACAGTATCTCACAGCAGACGGATGACATGAGCACCACTGGCACGTCTTATCTCCCATTGGTAGTCGCAGCCAAAATTTGCTCCTCATTTACATAGAGTTAAACTTTTCTCAACTTTTCAAGTCGCTGGACACACCCACATCTAGTCACCAGATGTTGCTGTCACTCCCGTGACCGGAAGTAGCCGGAAGTAGCCAGCTCTCATTGAAAATGAATTAGATCATATCGCTTTGTCACTAGAAGTTGCTGCATGTGTGAACGGGGCTTAATTGAGATCCTCATTGTTTTTGTGCTAAATAAATACTGCTCTGATTTAAAAAAAAAACACTTCTTCGTTACCTCCCCTTCCCCTCATAAGGTTATAGTTAGCTACTTTTCATTAGTAGCTTGAACTGAAGCTAACAACATTTTCAACATATTGACATTTGTAATGTAAAGTGGCTTGATGTAATTGCTCAAAATTTTAAGCAGCTCATAGTTGTAGCTTGGCAAGCTACAGTTCCAAAGAATCTTCTCCAACACTGTTTGTCAATATGACTAACAGACAGACTGTACTTGGCAACAGAAAACCCATTCTTTGAAACTTATAAGCATAGCCATGAGTTCATACATCTGCCTGTATACAGCAGAAGCCAGAGCTGTGATAGTGCTGCATTGTGGATTGTGGCCATTTGTCAGGTAAAAAGTATCATCCATCCAACTGCTTACTTTGAAGTAAGAGACCCTGTCTACTGCAAAACCCACTTACAGCCACCTTACAGTCATTAAGGTGTTCCACCAATTACAGCCACCTTGAGCACATTGCTGTAAAACAAATGAACAAATCACTGGATGATTATGGGGGATTTAGGGTGTGTTTTGTTGAGTGAAAGGGAAAACCAGAGAACAATGTGAAAAGTTTAAAGGTACAAGTATTGACTCATGGCAGATATGGAATGGAGTGATGTCAATATTATTCAGCTTGTAGAAGATTGCTTGTCATCTAAATAACTTTTATTCTGAAACATTCAACATCCATGTCAACATCCAGTAAAAAATACATTTTATTAGCATCATGTGCTCTGTGCTTGTTGTAAAACAGAAGAGAGTGGAAATATAATACCCTAATTCAGTTTTGAGTTAACGTGATTAATATTTTTGTTGCTTATATATATATATATATATATATATATATATATATATATATATATATATATATATAGTGTTTGTGTGTGTGTATACTGTGTATATTAACATCATATTATATAACTGTCTTTGTTAAATAAATTACATTATTAGTACATAATATAAGATTATGCCTTTTTGGCATAATTATTTTTTTTTTTTTTTTTTGCACTTCGAGCATGGATTATACTGATCATAATATCATTATCTTGTCTCCTCTCTAAAAATTTTTTGACAGTTTAGATTGGTATGGTTAAGGTTGCTATGTAAAATAAGAAGGGAAGCAACACCAATTTAAACTGGAATGAAAACATATGACATGGCCCTGAGATTTGTAACGCACATCAACCAAGTCTTATTAAATCAACTTGTTCATGTCTGTGGTTATGCAATCCTGCTGAATCTAGCTTAATGTTCAGGCTTGAGTGATGAGACTACCTGCACAAATAAGATCTGCCTGACCTGAATATGTTCAGCGAGAATCTGGTAGACTCTGAAAACTGCCTGATTCATGCTCACAGCTGACAGAGCATGCAGCTGCGCAGGTGGAGCAAGCTAGGTCATGCAGTTCTGTATAATTTAAGTGCCCCAACCCAAACAAGATGATCGCCAGCTGCATACAATTTCAGACAAATTTACTATGATTGTAAAAAAGGCTGCGTAAGGGCTAAGGGCTATTCTTAGTGCTAGGTTTTGGAGGATGCAGCAGACTACTGCAATCTGGCACACTTTGCCTGAACTGAACAGCATCTCTTCACCACTGCGATCCAGACAATTGAACTGGCTGTCAAAGTTGTCAAAAGTGCACATGAGGACACACATATGGATATGCAATGCTCTTCTCCATTATGCCATAATCAACAGAAAATGCACACAAACATCTTTCTAACATAATTCCATTTACCACATGCATTCTGTGGGTGGTAACAGTGAAACGTAAATTGCACCAGTTTTGTAAATTATGCAAAATCTATAATAAAATAATAACACAACGTCAATAATGATACAACGTCATAGATACAAAACTATTTTAGAGCATTTCAAGGCCTAATTATACTGGATTGCAGGTGGTTAGTAGACTTAGTAAGTTTTTTGTGCTGATTTACCTCACGCTAAAGTGGCATAATTTTGAATGTTGAAATACATTATAAATAGCATCAGTAGACAGCGTACTATGCATATGTGTGAAACGTTTTAACATTTTAACCCTCTGGGGTCAACGGACGCGCCGGCGCGTCCTGCTGGATATTTTCGGCATTACAGCAGAAACAACTTAAAATACTCCGTCATTTCTGGGTATACAGATAAGTGTAAGACATCATTAGAGACTATAAAGGGTCTACTTTTATTTGTGTACACTCATAATAACAATGAAACATTGTGCTTTTGTAAAATAAAGAAAATAAAAAGGGTGAGCTTTCAGCAGTCTCTGTGTTCACAAGCATATTTCAGAAACACGTCACAAAAATGAACTGAAACGCCGCGAATACTTATCATACAAACATGAAACATATGTCTAAAGAAATATTTAAATGTCTACTTTTTAATAAACCAATTCAAATTTAAAACAAATATTCTCCTGCAATGCAATCTGCTTGAAACAAAGAGTTCAACGTAAATTGCACCAGTTTTGTAAATTATGCACAATTTATAATAAAAAAATAACATTGACTTGATGTAGATACAACACTATGTTAGTGCATTTCATGCCTGGTTATACTGGACTGCAGGTGGTTAGTAAGACATGTTTTTTGTGCTGAAATACCTCACACTAAAGTGGCATAGCTTTGATCAGTGTTAAATTACATTATAAATAGCATCAGTAGACAGTGCATTATGCATATTTATGAAACTTTTTAACACTTTAATGTGGATGTATTAAAGACTGCAAAACGTATAGCACAAAGATCACACTGTTTGTTCTTATGAGTATAATGGGCTAATTAGTAATGATAATTTATGCACTGAGGTAGCAAAGAACCAACACTTTGTCTGAACACCCCATATTCTTCTGTATTGCCCTTAACACTATGCACAATAATGTAAAATGGTGTAAGGCTTCCCATTACTAGACATTAGCACAGATACAGGTTCATTGTTATATCGCATCAGAAGTCCTGCCTGACCTTTACCGTCATAATGAGGGTGTGCATCATCTCACTTACTCTGGAAAGCTCAGAACATCCTGCTATTGAAAATACTTGCTGCCTGGCTTGTCATAAAATGTGAGTTTGGGGTGAAATAGTACCTCACACTCATCCCTCAATGTTGTGGGTGACATATGACTTCGACTAACTGTGAAAAGTGCACAGATTAGCAACTAAAGAATGTGGTTTAAAGCTTGAAATGGCAGGGGGAAAGGCAAAGTGAGGAACTGGAAGGAGTTTCTGTTATGGACATTTTAGTATTCTCAGTCAGTAACATCACTTTTTATGATGGACAGACCAAAATAAGTTATTTTTCACTATCAAATCATTGATAAACTATGTAAATACCAAATAATTTCTAATGGAAGTGCAGATCACCATATATACATAGAAAGAAAGTAATATGAGTTTGGAAGCCATGAGAGTCAGTTAATGATGACAGAATTTAAATTTGTGGGTGAACTATTCCTGTAATGGGATGCATATTGGACATTTCAGGTGTTTAAGTGTGTGGGTTTTGCACCATTGGTGGCTTCAAATGGAACAGTGATGTTTTAACAAAGCCACAGAAAACAATGTTTAAACTCCTAAGGGATTCTTTGAAAGGCTTCTTTTAGTTGGTTTTGGTCATTAAACTTGGATGGGAGAAAACATATTACCTTCAAAAAAATTACAATTCGCATTTGTCTCTGCATATACTCCGAAGAAAGGATTGAGCTGCAGTGTGACATAGCCTGTTCACTGCAAAATATTACATTCTTCATAACCTCTTTAGAGGTATGTGAAGGCTGAGTTCTGCCTTTTTGTTGATTTCCCTGCAGTTTAAAAAATAGCTACTATTTTTACATGGTTTTAAAGGGAACACAGAGATATTTTACCCAAAATCTTAAAAATACTCCTCATTTACTCACCCTCATTTTTGTCCAAATTATTATTTCTTCTGTGGTACTGAAAAGTAGATGTTAGGCAGTGTGTTAATCTCACTAACCATTCACTTTCATTGCATATTTCTTCCTTACAATGAATGTGAATGGTGACTGAAGCTAACATTCAGCCTAAAAAATCTGCATTAATGAAACATTAAATTGACTTGTGGTCACAGGTGTGTATGTATTGCCTATTTTACAACAGCTTCAAATGTGGCTTATCCAATCCAAATTAAGAGACAGAACCATCCATGTATGATATTTGTTACATTGTTTTGAATGTTTTGTTTTTAATCCTTACATAATGTAATGCAGTGCACTGATGCCAGACTTATCATTAATTTATTATGAATAATGTCATCTTTTGGGTTTGCATTGATTCAGTTCT
Source organism: Moxostoma hubbsi (assembly GCA_032164185.1). Classification (NCBI taxonomy): domain Eukaryota; kingdom Metazoa; phylum Chordata; class Actinopteri; order Cypriniformes; family Catostomidae; genus Moxostoma; species Moxostoma hubbsi. The sequence continues at coordinate 5,310,065 of JAVLUX010000025.1, forward strand.
AAATAAAAAGAGAAATTTATCAAAAGTGATTAAGAATATTTCATTTTAAGTATTTACTTCACTTAATTATCCAAAAATTGCCATTGCCATATGGTTATGTAATACCAAAACATCATGGTTACTGTTGTAACCTCCGAGGGAAGGAACGAGACGTTGTGTCGAATGAAGTGACACAAGGGGTCTTCCTGGGATGCCAAATGTACCTCTGAACGTTTGGCTTCCCAGGTTTACCCCTTGTGTCACTTCATTCGACACAACATCGAGTGAGTGACAGAAGGGGAAGAATTAATTTTTTCATTGAATCAACTCCTCAGCCACCCCACTGTCCATCCCTAACTGAGAGAACTGTTGCAACCCCAAAGACTTTTAAAAGTACATTTTCTAAACTTTCTTGTTTCCTGGTGTTGAGCTGGTGACCATTGCTTCAGTGAACCATGACTTGATGCTCTGCACCTCTTCACTGTTGCCTGTATCATCAGTGCTGTTAATTAGCCCAACCACTGTGGTATCATCTGTGTACTTGATTATAGCTTGAGCTGTGGGTGGGCTGCAGTCACAGGTGAAGAGAGAATACAGCAGAGGTCTTAGTGTGCATTCCTTTGGTGCTTCGGGTTAAGAGTTAGTGCGGTATTGATTGTCTTTTCAGATGGTCTGCATTCTGTTGGTTAGTAATTGTAAGATGCAGTTGTATAAGAAATTGTTGAGGCCTAGTTTAAATTTTTTTTACAGTCGTCTCAGAGTGGATGATCATATTTCAGGCTGAGAAGTCAATGAACATGATTCAGGAATAACTGTCTTTATATTACATATTCTTCCCACTGGGAAATGTTCAAACAACTTGGGCCAACATTTTGTAATGGTAAACAACAAAAGTTGTCCAAAACATTAATGGAACATCAATATTTCTTTAGTATTCAATATATTTCACAAAATGAAAACTGAAATAGACATTGGCAAATTAAGTTTTCCAGACCATTTCACATTTTTAGGAATGTTCCATGCTGAAAAGACCAGCATTGCTGGTCACCAGCTTATGTTGTGTTTTGGGTGCTGGTCCTCCAGCATGGGATGCTGGTGTCACCACAAAGCTTTTAAAATAGCCTAACCAGCTTCTTCAGGAAAAAAAAAAAAAAAAAAAAAAACAAGTTAGATTTTTTTGGTGAAAAACATGGATATGCTGGTCCACCAGCTAGACCAGCACCAAGCCAGCACTAACCAGCAAAGCCAGCCTAGACCAGCATGTGAATTGCAGGGTTATGCTAGCATAACGTTCTACTCATGTTAAGAAAAGATCACGTTAAGAAAAATTTTCCCACAGCCACAGTGTACCAATTGGAAATCATTTTAATAACATCATTTGTTAGCTGGGGTCAGAATAAAATAGAGAGAATTGAGATGACATCCTATCGAAGGTGGTGGGATGTGTCTGAATCCGTAATATGACAAATTTCAGAGTGAAAGAGTCTATTCAATGAGAAAATGTAGTGTCGGACTATATTTTATACATCAATAATTGACTGGATTGTAAAAAAAAAAAAAATGGTTGTTTTATACCAGAATGGTGCCAGAACTGAATGCTCATGGTTGGAGGGGCTAGAAAGTCAAGGGTTATAGTTATGTCAGCTTAAAAGAAAGGCCATTTCAGATGTTAAGAAATTAATAACATTTTGATCAAATAATTTTTTTCTCACTTTAAAATAACATGCGCTCATTAATCATGCCCAACAAGACTATTAATGTTTACTTACATAGTATATTGGCTCGATTTTGTACCAATGAGATTCCTTAATGGTTGGGGCTACTACTAGTGACTGGTGGTGGGGATATTGATTCATCCCAATGACTCCAGTCTTTTGAATTTGTTTATCAAAAAGATTTGTTCAGATTTTTTCATTGATTCGTTCTTTGACAATTTCTGCAAATTATGCAGTTGTGCCAGTAGATGACACCAAATTACTGTCTGTTACATTTTGAACTGGTATTTGCATTGAACCAAAAGCACAGACAATCACAAACTGAACAAGTCCAATTATCCTTTATTAAAATTTGCATGTCTACAATTTTACTAAGAGATTTCAGCACTTCAGGGTGTTAGGGCATAATAACCATTTCCCCACATATAACAACAAAGCATATTTACTATTACACATACATTTACGCATTTGGCAGATGCTTTTATCCAAAGCAACTTATTACAGTGACAATCCCCCCGGAGCAACCTGGAGTTAAGTGCCTTGCTCAAGGGCACAATGGTGGTGGTGGTGGCCATGGGGTTCGAACCAGCGACCTTCTGATTAGCAGCCCTGTGCTCTAGCCACTACGCCACATCTATTATATTTTGAACTGCTAAGTTCAAACTGTGCAAACAAAGATAACAATACTACCCTTAAAAAGTAGGTAAGTAATTATGCTTTTCAATAACGTCCATTCAATATGTCATTGTAATGTGTGGTCATTTCTCACTTTTATTCATAATTCATCTGGCCCCTTTTCTTGTTGAACGATATTGCAGAACTGAACAAATGTCTTTCCTCCTCTCATTTACCAGATCTTCATTCATGAACAAGATCACTAATTCATTTAATTCACGAATGAGTATACCAGTACATTCAGTTCGTTCTTGAGCAAGATGTCTTATCACGTTTAGACTCAAACGACTGACTCTACTGGTTCAGTGAGGGCCATATTCGTTCAGCAGGTGAAACCAATGATATGCTCCTTCACAGCCTACACTCAAATGCTATTAGCTCATGCTAATACAGGTCTTTAAAGGCAAGAATAGCCAGTAAAACAGTCTCGTGCTTCAAACAAGAGCTCATTGGCTTTGAAAGGGAGAGAAATTAGTTACCAAGAAATATGAGTCAGAAATGGAGGTGAACAAAAACAAAAAAAGATTTGATCAAAAAGACTGATTTATTCATGAACGACACATCACTATTAGTGACATAACTAAAGCAGAATCAATCAACCAACTTCTGCTCTGCTAGTTATGTTAACTAGTTAGGACATAGTGTAAGCCAGCATCAGTCAGAAGTAGGTAATGCAGTGTCCCTTTTGTTGGGAAAGTGGGGGTGTAATCCGCCCCCCATTCAAAGTTTCAATTGTATAGTACATATTTTCAAATATTTGTTGTACAGCTGAGCTATTTTGATGTATTAAATAAAAACATCTAGAGTTGTACATTTACAGGAGATAACCACTCTCTGGTGTTTTGCCCATGTAAAGCTCACTGCAACAATGTTCTAGTGTTCTGGGTGGTTGCTTACTGGCCCAAGTCAAAATAGCCAACCCTCAAGTGCATTGGTATGCGGTTGCTAGTGTTTCCTGAGTTGTTTCCTAACTGGCCCATGTCAAAAGAGCAAACCCTCAAGTGCTGTGCTATGCGGTTGCTAGGTTTCCTGGGTTGCTTGCTTACTGGCCCATGTCAAAACACAGCATTCACGTGTGTTGCTATGTGGTTGCTAGGAAGTCCTAGGTTGTTTTATTACTGGCCCAAGTCAAATTATCCAACCTTTAGGCACGTTGGTATGTAGTTGCTAGAATGTTGTGGGCTTTTTGCTTACTGGCCCATGTCAAAAGACCCAACCCTCAAGTGCATTGCTATGCAGTTTTTTGTCTGTTTTAGGTGTTTGCCAGGGCATTGCTAGGTGTTTATATAAGAAAAAAAAAGAAATACATAATTCTCTCTAATATTACTCTATATTTTACATTTTTAATTAAAGTAGTGATCCTAACTGACCTAAGACAGGGAATATTTTCTATGATTAAATGTCAGGAGTTTATGTGTATTTGGCTAAGGTGTATGTAAACTTCTGACTTCAACTGTAGCTAAAGTTTATGCAAAAATTCAAGAACAGGCCTAGTCCTCAGTCTTATACAGGTAATCACGATGAACTATAGCCTACGTCACTCATAATAAAGAAATGTTACAGTTATCCTGAAATTTTTCTTTGAAAGGGCTAAAGGGTATATATAAAACTTATATGCACATTGGGTCCTCTGAAAAATGCACAAGGAATTTTGATTTCAGTATTTACTCATGATGGCTATCAGTCAAGTTATGCATGTCTATTTGGTGTCAGTTTATGTAATTCAGAGTCTGACTGGATATTGATAAATGAAGGCAATCCGCAGTGCAAAACAAACCCCTGCAGTCCCATTTTAAAGGAAGTAAACAATTTACTGTGCATCTAGGCTTCTACCCTTTAGCCCTTTCAAAGAACAATTTCAGGATAACTGTAACATTTCTTTATTATGAGTGACGTAGGCTATAATTCATCGTGATTGCCTGTATAAGACTGAGGACTAGGCCTGTTCTTGAATTTTTGCATAAACTTCAGCTACAGTTGAAGTCAGAAGTTTACATACACCTTAGCCAAATACATATAAACTCATTTATCATAGAAACATTTAATCATAGAAAATATTCCCTGTCTTAGGTCAGTTAGGATCACTACTTTATTTAAAAATGTGAAATATAGAGTAATAGTAGAGAGAATTATTTATTTCTTTTTTTTTCTTATTTCTTTCATCACATTCCCAGTGGGTCAGAAGTATACGTAAACTGTGTTAGTATTTGGTAACATTGCCTTTAAATTGTTTAACTTGGGTCAAACGTTTTGGGTAGCCTTCCAGAAGCTTCTCACAATAAGTTTGTGGAATTTTGGCCTATTCCTCCAGACAGAACTGGTGTAACTGATTCAGGTTTGTAGGCCTCCTTGATTGCACATGCTTATTCAGATCTGCCACAAATTTTCTATCGGATTGAGGTCAGGTCTTTGCGATTGCCACTCCAATACCTTGACTTTGTTGTCCTTAAGCCATTTTGGAGGAATGCTTGGGGTCATTCTAAATTTAGGACACCCATTTGTGACAGAGCTTTAATTTCCTGGCTGATGTCTTGAGATGTTGCTTCAATATATCCACATAATTTTAGTTCCCCATGATGCCATTTATTTTGTGAAGTGCACCTGTTCCTCCTGCAAAAAAACACCCCCACAACATGATGCATCCACCCCCATGCTTCATAGATGGTATGCTGCTCTTTGGCTTTTTAAGCCTCACCCTTGATCATCCAAACATAACAATGGTCAGTATGGCCAAACAGTTACACTTTTGTTTCACCATTGCAAACTGTATTCTGAATTCTGTTTATCACTCATAAAAATTATAATCTATTGTCAAGTTCCTCTTTGCATTAAATCATTTATGTAGACTTGGAGTTTATCAGTTGGTTCTAAATTATACAGGCATGTACGCATTGTATCACAGTTCAGATAAACAGGAGGATGCACAACCTCCGCTAATGCACCTGTATGGCTCTGTAGATGGATACGGCTCAATGGTCAGAGCTGCAGGAGCACAAAGCTTTTAAAGCTTGAGCTCTTAAACTACAGCTTTGTGAGAAACAGTGAGAAGCAAGGCGCAAGAAATGGAAACCATTTGAATTCGGCACAGAAGTCTACATCGCCACCCTTGAATTTACTATAGTAACACTAACTGTACTTTAGGCAGAAATAGATTGAGAATAAATATTATCATATCACTACCTCAACTCTATTAAATTTGTCATAAGCTACATTAAGGGAGTGAAGGAAAATAATTAATGTTTGTTACAACGTTTTATTTTTATATATAGTGTTTATTTACATATGTTTAGTACAACATGTCACTGGTCCTACACACAATATGGGTCATATTTTAGATCTGATGTTATCGTATGGTCTTTCTGTGTCCAAACTAGTAGTCTTGGATATTGGCATTTCTGACCATTATTCAATAATATTTGAGTCTGTATCTACTTGTCCTCTGCCTACTTTTTCTCAGCCCTTATGCCACTCCTGGTCCATTCACTCATCTACTGCTAATCTTTTTTCAGAATTTTATTTAACGCATTTAACAGATGATGACTTAACTGGACTCAACACTGAATCATTGGTTGAACTGTACTTTTGCACTTTATATAATGTAGCTCCTCTCAAGCCAAGGAGAGTTAAGGATTTTTCACAGCCTTGGCTAAATAATGTCACTCGCGCTCTCAGACAAGAGTGCAGAAAAGCAGCGTTCAAGTTCAAGTTTTTCTTTACATTTATCTCTGATAATGGAAATCGACCAAAAGTTTTGTTCAAAACAATTGATTCTGTTTTGAACCCAACTAAAAATGCTTTTCTTGATGCCACCCAAGAGAACAGTGAAACATTTTTCACTTCTTTACTCACAAAATTTGCAGATTAAAGGTGCAATTTTACCTTCACAATTTGATCAACCAATAATACCTTCCCCATCCAGCTCCCTGACTCACTTTCAACCAGTTACATCAGAACAATTAGCAGATGTATTCTCTAAGATGAAGTATTCCAGATACAAGCTGGATATTCTTGCTCCACGCCTTCTTAAAGAAGTTTTCATGACTATCAGTTCCAGTGTGACAGCTAGAATTAACAGTTCATTAGCAAGTGGAGTTGTTCCAAGTAGTTTTAAAAATGCAATTCTGCATCCCTTAAAAAAATATATATCTAAATACAATTAACATTATAGATACAATTCAGTCTGGTTTCAGACACTTGCACAGCACCGAATCTGCATTGTTGAATGCCACTAATTATATTTTACTCTCCATGGATTCAGGTTCACCTGTCATCTTAGTTTTATTAGATCTCAGTGTTGCGTTCGACACAATCGACTATAATATTCTCCTTAATTGTCTAGAATATATAGTTGGCATCCAGGGGATGACCTTCCAGTGTTTTTTTCATATTTAAAAGAAAGGATGTTCTCTGTGAATTTGGGTAATTGTATTATTAATTTATTTTTAAGGTGATTAAAATAAGTTTTTATTTTATTTTTGTATTTATTTATTTTTTGGCATTTTATGATTTATGAATATTTTTTTCAGCTACCTCGGCTCAATTACAGTGTCGTGTCCCTCAAGGTTCAATCTTAGGACTCTTGTAATTTTCACTGTATATGCTTCCTCTGAGCTCTACTTTTAATAAGTACAGCATATCGTATCACTGTTATGCTGATGATTCCCAATTTTATTTCCCAGTGAGTGTAGACAAGAATTGTTCATCTGAGAATGCCCTAAATTGCTTCAAAGATATTAAACACTGGCAGGCAAGCAATTTCTTACAATTAAATGAAAGCAAAACCGAAGTTCTGATTTTAGGTTCCTCCATGTTCTCCTTACCTGGCTTGGTTGCCCAGTTAGGAACTCTGTTGTCAAATGTGAGAGATCATGTGAGGAGTCTTGGAGTGATTTTAGACTGATCATTACTTTTCAATAATCAGATCAGTGCTGTTGTCAAGGGTAGCTTTTTCCACCTTAGATCTATCGTTAAAATATAAAAATTAGGTCAGCTGTTTTAAAATTTGCCCTATAAATAAAGGTTGCCTTGACTTGACTAGTAGGTCTACTGTATACAGAATTCTAAGTGTAAATAACACAAATAATGAGTTTTATATATATATATATATTTTTTTAGGACAGTCATAGAAAATTCACCATAGCCAACCCAAGTATATATATATATATATATATACTATATATATATAGTAAATGGTTTAACAGTTAGGGCAAAGTACTGCTGTGGTGCTCATATAGGTGATGCAGGTACAAGTCCAGTCTGCAACGTGTCTTGATTCATTAGATCACACTTGATCCCATTCCCTCTCACTCTGCCAAATTATTTTTTTAAGTAAATCTTAACAATACAAGAAGCAAAAGCCTATTAAAAAAATATTAGGTTTAATATGTTAAATCAAATCTGGAAATGTGTCTTGACCAAATCCACATGCCAATTTCTAGTAAAGCCATTGTGCCCTGCAATAATAAGGCAAATTTCATAATATTTTAGCAAGCTTTAGCTTAGAAAGCCACAAAGCATGACAAATCACCACCGTTAGGATAGCCCCCAAAAATAATCCAGACAAGCTGACCAGTCCTGATGAGCACTGAATAAATACCTGATATTTACAGCATTCATTTCCTTCTATCTTCCAATTATTCTTTTAAAAAAACATATGATCTAAGCAGATGTAGAGACTTTTTGAATATTCTCTGTTGCTAATAGATCACTGAGGGAGATGGAGAGATGGCTGTACATCAAAGAGGCTAATTAAGCATTAAAAAGGTTCCAATAGTTTGCTGGGCTTTATATTGATCTTTCCGGAGCAGATCTTTAATCTACACTGCCGTGCTATGTCTGGTGGGAGGAAGTATTTGGTTTCTCTTGTGATTTGTTTCGAGGTGCTGACCTTTAGGAAATCTTATCTGACTATTTTTTTGGTTGTTTTAAAGATGACTTTTTTTACCACAATGGACAGGGTAGGCTACAACTCATTCAATCTAGAATCTGCAATTTCTGTAAAGAATTGAGTTTGATGGTACAATGATTGTGACATTTGCCGGTAAATGTCCCATACAACAGTGTTGGTCACATGTCTTTTCTGATATAGTATCATGGATAGCAGGCCTATTTGTTGTTAATATTAAAATTAGGAATAAATTGGTTAGGAATAAAGCCTCAACAGAACCAGATATTATGTCGCAGCACAAGAGTAATGACTTCATCAATTTCTTTATAAATAAAATTTAAATAATCAGAAATAAAATTGGAATTGTGCAATCATCTGTCATAGCACCTCAGAAAACAGTGTCTAATAATTTTCCTCACGTGCAACTTCAAACCTTCTCTGTCATAGGTCATGATGAGCTAACAAAACTTATCGAAACATCAAAAGCCACAACATGTTTGTTAGATCCTATACCAACTAAGCTCTTAAAAGTGGAATCTCCTGTAATTTCAGAACCTCTTCTTAATGCTATTATCTCCTCGCTATGCTTAGGACATGTCCCAAGAAACTTTAAAATTGCAGTTTTTCAAACCACTTATTAAGAAGCCACAACTTGATCCTGGAGAACTGGCTAATTATAGACCGATTTCAAATCTCCCGTTTATGTAAAAAATACTAAAAAAAGGTAGTATCCTCCCAAATATGTTCATTTCTTCAGAGAAATAGTATATACAAAGAATTTCAGTCAGGATTTAGGCCTCATCACAGTACAGAGACTGCACTTATCAGAGTTACAAATGACTTGCTCTTATCATCTGATTGCGGCTGCATTTCTCTTCTAGTGCTTTTAGATCTTAGTGCTGCATTCGACACGATAGATCATGACATTCTCTTGAATAGGCTAGAGAATTATGTTGGCATTTGTGGAGTTGCATTAGCATGGTTTAGATCATATTTAGCAGACGCTACCACTTTGTCTATGTAAATGAGGAATTGTCAAACCAAACAAAAGTAAATATGGAGTGCCACAGGGATCAGATTTAGGGCCTCTGCTTTTCTCCATGTATATGCTTCCCCTGGGAGATATTATCAGGAATCATGGAATACATTTCCACTGCTATGCCGACGATACACAACTTTATACTTCTTCAAAACCTGATGAGATTTCACAATTCTCGAAATTAGCAGAGTGTATCAATGAAATCAAAGATTGGATGGACAGAAATTTCCTTCTACTCAATTCTGACAAAACAGAGGTACTAATTATTGGATCAAAAAACTCTAAAAATAATATACAATATAATTTGACTCTCGATGGATGTACTGTTACATCATCTTCAACAGCGAAGAACGTAGGTGTTATATTTGATACCAATCTGTCCTTTGAAAATCAAATTACCAATGTTTGTAGAACAGCATTCTTCCACCTAAGAAATATTGCTAAATTAAGGCACATGCTCTTTGTTGCTGATGCCGAAAAACTAATTCATGCGTTCATGACCTCAAGACTAGATTATTGTAATGCATTACTGGGAGGATGTCCAGCAAGATCAGTAAAAATAAACTTCAATTGATTCAAAATGCAGCAGCCAGAGTGCTAATGAGAACCAAGAAATATGATCATATTAGCCCCATTTTATCATTGTTACATTGGCTACCTGTTAAATTCCATATTCATTTTAAAAAACTGTTAACTACATATAAAGCTTTGAATGGTCTAGCTCTGCAGCAATTAAGTGACCTTCTACCACGCTATATTCCATCACTTTCATTATGAACACAAAATTCTGGCCTGTTAAATAGTTCCTAAAATATCAAAATCCACAAAAGTAGGTAGATCCTTTTCATATTTGGCTCCAAAACTATGGAATAGGCTCCCTAAAACTGTTTGAGATGCAGACACATTCCCTCAGTTTAAGTCTAGACTAAAGACTCATCTATTTAGCCAGTCATATACCTAATTTATCTTCCAACCCACAATTAGGCTGCTTTAGTTGGGTCTGCCGGAACCAGAAACCAGAAACATTGATCATGATTTATAACTCTGCAATAAATTGAATGGCATCTATGCTTATATTATTTTATTTGTTTCCCTGTCTCAACCTCGGGACTCCTATCCTGAGGTCACCAGAACCGGCTGGATCCAGCACCATTCCTGCTTCGTGTTGGACTCCACTGCTACGTGTCGCTGAATGATGATGGCTAAATGCAGCAGGTGCCAGTCAAACATCACTTCAGTCTATTATGATGGACTTCAGAGGATGAACTGATGCCAACTCCAACCATAAGACAAGGGATACTACATATGCCTTTGTCTGAACCTTGGATTTAGGATGGACCACACCGAACCTCACCAAAATTACCGGCCATGTTGAACGCCATTTCACATCCCTGATCTCTGCCTGCATCACCTGTTTGTGAACTGCTGAGCATGACTTGTATCGAAATACAACAATAATAGTCTTTTAATAAGTTTAAATAATGTCACTAAATTTTCATGTATAAAAAAAGCATACCTAAAAACACAGCAGTTCTATCTTTTTTCCTACAGATTGTTGACTGCACAACAACAGAGGTAAAAAAATAGGAGCTAATATTAAAAATACTTTTACTTGTATAAAACAGATCTAGTAATCTGCTCAAAATGGCAAAAGCAAACAATGAAACTATTACCTCACAAACATAATGTAAAAGCATGACTTAATGAAGACTCAGGCGCTGATATAAACTCCACTTACAATGTGTGTTTAAAAGAAGGATTATCTTTTGTTTTTTTGTTTTTTTCTGAAGTGCATTTCACGTAGTGCTGCAAATTAAGAATGATATGCCGATAAATAACTCGTTTGTGTTCCTCATCTCTAGATTATTAATTTAGATAAACATCATTGTGATAAAAAACATGGATAAATGAGCATTGCTGAAAGAAACTTTCAAAAGAATACTATATAGGTTTATCTTGAAAAAGTGGGGGGTAACATATCACCTTTTTAAGGAGTGCAGGGGGTGTGGGCTGCTACGACCTTGGATAAAACACCATTGTTGTTAATTCATTGTTGCACAGAAAATCAATGTGATAATAGTATTTATTTGTATGCATATATTACTCATTCCTTGTATATTTAATAGATAATAAATCATCAAAAATATAATTTATGGAAGTAAAAAAAAAACTACACTTTTATTTATTTTATTAATTTTTCAAATTTGGTACACTATTTATAAGAGAGATATGTGGGTACAACTCCAAAAAAAGTATGTGCTACAGGGAGTGGAATGAGGTCCCGTGACACTAAAGACCAAAGGTAAGCTTTTAAGGGTTAATGGCCTTGCCTCCTTTCACAAAACCAGATTTCTGACCCAGAAAAAAATATGTTGTTGAAATGTCTAATGAGACGTGATGTCAGAAACACAGGAAATCTGTGAGAAATCTTTCAGAACTTCCTGTGTCACCCATCTGCTACTGTACAAAAACAAATCTAACCAAAACCAAAAATAAGAAATGAACTCTTCTTTAAAAAGGACAAATCTGATTTAAAATGAAATAGCACATTCTAACAGGCAATTGGCAGTGTTATTCAATTAATGAGAATTGAAAATATCTCTGTCACTGGTGCCATGGTGACATGCAAATACTGTGAATACACGCATCTAAACATCCCATGGGCTGCAGTTCCTTGTACAGCTCTTTTATCTAGCTTGTTCATTTCAAAAATACTTTGCTCTTGTGAAGTCTCTCTGTGCGGTCTCCCCAGACCCTGAGCGGAGCCCATTTCACCCCAACCATGATGTCTCCCTGCTTTCATGTTTGCAGGGGCAGATTAACATAATTCCCTCTCCTGGTCCAGATGGACACTGTTTCTGTAGGGTTTACTCAGACGCTGAGCTCAAGGCTCCATTTTGGGGGCAAAACCAACATTCCAGAGACTGTCTTGGAGCAATCTTAGCAGACAGTCAGAAATTAACACCTGCAATGTGTGCAAAAGACTTGCTTCCAGTTATTAAAAAAATAAACCCACATTGTATGGTATTTGACTCGACACAAGAATGCAGTCACAAATGTGGTTAGGATTTATTTATGAGGTGTACAGTAAATACTGTGTACTAATTAAGGTTTTATTTGTAATTGCAGATGAAGAGCAATACACATTAACTTTGCAAATTGAGTTGATGCGAGATGATGTGAGTAAGCAAAGCAGGAGTGCTCAAAATGAGGTCACATAGTCATTAGACTGTAATATGGGGGCAAAAGGACTTTACTTAGACAAACTCAAAATAGCTTTTCAGCATTCAATAATCATGCTTTTCAGCATATACAGCTTCACAGTCTATGCTTTATGTGGTAACACTCTCTCTGTCGCTGAAGTGGTTCCTCCTTATATCACCCTCCCCGGTGCTTACTGCAATCAGAAACAGATGTTAGACATTATAGTGCTCAGGTGTGTGCACCCTTACCGCTTTCTCTCTCTCCGGTTGTAAATTGTAAGAGAGAGAGAGAAATCAGGTGAGATCAGTCAGCGGGCTGGTGACCTCAGAATAAATAGTCACAATCTTCTATAATAGACAGACAGCCCCAGGAACTGTCTCACCTCCTTATTGGTCCTGGATCTTGGGCAGGTCGCAATTGCCACCGTCTTATCAATTTAGGGATGCACCTGTCAGTGACCCAAGTGGAACACCAGATACCGTACCTCCACCCGTCCAACTGCACATTTCTTGGGGTTTGCCAGTCACAGCAACCTCAGAACCACCCTCAGAAGCTTCATATGCCGCTGCCAAACATTACTGTATATAATTATGACATCCAAATAGGTAGCAGCATACAAAGCATGTGGTTTGAGGACTCTGTTTATAATGCGTTGAAACGTAGCCGGGGCTCTGAACAAACCGAACGGAAATGTCACAAATTGGTGTGAGCCAAATGTTGTGGAGAGGCCATTTTTTTCACGGGACATTGGCATTAAGGGGATCTGCCAATAATCCTTTGTCAAATCTAGTGTCGAGTAAAAGCAAACCGATCGAGAAACTCATCAATACAAAGCATTTGGGATTTGTCAAATTTAGACACCATGTTGACTTTCCTATAGACAACACAGAACCGTACAGACCCTTCGCTCTTAGGAACTAGAACAACCAGGCTGAACTAATTGCTGTGAGTTTCTTCTATTACTCCCATATCGAGCATTGCGTGTAATTCTTTCTGAACATTTTTTTTCTGTGCTTGGGCAGTTGGTAGGGATGGCTACGTACCACTACCCTGTGCACCATCTTGATGTGGTGCTGAATGAGGTTTATATAGCCAGGTAAAGGAGAGAACATATCTGCAAAAGCTTTTTTCATTCATATTTGGAAATCTCTGTGACTTGAGACTGAGAGTTGTTCTCCGCAAGTGACCGGGGTTACATGAATGGCTATTACGTTCATCTCCAGCCCGAGCTCCGTCCTCTCTGGAACCACCGTTTCCCACATCATAGGGACCACCTCCCTCCATAATTTCAGGAGGTTGAGATGGTATCTTTGATGTATCACATATGTCTGTTCATTTTACCTCATAATCGAGATCTCCCACTCGTTGTGTGACCTCAAAGGGCCCTTGCCACTTGACGAGTAATTTGGAGCTCAACGTCTGGAGTAATATGAGCACTTTGTCTACCAGTGCAAATTCCCATAGTCGAGTGCCCGTCATACAGTCGGCTTTGTTGTTCTTGAGCTTGGAGCAAATTCTCCTAAGTTGACCCAAAGTGTAAGGTTTGCTCTTAGATCAAGAATGTACAGAACTTCCTTTTTGCTGTTTGAAGGTCCCTCCTCCCAGGCTTCCCGAGATCTGGGCATGCCGCATGGCCGCGTGACGCCGCCCATACAGCAGCTTGAATGGGGAAAACCCTGTGGAGGATTGTGGGACCTCTCACTAAATGACAGGCGTCCTGTTGCTCTGACCCCCATCATTAGCAAATGCTTTGAGAGGCTAATCAGAAATCACATCTGCTCTGTGCTGCCCACCTCACTGGACCCATTGCAGTTTGCCTACCGCAACAACAACACTGATGATGCCATTACATCTACAATACACACTGCTCTCTCCCACCTGGAAAAAAGGCCACAGTGGTTAGTACCTGCTCTTCCTCTCTCATCTCCATCATTTTTTATTTTTCTTTGTCTCTCAGTCTCATCTTGTCCCCTGTCGCTTCCCTTCCCAGGCTGAGCTTTAATTGATGCAGTCTTTAAATTTTCATATGTGTCAGAAAAAAAAGTAAACACAGGGTAAATTGATATTTTGCTAAATGTTACCGGCCTTTGCTAGGATAATCTTGCAATAAAAATATATACAGGTACCTCATCATTGTAACATGCATTTCAACCCTACACAAACTGATATGAAAGAAAAGTATATCATTATCAGTCCATTTCATAATGCTTCAGTGGTTAAGGTGCCTGCCCTGTCCGGTTTGTTGACATAGTCCAGCACAGTGGAGCGCAAAGCTTGCCCCCAGCCCATTTCATTGGTCAACTCAATCAAGCAGTCACCTGAGAAGGTCAGTTATCTTTGGGGCACCAAACAGTTATTATTAGGCTTTTTTTTTTAAAAGACTTTTAATATACACCTCTGGAAAAAATACAGAGGTCCAGAACTCTGTGTCCTCAATGGTGGATACGGCCATGTTTGAAAGTGCTTTAGGCGTTTTTTTGTAGTGCAGATCGGTGGAGTGTTGCAGTGATGCTTGTCCTTCTGCAAGTTTCTCCCATCTCTACACATGATCTCTGGAGCTAAACCAGAGTGACCATCGAGTTCTTGGTCACCACTCTCTTACCAAGGCCCTTCTCCCCCAATTGCTCAGTTTTGCTGGGTGGCCAGCTCTAGGAAGAGACCTGTTTTTTCCAAACTTCTTACATTCAAGAATTCTGGAGGCCACTGTGCTCTTGGGAACCTTCAAAGCAGTCAATCTTTTTTTGTAGCTTTCCCCAGATCTGTGCCTCAACAGAATCCTGTATCTGAGCTCTGCAGGAAATTCCTTTGACCTCGTGGCTTGGTTTTTGCTCTTGGTTTTGAGACCTTAAAGTGTGTGCCTTTTACAATCTTGTCCAATCAATTGAATTTGCCACAGGTAGACTCCAATCAAACTGTAGAAACATCTCAAAGATGATCCAGAGTATGGGAGACACCTGAGCTAAATTTGAATTGTCATAGCAAAGGGTCTTAATACTTCTGCCAATGTGATATTTCATTTGTTTCTATAATAAATTTGAAAGTTATTAAAAAAAAAATTTTTTATCTTATAAATACTTAAGATTATTGTGCAATTAATGTAAAAATGTACCGCTAAAGTAGGAATGATGTTTCCGATTACAATATATATATATATATATATATATATATATATATATATATATATATATATATATATTCACACACACACACACACACACACACACACACACACATAGTATATTTATAAAGTATAAAATAAGAGACGATGTTGGCAAAAGTTTTTTAACAGACTCTTGTTTAATATTTTTAAAGACATGAATGAGAAATAATGAGATGATTAAATTACTGCACAGAGTCAAAAAACATTGTTGCAAAATAAATGGCAAGTGTGAACATCTCCAGTTTTTAGGTTTCAGAGGAGAATCTCATGAAAGGAACTGTAACATTTGGGGTCCTAGGAGTCAAGAGGAGACGCAGGAGTAGGAACTTCAAATCCTTTAATCACAAAAGCTGGAGTAGACAGCAAACACTGGAGTAGACAGCAACCATAACAATACATGACTACAAACATTACAATGCACAAGGACTGACCCAGACTGACAAAACGAAAGGATATATATATATATATATATATATATATATATATATATATATATATATATATATATATATATATATATATATCCATATATATCCATATACACTAGGAACTAAACGAGGGAATGACATACAGGTGGGGATAATGAAGGAATGATTAGGGCAGTGATTTTGTAGTGAGGGAGAGAACTTCAAAATAAGAGTCCATGAATCAGGTGTAGACAGAACGTGACAGGAACACATTTTAAAGCATAGTTTAATGCCTTAGTTTAAAACTAAAATTAGCTTCTTCTAAAAATTAACCTGCACTTAGAAAAGTATTTGCATGCACAGTAATTCATCAACATTGTGTTCAACAAGCATTCAACAAATGACAATGTATGACTGAAACCTTATTTTCTTTCCCAAATGATGTATTTGAAAAGTTATATATCTATTTTAAATTCATGTTGTTATAATGTATATAAAAAAATGACATATATAGGAAGGACATTAAATATTGTGGAGTGATAACCAAAGGTGTTCACTCATTGTGGTTTGGATGCAACATCACCCCCAAAATAATAATAATAATAAAAAAAAAAATCTATCCTCTGTAGTGGACATTATGCATCAAAGGGTTAAGTAACTCATTTCAACCTACATTCCATAACTGCAATTTTAGCATGACCTAAATTGATCTAACCATATAAATAACTGCAAGACAGTCAACTGTGATTATTTTATTTGCAGTAGTGTCAGGAAAATATTCTAAAGGCAGAATATTTACATAGAGACCAAACATGTGGGTTGCCGAGATTTTAAATTAAGTATACCTAGCCTATGCGCTGAATAATTTAAAGATAGACGCATCTATTTAATCCATAATTGATCATGTTTGCACTTTAAGTTTTAATCTCCAAGGACTTCTTTCATCAAATTCTTAACAATACAAAAAGAAGAAAGAAATACAGTGCTTTATGATGTTGAGTTGTATTGTTCTATTTTACAATGCTGGCATTTCAGTGCTGTGGGCACATACTTTGAAAAGACACTTTCATATAATGGATGAGCTGTGATCTCGCTTACTTTCTGTTCTGCCTCTAATCAGGGTGTCCTGTTTTATATGCTGAAGTCACTGGTACCGTTTTGTTATGCATTACACTTTCCACCATATAGACTACTGGAGCCATTTGTTTTTTTTCTTTTTTTGGTCAAATGACTCACGACATTGACTGTAAAAACATCAAACAATCTCAAACAAAATTCAGGACCATAAATATTATGAATCCAATTCATTTGCTCCTAGAATATTTTGCAGATTGTATAATGCTGAGTTCTTGAGTCCAAAAGACCATAAACAGTACTTGCTTTACATTGTGATGGCATTTCCTCCCAAGTATGTTTTTTTATTATCGCTGCCATGACAACCAAATGCAAGGATTACAAGGGCACGATGTGTTGTCTCCTAAACCCCCATTCTATAATTATCTCTGACAAATGCTAGATTATATTTCAGTTAAAACCAAGCATGCAGTAAGAGAGAAAATGTACTCATGCTGGTTAAAGGCTGTGCAAGTCGATCAACCCAAGTCGTTCTTTTGATCAAATGTTTAATCTTTCAGATAAAAAACAAACAAACAAACAAACAAAACAGGTAAACCAGAGTAAAGCTGTCAAATCTGTATGACTCCAGTCTTCGTCTTCTGAACCCAAACGATTCATTATTTTGGGAAAAACAAAACAATACTTGTATACTTTTTAAATACAAATGTTCACTTCTGTACATCTCTGTGACATGCACTCATGAGAGGGATGACGTAAGCTCGTTGGTAAGGTCACGCATCACATGGAGGAGGAGGCAGGAAGCAATTGTTTACAAGAGAACCTTTTTTTTTTTTTTTTTTTTTTTTTTTTATTGAACACAAAACAAAAAAACAACAATAATATACATCTACAATGGCATTGGTATATACAGGTAAATGAATATCAAGCAAGGCACATATCAGTTAAATTAAGTAAAATAAATTTAAATTAAAATAAGAAAGTAAAATATTTTCTCGTCCAACAACATTCCAAACATAATGTGTTTCCTAGCGAAAGTGGGCTGAAATGAATCTTTGATTCCAACCAATAAGACATATTTTCCCAAAAAGTATTTGAAGAAATACAAGTAAAAAAATGTTAGCTTGACAAAAGGTACAGGCATTTTCTTCAAAATTAAACCGTTGTCTTAAAAATTCACTTGACGAGTATACCCCATTGAATATTTTAAAGTGAGTTTCCTTAGCTTTATGAGCCACTGGAAAGCTAATATGTTTACACACATATTGCACAGAGCACAGACCAAGCGCCGTTCTCAAAGCAAAGCAGTCCAAAACAATTTAAATGTGACGTGTGACCTTACAAACGAGCTTACGTCATCCCTCTCATGAGCGCACGTCACAGAGATGTACAGATGCGAACATTTGTAGTTAAAAAGTAGATAAGTATCATTTTGTTTCTCAAAATAATCAATTGTTTGGGTTCAAAAGAACTTTATTTTTTGACTGGGGTCATGTGGATTATTTTGATGCACCCTAAATATTTTGGACCGTCAAAAAATGGAGTAGAGGAGGCCTGAAATGAAATCCTAAAAATTCTGTTGATGAAGAAATAAACTCAGATACATCTTGGATGGCCAGAGGGTGAGTAAATTATCAGCCAATTTTAATTTTTGTGTGAACTATTCCTTTAAGATAAAAATGCACATCCGAATATTGGTTGTGTGCCAAACATTGACGATGACTTATGGGCCGTTTAGACCAATCACATTCTTGGGCTAAAACAGATGGAGCGCAACAAATAAAACAGAACGCTGGTGTCTAGAGATGTGTTTAAAATATTGAATTACCTTTTAAATTGACGCAGTGTCTTAGTTTACAGGGAACTGTCCATTAAAAGGTTTTCTCGTTTTACTTAAGATTTAAGAATACAATCTGGTAAAATCTTTTGTTTACTCATTTTACTCTTGAGGACATAGGAGACAACTTCAATTTAAAAATCAGATCTCTTGAAGCTACATTTTTCACTAGAAATGATGTCTTTAACCAATGAATGGCATACTTATGGTTGTCTCTGCATATTAAGCCGTGATAGGAGAAAGTATTTTAACCCTAAAAAAGTTACATACTTCAGCTTTAAGTGAAAGAATATTATGTAGTTTTTCAGCTCTGTTGACAGCCTTAAACCAGAACCATTCACTAATACTGTGTAACTTAAATTGTAGTATTGCTTATCTGGCTAAGATTTGCTGCAAAATTATGGAGCCAAGAATTGTTTTGAGGGACTTCAACATTCAGGACTTGCCAAGCTAATGACACATAATACTCTCAGCATTCTTGGCTACGGAACCTCTGACCATAGCAATTTGGTTAGTGCTGATGCAACCAAACAGATCAATACAGGAGCTGTGAGACCAATGTGTGCCACACAGGTCTGGATATCCTATTAGGACTGAGGAATTTGCAGACTGAGCTCCAAAATAAATGCCGTAAAATGTAATTTATAACATATTCATATTAGATTACTCAAAGTCAGTACAAATAAAAGAAACGTTTGAGCAAAGTTTCAGCACAGTTTTTTTTTTTTTAATAATTTTGATAATAAACAAGTCAATAAAAAGTGAAAAGAAATCTGCCAGTACAGTAAAACAAAATAATTTTTTTCTTTTTTTTTTAAATACAGCCTAACGCCTTAATATCTTATGCAGAATTGCTTATATAACAGCATAAAGTAAATGTATTTTTTTATATTTTTACATGAAAATGTATTCACCCTAATATAAATGTCTTAAATGCTAGCTGAGGTAAGGGACATTCCATAATTTAATCCGAACTAAACTAAACATTTAAACCCGCTTGGTTCTCCCAATGTCCAGTCTGCCCCTGATCGGCCCCAAAGTGTGTCGGCCCACCGGGAAAATTCCGGTTAAAAATTCCCCTTTTTAGGGCAATGGTTTTTCACCTTTGTAAACACCAAATTAATAGTTTGCTCAAAATTTCAAACACGGCAAATGCATTGCTTGACCTACCGCACAATTTGATCACATTTGAACAAGTTTGTAAATGTAGTTGGTTATTTAAAGCAAACGTTTAAATGTACTGCCTTACAAGTCATGTGCTAGTCTAAGATTTATGATGCCCTCAGATAGCATTGTTTAAGGAGCAGAGTGAAAAGTGTTTATGAACTAATAATCTGCAGTTTTACTCGTGATTTGTGTGAAATTAAATAAAAGTAATTATTTTTGTATCACCTCTAGCGACTAACACAATATGTACAAAGGTATAGTAATGTGTTCTATCAGACCTGGTTGCAAAATAAATGGGTTTAAATGCTTGGAAATGAACATTTAAGAAGATTTAATCTATCATTCGTAAAAATGTGGTAATTAGTCAACAATCTGAACACTTTAATTCTAATAAATTTGTATCGGAAGTTATTGCCAATGAATTGGGCAATGAAGAAAGCCGATAAATTTTATCTTGTGATGTTAGAAGCTTATTAGGATTTTGACCTTTTTTGGTCCCACTTTATATTAAGTTTCTTTACTACTATGTACTTAAGCATTTGATACAATGTACTTATTATGTACAGTACATACAGCTATGTGTTGTTGCATTGTACTTACATTTAAAGTAACTGCATTTAATTACATGTGCACTTACACTGCTAACCTTACCTCTAAACCCAACTAAACCCTTACACTAAAACCTAACCCCTATCCCAAACTTTAATCATTCCCCTTCTAAACCCACCCGTACCTCATCCCCAGTAACAAAATTTTGTTACACAGTAAATTCCTAATATTAGTACATATTAGTTAGACACTTAAAATGTGACAACTTCTTTAAGGAGAAATTAAATGTCCCACCTAGCATATTTTTGAATATTTTGCAGATAATTCTTATTCTTAAAGTCAAAATCTTTTAAATACACTCAAACAGTGTAATGCGGCAAGATCTGACTTTGTTCTGCTCATCACTGACACCATTCTAATGACCTAAAACACAGTGACGATATACATCAGAGTGATTCTTATCACCGTCTGTGACTTATGGAGGTTAATGACATTTGGTAGACATTTGGAAAAGCAGTGTAGCATGATTCATGCCATGATGATGAATGTAGCTAACAGGTTTACTCGATGTCTTATCTTCTTTGTGACACATGAATGGAGGATGTGGTTTCAGATTACAAATATGAATATAATGAAAGTATATTATATATAATAATAGATTTTAAAAGTGTTTATTAAATTCATGTTAAAACATGTAAAGTTTTACTTTTAAATTGTAGTTTTCTTTTTAAAACATCTTTATCCATTTGTCAAGTTAAAAAAAAGTTAATGTGCTGCATTCCTAGTTCACCGTCTGTCGCTCACTTCGACGTCGTGTCAAAGAAGCGACACTAGGGGTCTCTCTTGAGCTCCGAATATGCCTCTGATCTATGAAAAAAGGCCAATGAGTGTTGGCGAACAGTATTTGCATACCCCAGATAAGGATATAAAGGCGAGAGAAATACGCTCGTTCATTCATTAATTGTCTTCGGAGTCGATGGTCGTGTATGCAGCCAGCTGCGAGTGACACAACTGTTTCCTTCTTCTATCCTCTGACGCTCTGCTTTGCTGTTGGATCTACGGCGCATTTCAGCGGCTTTTCTCTTCTCTGCATGGCGTGCAGTTTGCCCCTGGGTGCTTCGACAGAGCAGAGTTAAATGAGTTTTTCCTATAAAGAGTCATTTTCTCTGTAAAAGAGTTTAATTCTCTGAAAGAGCAATACACAGCGGCGTTGAACGTCCTTTTCAGGACGCGTCTTTTTAAAGATGCCATTCAACCCCTGTGTAGTTCCTGAATGCGGTAGAGTGCTCTTTTCTTCAGATGGCCACAGGTGCTGTCTCGTGTGTCTGGGCGCCGATCACACCAAGGCAGCGTTTGTGGATGGTTCATGCTCTCACTGCGAGAGCATGACCATGGCAACGTTGCGGTCGTGGCGCGCTTTCAATAGAAAGCATGCCACTCCAGCCGCCCCCCCGTGTCGCTCCTTCATCCCACGGGTTTGAGGACGATGCGGCTGGCGATGGAGGCAATTTGGGGAGGGCAGCGGGTACTGCTCCGCCGGGTACGCCCCTTCGGACCACCCACCACCCGACACGCTCGTTGACCCCCGTCCGTGCTCGAGGCAACAGCGACTCGCCAGTGGTCCGGTCTGCCTATCCTCTGGAGCTCAAGGTGGATGAGCTCGCTGCTCCATCGGAGAGTGCGGCGTCTGACGCCTCCCCTGGGCTGCCGCCTTCGGGCTAGCGCGGCCAGGCTGAGGCTGACACGCAGATGTCCGACATGCTTGCCCGGGCCGCCGTCAGTGTGGGGTTGGATTGGAACCCTCCATCCTCCCCACACCCGTCACGGCTGGGTGACTGGTTCCTGGGATCTGGGCACCGCTGACAGCCCCCCCCTCAACTCCCCCCCCCCCCCCCGGTCCCCATTACTTTCCTTTGGTCAAAAGCCCTGCTCGTCCGCTCGCGCTACCCTCGACGGCGGAACGGCCCACGGGTATACGCGATTCCCCAGGTGGATAGGGCCGTTGCGCTCCATCTATGTCCCGGTAATCCTACCTGGTGTGGGTGCCCTATACTCCCTTCCAAGGCCTGTAGGACGACATCCTCGTTAAACACCAAAGCCTACAGCGCCGCAGGACAGGCCGCTTCCGCCTTCCTATGGAAGTTTCTCCCGTTAGTTCGAAACAAACATATACTGGTCAGGTCGGACAGCACCACTGTGGTGGCGTACATAAATCGCCAAGGCGACGTACGCTCCCGCCACATGTCACAACTGACCCGTCGTCTCCTCTTTTGGGGTGCGCCACTCACATCCCCGGCAACCTCAATGTGATAGCGGACGCGCTGTCACAACAACGCTTGCCTGGCGGAGAGTGGAGGGGCCCCGGCTGGTCTTGCTCTATGCCGAGAAAACATAGAGAGAAAAGAGGCCCAGCCAGGCTTGGCCCGTTCCCTAGTTGGAAGCATCGCCTTGTTCCCCTCTAGGGTAACCAAAAGGATTCTACGACTTTTTAGGGGCATTTGGGAAGAGTACACGCACTCTGAACACAGTTGGTCGCTTGTGCACGTGGAATACCTGCCCACTTCTAGTGTCGCTTCTTCGACACAACGTCGAAGTGAGCGACAGACGGGGAACGTCTCGGTTACGTACGTAACCTCCGTTCCCTGATGGAGGGAACAAGATGTCGTGTCTTCCCGGCCACATCGCTGAGCCGAGCCGCGGAGGTGGCCGGAACACTCCCGGCTCCTCAGAAAAATACTGAATGAACGAATGAACTGAATTCCCTCGCCTTTATATCCGTATCCGGGGGCGGGGTATGCAAATACTGTTCGCCAACACTCATTGGCCTTTTTTCATAGATTAGAGGCATATTCGGTGCTCAAGAGACCCCTTGTGTCGCTTCTTCGACACAACGTCTCGTTCCCTCCATCAGGGAACGGAGGTTACATACGTAACCGAGACGTTTTCACAGATATGGGTTGGACAGTAAAGGAATACATGTAAATGGATTTTGCATTTAAAATGCTAAATGTTAGTAAACGTATTTTACTACAGTTTCAGTTAAAATTGTTGGTAATCAGAATACAGTTTTAATTACTTAAAACAAATGACAAAAAAATGCAAAGTAATATATTATTTACTAATTCATCTTTTCAGCTGAAAACATTGATCCACATCAATTATTTGATCTGAGGGGGCATTTGAACAGAGGTGAAACACTTTCCTATGATGTGTTACATTCATACAAGCAGACACTACACATTTTACACTTTCATGTGTGAAAAGGTGGTAATGACGTCACTGAGGAACTTTCCCTTTGGGAGGGAATCCACATAAGATCAGAAAAGATGTTGTTGTGTACACTCTGTGGTGTTTTTAAATAAGTTTTGAGCAGCAGAAATGGTTAAACTTGTGTAAATTGTCATGTTAATATTTAGCTTCATGCTGAGCTAAAATGTTATTTTTAGACCCTTTAAAAGCACTGGATATAAGGCATGATTCTATTTTTTTCTACCATGAAAAAAAAAATATATATATATATATATATATATATATATATATATATATATATATATATAAATAATAATTTTTTTCTAGAAACTCATCAGTCAATCATTGTTTTGAGGAATGGAGGCTATACATTGCTTGAAATTGCCAAAAATCTGACAAAGGTGTACACTACAGTCTTCAAAGACAAAAGACAACTGGCTCTAACAAAGACAGAAAGAGATGTGGAAGGCCAGATGTATAATTTAACAAGAGGATAAGTACATTCGATTCTCTCTTTTGAGAAATAGATGGCTCACATGTCCTCAGCTGACAGTAGGGCTGGGTATCGAGTTCGATATGTGCGAAAAAATATCTTGTCGTTCAGTACCAAATTTCGATACCTAAGGGGTTAATCTTGTCAACGTCAGTGATAAGCATGTAGAATGCTAGATGTGCCCAAATCTAAAAGTGCCGGTGATTGGCTGTGTTTAGGCATCAAGGAAAAACACTAGTTTATGCCGGTTATGCCCAGAGACATGGCTCACATGTGAGGCTGTAATGTGTGTGTTTCCCAACACCCATAGATGTAAAAGATGTGGAAAAGATCAAAAGTGTGGCTACATTTCACCAGGCTCGATGCCAACAGCGCGCAATGCTATTATATTTGCGACAAGATAATTGCTGCAACATGACAAATCTTATGAAGCACTTGACAGTGCACAGAATAAACTTAAGAGCAGAATCCCCAGCCCTAGCTGACAGCTTCTATTTTTAATCTATTTCTAATTCTACTCGTTCCACACCAGTTTCATGTACAACAGTAAAGAGAAGACTTAGTGGTTCAGGCTTTATGGGAAGAACTGCAAAGGAAAAGCCATTTTTGAAACAGAAAAACAAAAAGAAAAGGTTAGAGTGGGCAAAGAAACACAGACGTTGGACAAAAAATTATTGGAAAAGAGTGTTATGTATCTTAACCCAATTGAGTTTTTGTGGGATCAGCTAGGCGGTAAGGTGTGTGAGAAGTGCCCGAAAAGACATCTATGTCAAGTGTTTCAGGTAGCGTGGGGTGAAATATCATCTGAGTATCTGGACAAAATGACATCTAGAATGCCAAGGATCTGCAAAGCTGTCATTGCTGCACATGGAGGATTTTTTGCTGCACATGGAGGATTTTTTTTCTTAACTAATGGTGAATTTACACAAGTGTAACAGTTAAATTGGCCAGGTTGTTTTAGAAGCAAGCTTTCCAGTAGCTGGTCAACTAAATTAAGTGAAGCTTTCAAGCAGTGTATAGAGTTAACATACCATCCTCCATCGAGGACGCCAGCCGAGTTCAGGGCACTCTCCCTCCCATTGCTCGCCGGTCTAGATAGCGTCCATTTGGTCAAACTAATTCCACTTTTCCTTGATGGTTCTGTAGTCAATTTTAATCTTTTTTTTTTTTTTTTTTACTTTTCCCTACACTGTAGGTAGGTTCGGTGGTAGCCATGTGCAGCCAACAGCTGAGACACTTTTGTGTCATTTCATTCGTCGCTAAAGAGAGGAACGTCGTATATTGACCACAGCGTGGTTTTGCTCACAGCCATTACTTTTTACAATTTGAAACTCGCGTAGACAAATGATACTGCTATCTGTCACGATTCACTGTTGTTTTACCTCTGTCATCTGTTCCCCATGGACTACACTTCCCATCATCCCCTGCTCTCATCACTGCCAGCTGTCTCTTATTGTTCCTCACCTGTGTTTAATGTTCTCATTAGTCTTTGTGTATTTAATGCCCTGATTTCTGTTCAGTATTGTCAGTTTTTCAATGTACCTGAATGTGTTTGACCTACTGTGTTCTGCCCGTGCCCTTCGTGGATGTTTTCACCTGTTTATGTTTTGTTTCCCATTGTGGATGTTTTATTTTGTTCCTGTGTTTACCAATCGTTTTTTTTTTTTTTTTCATTAAAATCCTTCGCTGCATCTAGATCCAGCTCTCTTGACTTTTTCCCTGCGTTACACTATCACTCTAGCAAACTTTATTACTAGAGGGTTGATGTCCCGTGTCGCAAATCCAGTGACTCTGGTAGTGACAATTCTCTCTGACCAATCAGTGATCTGCATGCTTTTGACGTCACATTTAGTATTGGCTCGGGTCTCTTGGAACCTCGACCGAGGTGGTACTAAAAAAATAACCAGGTACTATCCACAGAGGAAAACCCCCAAAAGCAAGCAGTGTTGTGTCCAGTTGTACTGTGCAGTGGAAAAGCCCCATAAAAGTACCAATATATTTCCATAAGAGTAAAATCTGTACATTATTCCAGTTATATATATATATATATGCTAAACTAAAATGCATGATTTTATATATATAAAATCATGCATTTTAGTTTAGCATAAAGCTAAATGTTGACATGAAAATATACACAAGGTTAACCATTTCTGCTGCTCAAAACCCCACAGAGTATACACAACTAGTTATTTTCTGATCTTATGTGGATTCCCTCCCAAAGGGAAAGATCCTCAGTGACGTCATTACCACCTTTTCACTCATAACAGTGTGAAAGTGCCCTCTGTCTGCTGTATAAATGTAACAATTCATAAAACAGTGTTTTACCTCAGTTCAAACTCCCCTCATATCAAATCATTTATATGGATAAATGCTTTCTAGCTGAAAAGACTAGATATCACTTTGCATTTTATTGTCATTTGTTTTAAGTAATCAAAACTGTATTTTGATTACCATGAAGTTATATTGAGACTGTAGTAAAATACATTTACTAACATTTTGTATTCTGTTACTCCCCAACCCATATCTAGGGTATCTCAAAACTAGGAATGCAGCACATTAACCATTTTTAACTCGACAAATGGATGAAGATGCTTTAAAAAGAAAACTGCTATTTAAAAGTTACATTTTACAACATTAATTATATATACTATTTTTAAATCTATTGTCAATTTGAAAAGTGATCTATTCATTGGCATGATATCTATCTATCTATCTATCTATCTATCTATCTATCTATCTATACATTTGAAGTCAGAAGTATACATACACTTTTTTAACAAAACTATACAAAACTCATTTTTTAACCATGCCACAGATTTAAAATTAGTAATTGTAACACACTTCGTTCGGGCAATGGAGGAGTCAGGAGACACCGAAGCAGGTTTGAGGACAGTTTTAATTTCAATTTTTTTATACAATCGACGGTAACTGTCAATAACTCAGATGTCACACATAAACAATGTCAGGCTTCAGGGTTCTCTCTCTCCCTCTCTGGGCACTCGGCATTCCTTTTATGTCTCTCTCCGCATCACTCTATCAAGTCACAGTTGTTAGGGTTAATTACAAACCAGGTGACAAGCCTTACCACTCTCTCTCTCTCCCGCAGACCGACACATGACCACGTCCCCACGCCACAGCAATAGATGTATTTTAAGGCCTAACATCAAACTCAGTACCTCTCTGCTTGACATCATGGGAAAATCTACATAAATCAGCCAAGACCTCAGAAATTTTTTTTGGTTCACCCTTGGGAGCAATTTCTGAATGCCTAAAGGTACCACATTCATCTGTACAAACAATAGTACGCAGGTATAAATAACATAATTTAATCTACTATTATTCTGACATTTCACATTCTTAAAATAATTAGTGATCCTAACTGACCTATGATAGGGAAAGTTTTCTATGATTAAATGTCAGGAATTGTGAAAAACTGTGTTTAAATGTATTTGGCTAAGGTGCATGTACACTCCTGACTTCACCTATATATATATATATATATATATATATATATATATATATATATATATATATATTTGTAATTGGAAATATCATTCCATCTTCGTGGACTATTCCTGTGCCAAAAATGTACATTTACTGCTAAATAAGTGCATTTACTTTAAGGCAATCTAAGGTAAGGTTAACTAATTTGATTTTACAGTGGATGCAACATTGTATGTTTACATAGCTAGTGTACCTCCTAGTGTGATGGCATTGTGGAAAGGCATGATACATTAGGAATTAAAATGTTTTATCTTGGCCATAAGTTTGGCACAGATTGTTTAAAACCATTTTTATTTCTCCAGATGTATCTTTGTTTTTCATTTCCTTCTAGACAAATCTGTTAAATTTGAATTTATTTGTCTGAAGCAAGATGAATATCCAATTACTTCGAACAGTAATGACTTCACACAGCAACAATCAATAAATATGAACAACGAATCACATTCGTAAATTAGCCTCAAAGATCAGCTCATACTGTGTATTATCTTCCATTCATGTGGCACAAAGAAGATCAGACATTGAGTAAAGCTCTTAGCTGCATTCATCATCATGGCCTGAATCATGCTACACTGCTTTTCCAAATGTCTACCAAATGTCATTAACCTCCATAAGTGACAGATGGTGATAAGAATCACTCTGATGTATATCGTCACTGTGTTCTAGGTCATTAGAATGGTGTCAGTGATGAGCAGAACAAAGTCAGATCTTGCCGCAATACACTGTTTAAGTGTATTTAAAATATTTTGGCTTTAACAATAAGAATCATCTGCAAAATAATCCAAAATATGCTTGATGGAACATTTAATTTCTCCTAAAAGAATTGGTCACACTTTATATTAGTTGTCTTTAATTACTATGTACTAACATTAAAATACATAAAATGCAATGTATTTACTGTGTAATTACATGTTGTTCTTCAGAATTCTCACAAGATTTACATTTGCTGCTACAGAGGATGAGGTATGTGTGGGTTTAGGAGAAGGGGTATGGTTAAGGTTCGGGTTAGGTTTTAGACTTTTGGTTTTAGCGTAAGGGCAGGGCTGGACTGGTAATCTGGCATATTATGCATTTTTCGGTGGGCCGACACACTTTGGGGCCAATCAGGGGTAGACTGGCCATCGGGAGAACTGAGTAGGCCGGTGGGTCGGCCGCAAGGCCATAAATTTAAAACAATTTATTTAGTATTAAAATTATTCAGATTGTTGACCAACACATTTTAACAAATTATAAATCCTCTAAACAATTTTATCTACAAGCATAGAAAACCATTTATTTTACAACCTGGTCTGATAGAACACATTACTATACCTTTGTACATATTGTGGTAGTCACTACACTAGAGGCTACAAAAATAAGACTTTATTTAATTTCACACAAATCATGAGTAAAATGACAGATTATCAGTTCATAAACATTTTTCACTCTGCTCATTAAACTATGCTACCTGGTGGCATCAACAATCTTAGGCTAGCACATGACTTGTAAGGCAGTAGATTTTAACGTTTCCATTAAATAACCAACAACATTTACAAACTTGTTTAAATGCGATCAAATTGTGTGGTAGCTTAAGCAATGCCTTTGCTATATTTGATTTTTTTTTTTTAGCAAACTATTCATTTGATGTTTACAAAGGTTAAAAAAATGCAATAACAAGGACAAAATTGTCATACAATTGGCTTCCACCTGTGATTCCTTAAAAGGACAAATGTGAAAATGAAAACCAAAGAGTATCTCAAAATATAAGCAATTAAACGTGGTCACAGAGTTGTACCCAATCAGGTAAAGGACAAAAGCTGTCGGTGAGACCACACACCACAACATGGTAGTTCTACGTGAGCTTGTCACAACATGTGACTTTGGAGACCTTGATAGCGAAATGGTATGTGACAAGACTGAAGAAGAGACATTTATACCTCATGTACAACAAATTCAGGAGTCCGATTTAACATTTGAAAAGACATTGATGCAAGCAAGGCAATTTGAGTCAGTCACTGTTACTGCAAAAGTCATGGCAGAGGGAGAAACTAAATAAGCAGCTGCTACACAAAAGCATTTAAAGAAAGAAACTGGTTAAGATAAACAGCCACCTGAAAGGAAATGAGGACGTGATTCTAATAGACAATTCATTGTTTTCTTTGATGGCAAATGTCCAGGTATGCCCTACTGTGCTGAAAACAGAAAACTGTAAAAGTAGGACATTTCCTCCAAAATTAGTGAGGTGTATGTTCTGAATGAGTGAACTTACATCAGTTATACTTAACAAGATAACATTTAATGAGGTCATGTAAAACAATTGATGCCCTTTTGAAAAGAGAACATCATAAACCTGACTAAGCTAGTTTACGCTGGTCTAGCTGGTCTCCCATATTCAGTGATGTTCAGTGAGACATGGTGAAGCAAATGCTATTATATCTAAAACTTTCTATTCATAATGCTATCTCTAAAGAGCTTCAACGATTGGAGGGAAATTGAATAATAGGAAAGACAGACGCTGAAGGGCTAAATCC
Source organism: Moxostoma hubbsi (assembly GCA_032164185.1). Taxonomy (NCBI): domain Eukaryota; kingdom Metazoa; phylum Chordata; class Actinopteri; order Cypriniformes; family Catostomidae; genus Moxostoma; species Moxostoma hubbsi. The sequence goes on from JAVLUX010000025.1 coordinate 5,340,511, forward strand.
AATTCTTATGACACAAAAGACACTTCAGGTGGCATACAAATTTGTAGACATGTGGGATCCTAAGACGGATTGGCACCCAGTGTTACCTAGACAACATGATAATTTATGGAGCATCACCTTTACTGCACAATGCTGACTTGAGTGGTGTGTTTAGATTTTTGAGACTGAACTGAACCTCAATAAAGACAAGACATCGTCAAAGACATCTTCCCCATGCCAAAGAAGTTTTCAGTTTCCTGCCTCAACGACTACCGTCCCGTCGCACTCACACCCATCATCATGAAGTGCTTCGAGAGGCTCGTCATGAGGCACATTAAGACCCAGCTTCCCCCCTCACTAGACCCACTGCTGTTTGCATATCATCCACACCGTTCAACAGACGATGCCATCGCCACCACCCTCCATCTGGCCCTCACCCACCTAGATAAAAAGGACTCATATGTTTGAATGCTGTTCATAGACTTCAGCTCAGCATTCAACACAATCATTCCCCAGCACCGGATAGGAAATCTGACCCTGCTGGGCCTGGACACCTCCCTCTGCAACTGGATCCTGGACTTCCTGACTGGGAGACCTCAGTCAGTCCGGATCGGGAACAGCATCTCCACCACCACGACACTGAGCACTGGGGCCCCCAAGACTGTGTGCTCAGTCCACTGCTGTTCACTCTGCTGACTCACGACTGTGCAGCAATGCACAACTCGAATCACATCATCAAGTTCGCCGATGACACGACCGTGGTGGGTCTCATCAGCAAGAACGGCGAGTCAGCATACAGAGAGGAGGTGCAGTGGCTAACAGTCTGCTGTGGAGCCAACATCCTGTCTCTGAATGTCGACAAGAGATGGTTGTTGACTTTAGGAGAATTCCTTGGTGTTCACCTGGCGGAGAACCTCACCTGGTCCCTCAACACCAGCTCTATTACCAAGAAAGCCCAGCAGCGTCTCTACTTTCCTTGAAGGCTGAAGAAAGCACATCTCCCACCCCTATCCTCACTACATTCTATAGAGGGACTATTGAGAGCATCCTGAGCAGCTGCATCACTGCCTGGTTTGGGACTTGAACCGTTTCGAACCGCAAAGCCCCGCAGAGGATAGTGAGGACAGCTGAAAAGATCATCGGGGTCTCTCTTCCCTCCATCAAAGACATTTACAAAAAAACTGCACCCACAAAGCCACCAGCATTGTGGACAACCCCACACACCCTTCACACAAACTCTTCACCCTCATGCCGTCTGGCAAGAGGTACCGAAGCATTTGGGCCCACACAGCCAGACTGTGTAACAGCTTCTTTCCCCAAGCCATCAGACTCCTCAATACTCAGAGACTGGTTTGACACACACACATGTCCTAAGTTGCACTTGAATTATTGTCAATTTATACCTGGCTGCAACCTCAATAACTGCTATGTGAATAGAACACTATCTCATAGTGTGTTATGTTATAAACTGTCATCTTTGTGCACTACTGTGTACTGGTCGGCGCTGCACTGTCTCTTACTGTGTCTATTATCCTGTACATTGTTAGTAATTTATTGTACTGTCCCATACTTTTTGCACATGTTTGCACGTGCACTTTCTATAGGTATTTTATTTAGTGTGTGTAGTCTCATGTGGTTCTGGGTTTGTCCTGTGTTGTTTTATGTAGCACCATGGTCCTGGAGCAACGGTGTCTCGTTTCGCTGTGTACTGTATTAACTGTATATGGTTGAAACGACAATAATTCAACAAAACTTTGCAAATATCATAACTGCCCCAAACCTCTTTAAAACCATAAAAACAGACCACCCTAATCAGCTTGGCCATGTTGGTTGACTAGCTTACCCTCTTCCCAATGAAGGTGCGGTCACATTTACCTTTATGTGGTGACATTCACAGGTAAAGAAGCCGTGGGCGGATGTGAAGCACATGTGAAATCAGCACTAAACTTAATTGCCAAGCAGCCTCTTTTTAATGCTGCACTTTAACCCTTAAATGCATGGGAATGTTCCCAAACACTATCACATCTTTGACGGTGCTTGATTATGTGGCAGCAGAGATATCCAGCCTAACGCGGCTGCAGTCTTTCGATTGAGAAGTACCCATAGAGTGTACAAAGCTGTGTAGCTGTGTACAAAGCAACGCCCACACAGAGGTCACTGCCAAAACCAAGCATCTTTCTATCAGTTAACATGGTGAATTTGTATGTCAAAGTTAACTAAATTTGATCTCCACATGAAATCCGCAAGGGTAAATTCTTTGCCACAGGAAGTCCATTGCACAATTTTCCAGATCGCGCAGATTCACCTTGAGATGACTGTAGGCCTATTTTGCCCATATACCCTAATTAATGTCTATCAACTTGTCAATAGCATGATAGTTTCGCACTTAGACTTTATTTATAGAGTACAGTGTACTTAAGTCTCAACTCTACTGACTTTGGAGTTTTTCCGTTCACAAATAACACAAAATATCTTACAAATGCAGAAAGCAATTTCTCTATTGTACAAATAATAGGAGATGGTTACCTCTCTTTTTCCACTTGACAACTCCAGTTTCACACTGATCAAAAACTCTACACCCCTTATTACTAAAGGAAACAACCATGCTGGCCTATGGATTGCTGGAGTGTCTCCTTACTTAATGGAGTTCATGATGTTCACTACAGATCTGGATCTTTGAAATTGCCAATTGTCTTTGTAGATTTCAATGACATGGTATAGTCACTGCTTGTGCTGAAACTGTTTCTGAAACGGAGTCAATTGCTGCAATACACACAGACATCTGTGCTGTGGTAGAAAATGACTTTCAGGTTCTGTGATGAACTTGCAGTAGATAATAACATAATTGTCTGAGGAGCACACAGACTAGTTGTTCCCAAGTTATTGCAAGACAGACACTGTTGATACTATGCCCCAAATAAAAATAAGTTCCCTGGAAATTGTGGTAATTTTTAGAGCAAGCATGGACTGGCTGTTGCTACCCTGTGACACTTGAGGATAACTATAGCTATTAAATCTTGAATGGGTACTGCTGTTATTGTTCAGTTATTGACGTCAGCCCTCAGAAAAGCATGAATCAGAGATTTGTTATATTGTTACCAAATAATATTGTTTTTGATATTATTATTATTATTATTATTTTCATACATGCCTCCTTTTTATTGTTTTGGGTAGAACTAATGCCAAGTTTACACTACATGATTTTAAAAGCAGTTTTGTGGAGATCGGCGGAAAAAGCCAGAAATCATAGGCAATCGAATCTCACTCCCGTGAGCGACAAACGCAATGTATGAACTAACAATTGTGAGAAGCGCCGTCGCGTCGCCGATGTCAGCGAGATATCGAGAATGTAAAAAAATCTGGACCTGTCTGCGATTCCAAATCTTGCAATGTGAAATATGTTTTGACAGAATACAACTGCAGCGTTGACCTACAGCCAATGAGAGAGCAAGGAACAGGCACAGAAAGTTTCAGTGGCAAGAGTCCTGATGTACCTGCAACTGCACATAAACTAGCATGGCTGCGGTATCAATAAAGTCTCATTGGACTTAAGAAATGGAGGAAAAATAAGTGGAACATTGGTAGGAACACCAGTGCCAATTTTATGTTTCATCTGAATTGTAGCACAACTGGGTGGAGAAAGAGAAGAGCTGGAGAGAAGCATTTGCTGTTGGATATACGGCACATTCCAGCGGCTATCTCTCGGTCCACTCGATCAGTGCAGAATATGCCCCTGGGTGCATCGACAGTGCTAAAAGTGATATTCTGAGCAAAGAGTATATTTTCCTCTATTAGAACAAACATTTTGACGTGATCGTCTTTTTATAGATGCCCTTCCGTCTCTGTGTAGTTTCTAGGTGCAGTCGTTACCTCTCCACCTCTGATGGCCATGATCGCTGCCTCACGTGTCTGGGCCGTAATTACGTTGAAGAAACATTTGTGAATGGTTCATGTTCTGCTTGCGAGAACATGACCATGGCAACGTTGCGGTCGTGGCTTTCTTTCTTCCGGGGGAAAGCCACTTCAGCCATCCCCTGCGCCGGTCCTACTACCTAGGGTATGAGGCTGGCCAGGTTGACGCTGGAGTCGATTTGGGGGCTCCAGTGGGTTAGGTTCCACTGGGTAAACCCCCATGGACTGCTCATCCCGCAACATGCTCGTTTGCTCCAGTCCAGTTCTGGGATGAGACAGACAGCTTGCATCTGTGCCAGCCTAATGTCTCTTTTGGAGCTTGCAAGAGGGATGAGATTTTGATCACTGCATTGAAGAGCACCTTGGTGAGGTTGGACAATGAGGACTCGATTTGGCTAGCGCCTTTGGGTTTGCCAGCTCAGTCTGAGGCTGACATGGGGCTGACCGCCATGCTTGCCCGGGCCGCCGTGGGTGTCAGGCCGGAGTGGAGAAACCCTGAGCCCTCGTGGCTTGACGATTGGTTCCTGGGGTTGGGGTGCCGCTCATGGAGGTGAGTACCCTTTATTTCTGGAGGTGCACGACGAGCTGACGAGGTCGTGGGGGACACCTTTTACTGTCTGTACTCATCATCTCTGGCGGCCAAAGCCTACAGCACCACTGGTCAGGCCACCTCTCCATGCATGCCATGGCCCTACTGCAAGTCCACCAGGTCAAGACAATGAAATAACTACACGAGGGTAGTTCTGACCCCAATATGTTGCAGGAACTGCTCTTGGCAACTGACCTCACCCTCCGGGTGATGAAGGTCACGGCGCGGGCATTCGGGGAGACAATGTCCACTCTTGTGGTCCAGGAATGCCACCTATGACAGAATCTGGTCGAGATGAGGGATGCTGACAAGGCTTTCCTTCTGCAGAATGGTGCAATAGAGCATGTCCCTCCAGCCGAGATGAAACAAGGGTTCTACAGCCCTTACTTTGTCCCTAAGAAAGACGGTGGGTTGCGGCCATTCCTGGACCTGCGTGTTCTGAACCAGGCCTTGCACAGACTCCCGTTCAAGATGCTGACGGAGAAGTGCATTTTGGCATGTGTCCGGCATTAAGATTGGTTTGTGCTGGTAGACTTGAAGGATGCGTACTTTCACATCTCTGTTATACCTTGACACAGAACCTTCCTACAATTTGCTTTCGACGGCTGGGCGTATCAGTACAAGGTCCTCCCCTTCGGCCTGTCCCTGTCCCCTCGCATCTTCACAAGGTCGCAGAGGCAGCTCTAGCACCGTTAAGGGAATTGGGCATACTCAACTACCTCGATGACTGGCTGATCCTAGCGCATTCTTGAGAGTTGCTGTGTGCACACAGGGACTTGGTGTTCTCTCACCTCAGCCATCTAGGGCTTCGGGTCATCTGGGAAAAGAGAAAGCTCTCCCTGGTTCAGAGCATCTCTTTTCTCGGCATGGAGTTAGATTCAGCCTCGATGATAGCACGCGTTATAAGCGAGCATAACCCTGTGTCCATGTCTGGTTCCTGGACATGATGTGGAAGACTTAAGTGGTCTACCGCCCACGGTGGTAAGCACAATCACTCAGGCCAGGGCTCTCTCCACAAGGCAGCTGTATGCCCTGAAGTGGCGTGTGTTCGTGAATTGGCGTTCTTTCAGATGTGAAGACCCCCAGAGATGTGCAGTTGGGTCAGTGTTGAACCCTCCTAGGCCATGCCTCTTTCCCTCATGGGACCTCTCATTGGTCCTTCTGTGCCTTCAGAGAGCCCCGTTCGAGACCCTAGAGTCAGTCGAGTTGAAGGCCGACTCGTTAAAAACCGCCCTCCTGACCGCGTTCAATTCCATCAAGAGTGTTGGGGACCTGGAAGCATTCTCTGTCATTAAAACATGCCTGGAGTTCGGTCCGGAGGACTCTCACGTGATCCTGAGACCCCGACTGGGCTATATGCCCAGGGTTCCCATGACCCATTTTAGGGATCAGCTGGTGAGCCTCCAAGCGCTGCCTCGGGAGGAGGCAGACCCAGCATTATAATTGCTGTGTCATGTGCATGCTTTGCTCATCTAATTGGATCGCACGCAGAGCTTTATATGCTCTGAGCAGCTCTTTGTCTGCTTTGGTGGACAGCGGAAAGGGAACGCTATCTCCAAACAAAGGCTTACCCACTGGATCGTATTGGCATACCAGGAGTGTGGCATCCTTGTGGGAACTGGCCAATGGCACCTCTCTAGCAGACATCTGCAGAGCAGTGGGCTGGGCAACACCCAATGCCTTCATGAGATTTTATAATATCCGTGTTGAGCTGGTCTCATCACGTGTTTTGGCAGGTATGAACAGGTAAGTTTGGTAATGCAGGACAGCTGGCTGGGTGTAACGCTTGCATATAGCGCCTTTCCCTTCCACGAGGTGAAGATGTGTGCTCTTTCTCCCATGCGAGTTCACAAACTGTGAACCCAGGATGCCCTTCCTCCCTATCCCTCTGGCTCGTGAATTCGGCAGTCTGACGCAGTACGTGTGCTAACATGCCCTGTACTGGGGTAAGTGCTCCACAGGTGATGGTTACATCGGTAACCCCCAGTGATGTATCTCCCATGGCACAGTCTCCCTATCAGTAGACCCGTACCTCCCTTGGGCAGAGCCCTCTCTGCCCCGGTTACTGTGTTTGTAGAGTTCCTCCCGTTCAAGGCAGGACCTACCACCGCACCTCTTCCATGTGCCATGTATTTGCCACATGTTAACCTCCCCTCAAGGATGTGGTCTCCGTGGGGTCTTTCCCCTTGAAAGAATAAGAAAGGAAAAGAATACCTTAAATGGCCCCAGGTGAAAAACGAAATACTCTATGGAGAGAAAACATAGAGAGAAAAGGCCATGGCTGGCGTGGCCTGCTCCCATACTAGATACAACCCCTACATTGACACAACGTCGAGTGAGTGACAGAAGGGGAACATCTCGGTTGCTGTCGTAATCTCTGTTCCCTGATGAACGGAATGATACATTGTGTCCCTCTTGCCACAACACTGTACTACCCTCTGAAATATCCGTGACCTTGTCTCGGCTCCTCAGCACAAAACCTGAATGAGTGGATTAATTCCAGCACCTTTTATACCCGTATGTCCAGAGGAGTGGCATGCAAATTCCACTCTGCAATTATCGTTGGCCTTTTCTCAATGATCTGAGGTGTTTGGGGTCACTAAATTAACACAACATCTCGTTCCCTCCATCAGGGAAAGGAGGTTACGACAGTAACCGAGATGTTTTTCTGTCTTGGCCATATTTTCTCAGGGGTAAGAATTATATTCTGTTCATAATATCATAATTATTTTTGGTCAATCTCATGATTTCAACATTGCCTCAATATTGATTTTTTTTTTCATTTGGGACATTGTTTACCCCTTATCTTTTTAAATGCTAAATAACATAAATTCTGTTGTGAGTACACCACTACACCTTTACTTAATCACTCAAGGAAAGTAAGAAGATCGCACTGACATGATTTTGTGGTTTGCCTGAATGTAAAAGAAATTGGCCTCATTCCTTTTCTAATTATCTGCATTTCCTAAAAGTCTGCATGTTTCATTGAGCTAACTACATGATGGAAATTCAGCTCAAAACCCCAATTCCACAGTATGATGACATAGACTGTGCATCTAATTCAATATAAATTTCCCTCATCATATGAAAACTCTTCCTGCTGATTTCTACAGTAATTAATTTTATATTTTCTGAAATGGACCGTTTAATGTTTGTATTAAATCTAATATTGGAATATACAGTATATACAGAGCATTAAGAAATATTAGTATTACAAAATACTATTCTTAATTTTTTCATATTATGTTATTTTGCAGCCTTATGCTAAAATTGTTTAAACTGTTATTATCATTAAATTTGTAGATGATAGATTTTTGATAACTTTGCAAATGTATTAAAAAGAACAACTTAAAAATCACATTGACATAAGTGTTCAAACCCTTATCACAGTACTTAGTTGAAGCACCTTTGGCAGCAATAACAGCCTCAAATCTTTTTGGGTATGAATTGATAATCTTTGCACGCCTGGATTTGTGGATTTTCTGCCATTCTTCTCTACAGATCCTCTAGAGCTCTGTCGGTTGATGGGGACCATCGGTGGACAGCCATTTTCAGGTCTCGAGATGTTCGGTTGGGTACAAGTCTGGTTGGTCCACTCAAGGACTTTCACAGATTGTCCTTAAGCCACACTTGCATTGTCTTGGCTGTGTGCTTAGGTTCATTGTCCTATTGGATGGTGAACCTCTGACCCAGTCTGAGGTCTTGAAAGCTCTGGACCAGATTTTCATTAAAGATATCTCTGTATTTTGCTGCATTCATCATTCATTCAACCCTCACCTGTCCCCCATTCCCTGCCGATGAAAAAAAACAAAACAGCATGATGCTACCACCACCATGCTTTACCGTTGGGATGGTATTGCACAGGTAATGAGCGGTGCCTGGTTTCCTCATGACTTGACTCTTGGAATTAATGCCAAACAGTTCAATCTTCATTTCATCACAGTCTGAGTGTCCTTTAGGTACTTTTTAGAAAATTCCAAGCAGGCGTTCATGTGTCTTGCACTGAGGAGAGGCTTCTGTCTGGCCATTCAGCAATAAAACCTGGAGTTTTATTTATCGGTGGAGTGTTGCAGTGATGGTTGTCCTGCAAGTTTCACCCATCTCCACACATGATCTCTGGAGCTCAACCAGAGTGCCCATCAGGTTCTTGGTCACCTCTCTTACAAAGCCCCTTCTCCCACAATTGCTCATATAGGTTTCAGAACCTTGCACAGCACTGAATCTGCATTTTTTTCTCTCTCCATGGATTCAGGTTCACCTGTCTTCTTAGTTTTATTAGATCTCAGTGCCGCATATGACACTATTGACCATAATATTGTTCTTAATCATCTAGAATGTATGGTTAGCATCCAGTGTATGGCCCTCCACTGGTTTTCCTCCTATCTTAATGAAAGGACATTCTCTGTTTATGTAATTTTTCTTCTACATTGACTCAATTGCACTGTGGTATCCCTCAAAGGTCGATATTAGGACCTTTGTTATTTTCCCTGTATATGCTTCCTCTGAACTCTGTTTTCAGAAGTACAACATATCTTATCACTGTTATGCTGATGATTCAAAATTGTATTTCCATGTGAGTGCAGACAAGAATTGTTCATTTGAGAACACCCTAAATTGCTTAAAAAATATTAAACATTGTCTGGCAAACAATTTCTTACAATTAAATGAAAGCAAAACTGAAGTTCTGATTTTAGGTTCCTACATGTCCTCCTTAACTGGCCTGGTTGTCCTGTTAGGTCCTCTGTCGTCAAATGTACAAGATCATGTATGTTTCCTTACGTTTCATTAAGCAGATCATTGCTTTAAGATCTATCATTAAAAGAAAAACAGAAAAAACCATAAAGACTTGTAAATTGTGATCCACTAACTTTTACATGATTACATCATGGTTAGACTATTGTAACTCATTGTACATTGATCTCCCCCAAACTGCATTATCCCACCTACAGCTGGTTTAAAACGTGGCTTTTAACAGGGTCAAGAAAGAGGGATCACATTTCCCTGGTTTTAGCATCTTTACACTGGCTTCCTGTTAAATTCAAGGTCAATTTTAAAATTCAGATTTTTGTCAACAAGGCACTATCTGATCTCGTGCTCCAATATATCAGTGACCTTTTTCCTCCCTTACTCCCCCACAAGAGCGCTCAGGTCTTCTGATCAACTTCTATTGAGGGTTCCTCATTGCCGCAATTGATCTAAGGGTGAACTTGCCTTTCCTGTGATAGGTCTTAATCTATGGATTAGTCTCCCTTTCCATGTGAGGTCAGCTTCATCACTAGCATTTTCAAATCTTTTTTAAAAACACATTTTTATTATGTAGCATTTGAATAGATTATTGAATAGTTTGAAATGGATAAATACATGATGTCGTATCTAAATATTTTTTATTTATTTTATTATGTTTTATATTTAACTTTAAATCAATCTGTTTTTATATCACTCTGTCATTATTTATTTATTTGTCTGATCTGTAAAGCACTTTGTGTCAGATTCTGTTGTTTTTAAATGTGCTCTATAAATAAAGCTTGACTTGACTCAGTTTGGCCAGGTGGCCAGCTCTAGAAAGAGTCCCGGTTGTTCCAAACATCTTCCATTTAACAATTATGGAGGCCATTGTGCTCTTGGGAACCTTCAATGCAGCCAAACTTTGATTTGACTTTATATTTAAAATAATCTTGCAAAAAAAATTAAAATAAAAATTGCTTAATTGCTAAACAAGTGAACCTATAAACTTACAAAAGTTTCTGAGCAATATAAAAAGGTATGGTACATAAATAAAATATACAAATAATGTTACTGAATAGAGTTACTGTAAACAGGAAAAAAAATCAATAAAAAATGAACTAACCAATATCTATATTGTTAGATTTTTTGTTTTTTTTTAAACATTTTTGTTTTTAATTATTATTATTAATTGATTGATTAGACTGAAGCAGGAATTAGTCTTGAAAGCAGGCAGCGAGTCTTCATTCTGAAAATGAGAATTTTAAGGCATTCTGTTCTTGTGAAGCCTTCATTTTGACCCAAGTGAAAAAGGTTTCCATACCCCAAGATCATAACTTTAGTTTGACCCTGGTCTCACAATACTTACGCACACAAAGTGCATTGACAATGTGTGTATTATTGCGTTGCAACTACAGCAAGATTTTCCCTTCTGCTGCACACTCACAATCTTACACCAGTGTTGTAAAACGCCAATGTTTCAATAAATTGTATTAAAATAGCTGCAAATCTCATTTGAGGGATATAATTGCAGTCAGAAAAAAATAAACATAACTCTTTTCCATCACTCCTAATATACTAAAATTAGCCTTACGCCATTGGGTGTCTAAAATGACAACCAAGTGCAGATTAATATACTCTAAATATACATCAGTAAGATGAATTCATGTTTGCATATGGCTATTATGTGAGCAATTATGGGTATATTTCAGTACAAGAGTAAGTTTGACCTTTGAATTGTTTGAATTCCCTCAGCCAACTGGTGCTATTTAGCACAAGACACCTTGTAAGCGTGTAACTTTCGGTGTAATTAACAGCAGTCTCTTGAGGAGGGCATGTCGGATCAAGAGATACATGTGAACTAAATAAGATGAGAATGTATGCATTACTCAAATTAACTAATACCAGGTCACAGTTTCTTTTTTTCTTAAATGGAATATTACACCCAAAAATGAAAATTGCATCATAATGTACTCACCCTTGTGTCGTTCCAAACATGTATGACTTTCTTGTGCAAAAAAATTAAATGATTTACATTACTCATGCATTATATTCCAAGTCTTCTGAAGACATATGATGTTTATATTGAAAAATTAACCACAAATATGTAAATTTTCAGTGAAAATTTTTCATCCAGTGTGCGTTCATGAGTGTTATGAGAGAACCTTTTTAACAGTGGCATGCATATTCAAGTGAAATTAAATGATGTGAACCAATCATATGTCTTCAGAAGATTTGCAATATGTCACAAGTCTCATGGTAATTTTTTAAGCTTTAAACTGAGTCACTATCCACTGCTATTATATTAAAAATAAGAATCGAGCTATTCATGAAAATATATCTTTATGTGTTCCACATAAGAAAATGTAATACAGGGATGGAACTACATAAGGTTGACTAAATTATGAAATAATTATCATTTTTGCATGAACTACTTCTTTAAAACACAGATAAGGCCCATTAACATACTGCACTGTGCAAAAGTCTTAGGCACATAAAATGTTTCACAAAAACATTAATCTTAAAATAGTTATGTATATCTTCAGCTTTAGTGTGTTAACAGGAAATATAAACGTTAGACTCCTGAACATTACTTTTGTAAATAGAATAGAAGAACAGAGAGCCCAAGATGTCATGGCCCCCACAGAGCCCCCCCACATAATATAGAGTCAGTCTGGGATTAAATGAAGATATAGAAGCAATTTAGATAGATAGAAAAACTGTGAAAAATTCTCCAAGAAGCTTGGAACATCCTATCTGCCAACAACCAAGAAACACTTTGTCTAGGTGTACCTAGGAGAATTGGTGCTGTTTTGAAGGCAAAGGTGGTCACATCAAATATTGATTTATCTTTTTTTTAAGTTTACTGGACTTTGTATGACATTAAGTGATAGATTATAACTATTTATGGCATTATTTCTGAAGACATCACTATGCAACATTTTTCACCAGTGCCTAAAACTTATGCACAGTACTGTACATTTAAATATATCAAAAGCAGCCTCTTCAATGAAATGTAATTGGTTTAAAACGTGACATAATTTCCCCTACACAGTAGATTAAGGACTTGAAACCATACTGTGACAGAACTGCGCTTTGTGTGTGTATTTATTTTTTTCAACTTTGATGTTTTGCAATGATAATTACATCCCACCAGCCTGCCATAATAATCTGCCTACTTTAAATACTGAAATACTACATAGACAACACAAACTGGAAAAACAAACAAAACAAAAAACCGCCATGTGTGATATCGAGTTTAAATGTTTTGCTTAAATATGTACACTGCTTGTGTAAACTATAAAGGCATAGCAGACAGAAACAGTTGATCCTCGTCACACTCAATTACACCATCTAATGCCCTCATCTAAACAAGGATACAAAATAACAATCCAAAAAAAATACATAGTAATACAAGTGATACAAGTGTAAATATTTTACAGTGCCTGCAAAACAGCACTGTATTGATATTCCTGAAATAATCTGGTTAGGGTTTGTTTGAAACCTACATTTTAACCTTGAATATTAAACTTTAATTTAGCCTGAATGGTAATGAAGTAAAAACTTTGTTTTGTAGATAATTATAGTCTTAGGTGGGCTGTTTTATTTGTATTTTTTGGTTGTACTTTTTACTATTTAATGTTATGCAGAAAATGTTACTTCAACCTGAAGTTATCACTGAAATATGTGTCCTGAGATATTTCACAGGTCTTTGTGACAGCACTAGAATGTGTAAACAGCAAACAAAAACAAACACATTTTGCCAGTCAATCATGTTGTGCATTCTCATAGTTTAGTAGAATTTTGTTTGACAGCCGTGAGAAGACGCAACTCTACTGTCTACAGTGACGGTCTTAAAATTATATTTTAAAGGAGCTGTTTTGGGAAGAGGGAGCATGTCCAATTCAACGGCTCAGTCTTTTGGAAGTTTCAAAATGGCTAAAATCGCTCACAGTACCTTTAAATAATGTTGATGGAGTGTTCAGTATTCAAAATGTGATGATAGCGATGATGTCATTGTGATAGCCATTTCTTGTGTCTATATAGCCACTTTTATATTGCAAGAGTGTTGTGGTGTTGTTTTGTCATACACAGCTGACAGAAAATAAGATGCATATAACAACGGCAAAGCAGCTCTGATGCAGCATTTAATTTAATTATCACATAGAATGCAGCCTAAAACTTCAACCTACCTAAAACTTTAAGGCTAGCATATTAACATTTTTTGCTGCCTTGCAAGAACTGGTTTCTCTTTTAGAAAATGCTAATAGTTTTTAGTTTTTTTTTTGTTTTTTTTTTGGGGGGGGGGGGGGGGGCTTTTTGCATGTTTTATTAAATTGCAAAGAAATGTGAGAGAAGACATTTTTGGAGGTAAAAGAGAAGGGAGTGGGTGCTGGGCATGGCCTAGGTCAGACTTAAACCTGCATTATTTGTAAGAGCACCACAGTTCCATAATAGCTCAAAGAAATTATGGCACATAAAAACGATCCATTAAAAACCTTTATTAAGGATGTGGAAAGTGTTCTTTGACCAGTCAAATTTAACCCTATTTTAATTGCATAAGCACTAAGCACAGCACAATGCCTCAACTCATAAGTACAAAGTCAGTGGGCATGGCCATGATGTATTGGTATTTTTGTTCAAGTGTGCGCTAAGCGTAGGCACAAGTGGGTATGGGGAAATCGTGCACGCAAGGTGCTAACCGAGTCAATGGAGGTTCTTTTCCGGCACCGTCTCCATCCTATTTTACAGTCCATTCCCTGTCAAGCACCAGCAATATAAACAAAGACAGTACATTTATAAGATATTGGTATTGTAAATGGACTCTATACAATGAATTGGAAGAATAAAAATATGGATTTATGTAATTTTGTACATCCTTGATAAATGGGACAACTTCCTTTTATCCGCATGGAAAATGAAGTTCAGGATATGGATGTAGGCTCCATTAAATTACAGAAAATGTAAGTCTTATTAATAATTTTAATCTACTGACACACAAATCATGGCTAGTATTAACAGTACTTCACCGTCTGTCGCTCACTTCGACGTCGTGTCGAAGAAGCGACACTAGGGGTCTCTCTTGAGCGCCGAAAGATACCTCTGATCTATGAAAAAAGGCCAATGAGAGTTGGCGAACAGTATTTGCATACTCCGCCTCCGGATACGGATATAAAGGCGAGAGAAATATGCTCGTTCATTCAGTAATTTTCTTCGGAGCCGATGGTCGTGTGTATGCAGTCAGCTGCGAGTAACACAACTGATCCTGCTTCTGATCCTCTGACGCTCTGCTTTGCTGTTGGATTTACGGCGCACTACAGCGGCTTTTCTCTTCACTGCCGGCGTGCAGTTTGCCCCTGGGCGCTTCGACAGCGCAGAGTTAAAAGAGTTGAAAGAGTGATTCTCTCCATAAAAGAGTTTATTTCTCTGAAAGAGCATTACACAGCGGCGTTGAATGTCCTTTTCAGGACGCGTCTTTATAAAGATGTAATTTCCGCCCCTGTGTAGTTTCTGGATGCGGTGATTTCTCCCGACCTCTCTCGGTCATAAAACACTGTCTTGCATGCCTGGGCTGCGATCGCACGCAAGCAATGTTTTATGAATGGTTTATGTTCTCAGTGCGAGAACATAGCCATGGCAACATTGCAGTCGTGTGGCTTTCTTTTGTAATGAGAGAAAGCCGTTTCAGCCGCCCCCCGCGCCTCGCCTCCTTCCTACGGGATTGACGCAGGCGCCGCGGGCGATGAACACGATTTGGGGACAATGACGGGCTCTGTTCGCCGGGTAAATCCCCTCGAACTTCCCGCCTCCCCGGCACGCTTGTTTGCTTCCGTCTGAGCTCGGGATGAGTATTCTCTCCAATGGTTCATCTTCTCAGTGTGAGAACATGGCCGTTATAGCATTGCGGTCGCACGGCTTTCTTTTGTAATGAGAGAAAGCCACTTCAGCCGCCCCCCGCGCTCCGCCTTCTTCCTACGGGATCGGCGCAGGCGCCGCGGGCGATGAAGGCGATTTGGGGAATATGACGGGCTCT
This sequence comes from Moxostoma hubbsi, assembly GCA_032164185.1. Classification (NCBI taxonomy): domain Eukaryota; kingdom Metazoa; phylum Chordata; class Actinopteri; order Cypriniformes; family Catostomidae; genus Moxostoma; species Moxostoma hubbsi. Next base: position 5,355,747 of record JAVLUX010000025.1, read on the forward strand.
GTTCACCGGGTAAACCCCCTCGAACCGCCCGCCTCCCCGGCACGCTTGCTTGCCTCAGAATTGGATGACATCACCGCTGCATCGGAGAGCGTTACAGCGGCATCGGATGCTGATCGTTCGCCTGGGCCGCCACCTTCGGGTCTGCCGCCCAGCATGAGCCTGACGCACGGAGATCCGCTATGCTTTCCCGGGCTACTTGATCGGTTCCGCGGGCAGGTGCGCCGCTCACAGCCACGCCCCCCCCCGTTCCTTTCTTCCCGGACGTGCACGACGAGTTGAGCTAAGCCAAGGCTTCTTCGCTCCTCCGCTCTCACTACCCTCGCGGTGGAACGGTCCCAGACCGCTTCCACTCTGCACGCCACGGCCCTTCCTGCAACCAATGCCAGGCCAAGGCACTTCAAAACTTGCACCTTGGGTAGTCCTGTTCTTGATGTGCTGCAGGAACTGCGCTGGATGACCAACCGTGCCCCCGGGCCACGGAGGTCAGAAGCGCTGGCACTCGAACAGGCGATGGCCACCCCTTGTGGTCCAGAAACGCACCTGTGGACTGGACCTGGTCGAAATGCGGAGGCGGACAAGGCACACCTTCTCCCACACCCCCGTCTCCCAGCTCCGTCCATTCGGCGCCACCGTTGACGACTCTGCCCAGCAGTCCTCAGCGGTGAGGCAGACGGAGGCCACTACACATCCTGCCCCGCCGCAAGCCTGCCGCCATGGGCCATGCCCCGTCTGCTCGCCGACGGGCGTCCTCCTGCGGCTGTGAAACACCCTGCTCCGCCTCAACCCGGGCCCAGCTCTCAGCCCCAGCGTCGAGCACGCTGCAGGAAATGGACGCCCCCGTCTCACGGACCCCCTCGAGGACCCGGAAGGCTCCCAGGCTGTCCGTAGACGTTCAACCCAGGGACCAAGATGTTAGCTCCGGAGGCTGGTAAGACCGCTCCGTCCCCGGTGGAGGGCCGGGAGGAGAATCTTTTCTTGTTGAATTAATTTTCACATTCTCATATTCTCTGTAATGAGCTATTTCCTTTTGTCTCTGGGTCACCTGGCCCGCAAATGCCGTTCTCACGGCACTTTGCCCCCAGATATCAACAGTCCTGGCTTCCTGGACACGGACCACCCGTCTTCAGCCCCACGACTGTCCCCCGGCCGGCCGGTTCCGACGAGTCTAGAGGACGCCTACCCAGGACCTCCTCCTCAATCGCTAACCCGCCCCCTGCCGGGTGTGCGGAGCAAGGTAAGTGCTTTGAGTCTTGTCTCAGCACCTCAGCCGCGGGTCGCCCCGTCACCGCCCAACGCTGCCCTACCTGCTCCGCCCCGCTGCGAAGCCCCGCCGGGTACGTCAAAATTAATCGTCCCTTTGGTGCCCCTAGCGCAGAGGTTGGACGCGTGGCTTTCACTTCCCAACCCGTCTCGCTGGCTGGCCCGGACCATCCGACTCGGTTACACAATTCAGTTTGCCAGGCCCCCGCCCCCCTTCATGGGCGTCCGCTTCTCCGCAGTACACGGCGAACACGCCCACTCCCTGCACGCGGAAATCGCGACTCTTCTGGCCAAAGACGCGATAGAGCCTGTCCCTCCAACCGAGATGAAGAAGGGTTTCTACAGCCCCTACTTCATCGTACCCAAGAAAAGCGGCGGCTTACGACCAATCTTGGACCTGCGAGTTCTCAACCGAGCGTTGCACAAACTCCCGTTCAAAATGCTCACGCTTAACCTGCGTCCGGCATCTAGATTGGTTCGCAGCGGTAGACCTGAAGGACGCGTACTTCCACGTCTCCATCCTGCCCCGACACCGCCCCTACCTGCGGTTTGCGTTCGGGGGCCAGGTGTATCAGTACAAGTCCTCCCCTTCGGCCTGTCTCTGTTCTCTCACCAGAGTTACTATGCAAAACCCACAGAGACCAGGTGCTCAGGCACCTCAGCCATCTGGGGCTTCAGGTCAACTGGGAAAAGAGCCAGCTCACTCCAGTTCAGAGCATCTCTTTTCTCAGGATGGAGTTAGACTCGGTCTCAATGTCGGCACGTCTCACCAACGAGCGTGCCCAGTCAGTGTTGAACTGCCTCGCCGCCTTCAGGCCAGGCACAGCGGTCCCCTTAAAACTTTTCCAGAGGCTCCTGGGGCATATGGCATCCTCCGCGGCGGTCGCGCCGCTGGGGTCGATGCATATGAGACCGCTCCAACACTGGCTCTAGACCCGAGTCCCGAGACGAGCATGGCGCCACGGCACGCACCGGGTAACAATCGCCCCCGCCTGCCGTCAGACATTCAACCCCTGGACAGACCCCTGTTTCTTACGGGTTGGAGTGCCCCTACAGAAGGTGTCCAGACGCGTCCTGGTCACGATCGACGCCTCCAGATTGGGTTGGAGCGCCTTTTGCAACGGGCACGCAGCCTCAGGCCGTTGGAAAGGGGCCCAGCTGCGTTGGCACATCAACTGCCTCGAGTTGTTGACCATCCTTTTGGCCCTGCGGAAGTTTCTCCCGTTAATTCGGGACGAACATATCCTAGTCAGGTCGGACAGCACCACTGCGGTCGCGTACATAAATCGCCAAGGCGGCGTACGCTCCCGTCATATGTCACAACTCGCCCGTCGTCTCCTCCTTTGGAGCCAGCACCGACTCAAGTCGCTGCGTGCCACTCACATCCCCGGCAACCTCAATGTGATAGCGGACGCGCTGTCATGACAACGCTTGCCTGGCAGAGAGTGGAGGCTTCACCCCCACTCGGTTCAGCTGATTTGGGAACGGTTCGGCTAGGCCCAGGTAGACCCCTCTGCCTCCCGAGAGACCTCCCACTGCCCGCTCTGGTACGCCCGTTCAGAGGCTCCCCTCGGGGCAGATGCACTGGCACACAGCTGGCCGGCTGGGCTGCGCAAGTACGCATTCCCCCAGTGAGCCTTCTTGCACAGGTGCTGTGCAAGGTCAGGGAGGACGAGGAGCAAGTCACTCTCGTGGCTCCTTACTGGCCCACTCGGGCCTGGTTCTTGGACCTTGTACTCCTCGCGACAGCCCCTCCCTGGCGAATTCCCCTGAGGAAGGACCTTCTTTCTCAGGGACGGGGCACGCTCTGGCATCCGCACCCAGACCTTTGGAACCTCCACGTCTGGCCCCCGAACGGGATGCGGAAGATCTAGCTGGTCTACCACCCATGGTCGTAGCCACGTTCAACCAAGCCAGAGCCCCTTCTACCAGGCAACTCTACGCCCTGAAATGGCGTCCGTTCGTAAATTGGTGTTCTTCCCGGGCAGAAGACCCACAGAGGTGCTCAGTTAGGTCTGTGCTCCTGTTCCTACAGGAGAGGTTGGGGGGGAGGCTGTCCCCATCCACCTTGAAGGTGTATGTTGCCACTATCGCAGCTCACCACGACCCAGTAGACAGCAAGTCTCTGGGTAAGCACGTCTTAACCGTCAGGTTCCCAAGAGGTGCCCGGAGGTTAAACCCCTCCCGGCCAAACCTGTTCCCCTCCTGGGATCTCTCGGTGGTCCTCGCCGGTCTTTAGAGATTCCCCCCCCCCCCCCCCCCCCCCGAGTCGCTAGAATCAGTTGGCTCAGGGCCCTCTCCTGAAAAGACGGCCCTGCTGATCACGCTCACTTCCATCAAGAGGGTCGGGGACCTGCAAGCGTTCCCTACTAACGACACTTGCCTGGAGCACGGTCCGGCAGATACTCATGTGATCCTAAGACCTCGACTGGGCTATGTGCCCATGGTTCCTACCACGCCCCCTGGAGATCAGGTAGTGAACCTACAAGCGCTGCCCCGGGAGGAGGCAGACCCAGCCCTCTCACTGTTGTGTCTGGTATGTGCTTTGCATGCCTACCTGCCTGCCTTCAGGCGCTCTGAGCAGCTCTTTGTCTGCTTTGGAGGACAGCAGAAAGGGAACACTGTCTCCAAACAGAGGTGTCTCACTGGGTGGTGGATGCCATTCAGTTGGCCTATCACACCCAGGCCATGCCCCCCCCTTACGGGTTCGAGCCCACTCCACTAGGAGCGTGGCATCCTCTTGGGCACTGGCGAGGGGCACCTCCCTAGCAGACATTTGTAGAGCTGCGGGCTGGGCAGCACCTAACACCCTTATGATCTCAGGGTTGAGTCAGTCTCGTCCCGTGTTCTCTCAGGTCCGAGCCCGTAGAACTCGGTACACGTTGACGATCTGACCGGGTGAACCGCTTGTTCCAGCGCCGTTTCCCTCTGCCAAGGCAAAACAGTGCGCTTTTGTCCCAGAGGACCCAGGTCCCTGGTTGATTCCTCCCTAGCCCTTCGGGCCCGCAGCAGTTCAGCGGAGGAACGTGCTGGTCCAGTCCACTACGGGTACCTCCGGCTACCCCTACTGGAATAGGTGCTCCACAGATCAGGCCTCCTACGGGACTCCTTCTGTGTGTATTTCCGCGGTACGGTCACCTTGCGAGCTGACCCGCGTCTCCCTTAGGCAGTCCTTCGCTGCCCTCCGGTCGCCGTGTTGTAGCAACTCCCCCCTCCTCGAGGCTGGATCTACCACCGCGCCATTTCCTCCCACATGCCCAAAGTGGCCATGTGATGTATTTTGCCACCTATACCTCCCCTGCTGGGCGGGCATGGCCTCCGCAGGGTCTTTTCCCCCTAAAAGAATAGGACTTCGGAATAAGACCCCCTTCCCTCGATGCGGTAAGGGCCCCGGCTGCTCTTGCTCTATGCCGAGAAAACATAGAGAGAAAAGAGGCCCAGCCAGGCTTGGCCCGTTCCCTAGTTGGGAGCGTCACCTTGTTCCCCCCTAGGGTAACCAAAAGGGTGCTGACGCTTTTTCGGGGCATTGGGGAAGAGTACGTGCAGCCAGAACACAGTTGGTCGCTTGTGCACGTGCAAAATACCTGCCTGCTTCTGTGTCAGCAGTACACGTACACGGCTCAGCGCATGGCGAGTTTTGAAGTGGACCCCTAGTGTCGCTTCTTCGACACGACGTCGAAGTGAGCGACAGACGGGGAACGTCTCAGTTACGTATGTAACCTCCGTTCCCTGATGGAGGGAACGAGACGTCGTGTCTTCCCGGCCACGTCGCTGAGCCGAGCCGCTGAGATGCCCAGAACACTCCCGGCTCCTCAGAAAAATCCTGAATGAACGAGCATATTTCTCTCGCCTTTATATCCGTATCCGGAGGCGGAGTATGCAAATACTGTTCGCCAACTCTCATTGGCCTTTTTTCATAGATCAGAGGTATCTTTCGGTGCTCAAGAGAGACCCCTAGTGTCGCTTCTTCGACACGACGTCTCGTTCCCTCCATCAGGGAACGGAGGTTACATACGTAACCGAGACGTTGTATCACTTCAATGCTACCAATGTCAATATTGATTTAGTAAAATTTTATTAATTTACTGCAATACGAAAAAAATAAAAGAGGTCGAAAAATCATACCAAATCCAAACATTATACTCTATCCTTCTTCCACTGGCCCCTTTTGCTGTGACTTAAACATAACAATAAAAATAATAATAATAATTGAAAAAATTAACAATGACCTCTAGAAAATGTAATACAAATCTCATATTTGTATTTTTTTTTTTCAACAAACGGCTACAACAGTGATGGTCAAGGACGTTATTTGATGATCTGTACTTTCAGAATTTCAGAAAAAATTAACTTTATTAATCTCCAAACTGCAAATGCAGGAACTAAATTTGGACTCCAAATTCTTAGGAAAATAGCAAATTGCGCAAAGAAAGTCCACTTAATTTACATACAATATACCCACAGTTTACGTGCCTACACCCACAGTTGAGCAAACACTCCCACCCACGGCCATTTGCACTTTGCGATGGCACAAAATTTGCGCTTGGAAATAGCATTTTCCGAAAATTGGGTAAAGGCCCAAACATACTTCAAGTATGAGAACGCAGACACACCTTGCTACGCAAGCTTGATTCCAAGCTTGGGAAAATTGGGTAAAGGCCCAAACATACTTCAAGTATGAGAACGCAGACACACCTTGCTACGCAAGCTTGATTCCAAGATTTGGAAAATTGGGTAAAGGCCCAAACATAACTTCAAGTATGAGAACGCAGACACACCTTGCTACGCAAGCTTGATTCCAAGATTGGGAAAATTGGGTAAAGGCCCAAACATAACTTCAAGTATGAGAACGCAGACACACCTTGCTACGCAAGCTTAATTCCAGGCATCGTTGCGTAGTGAAATTTGTTAGTGCTCATAACCCAACGCAAGTACTCGCTGCATACTCTGTGTTGCTGCAAGGGCCGCTAGAGCGGATTTTCTTTTTCAGTCAGCAACTATTGTGGCGGGGCAGCAATTTGAGGAGAGTCTTGCCGAACAAGTTAGATTATGCAAACATATTTATGCCCCCTTGCCCTCTCTCCATTCGTAGCGGTTGAACAGCAGTTGAAAATGCTTGCCAAGAAATTGCAGCTTCCCTAAATTCTGTTAATGACACTGTAAGAAAAAATGGAAACAGCTATGGGACCATTTTGTCAGAGCCAGGAAGAAATGGAAAGGCATCCGCAGTGGAGATGCTGCAACTAGCTATGGATAACCAGACATTTTGGACATGTTGGGATGGCTTTTTGACTTCAACATGATTCGTGATTTGATTTTGTTGCGCCTAAAAAACCTAGATCGACCCCTTGTGGTGTGAGACCAGAGCAATGCAAGAGTGCACGTAAAGCATGTACAACGGGACCACGCGTAGGACATGCGTTGGCCAAACGCTCACGTCTATGTTTGCATACTTGCATGAAGCGCGTTGCCCACTTACAGAAATAGAACCTTTAATCTTTGATAATGTTTCATCTTTAAGCTTGAATTAGCTTGATAATATATTCAAGTCCTCTTTACTTATGCATATGAACGTAGTTTAATGAGAATGCTAGCTTTTTATCTTTTATTATTTCAAAGGATTTGTGCTAAAACTGTGGCCCCAAAAAGTATTTGAACACTAGGGGAACTGACTACTCACATAAAATGAAATCATCTTGAGATCAGTAGTATAAAACTAATTGCAGGAAATGGCTATGGAGAGTGAAGCTAGTTCAGAGAAAAGTTCTATCATTGTTTGCAGATGCCACTTCGATTTGATATTTTGTCATCTAATGCAATGAAATCCATATCATCTGTGTCAGTGTCCAAATATATTTTAGTGGCACTGTATGCTGTTATTCTACATCCTCATCTGATACAGGTATTTGACCTCAAAATGAACAAGTTTAATGTTTTGTTTAATGGACCAAGATAAACATTGCAACCTGATAAGCCAGAGAGTGAAGAACAGACCCATTTTCAAACAAAAGCTTCTTTATTTCTGAAATGCCAAATAAATGATCTTTATTACTAAGTAGCCACAGAAAAAACCTCTGAATTAAAATATTTAATTACTTACTCTAACAACAGTTAGAGCATATTATAGCAACAGTTAGCATATTATTCTTCTCCATTCCCAAATACAGGGCTCTCGTTGACCCATCTTACAAAAAGCAATAGCCTAAGTCTCGCTACTCTGCATTATGGAATGATTAATTAGTGGTGTACTCCAGTGAAAATGGTATTACTTTGACGTAACTCAAAAGTGCTTAATGATAAATGGTGGCTTCCTTTAACCTAACATAACCCAATACTGTGGTTAATGCACCACAGCACACATACCTGCATGATGCTTCTTAAGCAGATTTATCGCTTTCAACTCATGTTGGCATTCATGTAAAATGTCCCAGAACACTTTTTTTGTTTGTTTGTTTTGTTTTTTGTTCGGAGGTTGCTCTTGATAGCTCTGGAGACATAAAATAGCCTTATGTTTGAGGTTCAATACAAGTTATGATCAATCAACAGCATTTATGATATCATTTTGACTCACCCATACAGTGGAAGTTACTGGGGCAAGTCCATGAACATTAAAATACACACTGTTGTTTTAAAGTATAGATACAAGAAGTAAACATTACATGTATTAATATGATTTTATTGTGATAAAATCAGAGATTTACAATCGTTACAGCATTTACCAGACTACTAGTGCTAACATGGCAGCATTATTGACAAATAAATTCTAATACTGGATATAATTTTACACAAATAAGGTTAATATGTGATTTTTATCACACACAAATAGTGTTAACATGTATAATGTTTACATCTTGTGGCTGTAGTTTTGAAAGGGTGTGTATTTACATTTGTATGGAAAGGCCCCATTCTATTCCATTGCAAGTGCCTTACTGTAACTGCAAAATTTTTTTTATATATATATATTTTTTTTTGCTTATTTAATAAACAAGGGACGAGTTACTATATATATATATATATATATATATATATATATATATATATTTTTTTTTTTTTTTTTTTATTATTATTATTATTTATTTTTTTTATTATTATTAATTGACTGTATGCAACAAATTCTGTTAGTTGTGCTTAAATTGTATTGGGCATAAAACTTTCCTTTGATCTCAGTAAAATAGCAACTTTCTCTCAGTATGTTTATCCTAAAATGTCCTAGTAGAAATTAGAAACAAATTAGACAGTTATTAAAGATATATAACATGAACGTGCGTAGCATAGTCCATATAATTTTGCCTTGGCAGAATTTGAGAATTATTTTGTGATCATACTGATCATAGCAAATTTCAAGACAGCATAGAGCTCTCTTTTGAATATTTAGAGTAGACACATGTGATTTTCTAGGGTTTTGTTCTCAGGAGATAAAAAAAGAGAGGCAGGGGACATTTCCATTTGTATTTATTTATTTGCTCTCTTTTCAATCTCATTGATGTCTTAGAGAAATAATTTCGATATTAAAGAGATCACATATGTGATGTTATTTTTTTTTCCTACAGGGTTTCTTACATTCTCATATGTTGACTAGACATATATTCACTTTTTAAGCTTCTTTCCATTTAAGCTAGCCTAAAATCAAGTGTCGTTGTGCATTGCTAGTTATGCCAAATTAGTCATATGCCTGTAGATAATTAAATACCAGCATATATTTAGAAGCATATTTCAGATACAATGTGGTTTCAACAATTTGCTATTATAAAGAAATACCATGTTCCTAAAATTTTAATATTTTGATTATGAGGTACAGGTATGTCATTCTAAGGAGTATTTTTGGCCAGTCATCCAGGCCATATGGAGCTCACAGGAGCTCCTGACAACACACTGCAGATGGCAGATGCTATTTTTACCTTAAATCACATCTTTGAGGAGCATATTGTGTCTTACGCATTTCTATGTATTTCACCGCCAGTATAGGTTGGCATTAACGTAATAATGAACCTAAAAAGCCAGCATGCAAAAAAGTAATGTCTCTATAATTCTTTTTGACAATGCCATATGTGAGGCATTAAACCGTCCAACTAGCAGAATGCAGATTATACAGTAGTGATCTGGAATTGCTGGATAGAAGACGGCAGTCCTCTAACTACATACAAATGTTTTAACTAAAAGACCTATCACTTATATTTTCCAAAATCTGTCATTTATTTAACCAAACCACTCAAATATAGACAAAGAAGTAAACCAATGCTGAAATAACTCTGCATAAAAAGTTGTATAGAAAGGGATAAGGGCAGTCAGTACACAAAGTCGGCCTGCACAAACTGGCAACTCTATGCTTATCAAAGTACCAGAAGTTGTTTTGCATAAAAGCAGCTCTCACTAACTGCTGGTGCTTTCTTCTGCTCATGATGTAGACAAAAAAATGTCAAGGCTAAACTTAAGTACACTCTACTTTCATTGTGTGTTCCAAAATGTGTCCAACTGCAATTTGTAACACAACGCAAGAAAGTGTTACAGTTTTAAAGTTGCTGCAAAGGGTATAGTGGACATTAATGTTAAGTGTCCACTTCTATGGTGAGTTTTCTTTTACAAGCCAACTTCTTTCATGGCAGAGCAAAATTTTAAAGAGAATATTGATAAGCAAGTAAGTTAAAGTTAGTACATTTATTGCCACTTACCTGAATAATCCAGTTTAATGGCACAGGCTTTTGAACGTAACTCTATTGACCCCTATAGTACTGAGGTTTCTTACTGCCACAGTAATACAAGAACGCTTGTTAAGCATCTTCAATAGGCCAAGCACATGCATTTGCATATTTCTGTAAAGTACTGCTGCATATTATAGCATATTCTAGACTGTTAAGCTTAAGACTTCACTTGCTTTATGTGACATTTTTGGGTGCATAATAGACCGGCGAGCATCTAAAATGATAGTTCGGCAAATATGCAAGGATATCTAATTTACTTGCAACTATCTGCTTCGAACAGAATTCTTCAATATCTTTAATTAATTTGATGTCATGCACATCATAAAATATATGTGACTAGTTCATCATAATTGCTCATTGTAGCATAGCATATTGCTCACATGTAGCATATTTCATATTGAGCTACGATGATAGTTAAATTCCACCAAACAAAGACTGCAGATTACTTTTCTTCTGTGTGTGTATATATATATATATATATTATTATTATTATTATTTATTTTTTTTATTTTTTTTATTTATAGATAGACATAGAAAGACATGAGGGGAGAGAGAAGTGAACAGGATTGTAACATCACCCAGGCCAGACTTGAACCAAGGTCTCCCATGAAACCCACAGCTCAATATGTCAGAGCACTCATAATGATCACAATGCTATCACTCCAACGTTATTAGACAAACTATATCATATTGAAAAACTAGACGAATCAGTATCAAATGGGTGCCAAGTAGCCTAATTGTCCCTGATATTTATCACATCAAACAAAGTGTACATTAGGACACTGGCCCTCAGATATGTACATCTTGTCACTTCAATAACTAAACTTTTTTTTTACTTCAGTGGGATTCTTTTGAAAAGGGTATCCCTAATCAAAATGTACCAGAACTGCAGGACATAATTCCTTCAATTAGTTCCTAAGGAGTTCTTTTGTTGGGTATTTTTATGGTCCCATGCCTTGTGCCAGAGATAAAAAAAAAATTGTATAAATACTCATTAAGCAAAGCTGTCTTGAGCTACTGCATTTCTTTGAAATCAGATGAAAGAGCCTGTATTTCCATATGAATCTTCAGTTAATAATGTAGTGTGCTGAGAAGAAAATACGAGAGCATTGTGTTCTCCGCATCTTGGAGGAAAGAGCAGATTGACATTTCATACAGGGGATGGATGCGAATTGAGGTAATAACAGGCGGATTTACACATTTATAAAGGGTTGCAAGGGTGCCTCGGAGACCACAAAGCTAATTTCCACGCTTTTTGTGGCGTCACCTTGTACAGCACAAATGTCAAAATGAATTTTGAAGCAAGCCTAATTAGAACCAAAGGGAGGGTGTCGTGCAAAATCACTAAAGTGTGAGATGTGCTGTATCTTGATGTCACTCGCGCTCTCTCTCTCTCAATCCCAGACGCACTGGAACACCTGCCACTGAAGAAGAAATCTGGGCTCTCCTGAAGAATGCTTCATTACCTGTATTGTATCACTTTCCATTAGTATTCCCATCATGAGTCTGTGCCCCCTCCCTCTGACAGCTCTTCTTGGCAAGCGGCAATACCCACTGTGTCCCAGTGCGAGGATGGCATCCGGTTGGCCCGTGCACTAGGCGTCTAATTGGTTTATTCAGCGGCATTCCATTCGTACCCTGATTCGCTTTATGTCACTTGTCAGTATTCAGAGCCTCATCAAGCATTCAAGTGTCCAATTCACTCAGAAGTAAGAGCTTTTTAGCGCAAATCTCTGCATGACACATTTCACTGTAGTGTTGGATGTGAAGTGTGCAGAGGAAAAGTGTTGATGCACAAGCCAAAATTGACACCCTGTTAACATGCAACATGGCACAAAAAGCAGCTTTTTTATTTTAAATCATTAATAAAATTGACTAGCATTGGGAGGCACTTTCCCACCAAGTTGCTCGTTTTAAATCAATATGGCAGTGTATTTTTCAAAGGCTTGATTCTCATGAGGGAAAACAACAGAAAATAAGCAGCAATACAGCTCAGATGAAAGAAGTTGGCCATAACTGCTCAAGAAATATTATCTGCATGCAACCATAATCAATCTAGCATTCCCTCTTTAAAATTAATAACTTAAAGCTTCCCTTCCAACCACTTGGCAGAAATAATTTGAAATTGAAATCAGGCTTGGCTCAGAGCAAAATTAGATTTATGGAGCTTAGTTCCCCAGCCACATACCTGTATTTATAACTACTAGTGTCAGTTGTTTACCTGTTGTTCGAAAATTATGTCTAGATTATGTTTGATTGACTGAAGCCTTGACTGCCACAGAGCCAGCGCCTGAAGCCTCGACCACCCCAGAGCCAGCATTCTCGCCCACGGATGCTGTTCCCACAGCAGAGATCCCTGCTGTCTGGGAGAGGAGGAGGAGGAGGGACACTGCTCTCCAGTCGCACCCTGAAATCATGGCCATGGAGGTCGTTCCTCTGCCGCTACCAGCGCTCACAGCCATGGAGCCCATTCCCCACTCGCTGCTAGCGCTCTCGGCCACAGAGCCTGCCCAATTCCCAGAGGCTGTCAACGGACCTGTCCAGTTCCCTGAGGCTGTCCGCAAGCCCATCCAGTTCTCTGTGCTCATTGAGCCTGTCCAGTTCTCTGAGGCAAGTCAGTCCAGCCCCGGTGACTTAATAGCCTGTTTTGTTCCCTGTGACCATCGACGATCCTGTCCAGTCCCCAGCAGCCTTTGAACAGCCCTTTGCTCATCCACTTGCCAGCACCTGTCAGACACATGCCACCAGTCTGTTCAGTGTCCAGCGGCAACCCACTTCCAGTATGATCCCTGTCCAGTGGATCTGCCCCCCTGGGTCTCTGCCGCCCTGGCTGACAGACTTCGCTCCCTTTCTGGAGCCACTTCCCTGGCTAATGGCTCCGCCCTGGTCCCCTGGTCTACGCCATACTCCAGGCTCTCCACCGGATCCACCCGGAAATTTTTTGTTTTGTTATGGAGTGTCAGGAGCTGCTCTTTAGTTGAGGGAGCTCTGTAACACTTTGAAAAATTTTCCTAGTGGCCACTAGAGTTTGCTTTTTTTAGACTTTTTTTCATGTTTAGTTTTGTTTTTTTGTTGTGTCTCTGTTCTCTGTGTTCCCCTTGATTGATCTCAGCTGTGTCTTTGTTAACCTTGTTAGTTCTTGTGTATATATTGCCCTTGTGTTCTCTCTGTCTTTGTGAGTTGTTAATCTTTCATGGATGTAACAGTTTGTTCTGTTGTTGTGTTTTTGGTTTCTTTTGTTTATTTCTCTGAGTTTTTATTAAAAGCCTGCACACAAATCCTGCTCATGCCTCGTTTCTACAAATGTCATATTAGCAGCACCAAACAGTTTTACAATAATTACTAGAGGGGTCAAGTTTGTCAAGACAAACTTTGTTGTTGGCTTGACATAGTCTTAAGTGGAAAATAGTTTTACAATTTAATGGTTAGACAAACATTACTTTTAGATGAAGAACCAGCTAGCTAGAGAGACAAACAGTCAAATAGATGGATGGAAAAAGCAAGAGAGAAATAGAGTTTACATTAGAATTTTTGACAGTTGGCATTTGATTAGTCTTGGTTTGTCTGAAAATTCAGTGAATGAAAATCATTGGGATATTTGATCGCCCACTACGGAAAACCTGTTTTTCAGATCACTTAGAAAAGACAAAGCACACTAGGTCAAACCAGTCTGAAAGTCTGTACAAAGTTTGCTGGATGTAGCTTGAAAGATGTAGGAGGAGTTACAATTGATTTTTAACTTGATTTATTGTTTGTTTTTTGGAAATTTACATTATAATAATTGTAATTCAAGTTACAGTGAATATACATCACTGAGACCTTTATTAGGAACACATGTACTCCTGCTTATTCATGTGATTATCTAATCAGCCAATCATGTGGCAGCAGTGCAATGCATAAAATCAAGCAGATATGGTTCAGGAGCTTAAGTTAATGCTCAGTTAACTGGACATCAGTTTGAAAACCCCTGCCCTAAATCAAGTCTGTAGAGTAACAGACTGTTTTGAAAAACTCCCCCTATTTGCCATTGAGATGCTCAAGTTGTTGTCCAAAAATCCAGAATACAATTAGCCCAAAAACCCACAAGACAATTAGTATGTATGAGCCATGTGTTCCCTCAAAAATTTCCTAATGGCTTTTATAATGGCAGCTTAAGATATACGAGTAAAATAAGGCCTGTGTTTAAAATTACTTGAAGAGACTTTCACATTTTGTTCTAGAACATAATTTGCACAGTCATACCTCAAGCGTTAATTTCAATGCTTCTGCTTTTAAGAACACATGTTGCTATGGTATCACAATACTAATTAGGACTACAACTACCATGAGCATGGGAGCTACATGCATATGAAATGGCAAACTGTTGCAGTCCTAATCTAGCATGTGTTAGCAACACGCATTTTTAAAAGACACAACGGTTTCAAAATCCATAATTAAGGTGTGACTGAGTGTTTAGGCTCATTTGAGATGCCAAACAGCTCGCTTTGAAAGTGGATGAAAGTAGGCAGCTGCAGTCAGGGGAGGAGTGAAATAAATGCTGTCAGGCCGGAAAGGTCTCACTTCTCATAGCTACCTATGAGATTAATAGCAGATATCACAGAATTCATGTTCATGTGCCTTGTTGCTGATCAAGTGGATGTAATTTAAATGAGATTGCTTTAAAATTAAAATATAAAAAGTTATATTGTACAATTATATACACCCAATCTTATCTAATTCTTCCCAAAAGCTTTTTTTTTCCTTTTATTTTTAGATTAAGATTAAAAAAGACATACAGTTTAGACATTTAAAAAAATATGAATACATTCACATTTCCCATGCAGAGATCACACTGTCAGACTGTTGGGATTATACACACATATATTATAGGTTCTGTTGCTCATTCCAAGTGAGCCTATTAACACAAACATGTAGTCCCGCCCCATACTCATGCTATTGGTTGAGCCAGAACATTTCAGGGGGCTCAAACCAAGGGATCAAAATTTAGCATAGTCCATATAGCCCCTGCTATTTTTCTTTTGACAGCTATTCAAATGTAGGCTTAAATGGGGTGGTCTGGGTAGCTCAGCAACCAAAGACGTTGACTACCACCGGAATTGCAAGTTTGAATCCAGGGTGTGCCAAGTGACTAGCCAGGCTTCCAGAGCAACCAATTGATCCAGTTTCTACGGTGGGTTGAGTCACGTGAGTTACCTTCCTTGTGGTCAATATAAGGTTGTTCTCTTCTCGTTCTTGGTAGGACACGTGGCAAGTTGTTCATGGATGTTGCTCTGAATAGCATGAACCTCCACATGCGCTAAGTCTCTGCGTTAAAGCGCTGAGCAAGCCACGTGATAGGATGCGTAGGCTGACTGTCTCAGAAGCGGAGGTAACTGAGATCTGAGTCACTGTGCCACCACAAGGAATCAGAGCGCATTGGATTTGGGCATGCAAATTGGGGAGAAAAGGGCATACATTTATTTTTTATCTTTTTAATTAGCCTTATATTCTGGTGAATTATTTGTGCCACAGAGTCATTGGTTACACTATTTTTGGGAGTCAGCGGTTTATTTAGGCCACACCAATCTGTTTTCAGTTTCCTAATGTCATAGTTTTCCAAAGGATGTGGTGAATGAGACCATCTTAGAATTGCTCCATTTTCGATAGAGGAAAACTGTTGCATTGTGGATGTGTTTTCAAACAAAAACATTAGTGTGGATGTGGTCTTAAAGTTGTCTCTACAACTTAAATTGGATAAGAGAAAAAAAAAAATTAAAACAATTACATATGCTTCATTAACTTAGCACTGTAATGTTCATGAAATTGGAAGTATTAAATTGAGAATTGCTCTGAAAAGTCATCTTCAAATCTTTTCTTCCTCCTTCCTTCAACAATAAGGGGGCTCATTTGTCTTTTTCTCAACCAACTGGATTTGTTTACTATGGTGTCCATGATTTACCCTTCATTCCACCACATAGAGAAAGTGAGAGGTGAAGGCTAGAAGCCATTTGACCACACTAACAGCCCTGTTCCTGGATCTTTGTTTTCTCTTCCAGTCATGTGGTTTATATGTCTAAGCCCATCAATGATAGCTGGGATCTTCTCTTCAGTGCAACCAACACTATTTCCTAAACCAGAAAGATAGACAACAGTACGCACAACTGTGTGCCTGGAAAGTACATCTTGTACAATTTAGTATTCCCTCCAGCATTGCTTTTAAAATTAAACTTCTCAATTTTCACATTCAATCCATTTCTACATAGAGAACTCATTGAAATACTGCAGCAGTGTTTATAATTTAGAGTTGCGAGCCAGCGCCCAGTCGTATAGTGCTTATGGAATTTAATTTCCAATAGGGTAATGGGCACACGCAGGGTTCCTGCCAAGCAGAGGAAACAAAAGAGATAAGGAATATTTGGATGTGTGCACTACAGCCATTTCACCCCAGGTGTGATTTTGATAGTGTATTTAGAAACAACAAAACACCAACTTTGTACACATGGTGGAATTTCAATGGGCTACATCCTGGCAACCTCCCCCACATCACTTTTCTCCCTGTGAGAGAGTCATTGAGCTCAGTGTGTGCTGGAAGACAGCCTAGCAGTTCACAGGAGAGCTAGAAGATCTTCCTGAAATGGGGAAAGGAATTGAAGCTTGATGCTTTGATTGGTTAGCAAATCTAGATGTCTTAAAGTAAGAGTGTTCTGACAGCACAGATGTGATGTACACTACATAAAATACATTTCTTTCACATTATTTTTGTCTTGCTTTTCAGTAAAAATATCAAAACATCCGTAAAACAAGGTAAAAATGTACTTAACAAGCATAGTGATGTAAAATATTAAGTCTTGTTTACTGAGAAATCAAACACAATTTAGTGAGAGAAATGAGAGAGGGAAACAAAACATAAAACCCTGCCAGTGGTGTAAGAAAATGAACTTAATTCAAAGGGAGAACAACTTGCTTATTGGCTATTGCCAATATGGTGCTACTTATGAAAAGTATTTATTCTGTGTAGTCGTCTATTCTGTGTAGTCATCTAATGATCAAGTTGCTAAAACGATACACCTAATTGATTGCAATTAACATCTGAATGCTTTAATTTTTCTGCTATTATTGAACAATGGTGCCTTATCAATTTTTTTACAAATTAAGTTAATTTTAATTATACTACATAAATTGCATCATCTGAAAAAGTAACACTGATTGCTAAGTTTTAAAAAATATATATTATTATTGTTATTTCATCCATTCCTTTTAAAAATGTAACTTTTAGCCATTTCCAACAAGTGAGTCATCAAACCCAGGTCCTAATAGATATGAGCCACCCTTGATCTACAAAGCCACCTTATGCTTCTCATCTTTGTAACACAGACAGCAAATGACAGAAAGAGTGTCAACCTTTGGCTTGATTCCACAGGTACAAGAAGTGGGATGAGAAAAGTGAATCACCTAGCTGAACAAAGAGCATGATCCCTTTGAAAGAGCCCCAGTCAATCACAAAGTTACACAAGTCTAATCCTACAAAGAAAAAGAGGCTGTCTGGATCAAGAATAAGCTGTGAACCTGGAAATAGCAATTGCGTTCCGTTTAACCATCAAAATGTGTGTTTCCCTTCTGTTAGTTGGTACAACACCCCATGAAATTATTCAATTGGAATTTGAAATGAACTGGCCACACCCCACAAGATGTTGAATGGGAAACTGAAGGAAGTACTCCAAATAATTTCTAAATTGTAATTCAAAGAAATTCAACTGTCAAAATCAGAAGAATTTACAGAGGCCCTTAGAGGACAAGGAGGAAATGTATTTTCTGAAATAATTTTACGTTCCCTTACACTACGTTTTGCGTTGTCTCGCAACAGTTTTGCGTTCTCTCCTAATAGTCTGTGTTTCCTAGCCTGTGTTGCATTTTCTCACAATAGATTGTGTTTCCTCTGAATGTCTTCTGTTACCTCACAATTAGTTTGGGTTCCCCAGCAATACATTTATACATCCCTTACCACAATTAAAAAAAAATAAACATTGTTTTCAACCAGCTTTACAAAACACCTTCTGTCTTCCAATCGTCAAAAATAAATAGAAAGCCCTGCCCCCAACTCATGCTATGGTGGAGTTAATGCTGTTGTGTCAAGCTGGATGGGCAGCTCAAAACAGATGATTTATTACAGTTTTTGAGAAAAATAAAATGACACCATTAAAAATTGCTGTTAATTTACTTCAAAATATCAGCAGTATAATCCTGCTATATTTAAATGCAGAACATTACAGTTAATTTTGGTTGATTAAATGACTTGGACATAATATTACAGTATTTTACAGTATTAATTGCTTGAAGGAAAGAAAACAGTACTTTACAATATTTTTTGCATTGAATTTTTGGAACATAAATGAAACTGAAATGAGCTCAGTTCGCATTTTGTTTCTTTAATATTGGCTGTATCTTTGATTGTGTCAGTCCAAGTTGGTGATTGACTATGAATTATCCTGTCTGAATATTCTCAGTTTTTCTGCATTTCAGCAAAAGTGTTTTCTGCTTCTTCACAAGACTTAACAATATTGGGGGAAAAATGACATGAGTTAGATACTTAATTGCAGCAACATAATTTATCAATACACACTATATACACCTTTTGTCATCAATGTCAGTCTCGACCAGTCCAAGATCAACATTAAAATGCATTTCTTATGTTAAAAGAGTAGAACTCACCTGTGAATGAGTAAAAGGATTTTAGTTTCCCTTGCATTCATTTGCAATGTGACAATGGCAAATTAATATATATATTTTTTTATGTTAATGTTGACAATTCTTTTTAAAGTTTCAGGTGAAACACCAGGAAGCTGTATTCACCACTAGATGATCAGCCTTGAGGAGCCTTATTCTTGATCATTTGTGAGTGCATCAAGCCAGCTTTTCTGTCTGGGCTTGCTGCTGTCTTTTCTACTTACTACACCTTCAATCTTCAGTACCAAATTGATGCTGGAGGCACACTGGAATTAATTAAAAGGTTAGCTGCTTATATACTTAAATCCTTCAGCTGTTACTATGCGATGTGTGCATTTTGAGCTTGTGTTGCTCCAGTTTCATTTCACTGGTCACGTACAACTGCCTAAAAGATCTGATTGCTGGAGCTTGTTAAAATCAATGTTCAGTCAAAAAATAAAAATTCTCTCATCATTATCACACCTTGATACCATCCCAAATATATATGATTTTTTTCTTCAGCAGAACACAAATGAAGATTTTTAGAAGAAATCCAAGCTCTGATGGGCATTCAGTGCAAGTGAATGGGTGCCAAAATTATGAAATTCAAAAAATACAAAAGCAGCAGAAAAGCAATTCTAACAACTGCATTGATTTATTAAATGTCTTCTGAAGCGATCTCATCAGTTTTGGGTAAGAACAGACCAAAATGTAACTCCTTTTCACTATACATTTTGACATCAGCAGTCTCCTTGGTGATCATGATTTCAAGCTTGATTAAATGTCCTAGAGCTTGACACATGTGCATAACCACTAGATGGCACTAGGAAGTGTAATCAAGCTTTAAATCATCATGCCAGTAGACTGCAATGGCAAGATTTACAGTGAATAAGTAGTTACATTTTGGTCTGTTCTCAACTAACATCGATGATATCACTTCAGAAGGCATTTTTTTTTAAAACACTTGAGTCATTTGGATTACTTTTCCGCTGCTTTTATATGATTTGAACTTCTATGATTTGAAGTTTTAGCACACATTGTAAGCACATCAGAGCTCTTTCCTTCTAAAAAAGGAAAGGTCACCCAGAAAAAGATGACATCAGTCAACCCTTGTGTCTCCAGTCTAATAAAGAAACTAATAGACTTTAAGTGGGACTTTCTAAAGTCAGTGAATCCAGTCATTCATACACACTCTGTGTCCAGAGTTCGTTGTTTGGACAGACTGCAAGATTTATTATAATATGCATTTATTATTTATATAGCGGAAATTTACGTTTATTTACCCGAATCAGCTTTGGGCTTTGTTTTACCAATTTCCTTCTAATTTTGTACAAATATTTTGAACATTATTTTAGTTGACTTGGTTTCTGAGGCACTGATTTTGATAATGTTTTATATGTATAGTTGAATACAATGTTCACACTGACTGCACTTCTTGTTTATTTAATTTTTTTTTTTAAATGGCTGAAATTTTGTTTTTTCCCCTAAATGTGCTTCAGGCTTTTATTTGCTTGTAAAGAAACCTTGTCAGAAGTTTTTCAAAAGCTTAATAAAGAGAGACACTTTGAAGCTATATTATTTGTGTTAAAAGTTTAAATGACTATTTCAAAGGCTACATTTATACACTGCATTAAAACATGGTATTTTTTATAGCAAGACTAAGGAATAATATATTAAATCAAAAGGTTTAGAAAGAAATGTAAAACACATTGTAGTCCTTTTTGTTTGCAGTCTATTACTCAATAGCTTATACATTAGCATGTAGTGTATTTGTACAGTAGTTTACTGTAAAATCCTGTGAATATACCTCTAGTGAAACAGTGCAAATAAACAGTAATTTTTTTTTCTCAGTATTTTACTGTAATGGTAGTAAAAACAGTAGCAAACTGTACATTTCAGCAACAGCAATATACTGTTAATTTTACAGTAACTTGCTGGCAACCCGGCCTACAGTGCCTTACTGTTTTTTTTTGTTTTTTTACAGGAAATTAACAGTGTACAAATGGTTACATTTCAGTTGTCTCTGCATATTAAGCTGGGATGGAAGTATTTTAACCAAAAAAACAAATTTACGCACTTCAGCTTTAACCATGGTTTTACTATGGATTTTCGTGCACAACAGTCTCTAGAATTTACTCAGAATTGTCCAAAAAACAAAAAAAAACATCCAGTGAGCGGCAGTTCTGTGTACGGAAATGCTTTGTTGGTGAGAGAGGTCAACAGAGAATGGCCAGAATGGTTCGAACAGACAAAGTCTACGGTAACTCATATAACCACTCTGTACAATTGTGGCGGGAAGAATAGCATCTCAGAATATACAACTCGTCAAACCTTGATGCGGATGGGCTACAACAGCAAAGACCACGTCAGGCACTTTATTAGGGCCATAGTGTCCCTAATAAAGAGCTCAGTGAGGGTAAGGGCAAGTACATTAAGGGCTTATGGACAAAATGTTCCTTCTATATAATGTTCTGTTTGAATGATGTTTTATATTAGGAAAAAACAAATGCTATTCTGAGATGCGTGTTGGCGCCATTTTGCCGACACTAGGGGGACCTAAACAATATTAGACAGGTGGTTTTAATGTTGTGGCTGATCGGTGAATATAACATGATCGGTTCGAATACTCGATTCTGATTGGCTGGAATGCACAGGTAGTTTTAATCACTGTTCGATATTAATGCGCTGTTTGCAACCCTAGCGACATTACAGAGCAAGCAGAGTGAGCTATAGCAATTGAAAACATTTCCTAACTACTTTCATCAGCATAGCTAATATAATGGAATTCAGCTTGTTTTGCACAAAGGGTGGGAGAAGGAAATTGGGACATATTAAAAGCATCTTTCACTGTCCGGCAAGGTGATGCAAGATGATTTCAACTGTAATGTGTTGAGTATGTTATCTGCTGAAGTGCCACCTATAGCAAATAGAGATTGTATTTGCACAATCTGAGAGTGAGAGCAGTAAAGTGGCAGCTATAAATCTCATATTAAATCCAGCCAAGAACTCTACTCAAACTGTGTATCTTATTTGATTTCCAAAGCATTTTATATAACAGTACTAAATTTGAGAAAGATACACATTATCACAGAGGACCTGTTTATTGGCATTATTAATTGTCCTTAATAAGGTTTACTTGAACTCTGCTTGTAAAAAAAACTCTCCTATCATTGAAAGCTCTGTATGTGGTGTGCCTTTAAGATTGCTGTTCTTAATCTGATGTTTAATGTAGTTTCTTATTGGACTATTCCCTGGTGAAGAGAGGAATTTCATGATACATTACAAGTTAGGAAGAGAAACTTTATGTGATAGATGGATACGGTGTTAGATTGTATTAAAGTGACATATGACAGATATTTATATCACCACCCAGAAAATCTATTACAACAGAAATTACTGCACTGTCAACTCAGCCATGGGAAAGACAACATGTGATAAAACGGCATAGGAACTAACTTTGTTTTTAAAGCATTTTGTTTGGAACTATGGACTGGCATAATTCAATATGCAATGTAATATGCAAAATGGCAATGCATTTCTTTATTTGAATATACATGTTCTATACACGTGCAATATTTGGGGCAAAATTAATATTTAATCAAAATTGCATTTGCCATTACCTACCCCACTTTTAACTTTTAAATTAAACATGAATTTGACTTGCTTTATGACTTGCAAAATGAAAATGCAAATGTAGCACCTAAATTGGATATGTTTAATATATTTGTACAAAAATTGTTACAAAATAATTTAAAATGTCATTTTCCTTAAATGCATTTACACTCACAATTAAGACATTAATTAAATAAATGCATTAATGATCATCATGTCCTCACTAAGTTAATATGGAAATATTGCCATTGCATTTACATGTTCACTTCCTAGCCCTCAGTGTGGATATGAAAATGCATTCGACCTTATTAAAGGAGTAGATCACCCAAAAATGAAAATTCTCCCATCATTACCCACCCTCATGCAATACCAGATGTGAATGACTTTTTCTTCTGCAGAACACAAACAAATATTTTATAATAATATCTCTATAAATTCATACAATGCAAATGAATGGTGACCAAAACTTTGTATTTATAAAAAGCACATAAAAGCAGCATTAAAGTAATCTATAAGACTCCAGTTGTTTAATCCATGTCTTTCTAAGAGATCTAATACATTTTGGGCAAGTACAGATCAAAATCTAACTCTCTTTTTCACAGTACATCTTGCCATTGCAGCCTCTAGACACGATCATGTTTTCAAGCTTGATAACACATCCTAGTGCTTGACCTATGCGCAGAGTGTTAGATGGCACTAGGATGTGCAATTGAGCTTGAAGTCATGATCACCAAGGAGACTGCTGATGTCAAGAGTTAAAAAGGAGTTCGATTTTGGTCTGTTCCAAACCAAAACAGATTGGATCACTTCAGTAGTCATGTATTAAACCACTGGATTACATATGGATTACTATTATGCTGCCTTTATGCACATTTTACATTATATATTTTACATTGCATTATACAGTATTGATATACAGAGCTGAGGTATTCTTCTAAAAATCTTTGTGTTTTCCAGAAGAAATAGTCATACATATCTGGGATAGCATGAGTGTGATTAAATGATGCCATCATTTTAATTTTTTTAGTGAACTATTCCTTTAATATGTCCACCTTTCCACATGTCAATGATTGCATTAAGATGGGAGTCAGTGTCTTGCCAACCATTACCAGGACTTTTTAATATAAGGACATTGCACGAGGCGTCCTTGATATGTTTGACGGCATGGTGCAAACTTCAAATTAAATGGACACGATCAGTGGAATATATATCTTAATGTGATTTAAGGTTTGTTTCATTTCTCATTTCTAAACAAGAACAGTGTCACATCAAATTTTGCGAGTGGAAATCTTGGTCACTAGCTTTCAAAAAAAAAACCTGGTTGACTGTCATTTGGTGTTCAAGCATCAGTCAGTGTTAGAGTCTGGCAGCCATTTTAATCTTAACTATAAGTTTCTAGACAGAAACTCCAGGCTAAATAATGAGAAATCTGTTTGTGTTGTCAGAACCTTGATGCTTAATGTTACATGTCAGATCCAAACACCCACTACAGAAGAACATAAGCACAGCTAGTGCCTTTATAAAGCATAAATCATCATTGCAGATTATCAGTTGAAGAGCACATATTATAAATTAATACTCAATATTAGCCATTGTACAAGATTTGTTATGGCTAAAATTGTTTTTTGCAATATGTTAATATATTTATTAGTGGTCTACCAATATGGGTTTTTAACGATGCTGGTGCTGGCAATGACAAAGCCGATGATGACGATGTGATGAACCCAAGTGCAAATTTATAATAAACATGAAAACCAAAAAACCCTAAATACAAACATGAAACATAAACATGTGCTTGACTTAAAACACACACACATTCAATACTTGCCAATGGACACTGGCCAACATGAGGCTTAGATACATGACATGGGAGAACAAGACAAACAAGTTAACCAATGAAAAGACAGAACTGATCACAAGATAATTAAACAATAAACCAATGACAACATGACACATTAACGTGGAGGGAACAGGAATCACATGACTAGGACACGTGACATGATACAGGAAATAAACTTCAAAATAAAAGACATGAAATACACAAACCAACAAAATACACATGACAGTATACAGCCTCCGGAGGCAGCATTTTTCGGATTTCGGACGCATCCTTGAAGTTGCACTCACATGCTCCAGCGGATCTAGCACAGGCCTCAATCTCCCGACAGTTTAAACGGCCTGGATCACCTGCTTGGATTGTGACCACTGACCATCATGATTTGTGAATCAGAGGAACTTTTGATCCTGAAGTTTTTGATTCTAGCTGATTGAACACACACTTCAGAGGAAGACATTAGATGAGCGCTCGACGGGCAGAAAACGCTGGATTTTCATGAGGTTAGTGAATGGCATCGGTTTAAACAAGATATCTGCATATTTGCAAACAGTATATAAAACAAGTTTTATTGATATTTGCCTTTATCATTAAAAAAGAAAGTTAAAGGTGACCGGGAACTTTTGAGGAGAGAAAGGAAGAATGAAACATGTGAGCACTTAAACATTATGAGCTCAAATGCATCTGCTGTGGCTCTGATGTGCAGACTGTTTAAATGAAACTGGTTTGCACACCGGTCTATTATTGTAGTAACATGATGGCAATGTAAAGGTATAAGGTGGGCAAGGAGAAGGCGGGTACCGGCTGAACGTAAGTCAACGTAAGTTTTAATAACAAAAATGAACTCAAATCAACTTAATCACATAGACACACACAAAGCGGCCGCATGTGGCTCTCTCTCACGAACTGGCACCTCTGGATCATCTTTATCCCCCTCCTGGCTGATTAACTTGATTCAGGGCCAGGTATGTGTCCTCACGACTTGCCCTCCTCCTCGTCACAATCCTCCATCAACCGACTCAGGCTAGAGAAACCCCCGGCATGATGGACTCCCCTCCCTTCCTGGAAGGGGTTGTTGCCCTTCCGGCCGTGCCTGCCGGCAGGTCTTCCCTGCCTTTCTGGAGCCCTGGTAGAGATGAGGGTTGGGGAAAGGGGAGAGGGAAAGAGCAAGGTGGAGAAACAGAGAGAGAGAAAACTGTCTCGCCGGTCCCCGGACACTCTATCGCCTGGTCCTCAGCCACTCCCCAGGCCCAGGCAGATGGCTACAGCTGCTCCTCTATCAGGATGGCAGTGGCAAGGACTCCTCGATAGCGCATCCTTCCTCCTTCCTTCCTGGTTTTGGCACCAATGTATCGGGGTAAGGTGGGCAAGGAGGAGGTGGGAACCAGCAGAACAGTCAATGTAAGTTTTAATAAAATTAATTAAACTCAAATCAACTTATATACAAAACATAGACATACACACAAATATTACAAATGGACGTATGTTACTATAAACAACACATTTAGGTACATTTTTACACACACAAATACTGGAAATGTAAATCACACACATATGCAGTAGGTATGTATACCGTATACAGTAAGGCAAAAATACTGAAAGTGAATGGGGCCAGATCATTAACATAACAATACACACTTTTCAAAAGTTTAGCCACAAAACGTAAACATTATACAAATGTTAACATGATTTTAGGGTGATTTATCAATGTTCTACCGTAATGACTACACAGTTGTAATTTTGCACATAAATTTACACAGATAATGTTATATTATCACACTACAATCATGTTAACACATACAATATTTGAGTTTTGTAAGTGCTTTACTGTAACAATGATTTCTGCCTTAGTGTCTACCATTACAGACATTTACTGTAAGTTCAGAGTAAGCACACAATACAGGTTATTTAGGATCTTCAAACAGACACAGTTGGTTAAAAACATGTTATGAACTAAAAGAGGAAATAGCATGAACATTATCATTGATTTATTACAGGAAAGTGCTCATGCCAAGGATGAAAAAGATGATTCTGTCACTTGTCAGTCCATTCTCTTGAACCGTCCCTGTCATCCCTCAAGCTCCCATTATTGCCTTTGCTGTCAGCAGCATATTCTGTAAATGCAGGGAGTCAATCAAAAATGATTGACTTTATTTTTATTTATTTATTTAGCTGAGCCACTACACAGGTTTTTTTTTTTTGTCTAATTCCAGTCATCTCTCCTCAGAGAAATCACAGCTTGAATCCAGTGAGGAGTGAAATTATTATATGACAGGAGTATAGATTTTCATTGTAATTGGTGTACAATCCACTGTTGTGTGAAGAGGAGGAGAGGTACGTTTTTACTCACACCAACCTTCTGGCAAAACTTGAATAATTTAACATACAAAACACTCTTATAAAATCATAGCACAGCTTATACTCATACTTTTATATTTTCTCATGTGGCAGATGCTTTTATCCAAAGTGACTAACAATGCGTCAAAGGTATACATTTCATTAGTATGTAGGAGTTTGGCTGGTTGGCTTTTGCAGTTAACCCCTGCTGACTGATGACACCATTAGGTGGGTAAAAAGCATCTTTTTTTTTATTTCAAAAGAGCTGTGCTGTATTTAGTTAGGTAAATGAAAAAACAATCATTATATTACAGTAGATGTTTCACCAGTGCCCTATTTTTGGAGTATTCTAAACAATGTGAACCGTGAATGTTTCCTGTAAAACCCTAAAAGTTTTTATAATCTTGTAGTGCTCAGATGAAGTTGATACTAAAAAATATGATATTTTAATAATATGTTTTAATATTAAGAAATATGTGTATATACATTGGCAGGAAAAATTATGTGAACCCTTCAGAATTACATGCATTAACTGTATGTATAAATTTGTCTATAAAGAAACAATAATAAACACACAAATTATTGTATTGTTCTTGTACATAATGAAAAAAATTGAAAAAAAATTGCAGTGTAGGTTGGGAAAAGTAAGTGAACCCCTTGGCTAATGATGTCAACTAAAGCTAATAAGAGTCAGGATTTGGCAAATCTGGCATCCAAAATAAGAAACAAGATTGGAGGTGTGTGCTAGAACTACTTTGCCTTATAAAAAGCACTCAAACATTTTGAGTTTGCTACTCACAAGAAGCATCTGCTGACCATGCCTCGCAAAAAAGAGATCTCAGAAGTCCTACTATAAAGAATTGTTGCATTGCATAAAGCTGGAAAGGGTTACAAAGTTATGTCGAAGAGCTTAGATATTTATCCGTCCATAATTGCGGAAATGTCTATAAGTGGAGATGATTTAGTACCTGTGGCTACTCTCACTAGAAGTGGCCGTCCAGCCAAGATGACTTAAAGGGCACACCACAGAATGTTCAATGAAGTAAAAAAGAACCATAGAGTGACAGATAAAGACTTGAAGGAATTATTGGAACTGGATAACACCTCGATTCATAAGTCTACTATACTGAAAACATTAAACAAGCATGGTGTCCATGGCAGGACACCACAAAGGAAGCTGCTGCTTTACAATATAAACATTGCTGCATGTCTGAAGTTTGTGAAAGACCACCTTGACACTCCACAACACTATGTAGAAAAAATTTTGTGTACTACCAAAACTAAGATTAAATTATTTTGGAAGAACATGCAGCACTAAGTATGGCATAAAAAAGGGCATACCAAAATGAAAACATCATCTTAACAGTGAAGTACGGTGAAGGTGACATCATGATTTGGAGGGGCCTGGACCGCTTGCCATCATCTAGGGAAAAAAGGAATTCCCAAGTTTATCAAGCTATCCTACAGGATAATATTAAGGTTGCTGTGCACCAACTGAAGCTCAGTACAAGTTGGGTGATGCAGCAGGACAATGGCCCTAAAGATAAGTAAATCCTCTACAGAATGGCTTAAAAAAAAAAAAAAAAAAAAAAAGGTTTAATGAAGAAAACCTGCTAATTCCAGGGGTTCACATACTTTTTTTCTTGCCACTGTATCATGATAGATAGATAGATAGATGGATATTTCAAATGAAAAGTCTCTCTGTAAAATATTTGAAAAACATTTAAAGGTCACGCTTTGAAAACATAGATTGGAAATAATTAACTTTAACATGTGTGAATTATCTCCGTACATGAACCAATGCCAGCATGAGAGAGGAAGCAGAACAGAACAGCATGCTTTTAACAGATGCAGGACTTTTCCACAAGACTGCATCATATCCTCTGTGCATTTTCATCTGCATACTCAACAAGCATCATAATGGCTTTCAAATGTTTTTGCTGTTGTGAACTAACTTAAAATAAAAATAAACAATAGTATATTAATAAATTAAAATGGAAAAAAATATTAATAAATGCTTTAAGTTTCAGTATCATTATTAATTTTTTTTATGAAACCTAATGCATCGACTAATGTAACAGAACCTTATTGTAAAGTGTGACTATAATAATAATAATAATAATTAAATTATATAATAAAACAATAAAAACAAAAACAATCATAATTATTATTAATAGTATACAGTATAATACTTGGAAAGAGCTATCTTTTAGCATTTCCATTCATCTAAATGACAGTTGCTCGGCTGGTGCATATCAGTGAGTCTGTGCCATAAGGATGTCAAATAAAAAAAATATATCATTAAAATATTCTCGAATTTAACCTAAAATGCACATAAAAACAACACATTCTAATTCTAAAACCATGTGTTCTAATTTTGGTTGTGTGTTAAGCACTGACGAAAACTTAATTCTTGTGACTGATCACATTCTCGAGTAAAAAAGGCTAGATAACTCACAACAAATACAGTAGAACAGAATGCAGGTGTCTCGAGATGCATTTTTAAAAGTTGAAGTTATTTTTAACCTGACATAGGCTCCAAAAAACACAATGTCCCTGCCCCAGATACTGAATAAACTATAATAGCAGCAAAAAAAAGACACACAGAAAAGACTTCACATAGAAAATCAATTGACAAACTATGTGCTTGAATGCAAAAAACATTTAGTGTGAACTGCCCCATTGGTGGAGGTCTTTGGCCATTGCATCTTGTTCTCTTTTTCTCTCAGCATTTGTCAGATTAAGCAATGGGTTTTAAAACGCTTTGTCAGGAAAGGAGTTCAATTTGTAAATGTGCGTCACAAGATCCTTGAGTTCTGGTCCATTCTGTGCCTGTTAGAACAGCCCCTGGGACACTTCACCACCAGTTCAGCCGAAAGCCACTACTAAATAATAGCCTACTACCCTACATACAACTGTGATGAATGAAAAGCACTGTGATATCGCCGTTAACATGAAGCTTAAGTCTGGGGTAGTACTGTGGCACCAGCGCAACACAATGTTAACATAGAACTGTCTATTGAAGCATTTTCCCCTTCATTTTACTTTTTACCTAACATTTGAGAATGTGAACTATTATTTTATTTTAAGTTTAAAATGGAATGCACTTTTATTGACAGTCAGGAATGTTGTTTGCAATAATATAACATGGTGCTCTTTGGCATAGTTTTATTTGTTGCACCCTCTTGTGGAGTAGGGAAACAACATCAGTATAAAAATCTGGTGACTCTAACCTCCTGAGACCCTAGCGTGACCGCTGTGTGCATTTCTTTTTTTGATTTGTAATTGGTAGCACCTAATGAGCAAGCAAAAAAAAAAAAAAAAGATGAAATATTTTTCCTACAAATTGATGTCCATATATGTGGACATCAGGACAAAGTTGTGAAATTTTAAATAATACCAAGATAGAGAATGTCTTTTTTTTCCATCAAATTTTTTTATTATGCTTCCTTGGATTGTTGGCGATTTCATGTTTTTGTGATATCATAGGCAATACATCAGAAAGTAGCATAATTAATTTGAATTCAAAGTAATGGCCAGCATCCAATCACTGCCAGCCATGTTAAATTAAAATTATACATTATAAACCGAGGTGGGTAGAGTAGACAAAAACTGTACTCAAGGAAATGTACAATTACTTAAGGAAAATACTCAAGTAGAAGTAAAATTACAAACATAATTAAGAGTAAGAAAGTATCCAATTAAAAGAGTACTCAGGTAGTGAGTAACTCATTACTTTCACAAATTGCATAATAGAAATTAACTCCCCTATATTCTATTACATAATACAATATTACAACATCGATTCTCAAAGGGAAAATGCACAATAAATATAGGAATGCATTTAGGAATGTTAATGAACAGAACCACATTGTACAGTGATAGCAAAATTTATATTAAAATGATAATGTTTGAAATTATTCAAAATAGCTAACATGATTTTTCAACTTTTGAGGGAATAATGTTCCAACGATGTCCAATGTGGACATCATGTTTATCAACACGCTGATGCACGATACATGAATATATGCATCGAAACAAGAGGCGCTACTCTTTACATCCAAACAGGTTTCAATAAAAAAAAAAAATCAATAAGGGTTTTGCACCCTTATAAGCGCTTCAAGGAAATCAACACCATGCTGTTGTGTCATGTGACAAGGTGCACCAGAATTTAACCCTTATAAACAGTATTCAGTCGGTTTAAATTAATTTAATGTCAAGCGTTGCATATAGCAAATCCAAAATAAAACATTCACGCATGTAGATGCGGGGTCACACAATGTTAAAATTTTAATTTAGTTTTTCAGCCCAGAAGACAGCCCCATTGTGCCTAATTACAATACACTGGCCATATGTCCACATTTAACACTGAACCATGATTGAACCGTTTACCACAAGGTATTTCAAGCAAATAATTTGCCTATATGTTTCAGCATTTTACATGATGCATTAGGAGTAAAAGTGACTTCTTCTAAAATACCTCTCCCGAGTGATTTTAATTGTGTGGGGGCTTGTTTATTCTCATACAGGCATGTAAATTGATGAACTCTCTGCTATTTTATGTCATATGCTGGTAATGGATAAAACTCCTGGCAGACCTTAAAAATCCCTGGCACATTGAGTTGGATCAGAGCCAGAACCTCTTAAGACTTGCTGCAGAACTTTGAAAATAACTGCTTCTCTCTAAAATAAGACCACCATCACCCAGGTGTGCTGTCCTCCAATGCAACCGAAGACATAAAGAGGTTAAACCAGTGGCGAGTTCACAGGGCAAGAAAAGCCTTCTCTGCTAGCCTAACAGGCCAAATAAATAAATATATTTCATCCTTTCATTCTCAACCCCCTTTTTGCCTGTGTATTTTTAATCACTTTCCACTCTTAATTCATCTACAAACAAAAAGAGAAAAACAAAAAGTTTATGCTTAATTTATTAAACAGGAATGCAGGACTGATTTTCACCTCAAGCAAATTGGTAGGCTTGTGCAGAAATTCTCAACTCTGATTCGCCGAGATGCAAGGGCATGTCTCACAAACATGTCGACACTCAGGGAGATATACAAAGTAAGTTATAAACATTCACTTTATTAAGTAATATCAGTAAATGAGTTTGTTTCCACATTACATGATATTAAAGCTTGTTTCACAAATGCCTGCAGAAACAGGTGTATAAAACACTATAATCTCTTTTGATAATTGTACACCTGGAGCACAAATGCTAGCACTGCAGCATTGTTTATCAGTTGGGTTGCTAGGAGACATCTCTAATAAGAGTCAAACCCCCTGCTAAGATAACGGGAGCATTGCTGTTCCGAATATTGTGGAATGGAATGCATTTATGGAAGTAGGAATCAAGTAGGAATATCCCACATCCAACATGAATGGAACACAGCATAACCATGTACCCTGACGAAACAAAATGTATTGCAAGCAACATTTAAATCGCAAATATTATTAGATACATTTCCCCAGGTATTATAGACTTCCTTGTTAGATTCATATGAAAAATTATTATTTTTGACATTCATTTCACGAAACATGACAGTCATGCTGCAGTTAAAATTAGGCTTGCATGAGCATTAAGTTTAGTTTCAAGTTCTGGCTTTCGTGCGTGGACGTGTTATTAAAATGTCAGTTGGTAATACTAGTTGACTGCCACGTAATGTATGATAGGCATACAACATCTAATTCATTGTGAAGCTGTGTTTTCTTAATGGCATAAATCACACTGAAGGCCTAGACTTAAAATGCACGGCCCTTGGCTGGGTTTAACTAGTGCCATATAATGATGTTAAAAGAGGCTGTGTGGGGGAGAGAAGGTTGCATTTATTATGTTGCTTTAAAATGCTGCTGAAGCCAAATTTACATAAGATTGCTTTTAATGTTAGTAATGCCCTATAATCTTTATCCCATAATAGCCTTCCATAAAATGGCACAGTTTAGAAAAGAAGAATTTCAGAATCACTATGTGTACTCATTAGAATTCGTATGTATATTTATACGTGAAGTGTGGTTTTAGCACACATACATTTTTATTTGTTTGTATAGATACCAAAACACACAATATCAACAGATTGGCATGATTTAAAATGATACAATGAAATATAGGCTTTCACTTGCATAATTTATACTTGATGAGCTGCGATGATAATTAAATTCAACCATACAAATAGTGCAAATGACTTAACTGTTATTAGACCCATCTGGGTCAATAGGATTAAAAAATCAATAATTGTGCCATCTCCATCATTTACTGCTAAATGAGAGTCCTGCTATGGGATTGAGTCTGAAGATTTAACTTTTGTTGGTACTGCCCTTTCAGTTTCAACCATTTCATAATGATTCGTTAGGAATTTTCTAAAGTTGTACATATGTAAAAAGGTTTATGTTGAAGGTGTCAATTTGTGTTTTTTTTTTTTGTTTTTGTTTTTGTTTTTGTTTTTTTATATTGAAACAAATGTACGAACATGTATTTAAACACAAATGCCCACAAATACGAACAAGATCAGCCTGAGAATTTAGATTATTACAAAATGGTTGCCAAAAACATATATAAATCATGACAAGCATACTGCAATATAAATAATAATTTCCTCTACCTCAAAATTGTGTAAATATTTTGTAGTTTTTGTGCATTTATAGAACAGAAGTGGCCACGCATTTTTTTCAACTGTCTTGGTTATGAAAGCATTTTTCCTATTAATTTCTCCAAAGGGATTTAATAAAATCCTCCATATACGAGTTCTAAGCCATGAACCATACAAAACAGCTCTGAGGTGATTAAAAACATTACAACATTACATTACCTATTATGCTTATTGGGATTTTACCTTTCATTTAGTGTGTAATATAGCTGTTTGTGCATGTAAAATGTCTGCAAAGTTACAAAGCACAAAGTCCACTCAAAAGGGATTTATTCTATCCCACAGACAACACTGCTCAAGTATTACAAGAAATGGCTGGATTGCAGTCCAGCCATTTCTTCTGTAAAGTATCTACGTCACTATGTAACACATTTGCATAATGCCCGCCAAAGGGCTACTGGGTTAGTGTTGTCACTATGTCGAGAAGATGACTGCAAAAGCAAAACCTCTTTGTTTGGACTTCCAAATGCAGACAAATTAAAGAATCAGTGGTTAAAATGTATTTTTACCACTATTCCTCTGCAGTACAATCACAACCAATGCTGATTTTCAAGTTGGTTACTCCTGAAAGATGGTGCAGTTCCCACTTTGTTGGGACAATCTGGTGCTTCAGGATCACAACCTGTAAGCATGATTGATTATTTGTGGATTTATCTGCTATCTTTATCTGATTTTTGTGTTGTAGCTGCGGTGTACACCCAGTGCACTGCTGTAGGACTCCGCTAACCTGCCAGCTACTGTTATTGTGTTGAAGTAGTTTTTCTAATCATCTGCGGGCCCACTTTTATCTACAATTGTTTAGAATATGCAAAAATGTTTGTCTTTCTTACTATCATGAACAGTGATCAAATGTGGAGATGGATTTATTTTTTACAAATGGCAATTTTATGTCTGCAATCCATGGTAGTGCTTGGCTAACTTGCTATGTAATGTTATTGTTTTGGTAAGGGTTTAATATTCAGCTCTGGGTGGCTTTTACCATAAACTGTGTAACAAAACGTAATGGTTACTGTTGTAACCTCGATTCCCCGAGGGAGGGAACGAGACGTTGTGTTGAAGGAAGTGACACAAGGGGTCTTCTCGGATGCAGAATCGTACCTCTGAACCTGAGAAAA
Organism: Moxostoma hubbsi; assembly: GCA_032164185.1. Lineage (NCBI taxonomy): Eukaryota > Metazoa > Chordata > Actinopteri > Cypriniformes > Catostomidae > Moxostoma > Moxostoma hubbsi. Next base: position 5,389,927 of record JAVLUX010000025.1, read on the forward strand.
GGCCAATTTCAAGCTGGCAGACAGAATTTGCATGCCCTGCCCCGGACATATGTGTACAAAGGGAAGCAGGGCAGCGAATGCCAGTCAGGATTTTGCACTGAGGAGCCGAAAGATGAAGCACGGCCATTTACAATGCTAGGTCTAGTGCTATGGCAGGAGGGACACAACGTCTCGTTCCCTTCCACGGTGAATGGAGGTTACAACAGTAACCATGACGTTCCCATTCTGTCACTCTCTCGACGTTGTGTCGAAGGAAGTGACACAAGAGGTACATATAAAAACACACTGACCGTGTTATGTGACTGTCGGAACAGGTGCAAAGCAGGCTATTGCATGTTAGAGGCACCTGTACTGAGTGCACATAGCCCTCCCCAATGCCCCCTCAAAGAGTTTCGCATACACACCTTAGGTTTTCCCGCACCCCTGAGGGGGGGAAAAAGGTGTTACATGCTAGCATGGGAGCAAGCCCAGCAGCTGCAGCCTTTTCTCTCACTATGTCTCTCACATAGGATGTAAAGCGGCTGGGGCCCAGCTTAAGTCGGGGAAGGCGGTCTTTCCCTGGGGGGAACAGGAGAGCCTGTCAGGAGCAGCAGTATCCTGAGGCCAGGGTGCTGAGAGAGGACTCGAAGCACTTGTCCTGCTCCACGCACCCAGCAGGGGGCGGTTTAGAGACTGAGGAAGAGGCCTAAGGAGGTGTCTTCAGAACTCGTCAGCACTGGCGTGCCGGGTGCTGAGGCGAGACCGGAGGTAAGGTAGCTGTCCGGCCCACAAATTTCTAATTGCTAAGACAATGGTATCAACAACCCAGTGGGCTAGCCTCTGTTTGGAGACAGCATTCCCTTTCCGTCATCCGCCAAAGCAGACAAAGAGCTGCTCAGAACATCTAAAGCTCTGCGTGCGGTCCACATAGGTACACAAAGCACGCACCAGACACAGCAACGAAAGGGCTGGGTCTGCCTCCTCCCAAGGCAGTGCTTGCAGGTTCATGACCTGGTCTCTAAAAGGGGTCGTAGGAACCTTGGGCACATAGCCCAGTCGGAGTCTCAGTATAACGTGAGAAAGTGCCAGACCGAACTCCAGGAAGAGTCGCTGACAGAGAACACTTGCAGGTCTCCAACCCTCTTGATTGAGGCTAACGCGATCAGGAGGGCCGTCTTTTGGGAGAGGGCCTTAAGCTCGACTGAATCAAGCGGCTCAAATGGGGGTCTCTGAAGGCCCAAGAGGACCACTGAGAGATACCAAGAGGGGAACAGGCTAGGCCGGGGAGGATTCAGTCTCTGGGTGCCTTTCAGGAACCTGATAATCAAGACATGCTTACCAAGGGACTTGCCATCTACTGCGTCGTGGTGGGCTGCGATAGCAGCTACATACACCTTCAAGGTGGAGGGGGACGGTCTCCCCCATAGCCTCTCCTGCAGGATTAGAAGCACTGACCGAACTGCGCATCTCTGTGGGTCTTTGGCTCGGGAAGAACACCAGTTCGCGAACAAGTGCCACTTTAGGCCGTAAAGTTGCCTGGTCGAGGGAGCTCTGGCTTGATTATTCGTGTCTACGACAGCAGGTGGTAGATCCACTACATCTTCTGCATCCCGTCCAGCGTCCAGACGTGGAGGTTCCATAGGTCTGGGTACGGATGCCAGAGGGTGCCCCATCCCTGAGAAGGAATGTCCTTCCTCAGTGGAATTTTCCAGGGAGAGGCTGTTGCGAGGAGCGTGAGATCCAAGAACCAGATGCGGGTGTGCCAGTAGGGGGCCACCAAGATGACCTGTTCCTTGTCCTCCCATATCTTGCACAGAACCAATGCAAGAAGGCTCACTGGGGGAAATGCGTACTTGCGCAGCCCCCGGGGCCAGCTGTGCACCAGAGCGTCTGTCCCAAGGGGGACACCCATCAGGGAATACCAAAGCGGGCAATGGGAGTTGTCTTGGGAGGCAAAGAGGTCTACCTGTGCCTTGCCGAATCGGTCCCAAATGAGCTGGACCACCTGGGAGTGAAGCCTCCACTCTTTGCTGGGCGAAACCTGTCGCGACAGCGCGTCCGCCGCCGTTTTGCATTTTCCAGGGATATGAGTGGCGAGCTGCGACTCGAGGGGAGGACCTTGTACTGGTACGCCTGGCCGTCGAACGCGAACTGTAAGAAGGGTTGTGTCGCGGCAAAATGGAGACGTGGAAGTACACGTCCTTCAGGTCTACTGCCACGAACCAATCTAGCTGCCAAACGCAGGTGAGAATCTGTTTCTGCGTGAGCATTTTGTACGGGAGTTTGTGCAGAGCCCGGTTGAGAACTCGCAAGTCCAAGATTGGTTGCAACCCGCCGCTTTTCTTGGGTACGATGAAGTAAGAGCTGTAGAAACCCTTCTTCATCTCGGCTGGAGGGACGGGCTCTATCGCGTCCTTGAGGAGCAGTGTGGGAATCTCTGCTCGTCAGGCACTGGCTTGCTGGTCGCTCACTAGAGTTTAGCGAATACCGCTGAAACGAGGTGGGAGCTGGGCGAACTGAATCACGTAGCCGAGTCGTATGGTCCTGGCCTACCAGTGCGACAGATTGGGAAGTGAGAGCCACGCATCCAAACTCTGTGCAAGGGGCACTAACGGAACGATCATATTTGACTTACTGGGTGGGGCTTCGTGGCGGGGGGAGCAGGTAATAATGTGTCGGGAGGCAAAAGAGTGTCCCAAGGCTCGGGTGCTGAGAAAAGACTCAAAGCACTTACCTTGCTCCGTGCACCCGGCAGTGGGCGGGTTAGAGACTGAGGAAGAGGTCCAAAGGAGGCGTCTTTGGAACTCCATCAGCGCTAGCCTGCCGGGGCAGAGTCGCGGGGCCGGAGGCGAGGGAGCTGCGTCCGGGGAACCGGGACTGGAGAGTTGTAGTGCCAGGGTGCCATGAGAACGGCGCACACCGGCTGGATGACCCAGGGAGTGGGGAAATTTATATTGAACATTTGGGTACAGCAACCCAAAGAGGCTGCGGCAAATTAACATGAGAAAAACAATGATTCTCCTCCCGGCCCTCCACCATGGGATGGAGTGGTCTTGGTACCATCTCCGGAGCGAACATCCGACTGCCTGGGTTGCCCGTCTCAGGAGCGCTTCAGAGCTTTTCTGGTCCGGGAAGGGGTCCTGGAGACGTGGGGCGTACGCCACCTGCGAGGTGCTTGACGCTGGAGCTGAGAGCTGGGCCCAGGTTGCCTGCCGTTGTTTGGTCACAGGGGGATGCCCTCAGCGAGCAGTCAGGGCATAGGGCATGCAGGATGGGTGGCGCCGCGGCATGATGTGTGATATTGCCTGTTTCTTCGCCAAAAACTGCTGGTCGAAGTTGTCGACGGTGTCGCCGAAGAGGCCAAGCTGGGAGACTGGGGCATTGAGAAATTTAGCCTTGTCAACATCGCGCATCTCAACCATGTTCAGCCAGAGGTGGTGCTCCTGGACCACAAGGATGGCCATAGCCCGCCCGAGTGCCTGCGCTGTGACCTTCGTGGCTCTGAGAGCGAGGTTGGTAGCAGAACGCAGTTTCTGCTGCACGTCGGGATCTGGACTACCCAGGTGCAGATCTTTAAGTGCCTTGGCTTGATGGACCTGCAGGAGAGCCATGGCATGCAGGCCGGAGGCGGCATGTCCGGTGGCGCTCTAGTCAGAGATGACGTCATCCTACAGGCTTTGAAGAGGAGTACCGGGCGGTCCCGCCAGGTGGCGGCGTTCTCTGGGCACAGATGGATCGCTACCGCCCTATCCACCTGGGGGACTTCCGTGTATCCATGGGCAGTCGCAGAGCCGCAGAGGCTGTGGGGAGGAGGGATGGTTCCAGTCCAAGCCCATGCTAACCGCAGCCCGGGAAAGCATGTTGGCCATCTGCGCATCCGCCTCAGTCTGGGCGGGCTGGCCCGAAGGCGGCAACCCAGTCGAGTCTTCTGCATCAGATGCCTAGACACTTCGATGCAGCGGTGATGTCACCATCCAAGCCCGGGGCTCGAGGGAGAATGCCGGCTGGCCATGCAGCACTCATCCCGAACCTGGACAGAAGCACACGAGCGTGTTGGGGGGCGGGTGGTGTGGGGATTTACCCGCCGTATTGCTCTTTTTGTGAGTGGGGAACTCAGACTCTTTTAGAGAAAATATAACTCTTTTAGGAGGAGAACACTCTTATAAACAGGAAGAAGCGCTTTCGAAGCGCCCAGGGACGTGAACTACACAGCGTACAGAGAGAGAAACGCCAGCTGGAAATGCGGATCCAACAGCCACGCTTCTCGCTGGTAGAGGTGAGTGGAACAGGAGTGAGATTCAGCTGCTTGCTGCACAACCATTCGGCTCCGAAGAAAAATTCTGATGGGCATTCACTGTCCCGCTTCCCTTTATACCCGTATGTCCGGGGCGGAGCATGCAAATTCTGTCTGCCAACTTGACATTGGCCTTTTCTCAGGTTCAGAGGTACGATTTGGCGTCTGAGAAGACCCCTTGTGTCACTTCCTTCGACACAACGTTGAGAGAGTGACAGAAGGGGAATGGTCCATCTCAAGAGTCTTATATAATTATATAATTACAAGCTGTAATGTTACAGCCGCTATCCACGGTAGTCCACAGCTAACTTGCTCACTAACCGGGAGTAAGCCTCATTGCTCCCAAAAAATGTTGTCTACACCCATTCCAGCAAAAGATTTCTAAATTAGATGCACTGTGTCTTTTACTTGAAGCTTTGTTAAGTTCACAATAATCAACAGTGTACTTGTAAGAAAACAAAATTAAAACTTACCACTGTGAAATGTCCTGCTCTATGCGGCTGATCATCACAACAGACTAGGCCAGCATACCAATCAAAGCAGACTGAGATTTTTCGAAAGGGGGGTTTTAAAGAGACAGTAGCTATTTCAGACCATTTCAGCCAGAGAGGGAAAAGAGTGGCTGCAGTAATGTACAGTATGAGGAAAATAATGTGTTTTCTCAACAGTAAAGCATTTAAACCTACTCAAGTAGACCCCCAAAATAAAATCATGAGCCTGTAAATTAGCATGATATGGGCTCTTAAAATTCTAAACTTTAGGTACTCTAGCACTTTTTCTTTGTACTGCATAAATCCTTGTTCTGAATCGATACCTGGAAAGACTCGCTCACACTCGCAAAACAAAGTGCAGCCAGTCCCTCATGGATCTAATCCTTATAATTATTTTAACCAGTACATCATTTAGTTCCATGGCCTAGAGAGAATGTGTATATATTCATGTTTATTAAATCAGTCCAGAAGGCTGACAGAGGCTGTAATACTGCCAGGTTGCCAAGGGGCTCCAGTGGCTGCCTGCAGAATGACAGACTGAAATCTGGGTCCTGATGCAGCAGAGAAAACCCTGTCCATACATCATAATCCAACTTCAAATACACAAATACACAAACCAGCAGTCCTCTTCAGTCTTCCCTAACCCTAGGACACCCCAGAGGTCCTAAAACGACAAAAGACAATGCTTATAGACATTGGCTTGCTTTAAAAGTCTGAACCAAATGAAAAGCCTTATGAGTGTTTATATTGTTCATACAGTAGACCCAAAATAATGTTTTTACATGTATACCACACCTTATGAATGAAACATGAATGTCTTTACATCATATAACAAAATATTAAACCAAGTGGAATTTATAAAAAAAAAAAAAAAATACTTTTACAACATTTATTTATCTTGGTTCATGTTAATATTTGTTAATGCACTGTGAACTAATAATGAACATTTGTATTAACTAACATTAACACAGATTGATAAATGCTGTAAAGAAAATGGTACGTTGTTATTTCATGGAATCTTATTGAAAATTATTACCAAAAATTATCCAACATTTGACATTTGAGTGGACAAGAGAAATTCCAAGAGTGCTCATGCTTCAGAGCAGCAGCACTCCGACACTTTATTGTTTGTATCACACTGCTGGTGTCACGTATTCCCTGTTGACTTTTGCTTTGTGCTTTTATGTTGAAGTTCTTGTTTAGTTCCTGTTTCCTGTTTGGTTTTTGTTGTACTTTGTAGTTTCATTCTTTGATTGGTTTTCTCCTGATTTTTTTTCTCATTCCCTGATTGTTTCACCAGGTGTTCCTTGTTTTCCCTAGTGTATCTAAGCCCTTGTTTCCCCCAGTCAATTTGTCAGCTATTGCATGTTTTGTGATGCTCTGTGCTAAGTTCCCTGTGGTTTTCTTTATTCTGAGTTTTCTTGTTTTTTGCTAATAAAAGCTGCACTTATATCTTCATTTTTTGCCTGCCTCGTTACAGAATAACTGACCAAACATGGATCTAACAGTGGGCTTCCTCCAGTTGAGCTGATGCGAACCTCACTATAATTGAATACTCACATCTGTTCAGCACCATTGCCCGATGCACTGGATTTACTGATGGCCATCTTAAGTCCATTTACCAGATCGGCCTCCTTGCCCATGGATGGAACGAATTGCCGGAGGCTGGTGATTACACGTGGGAAGAGTACATGAATTTAATTTTAGAGACGTTTGCTTCTGAGGGTACTTTCAATGAACCAACGCCCACTCCCGCCATGGCTAATGAGCCAACGCCATGCCCTCCACGGCCAATGCCCACGCTCGCCACGGCCAATGCCCACGCCCACCATGGCTGAGCCAACGAGCCAACAGGAGGTGGAGACGTGGAAGGTCAGGAGGCCTGGGAGGAGGCCACAGGATGGCCAACGCCCACGCCTGACACGGCCACCGATCCAACGCCCACGCCTGCCGCGGCCAATGCGCTGGACATCTCGTCCGTCTCAGAGCCAGCGTTGCCAGCCTCGTCCGTCCGGAGGAGAAGAAGAAGAAGAAGAAGAAGAAGAAGAAAAAGAAGGGCTTCTGTTTCCCAGTCTCCGCCCTCCACAGCTCCGCCTCCCGAGCCTTCCACGGCTCCGCCTCCCGAGCCTACCACGGCTCCACATCCCGAGCCTCCCACGGAGGCTCCGCCTTCCAGTTCTCTGCCTTCCAGGGCTCCGCCTCCCTAGTCTTCCATGGCTCCGCCTTCCAAAGCTCCGCCCCCTGAACCTTTCACGGCTCTGTCTCCTGAGCCTTCCACGGCTTCGCCTCACACGTCTCCGCCTCCTGAGCCTTCCACGTCTCTTGAGCCTTCCACGTCTCCGCCTCCTGAGCCTTCCACGTCTCCGCCTCCTGAGCCTTCCACGTCTCCGCCTCCTGAGCCTTCCACGTCTCCACCTCCTGAGCCTTCCACGTCTCCGCCTTCCACGGCTCCGGCTCCAGAGCCTTCCACGGCTCCGGCTCCAGAGCCTTCCACGTCTCCGCCTCCTGAGCCTTCCACGTCTCCGCCTTCCACGTCTCAGCCTGCTCCGCCTTCCACGGCTCTGCCTGCTCCACCTTCCACAGCTCTGCCTTCCACGTCTCCGGCTCCTGAGACTTACACTTCTCTTGAGCCTTCCATGTATTCCCTGTTGACTTTTGTTTTGTGCTTTTATGTTGAAGTTCTTGTTTAGTTCCTGTTTCCTGTTTGGTTTTTGTAGTCCTTTGTAGTTTCATTCTTTGATTGGTTTTCCCCTTATTGTTTCTCATTCCCTGATTGTTTCCCCAGGTGTTCCTTGTTTTCCCTAGTGTATTTAAGCCCTTGTTTCCCCCAGTCAATTTGTCAGTTATTGCATGTTTTGTGATGCTCTGTGCTAAGATCCCTGTGGTTTTCTTTATTCCGAGCTTTCTTGTTTTTTGTTAATAAAAGCTGCACTTAGATCTTAATTTTTTTGCCTGCCTCATTACAGCTGGTGTTCGCGGCATTCTAAACTAAAGCGTAAGAGCAGCTCGGATGTGTCAAAAGCAGCTAGATGTGTGTTTCCATGTATCCCTGTGATTTTAGCCAACATGTGGTGACAAAATGTAATTTTTATGTGTTATTAGCCATTTTAATTGACGACATTCATTTGAGTCAGCGCTTTCAGTCAGCAATTTGTTTCTTTGAAGTAATCAGCATTGTCTCTCGCTCCATGATCACTTGGATTACTACTACACTACAGCTGGGAAATAAAGTTACACTTACAGCTTCAGTATTAACACTCATCACAGCTGAGATATACAACAGACTGAGTAATAGCACATACTCAAAGTGCTTACATACCGCAGTTTCCACGTTGGGAGCAGATGTAAACATTCAACATGGCGAAGGAGAGAAACAAACTGGCAACCATGAACTACCCAGGGTGGACCCTGCTTGGACAGCTATTTTTTTCACAGATAAAATAGAATGTATTGACCAAAATACCATTATCTTCAACAAGCTGACTAACACATGAGGCTGAATCCAGCTTCTTGTTCACCAGCTTCTTATTCACACTACAGATTTGATTTACTGTTTATCTCTGCTTGGAAGTCCTGACAGACGCAGGTAATCACACACAATCAATCTCTCTCTCTGTCATGTTCTCTGTTGTCTTTTGTTTTTGTGCTTTTATGTTGAAGTTTCCTGTTTAGTTCCTGTTTCTTGTTTGGTTTTGGTAGTCCTTTGTAGTTGTCATGTTCTCTGTTGTCTTTTGTTTTGTGCTTTTATGTTGAAGTTTCCTGTTCAGTTCCTGTTTCCTGTTTGGTTTTTGTAGTCCTTTTGTAGTTCTGTTTTTTGATTGGTTTTCTCATGCCCTGATTGTTTCCCCAGGTGTTTCTAGTTTTCCCTTGTGTATTTAAGCCCTTGTTTCCGTCCTGTCCAGTTGTCTGTTATTTCATGTTTTTGTTTTGCACTACTTCCCCTGTGGATTTTGTTATTCTTAGTGTTCTGTTTTTTTGGCTTCAATAAATGCTGCACATAGATCCTCTCCCGTTTCTGATCGTTACACTCTCTCTCACACACTCTATCAAACAAACAGACAAACAAGCAAACACACACACAAACTTGTTTCTCCAATACTGCAATGAACAAGGCTTGGCGTTGGATGTTCGATATTCACCGCTCAAGCAGCCCTTATTTCTAATATGATGTTTTTGAATTAGTAACAGAGGCTTGTGCACATGTTTTTAACTAGCAAGATCCTTAGCATGAGAAAGTAGTCTATAGCCCTAAATCAGCACAGCTGTGATTATCTGTGGCCTCATGCTTGCGGCCAGTTCACAGTCCTGTTTATGTAGGACCCATGATCATACAGTATTGATTTAATGTAGTCCAAACCTACATTTCCAGCAAAACAATTTCACAAAAAAAATGTTTTACATAATAGTGTACTGTAATAGGTAATGTCGATAGCTAACGTGATGAGCTGCACATTTGGCTGCTTAGATATCTGTTTAAACTTGACAGGAAATTACTTCAATTAAATCCACTTAAAACCACCTTAATATAAATATAATTACAGAATCGCCTTTTGTTACTGAATTACAACTTCCATGTATGACAACTAGCCTCGATCTCTTTTATATATTTGTAAAAAGAAGCATTTTTTCCTTATGCAATTGTCACATTTATGGATTAACATGTTCCTCAACTTGAAAGTGATAAGGTAGGCAGGTAGTTAAATAAAACGAGAGGTAGAGAAAGTGCTGAAATAAAATTACCAAAATAATATATCTTACCACATTTTTCACATAATAGAATGAAAAAGAAACTCCAAAAGGAAGCACAAAAGAAATTCATTGGCACTGAAAATGTAATTATATCTGAATAGTCTGAGTCAGCGTTTGTCAATAGAGGCTGTAAGATAATGTGCTGCTGCTGAGAGTGATCATTGCCCAGGAAATTTCACCCTACTTGACTCTTCTGAAAGGAATCCGTCTAGTCGTTGTGAATTTCTTAGCATGAACCACAAAGGCACATAACCTATAAATCCCTCCATTTTTGTACCTTCTTTGAAAATTGTGGAACACTGGTTGTGCTGCAAATTCCTAATTCTGTACTATGTAATTAAAACCTGACTTTCAAGAAAAAATTGATTTGTCCTAAAACACTTGGATTAATGTATTTCAGTGTAATAGAATATGTGTGCTTGTTTACCCAAGAGCTATAACAAATATATAGAATGGTAGTCAAAATTTATTTTGGAGGGTAGAATTCCCAAAACATATTCTATTTTAGAGGGATATTCCAGGTTCAATACAATTTAAGCTCAATCGACAGTAATTGTGGCATGATTCTGAATACCACAAAAATACTTTTGACTTCCTCTCTCCTTTTCTTGAAAAAAAAGCAAACATCTAGGTTACAGTGCACTAACAATGTAATTGAACAGGGCTAATCCATAAACATTAAAATATATGTTACAAACGTTATAATATTCAAAATTATAACCACAATACATAAACTAGATGCATATTAACATGATTTTAGTGTGATAAAATTGGCAGTTGGCACAAAACGGCAGGGATCCATCAGTTTTAATTTTCCATGACTGAAGAGAGGTTTTCCTCGACTCACTTACTGAATGAGGATGGCTGGCATCTGCATGGATAAGTTAAAAGTTCACGCAGCCTTGAGTTGCTCACTGGTGTCTGCAAATCACGTAGCTTTGTTTTCCCCTGACCATGGTGCTGAATCTTACATATCTCGAGGGCTTGTGCACAGAGCAATCGGTTTAGCAAATGAAAAATACTTTTTAGAGTTTATGCTCGCAGCCTAGCTCAAATTGCTACTTCAATTGATTTCAAGAGACCAAATAACACCTCTTTTCAGCAAATATCAAGGAACAATGTTTTCAAGCACAATAACAAAGGAAAATGGGCTATGGAATCAAAAGTTTGACAGATTATTAGTGTCCAACATATCAAAAGTAGTGAATGTCAGTGCTGCCTAATGATATTTACTTCAAAGTTTGTTTTCTTTGAATCAATATCAAGGGAATAGTTAATCCAAAAATGAATTAATTATTCATTATGTACTCAACCTCATGTTTTTCCAAACCTGTATATTTAAAGAATATTTACACAGTTCTTTTCCATGCAACGTCAGTTTACAGTGACCATTTCAAGCATAATCAAATGTAACAGAGGCACAAAAAAAAGCTAAATTTCAAACTAAAAGTCTGCGACTTCTAGTGGCCGCTAGGGAAAATGTCCAAAATATTACAAGAAGAACGTTTCAATACATGTCCAAACTGGGTATATTCTTGCATACCAAACAGAACGGACCGGCAGATTTGATTTATGACACATTATATATACAAGTGTTCTGCGAGCATATGGTTCCTTCAGCAGGCCCATAACGTTGAAGCCGAAAGTGCATTTCAGGGTGGTGACTTAAGTGCCACTGCCTTTGGACCATTTTCTGGCAGGGCTGCGGGAGTCCTTCCCTCAATGACACTGGCAGTCGTCCACCACACTTCAATAATTCACATTCACATTGCACTTCAGACATCGCCTTTTCATTTCGGAAGATTAAATTAATTATGTTTAAAAGCAGGAGGGGTTTGGAGGACTCAAGAGAAGAGGTTCTTTGGAGCTAAAATGGCCTTGAAATTAATGAGGGAAAGTTAGAGAAGTGAAAAAGTTCTGGTTGCAGCACGAAGGTGTACAAGAGGAAGAGGAAAGAGAGGGATGTAGGTGACACTTTCCACAAATAGGTTATAAAAAGGTGCTGAAACTCTATATGTATATTATTTTTTTTTTTCCAGCAAAAGGAGGTGCTAAGCCTTTGGAAAATGTTGGTTGTCAGCTTCAGTGGCTCAAGTAAATGTTATATCAGCTGTTTATTTTTTTATTTTAAAAAAATTTTATTTCATTTTTTATTTATGTATGAGGTTTGTCAATTTTGCAACCACAAAAATTTGAGAAATGTTTTTTTTTTTTTTACAGTTTAAAACAGAGTTTTGTAACTGTGTTATTTTCTATCAATAAATATTAAATAAAGTTCACTTTATAAATTTAATAAATGAGAAACACAAAACAATAAACAAAAATGAGAAAATGTAAATGAATAAATGCAAAAGAAAATAATAATAAAAAAAAATTACAAAATACAAATAAATATGCAAATAAATAATATATCAAATAATATAAAATAAATACAAATAAAACAAAACAACTAATATAAACATAGTAAAACAATGTTTTATTTATAAATGAAAATAAATAAAAATACACACAGGAAAATTTTAATAAATAAATACAGAAGCAATGAATATACAAAATAATGCACTAAAATAGAAAATAAATAAATAAACAACAGAATACAGAAAATACACTAATAACAAATCCAATAATAAAATAAACAGTAATAAATATATAAATAATATAAAACTATGTCAGAATTGGTAACAGGGTTACAAATAAAATGTTGTAGATAAATCCTAAATTAAGCTACTACTCAGTAGGGGCTTGCTAGTTTGGGATCATATGATCGTTTGAAGTTACTAATAAACTTATATTTGCCATAAATGCAAGAAATATAAAGTGTTTGTAGTGATATCAATTATTCTTACAATAACGTTAGGAACAGTTTGGAATCTGTGTTGAAATTTGATCGCTGAAATTTGAAGTGGAAACAATCATCTGCAATTGCTGAAAAACAGGTAGAAGAAGAGGACAAACACAAACAGACAACAAGACAACACCTCCATTAAACCTAAAGCACTGGTGCAGGATAATTAATTATTCAGTAGCTGTTCAGGCATTCAGTTGAATCTTGGGATGTTTTGGTGCTATTTGGACTAATTTCAAAAATTGTTCATGCTATAGAGTCATCTTTAATTATCCTTAGTTGATCGTAAACCAGTAGATGGTAATTTATGTTTGATTGGGGTGAATTGTCATGAATATGAGCGATCGTTTGTGAAATTGCATTGATTACAGTCAGTTCAGTTAGGTGAATTCCTTCGGCCTTGTTTCTGTCACGATTCAGAACTAGGGGTGAAGGAGTACCCTTTTAAAACAAAACAGATTGATCTTTGTTTGACACTCTTCACTCTGGAATACCTAAAAGCTAAGTCAAAAAAATTAAGGATCTTATGGAAATTGATCCACATGGTTCAATTGTGTAGCGTAATGCGGTAAGTTCCTTCAATTTAGTTGGGACTGTTTTTGGTCCACACTCTCATGGCATATCACAGACAAATATCTTAGTCTTTCTGAATGCTCTATGAATTCATGGTGGCTTGTCAACGAAAAGTATAAGGAGTCAAAGTAGTAAAGCACAAGATGGCGCTGTGGAGCTCTTCAGTTTTTTGTTTTTGTTTTTGTTTGTATGTCCAGTGTTTAGTAATATTTTTCCAGTCAGCAGCATATACCAGACAACCTTTTCCTGGTTTTGAATATTCCTAAATTTAGCTGGACATTTTAGTCGAAGGCGCAGCTGTATTGTTTAAACGCACTACGAGACACAGGCGAGGGAGACGAGCCGGTGCGCTGGTGAATCTCCGTCGGCACGGCTATCGAACAGCGCTGCCAGGGATTCATCTAGCGAATCTGCTCTCTTCTTAACAAAAAGGATGAACTACATCTCCTCACACATACATACAAGGACTTTTCAAACTCTTTTCAAGACTCTTGTCTTGTGCTTCACAGAAACCTGGCTAAGTGAAGCCATTCCAGACAGCGCGTTACATCTGCCGGGCTTTCAGCTGTTCAGAGCGAATCGCATCGCAGAGTTAACGGGGAAAACGAAATGCGGAGGAACATGCTTTAACATCAATGAAAGTTGGTGTACAGATGTAACAATGTTAAAGAGGATGTGCTGTCCTAATTTGGAAGTGCTCTTTATTAAATGTAAGCCTTTCTACTCGCCAGGGGAGTTTTCTTCATTTAATCTGGTGAGTGTGCATATCGCACCAAACGAGTGTGTGAACACAGTGCTGCAACAGCTGGCTGATCAGATCACAAAGATTAATAAAGCAAATCTCACATGTGAACTGCCCAAATACAAGCAGCACATTACATGCCCCACCAGAGACAGAAATATACTGGAACATTGCGACACAACAATAAAGGATGCATGTCGCACTGTCCCTAGCGCAGCTTTGGGACTCTTTGATCACTGTCTGGTTCATCTTCTTCCAACCTACAGGCAGAAATCAAAATCAGCCAAGCCAGTAGTAAGGACTGTACAGAGATGGACCTATGAAGCAGGGTGGGAACAACAAGCTTTCTCCTATTGCAGGTATTGGAGTGTTTTTGAGGCTGCAGCCACAGACCTGGACAAGCTCAAAGAGACTGTTACATCATATATCAGTTTGTGTGAGGATTTGCGCATTCCTACTAGGACTTATTTACCACTCAATAATGATACACCATGGTTTACAGGAAAACTCAGACAGCTTCGTCATACCAAAGAGGATGCTTACATGGTGGGGATAAAGTATTGTACAATCAGGCTAGAAACACACTGAATAGGGAAATCAGAGTGGCTAAAAGAAGTTATTCTGAGAAGCTGGAAAACAAGTTATCAGCTAACAACCCTGCAACAGTGTGGAGAGGCCTGAAACAACTCACAAATTATAGGACTCCTATCCCCAACCCTGTGGTGGACCAACAACTGGCTGAAGACCTGAATGTGTTCTACTGCAGATTCGAAAGGCTAAATCTCACACCCACTCTGACCTTCAATTCACACAAACACCAACACCTCCTGCAACCCCCCTCCTGCCCCTACTGCTACTCAACCTGCTCTTAAGATCTGTGAAGATGATGTGTGCCAGGTTTTTCTGAAACAATAGACGAGGAAGGCTTCAGGCCGAGATGGCATCTCACCAGCTTGTCTTCAATCCTGTGCTAACCAGCTGGCCCCCAACTTCACACAGATCTTCAACAGATCACTGGAGCAGTGTGAAGTACCATGCTACATCAAACAATCAATCATTATCCCTGTCCAAAAAAAAAAAACAATATCACAGGACTTAATGACTACAGACTTGTTGGCCTGATGTCTGTGGTCATGAAATAATTTGAGAGACTGGTGTTTGCCCACCTGAAGAACATCACAGGACCCTTACTAGAAATTTGCTTATCGAGCAAACAGTTCTGTGGATGATACAGTTGTCACGGGTGACAAAAACAGGTTTGAACTGATTAGCGCTAATATACTGCAGGTGTGAGAGAGAGAGGAGCGGCACTCACACAGGCTCCCTGCTTCACAAGCCCAATATAAAAGGTGGTTCAAATGGTGCTCAGGGCGCGTTCAAAGAGGTTCGTTGAGGTGGATTAAAGCTAGTGGTCACAGAGCAGTGTTGGACATAAGCTTCCTTGGAAAATTGTCTGGGTGTAGAAGCCGCCCATTGAAGCCGCTGGATCAGAGTTATCGCCTGTGGGAAATCTGCTGGACTGAGTTATCGATTGAGTCTACGCTGTGAAGAGAGAGAGAAAGATAAGTGAATTGATTTTATCTTTATGAACATTCAAACGGCTGGAAGAGGATGCAGTGAATGTGAATCTGACTGTTGGAGAAGCTATGTGTTTCAGAGTGTGTTGAGGAGGAACTGAAGATTAAAATATCCTCCACGTGAGTGTAACAAACGGATTGAGGTCTCTGATCAGCCCTATCGTGTGGGTGAATTGCAGTGCTTTTGCCTTATTGATACACATTGATTCATGGTTGTGGATTTGAAGTGAACGCGAGTGTGGTGTGCTTTTGCTGAGAAGTAGCTCAATCCATGTTTACACGGTTGTGGAACATTGTTATTATATCTGCTCTCCATTAGAAGCCCAGAGTGATGCAGCCGAGCTGAAAAGTACTTTATACTGTGACGAATCCTTACCTGTTCCACTTACTGTCTGAGTCTGGAAGTATGCAGCATTGCTGTGAAGTAAGCTTTTAAACCACTGTCTCACTAACGTGAACCGAAGAAAGTACTTTGTACTGTGAAGAATTCTTACCTGTTTCACTTACTGTCTGAGTCTGGAAGTATGCAGCATCGCTGTGAAGTAAGCTTTTAAACCACTGTCTCACTAACGTGAACCGATGAAAGTACTTTGTACTGTGAAGAATTCTTACCTGTTTCACTTACTGTCTGAGTCTGGAAGTATGCAGCATCGCTGGTGAAGTAAGCTTTTAAATCACTGTCTCACTAACGTGAACCGAAGAAAGTACTTTATACTGTGACGAATCCTTACCTGTTCCACTTACTGTCTGAGTCTGGAAGTATGCAGCATTGCTGTGAAGTAAGCTTTTAAACCACTGTCTCACTAACGTGAACCGAAGAAAGTACTTTATACTGTGAAGAATCCTTACCTGTTCCACTTACTGTCTGAGTCTGGAAGTATGCAGCATCGCTGGTGAAGTAAGCTTTTAAACCACTGTCTCACTAACGTGAACCGAAGAAAGTACTTTATACTGTGACGAATCCTTATCTGTTTCACTTACTGTCTGAGTCCCGAAGTGTGCAGCTATCGCTGGAAGAAGAGTGCTTACCTGTCTACTTACCTTCTGAACCCCGAAGCTTAAGAGTATTATTGGTTGCCCCCCCCTTACATTTACAGAGTGAGGAAAAAGGCTATAAAAATCACTCTGGACCCCACTCACCCTGCCCATTACCTTTTTGAACTGTTGCCTTCTGGCCGATGCTTCAGAGCTCTGAGCACCAGAACCGTTTGGCATAGGAACAGTTTTATCCCTCAGGCTATCCATCTCGTGAACAGTTAAAATTGCCACTTATGTGGTTGAGGTTAAGGATAATGGCTATGTTTTCGGTCCATAAGCCAGTGCCGGGTCAGTCACTGTTTTGCCTGGCACCTGTGTTCCTGTCATTGATCGAGACAAGATGTGTATGAATTGTCTTTATGGCCTTGGGTGGATTTTGCTTGAAGTATGCTGTGAGTAGCTTCAGTAGTTCTGGTGAGTCTTCTGCAGGTGGCTTATCTTGTTCATCTGCAAGCTAAATTCTGGTTGTCTGACTTTCTGCACAGTGTTGAAATGGCTTTCATCTTCGGATGCCTTTAAATGTCCATCTGGGTGCCCATGTTGTCCTTTCTCTAAGATTGCTTGAAGGATGTGGTCTGTTCCATGGTTTCTCCCAGTGATTGGACATCCATCTGGGTCTGGTGCTGATGTGGGGGTCACACTCTTTGTCGCCATAGTGTTTACTCTGCTCTATGCTGAAGATCCTGGCTTTGCTGTAAAGCCACTTAACTTCTAATGCCAGCCTTTGGTTTTGAGAGGTAAGGCTTGAGACTGACAAAGCCTTGGAGGCCTTTCTTAATGCAATTCTTTGTTTAACATAAGCCTTATGTGCTTTGTCATGCAGTTGTTGAGCTGTCATTGTGCGAGGACAGTCTGTGCTCCTAGATGGTAGCTACCCAGATGATGCAAGTTTTGGAGGAAGGTGGTTTTGAAGATGATTTCCTCTTCCATCTCAGGTTCATTCTGGGACTTGAAGTAGGCTTACCATAGTCAATGGTAGTAGGCTTGTCTGGTAAAGAGTGAGTAGTTACATAAAGGTACACTATAGTTGGGGGCCTTAAGCACATAAATAGTCATTTCGCGCAAATTCATCTAAAAGCGCCAAATTTGGCACAGATGGATTTAGCCGCCATCTTGGCCCCGAGGGTCGCTGGCTCCGGCGCCCTAGCTAAATAATTTCGGTATGACCTGAGCTACATCTGTGCCAAATTTGGTGCTTTTAGATGAATTTGCGCAAAAATGTGCTTAAGGCCCCCAACTACTAGGGAGAACACAAAATTTGTTTAATGTTTTGACATTTCAAGATGACACATATTGATGACAAATATTTTCACCAGAATTATCGGTGGTTCAACAGGCTTGGTCTCTATACTGTAAAGAGTAAGGAGAGAAAAGTCAGAGGGAGACAGATAATAAAAAATGAAATGGAAAATAATTAAAGACTAAATGATACAAATCCACAAATAAATGTTCTATTATTATGCTTAATGGCAATATCAGGGATTCTGATTGAGGCTTGGTGCTCATTGACCGTGATTGTGTACAGAAGAATTTTATTGGAGGGATTTTGTCAATTTAAAATTCAACAATGGGGGAGTGGATAAGACTCTGTGGCGCCTGGAGATTGATTTGATACTGCTCTGGTGGGGGTCCCTCAACATGAGACAGATTACCTCAATGCCACATAAAAGGGAAAAAGTTAAATAAAATAAAACAGCCAGTAAGTATTTTAAATAAGGTGGAATTGATGGGTGGTAAGTAATAATATGAATGAGAGACAGCAGTAAGTTTTCTGTAAATTAGTTATGCCTTATGCATTAGATGAGTGATAAAAGAAGCAATGGGAAAAACATAATAATTTTAATTGACTCACCAATTCAACTTAATTTACATTTAACTCAGTTGTTACTTGAGAAACAATATTTTTGTAAGATGAGGTAATGGAGAGAGAGAAAAATTTAATAAAATGCATAATGAGAGGGAGAGCAACGATGTGTTCAAAGTTTGAGAAGTTAAAGGGATAAATGGCATCCAGTTTTTTCAAAAACAAGCTGTATTTTAACTGTAACAGGCCACAGGATGCTAACAAATAGCTTTTGATTCTATGGTTTAGTATAGGGTTTCAATGCAAGACTGTTAACTTAAAAGCTTAACTATGCTGTACTTTGTTGACAATATGGCGCTGGCAGGTTGCGCATGCATGATGAGTCGCCCCACCCTGGAAGAGCCTCCTAGGACTTCCAGTGTTGTCATAGCAACCAACACCAATAATATTGATTTATGAGCTTTCTTTCAGCTCATTGTAACTCAATGTGGTGCCTGCAATTTCAATGTATTTAAGGCAAAAATTTTGCAGCGTAGTATTTATCACTATATTTCATTTAAAGAGCAATTCTTAAGCAATGCAAGTTACAGGTAACTCACTTAATTGTTTTATGCAGTGGCGCTTATACGTACGACTCATTCGGAGCAAGATTAATCTATATATAAGTGGCAGGTTCACTGCGACTGTTAAACAACAACATAATTTTATCAGATTTTCGTGCCAGTTTCTGGTTACACAGCAGGGTCTATCCACTGAAGGTACACAGATTTACTGCAAATCTCTAGCATGAACAAGCATTTACACTCCTGTTCAAAATTACACTTGGACAATGATACACATTGTAAGTGTTTTAAAAGAGACAGAATTGCACTGGGAAATGGCTGAAGTATGGAAACAAAGGAAATTATGGTGACATTTGTCTATATTACTGTATTGCAAGGTATTTTATGAGTTAAGTTTTTCTTGTTAAACTCAGCTTCGTCAGTAGGGGCACCCTAAGCTTTACACTAGACTGGGCATCCATAGCAGATGCTGATAGAGCGGAAGTAGCATTATGTACGTGATGAGTGAGTTCAAGTGTACACGCTACAGAGAGCACTCCTGATCTCACCTGCATTTTTCATATCTCTTACAGGTGAGCTGACAGTAATTAATACTCTAATAATGCACAACAGTATTCTGTTTCTGTAGAGCTTTAACTTGAACCAGAGACATTAAGAAATGTTGAATTTGACCGTGATTAAGAGTGTGTCTCAATGTTGAATTTGACCGTGATTAAGAGTGTGTGAAGACTGCCATCCGCTCACACCTGAAATGGCGTATGTAAATCTGAATAACTCCAGTAAAAGCTAGTAACTTTCTGTGTGAGCTTAAGTGAGAGAAATAAGTACTTAGAAACACATATGGTTGAGACATACATTTGGGAATAAAATGTGTGATGAATGACGGATGATGTTTTAAGAACATGGATTATCCGTGTAAGAAGTCCGAACAGGTCAATCTTGGAAGCATGTGTTAATAGGCCTATGATCACCCCACTAACATATTAGTACATAGCTAGTGTCATTCCTTCAGCCATTAAGTTTAAAAAGAACCTTTCATGGTGTATTGTTAGCCCAAGATTATTTCAGACTCTGTGTTAAAATGTTTTTATAATTTTTTCGGTGAGAAAAATATGAGAGAAACACAGTAATGGATGTTGGGTTAAATAAGTTAGTGGGATAAAGTCAGTTCATAAGCATAATTCATAGAGAGTTTAAAACTGTGATTAAAACGAAGGAAAAAGGCAGTGATAAAAAAAGAGTTATAAGATAAGTTCATATAATAATCAATGCTGGAGTAATGTGGATGTATTGTTATTTTCATGGTTATGCATTTAGAGTTTATGTATTACTCATCTGTATTCATGTTAAAGGAATATAATGTGATACTATGTTATTTGCCATACCTATATGCCATGAAAGAGTGAGTACTGAATATGTTTAGGATAATTTTGTTATAATGTTTATGGGTTTAGAGAAGGTAACCTGTGTCAAGAGTAATGTGCCCTGTGCTATGTATATGGGTAGAAGTTTGCTGTACTATTGTTTAGAGTACTTGGTTAAGAAAAAAACCCTGATAGAGCATAAGTAGCATTCATTATGTGACGAGTGAGTTTAAGTTTACATGCTAAGGAGAGCGCTCCTGATCTAACTTGTATTTTCATATTTCTTACAGAAATAAATGTGTTGCACCAAGAGTGGACGTCATCATTCTTAAATGTGTAACATGAACATCACTACTCCAGTGATTAAAACACAGACAGTTAAGATAGACTAGTTGAATGCACTGGAACATCGCAACGTCATCAATCTAGCTCTAAAATAAGGCCAAATAGGAAGAGGTAGAGGAACATCGCTCATTTCTTTACCCTTACCGCACTGCAAAGAGAATACTCCTCCTGGCAGGGGGACATTTTTATCTAATTTCTTGGAGTTTTTCACTTTAACTGGAACTTTATTCCATAAGTTGTGACTGGGTTCGTTTCATCAGAGAAACAAATTCTATTCCTGTGCTCTTTTCATGAGCGCTGAAGTCAGCGTTAGATTCATTCATAACATAGAGCTAAATACAAGCTCTTGCTTTTCTGTTGTCATGACAACAATCCAGCGCAATACATTCATCACAGTCACAACACTTTAGACTAGTTTCATGTGTTTCTGACATGTTATCTGGATTCAAAGAAAAGAATGATTGTGTGTATATAAAAAGACAACAAAAATTTTCAAAATGCAAGTTACCTGAATAAAAGTCATAATTGTTAATTCATTGGTTTACAGCATGGATATTAAATTACACCTTATTAGAAACATAATTGTCAGGGTTATTGTGATATGTGTCCTGATATGTGTATATATTTGAAAAGTTCATTTTGTACATTTGAATTTACGAGCAGAGCATTAGATTTGTGTCCTGCAAAAAAGATAATACAAAGGTCAAAGACTGTCTGCAATAGGCTGAGAGAGGCTGGAGTGAGGGCTTGTAGGCCTGTTGTAAGGCAGGTCCTTACCAGACATCACTGGAAACAATGTCGCCTATGGGCACAAACCCACCTTCGCTGGACCAGACAGGACTGGCAAAAAGTTATCTTTACTGACGAGTTGTGGTTTTGTCTCAACAGGGGTGATGGTTAGACTCGTGTTTATCGTCGAAGGAATGAGCGTTACACCGAGGCCTGTACTCTGGAGCGGGATCGATTTGTAGGTGGACTGTCTATCATTGTCTGGAGCGGTGTGTCACAGTATCATCAGACTGAGCTTGTGCAATCTCAATGCTGTGTGTTACAGTGAAGACATCCTCCTCCCTCATGTGGTACCCTTCCTGCAGGCTCATCCTGACATGACCCTCCAGCATGACAATGCCACCAGCCATACTGTTCGTTCTGTGCATGATTTCCTGCAAGACTGGAAGTCAGTGTTCTACCATGGCCAGCGAATAGTCCGGATCTCAATCCCCCCAGATCTTAACACCCCCCCACCCCCCCACACCCCAGGGACATATTATTCCGTTTCTGTTAGTCACATGTCTGTGAAACTTGTTCAGTTTATGTTTCATTTGTTGAATCTTTTTATGTTCATACAAATATTTACACATGTTAAGTTTGCTGAAAATAAATGCAGTTTTAAGTGAGAGGAGTTTGGTAAAAAAAGGTTAGGGAGGGTTACTGAGTAGCTCTAAATGCACTTCAATCCATCTTATTGCCTTGTTGTGGTATAAATTGGGTCTTTTCAAAAACAGATGCTTGGTTCAGATTATATAAATTAATCTGTTCTAAGCCAGTGGAGACCAGCATTAGCATTAATTCATTTAAGACAAACCTTTGCTCAGAAGTTACATTAAATGTATTGCGTTACTCATTAAAATGCTCGCACTGTTGCTACAGTATGCATCTACAGTAAGTCTGAAGCCTCTGACAACCTAATGATTGCATTTATGCCTTCTAGTCGCAAACACAAGCTATTTGACCTTGTCATGTCCTTGTTTTGCCAGATCTATTTTAATATGACCAAAACAAACAGTAAAAACAATGTTCCTGAGCTAAGATAAATCAGCCTAGGTTAAGCTATTGGAGTGATTTAGTGGTTACCGGGATGATATAAGACTAGGATGCATGAGGCGGTAAAAGTGGGCACACATGGCTGATAACGCTCCGCAGGAACAAGTGGAAAATGCTGAAGGCTCGAGCATTAATCATGCATGGATTAGTTAATCAATCATTCTGCAGCCATATCACCCTGTAGCTCCAGACCGGTTGCCCACCAAGCTAAGCAGTGTTGAGCCTGCCCTGTACCTGGATGGGAGACCTGGGGAAAACTAAGGTTGCTGCTGAAAGAGGTATTAGGGAGGCCAGCAGGGGGTGCTCACCCTGCGTTCTGTGTGGGTGCTAATGCCCCAGTATAGTAAAGGGGACACTATTCTGTAAAAAGGCAGCATCCTTCGGATGAGATGTTAAACTCTGACTCTCTGTGGTCATTTAAAATCCCAGGACAATTCCTGTAAAGAGTAGGGGTATAACCTTGCTGTCCTGGCCAAATTCCCCCCATTAGCCCTTCTCAATCATGGCCTCCTAATACTCCCCATCCATTAATTGGCTCTATAAATCTACTCTTTCCTCTCCACCAATAGCTGGTGTGTGGTGAGAATACTGGCGCTTTATGGCTGCCGTTGCATCATCCAGGTGGATGCTGCACACTGGTTGTGGTTGAGGAGAGTCCCCTGTTCACTGTGTAAAGCGCTTTGAGTGTAGTGTTAGAAAAAGCGCTATATAAATGTAACATACATTTCATTCATTCATTCCATATGGGCGGAGAAGCAATATTGAAATGAAAAGCATAGCCAATATCTGACAACACAAACTACATATTTTTCACAAGACAACATAACTTATTCATTTGTTTAAAACAATCATTGATTATTTAATAGCTTTCTTAAATTCCTCGATTGGTTTAGTTTTAATTTAAGGTTGTGGTTACATTTGTATCATTTTATAAACTTTTACCATGGTAAATGTCAGACATCCTCAAAATTAAAGTTATCCTGATATGTTTAAATGTACAGATTAATAATTAAATAATAATGATATGTATAATAATAGAAAAACAACATATGTTACTTACGTATATGTATGCTTACACATACAAGGGCTTTGTCTTGGTGACAGGAGCTTCCGGTGCACAACAACACATTGTAGCAACTAGACAGAGATAATAATAATTAAAAAAAAATTACTATTAAAAAAATTAAATAAACACAAATTTTATAAAAATATAAACTGAATAGAAAATAAAATATATAAAGAATGCACAATAAGACATATTATATATACACTCACCTAAAGGATTATTAGGAACACCTGTTAAATTTCTCATTAATGCAATTATCTAATCAACCAATCACATGGCAGTTGCTTCAATGCATTTAGGGGTGTGGTCCTGGTCAAGACAATCTCCTGAACTCCAAACTGAATGTCAGAATGGGAAAGAAAGGTGATTTAAGCAATTTTGAGCGTGGCATGGTTGTTGGTGCCAGACGGGCCGGTCTGAGTATTTCACAATCTGCTCAGTTACTGGGATTTTCACGCACGACCATTTCTAGGGTTTACAAAGAATGGTGTGAAAAGGGAAAAACATCCAGTATGCAGCAGTCCTGTGGGCGAAAATGCCTTGTTGATGCAAGAGGTCAGAGGAGAATGGGCCGACTGATTCAAGCTGATAGAAGAGTAACTTTGACTGAAATAACCACTTGTTACAACCGAGGTATGCAGTAAAGCATTTGTGAAGCCACAACACGCACAACCTTTAGGCGGATGGGCTACAACAGCAGAAGACCCCACTGGGTACCACTCATCTCCACTACAAATAGGAAAAAGGCTACAATTTGCAAGAGCTCACCAAAATTGGACAGTTGAAGACTGGAAAAATGTTGCCTGGTCTGATGAGTCTCGATTTCTGTTGAGACATTCAGATGGTAGAGTCAGAATTTGGCGTAAACAGAATGAGAACATGGATCCATCATGACTTGTTACCACTGTGCAGGCTGGTGGTGGTGATGTAATGGTGTGGGGATGTTTTCTTGGCACACTTTAGGCCCCTTAGTGCCAATTGGGCATTGTTTAAATGCCACGGCCTACCTGAGCATTGTTTCTGACCATGTCCATCCCTTTATGGCCACCATGTACCCATCCTCTGATGGCTACTTCCAGCAGGATAATGCACCATGTCACAAAGCTCGAATCATTTCAAATTGGTTTCTTGAACATGACAATGAGTTCACTGTACTAAAATGGCCCCCACAGTCACCAGATCTCAACCCAATAGAGCATCTTTGGGATGTGGTAGAACGGGAGCTTCGTGCCCTGGATGTGCATCCCACAAATCTCCATCAACTGCAAGATGCTATCCTATCAATATGGGCCAACATTTCTAAAGAATGCTTTCAGCACCTTGTTGAATCAATGTCACGTAGAATTAAGGCAGTTCTGAAGGCGAAAGGGGGTCAAACACAGTATTAGTATGGTGTTCCTAATAATCCTTTAGGTGAGTGTATATATATATATAGTATATTATATATTTTTTTTTTCAGTTTTTTTATGCTAAACATCTTACAGGTTTTGCAAGAGTTATGTAAACTTATGATGACATCTGTATTCAACTTTATAGTAGAGTATTCAGACTCATAAATGCCCCAGCCTGCATTAAAAGGAAACCCTGGTAATCTGTTGTGGCAGGGCGGAGGGTGGGGCCGGGTTGTGATTATACACACATGGTCCCTTATCAGGCTAATTAAGCCTCCGAGAGGGATAAAGGCCGATGGCAGACAGTGGTGCGACAAGAGAGAGATCATTTACGGACATGTCCGTCATGTGTGTGTTTGTCTTTGTTTAAGTTAAGTTATATTGACAAGCCGGTTCTCGCCTCCTCCTTTCCATTAAACTACATTACACCTGTCTTGGACACAGGGGACAGATATGGATTACAGGTTTGGCCCACTCTTGATATTTGGCAGAATTATCCTACAGTTATGCATCAAATTCTTCACATACCTTACACAGACAAATTACAATTTAGACTTGATTTGTGTGGACTAATTTAACAACAAAAGTTTGATTAATGTTAACGGACTGTACAAACTCAGTTGAGTTTACAATTTTACAGACGAACCAAAGTTAGAAAAGAAAGTTTCTCTTCAACCGAGACCGATTTGACCGATTTGAATGAAAATGAGGGATGTTTAATGCGGACAAGAAGGATCTGTATAATTATGTATCTAATAGCACATCTGGTGACTATACAGGCTCCTGCAAATTACTGATAAATGATCAGGCAATTTCCCCAAATGATCCATCCATCAAAACTGACAGCTAAGATATCATCTAAATTATGAATAGATTTGGGGTAATGACTTTGGATGGGAATGACATGTAAAACTCATCTTCTACTTCTGTGAATAGATATAGTGGAGAACAGGGCTAGTTGTCACTCAGGGAATTTATCACAAAGGTTATAACTCAGACCACTTCCGAACTAATCCGTTTTCCTTTGAAAACAAAATTTTTAGTTTGCTAAAGTTATCGCTTTCCAGAGTATACGAACATGGTAAGCACTTCGCTCCGTTTTTGGCTGAGGAAAACGCTGCCCCAGTGTGGATGAAAGTCGTAAAAATAGTGAAGTGAATGTGTTTGCAAACGCAGATATGTTAGTATAGTTAACCTTGTTCTCGGGACAAGTGTATGTTTCACAAATGTCAGGTCTGGAGCTTTTCATGTGATTGAAATGTGACAAACTTATTCAATTTAATTAATTATACATTACTTACACTGTGGTTTTATTACAATGTTTGTTGGCCTTAGCAATGCTTTGATATTTTTGTATGTTACCTTATAAATGTTTTGCTGTTTGGTGATTTAAAATTTGGACTTTTTACATTTAGCTAAAAAAAAAAAAAAAAAAAAACGCTATAAAATGTCAGGTTCCACTTTGATAACTCACCCTATAGAGTGTAATAACACATTGGGGCATGTTGTCACGAAAGGACAACATGTGTTCAATTCATTGTTTGTTTGGTTTTTTTTTTTTCGTTTTCTAGGCAATTACAGTTATTTCTGGATAATTCTTTGAAATTGAATTTAAAAAAGAAACTTACCCTGACAATATGAATTGCCTTAAAAAAATAAAACTGTTACAACTAGCCCTGACCTCCCCTATACAGTAAAAGAACAACCATTTCACAAATTACAGTCCGTTAAAGGCCACAATTTTCCATACAATAAATGGTTTTTAAAGGCATAAGCTATATTATCAAGGCCAAGAGTGGGGATTGAAAAATTAAAGGAAATGCTATTTGCCTGATGAACTGTAGCCTCCAATGCTTTTTATAGTCTTTTTGTGCTGTGATTCATAGCCTGAGAGTCTGTTAGTCACCAGTTTCTAGGTTTCATCTCAAGCCGTGCACCAATATGGAGCAAACTACGTTCTTATCAAAACAGTAATTATAAGTCCAACTGTGCTAAGTGATCATGACTCCTAGTGCTTTGGTGATCTAGTGTGGCTCAGAAATTGACACTTAATAAAAAAAAGAGGGGTTGGCCAGTGCATTATGGGACATGCTCTAAACAGAGACATGTTGAAAGTGCAACTGAACCCTTGGCTATCCCTGTTTTTTGCAGGGTGGTGGACAATAAATTTTAGGTCATTTCACTATGATGAAAGGATGTTGCATGGGTTGAGTAATTAGACACTGCGGCAGGGCCCCAGTCATGCGTATGTGTACCATATTTGTTTTTTTTTAAAGTTTAGGTCAAGATGGATGTCAAAACAAAAGACAATGGGTAGCAGGTCTGTTCAGAAAGGGTCGCAGAAAGCACAAAAAATAGTGCTTAACACAAATAATAAAATGGTACGACAAGACTGTATAGTTAGTTGCATATATTGTTGGATAGCAAAATAAATAACCTTATTGACTTTTATAAAAGAGAGATGGCTGTGTGTCTGATCAAACTATACAATATTTGGTGCAAATTTTTGTCACTTGGTTCAGTATGTTCATTCAGTTCACTGCTGATGATGCAGGCTGGCAGAGGCATGGTATTAACATTGTCATTTTACCAAGCTAGTCTCAGTTCTTCGTTTAGAGACAGCGGAGTTATCTAGATTTAATTGTTGCCAATTTTACCCAATCCTGGATTGCTCCGTTCTTGAAGATCATCTCAGAACTACACATCCACCTATACAGAGGAATAGAATAGTGTGAAATCAGAAAAAAAGGAAAAAAGAAAATACTTTTGAGATTTGCAAATTATCTGCGTGTGTATGTGCAGAAATAGACTTTGCAAGGACCATTTGGGAGTTCTGCTCTGAGCAGTAGAGAAGCTATAAATAAACAGAGCTGAGCTGAGCAACACACACACACACACACACAGAGATCTAGAGCAAGTGATTCAGATTCATCACAGCCACTATGTCTCCCACACGTCTAATGCTCAGAGTTCTCAATATCTCGCTGAGTGCTTTCCTGTATCTTCATCTCAGCACAGGACTGATAGAGAAGAGGAGTAAAAAATAAACACCAGCGCACATATCAGAGCTCTCAGTGGCAGCAAACTATCCTATCTGTTCACCTCGCCAATATTTAGCAGAAGAAACTGTTAGAAGTCGTATGTAGACTAACAGGGGTTATTAAGTATGCCACACCTGCAACTGCCAGGCCTTGATATAGTAAATCACTGCAGTAGTTGATACCACACTTTTAAGAGCAAGCAAATTAATTGTTTGCCTTCATGATACGAAATGGCATTTGGGGAAAGATTTAGACTATATAATTTTATTCCTATATATACAGCGTTATCTCATTCATATTTGTATGTACATTTAAATTTTTGGATATTCGGATACACTCTGAAGCATACAGTACGTAAAACATAAACGTACAATTTCAGAAATGTACAAATCAGTATGAATCCTGTGAAGGATTGGAATTGGGTCCAAACAGTCTTTAGAAATTCATCGAACTATTATAATGTCAAATTTCATAATTAATCTCATAATTACATTTATTATGAATACAATCAAACTATTAATTCTACGAATGTAATATTATAAGAACAATGAACGATTCATTAATATTTGTTTATGTAAAAAGTTTTATATTTCAGATGTTGTCGATATGTTAATTTAGTTATTTCTGTGTCTAATCAAATTTACAGAAATGTATGTATGCTAGAATCACAATGTATGTACGAAAGCCTATAAATACTAACAACATGTCAACATGTTGACTCATTTTAGCAATTTAGGACTTTTTAATGAACTTCTTCAACTTGATACAAATTGAATTAAGGCCCACCCACATAATCTGCTTAAACAGATTTTAATTTTAGTGTGATATTGGCTGACAGATGGAACAGCCATGAATTTCCTTCTAGTTTTACACTTACTATGGCCAGCTGTTGAGCCTGCTAGACCCAGATAGTGACTGCAATTAGCAAAAAAAAAAGAAAAGAAAAAAAAGCATGTCGAGCACCTATCGCACGCTTTTTGCAACATGATTTTTTATTTTATTTTTTCAAATATCTCACAAGGTGATGCTCAAAACCAGTATTAAGTGGTTTTGAATTCTACACAATGCTATTAAAGTTTAATCAAATTGTCTTTGTATTTTTGAGTAATACTAAATAATAAAGCGAATAAAGTGTGTGTGTGTGTGTGTGTGTGTGTGTGTGTGTGTGTGTGTGTGTGTGAGTTGCTCATCCATCATTGCAAAACTGCTGAAAAAACTCTACAACAAATAAATATATTTATCAAATAACTATTTGGAAATGTCCTGGTTCATTCTCAAAGTTGTCTCTCCCTCATCAGTGTCTGACTCTGATTCAAACATGTAGGGCTGAACACCACTATTTTGTGAATACACCCTTTATGAATACAGGCCTGTTTTTTTTAATAAAAAGTATTAAAAATAAATTAACTTGTATTTAAATGTATTTTGATTTCATAGTATGGTTTCAGTGTAATTTAGTAAGCAATTCCAAAAAGTTAGCCCACTGTACAAAACAAGTATTCGACTGAGAAGGGCCCAATCAGAACATGTTCTTGCAATTATCTTGAGACGTGTTTTTAACAATTAACATTTGAAATTCTTATTAAGTTGACATGGCGTCTAGAAATCTTGGCACTCCTGCACGAAATTTGGCATAAAGGTCAAAGACATCCATCTAGCATATATTTTTTTTATGCAAAACAATTGAAAAAAGCGTCAACACAAATATGTGTTCACTGAGAAATACCCTTAAAAACTTGACATGCTGTTAAAAACACAATGCTGGAAAAAAAAGCCAGCAAAGGCTGTAGCGATTGCTTACATTAAAAAAAAAAAAACGTACAGTCCAAAAATGCATTCTATCTGAATGGCTTCTTATAATCTTTCTTTATGAGTAAAGTCAGAGATTATTTAGCAAAGACGGGCCACTCTATTAAAATTATTGGGAAAAATAGGAAAGCCTAACATTCACCAGTTGTAGAAAAGGAACCTTTCATGTAAAATATTCAATCTTTTAGATACAGACTGTAATCTATTCCACATCTGTCATGTCCAGGTTGTAGGAATAGGATGTTTTAACATTGTAAAAGTTGTTTTATTGCATGCCAGTTTCCTGACACATATTTGGCCCTTTACTTGGTTATTCATTTTACCTAAAGTAAAATACCTCCAGACACAAGATGTCATTTCAGTTCAGTATTTTTCTCCATAAAAGAGTATATATTCCCTAATAGAGCTGGGCACTCACAGAAAGCGTCTTTTTAAAGATGCCTTTCTGGTTATGTGCAGATTCTGACGGTCACGATCGCTGCCTTATGTGTTTGAGCTCCTGACACACTGAGACAGCGTTCATGGATGGTTCATGCCCGCACTGCGAGAGCATGACCATGGCCAAGTTGCGATCGCAGTTGGTTAGCACTGGGGGTGATTTGGGGACTTCAATGGAAGTAACTCCGGCAGGTGAATCCCCACGGACCTCCCAAGTCATGTCAAGTCAAGTAATTTTTATTGTCGTTTCAACCATATACAGTTAGTACAGTACACAGCGAAACGAGACAACGTTCCTCCAGGACCATGGTGCTACATAAAACAACATAGGACAAACCCAGAACCACATGAGACTACACAGACTAAATAACATACCTATATACAGTGCACGTGCAAACGTGTGCAAAAAGTACGGGACAGTACAATAAATTATTAACAATGAACAGGACAATAGACACAGTGAGATACAGTGCAGCGCCAACCAGTACACAGTAGTGCAAAAAGATGACAGTTCCTAAAAATGTAATGTAAACATAACATACTATGAGATAGTGTTCTATGGATATAGCAGTTATTGAGGTAGCAGACAGTTATAAAGTGACAGTAATTAATTAAAGTGGAACTCAGGACATGTGTCTGTGTCAAACCAGTCTCTGAATATTGAGGAGTCTGATGGCTTGGGGGATGAAGCTGTTACACAGTCTGGCCGTGAGGGCCCAAATGCTTCGATACCTCTTGCCAGACGTCTGGAGGGTGAAGAGTTTGTGTGAGGGGTGTGTGGGGTCTTCCACAATGCTGGTGGCTTTGCGGATGCAGTGTTTTTCGTAAATGTCTTTGATGGAGGGAAGAGAGACCCCGATGATCTTCTCAGCTGTCCTCATTATCCTCTGCAGGGCTTTGTGGTCTGAAACGGTGCAAGTCCCAAACCAGGCAGTGATGCAGCTACTCAGGATGCTCTCAATAGTCCCACTATAGAATGTAGTAAGGATGGGGGGTGGGAGATGTGCTTTCCTCAGCCTTCGCAGAAAGTAGAGACGCTGCTGGGCTTTCTTGGTAACAGAACTGGTGTTGAGGGACCAGGTAAGGCTCTCCGCAAGGTGAACACCAAGGATTTTGGTGCTCTTGACGATCTCCACAGAGGAGCCGTCGATGTTCAGCAGAGAGCGTTCGCCCTGTGCCCTCCTAAAGTCAACAACAAGTCAACAATCTCTTTTGTTTTCTCCCATTCTCCAACACGCTTGTGCTCCTCAGTTGAGTTCTGGGATGAGTCAGGGCCCTGGCTGCCATGAGTGTCGGGCTGGAGTGGAACCCTCCGCCCTGCCCTGAACTCGTGGCTTGATGATTGGTTCCTGGGCTCGGAGTGCTGCTCACGGCCGTACCTCGCCCTGGTACCTTTCTTCCGGATGTGCATGAGGAGCTCACAAAGTTGTGGTGGGCACCTTTCACTGCTTGGACCCAATCTCTGAGCTCCTCCACTCTCACTACCCTCAACAGTGGGGCTGCCAGGGGGTACTCAACAATTCTGTGACTAGATATAGTGGAGAACAGTTGATAAGGCAGATGCAGTGCACCTGTGCCCACAAAGCGCCGTCATCTGGCGGAACCTCCTAAGAATTCCCCAGGTTGATTCCCCAGGATCATAAAGCGGATGCACACGCCCCCACGTCTCACGGCCCACTGCCAAGAACCTGAGGAATGCTTCTAGGAGCCCTTGAGATGGGCAACCCAGGTACGTGGAGACCCGCTGCAGGCCTAGAGATGGTAAGCAGACCACTCCATCCCCCAATGGAGGGCTGGGATGAGAATCCTTTGTTGCCTTTTCTTTGATTAGCTGCATGCCCGAAAGGCTGCGGTACCCACATTTTCAGAAAAGGAGCGGTTTCCTCATTTTCTGGGTCATACACCCGGTGTTTACGACCGTCATTATTGCGATCAACGGACACTGCACATTTATGGAAGGCACAATGCAGCAACACAGCACACACATGCCCGGACGGTTGTGACAGATTACAAGAATGTTTCCCTCCTCCCCCGTCGCAGACCGGTCCTATGGTGGGTAACAGGAGGTAAGTAAGTGCTTTGATGTCCACAGACTCAGCATGGCATGACTCATTCGGGGTCCAAGCCCCCTTATCCCAGCCGCGAGGCCATACCCATCGGTACATCCGACGCGATTGTCTCCTTGGTCCCCCTTGTCCGGAGCTTGGTTTGCGCTCCCCAACCCGTCATGATGATTGACCGGGACTGTCGGACTCGACTATGTGATTCAGTTTGCCAGGCACCCGCCAAGGTTCAGCGGCATCCATTTTATCTCAAGTGTAGCGCAATAACGCCGCTGCCCTGCATGGACTTGGTAGAGCCTGTCCCTCCAGCCAAGATGATGAATGGGTTCTACAACCCCTACTTCATCGTACCAAGGAAAGGCGGTGGGTTGTGGCAAGTCCTGGACCTGCGAGTTCTTAACTGGGCTTTGCACAGCCTCCCGTTCAAGATGCTGACGTGGAATCGTATTTTAGTGAGCATCCAACTCGAGTCGTGAGATGAGCTTAGCGCCGCGGCACACATCGCGTGGTCATCACGCCGATCTGCCAGCACTTTTTCAGCCCTTGGATGGGTCTTGCATTCCTGTGGGGAGGAGTTTCCTTAGTGCAAGTGCCCCAGTCATGACGTGGTTACGACAGATGCCTCCGAGCATGGCTGAGGCGCCGTGTGCTACGGGGACAATATGACACTCAGGAACGCTGGAGGAAGTTACGTGAGGCATGGTGCACTGGCTATTATGCACGAATGGTTTGCCCGTCTCGTGCCACCAGTCTACGTAATACAGTTCAGCTAGTTTCGTATAGGGACCACATGCCATGACAAATAAGGAATGTCCTGGTTACTTTCGTTAACTTTGTTCCCTGATGGAGGGAACGAGATGTTGTGTCCCTCCTGCCACAACACTGAACTACCTACTGAAATATCTGTGACCCTGTCTCGGCTCCTCAGGAAAAAACCTGAATGAGTGGTTACGAGCCAGCTCCTTTTATACCCGTACGTCCATGGGAGTGGCATGCAAATTCCACTCCTCAATTCCCATTGGCCTTTTCTCAAAGATCAGAGGTGTATGGGGCTCCCAAGGGTGACCCATAGCGTCACTAAATCGACACAAAGTCTCATTCCCTCCATCAGGGAATGAAGGTAACGAAAGTAACCAGGATGGTGTGTGTTGTTTCATATGCTGTGTTTTGTGACATGATCCTACAAAGAGATGGTGTTGATAGCCAATTGTGATGTAGGACAAAAACTAGTTACACAAACATTCCAGCTTTTTTTAGCAAGTGTTTTTGGACTGTTTGTAAAAGTTTTTACATGACAAGATTTGATTCTGCGACCTCTATACATGCAAAGCAGCTATATTTAAGGGCTCAGCTTTAAATCATAGTATCGCCTCTTTACTGTAGTTCAATACCTAAGTGAGGGACTCTGTGTAAAATCCATTATCCTTACTCATAAGAA
Organism: Moxostoma hubbsi; assembly: GCA_032164185.1. Lineage (NCBI taxonomy): Eukaryota > Metazoa > Chordata > Actinopteri > Cypriniformes > Catostomidae > Moxostoma > Moxostoma hubbsi. Next base: position 5,423,361 of record JAVLUX010000025.1, read on the forward strand.
CACCTAACGAAGTCTTATGAGGCCACTGAGCAGGTGATGATGATGATGGATAATAAAGGGGCACTGTCTTCTGTGCCAGATACTAACTCATCCTTTACATATCTGCAGAAGAGAGGTTCTGCCTCTGTGACCTCATTAGCACATATGTGTGTGGGACAGCTTGAGCCAAAAGAGAAATATGCATTATATGCTCTGATCTGTAGTGTGTTATACATTATGCACAGCTGATAATCTACCAATACAATTCAGACGCTTATCAGAGTGGTTTGATTGAAGTCCTCCATTTATTAATTGCTTTAGTTTCCTTTCCATTTATTGGATGCAAGCTGCACTTAACACCCTTCTCCATCCCCAGCTCCACTTCTTGTATGACATCTTTGCCTTTTAGTTTTTCTCTAAATCTGTCTCGTTGCTTTTTACTCTAAGACTACAATTGGTTGACAGTTTGGAATTCCTAAATGTGTTATTAAGACGTTGCTTCTTATTTACCAACTTGATATACAGTATTTGAAGTTCTACTAAGTGTCATTTAATCTTCTGTGCAATAAAGGATTGTACCATGTGGTACTGTCAAAATGTTTTTTTTTTTTTTATTAAACAATGTTGTAATATTTCTGCTGGATCTGTTGTGCTACCCTTGTGGGGGATTTATTCGCTGCACTCCCTGCTCTGTCCATACATGGCTGCATGGATGGGCAGACAGTTTGCCCAGAACAGAACAATACCACCAATACCATCAGATTGATCAATTTTCAATAAGTGAATAAAGTATTCATTCAAGAATTCGAGTGAAGTATTAATTTGATGGAAGTAGTCCTGACTGTAAAGAACAGAAGGGTTTAAAGGGACAATATTCAATGACAAAAGGATTGTTTGGATCTCGTCTTTGGAACAAGTCAAACCAAAATTTTACTTTCAACATGCAGTAAAAAGATCTCAGTCCTAAATTTAATCACCCAATCACTGGCGAGTAAAATCTAAAAATGTGTCAGTAGCTAATCATGGACATTAGTAGCATAGCTTGAAATTTCGTTGGATATTCAAGTAATTTACTCACATTGTAGTAGGTTGTCCATAGAGTAAAAGATGGATCTTGTGATTTTAAGAATTGTTATCAGGATCATGAAATTTAGATAGTGATTAATAGGAAAATTCATATTATTACCTAGTCCTGGTAATTAGGTAACTAGTGTACTGTTGCTAGCTACTTGTTTTAAAAGGTTATCTTGACTGTAGTTGATCTACTTTGTATTATGAGTAGCTTGACAATCTACAGCTTCAGTCTTCAATCTTGAATAAGAATTTATATTTGATGTAGATTAAACTAAGCATGTGCTCAGAAGCTAAAAAAAAACATTTTAAAATGTGTTATTGTTCTATCTCTACTTCCGCACATTCTGTCAACCTGCATACTTCTGCATTTAAACATTGCCAGGTGTAGGAGGTGTACTAGGGCCTTAAATTAAATGCAAAACTATTTGCTGAATCTTGTATTGTTAGTGGACAAAATACTCAGCAATGCCAGCCCCATTATAGCACGCTCTGTGACTACAAACAGTTCAAAATCTATTTTTGGGAGAATTACAAATGTATTCCATCGCTAGACCCTGAACCTCGGGCTTTTGTGGAGAGAAGACAGTGTCTTTTTCATCTTGGGCACATAATGACTTTCAGTCAGGCGAAAGCAAATGAGCAAGGCAAAGGGGGAGGGTGTGGGGAAGAGAGAGGAGATATAATGCATAAGGTTGAGGAGGACTGCCACAGGGATATGACGGGTCATTGATCATAGGCTGAGCTCAGAGAGAGGAAGCGGCTCTCAGGAGACAGAGCTAAATAAACATTTTCTGGGAGGAGAGTGGTTAAATCTGAAGTCCCATACCATCCAGGTACTGTGAGTGGCACTGGAGACAGATAGATTTACCACATTGGTAAAGAGAGACAGAGAGCAGAGAGGATGGGAGGTGTCTGATATCACAGAGATGGAGGTAGACTTTAGTGAGTAGAGCCTGAGAGCGTTTCAAGCTAAATACCATTGTGGTTAGATGAGGGATGTGGTTTCTTGTGTAAAGCCTTTATGAAGACTGTGAGTGAGTGCTATGTCTGTTTTGAAACCATGTGCATTTTAACATTTATTTGGTGCATTACCTTGCCTTGAAGACTTACACTGTAAAATCTGAAGAATGCTGCATACTGTACAGGTGATTAACTGAAAGACAAGGCAAAATTCTGTAGTAATCGACAGCATGACACAGATGCTAATAATATTGATTCCGGAATGTTCCTGTAAGTTATAATGTAGATTAATTTACCTTGACATCACACATAGAACAACCACACTTCTGGGCTGTTTTGAGCAGCACCTTTCTGTGGTGGAAATAAAATGTGTTGCAATTTTAATAATTTGTTATAAGCATTATATAATCTAATAATCTTTATTTTACTTCAGTTTTCTTTATTTTCTTCAGTTTTAACTTGTTTCAATATCCATCCATCCATCTTCAACTGCTTATCCGAAGTCGGGTCGCGGGGGCAGCAGCTCCAGCAGGGGGCCCCAAACTTCCCTATCCCGAGCCACATTAACCAACTCTGACTGGGGGACCCCGAGGCGTTCCCAGGCCAATGTGGAGATGTAATCTCTCCACCTAGTCCTGGGTCTTCCCCGAGGCCTCCTCCCAGCTGGACGTGCCTGAAACACCTCCCTAGGGAGGTGCCCAGGGGGCATCCTTACCAGATTCCCAAACCACCTCAACTGACTCCTTTTGACGCAAAGGAGCAGCGGCTCTACTCCGAGCTCCTCACGGATGACTGAGCTCCTCACCCTATCTCTAAGGGAGAAGCCCACCATCTTTCTGAGGAAGCCTATTTCGGCTGCTTGTACTCGCGACCTAGTTCTTTCGGTCATGACCCAGCCTTCATGACCATAGGTGATGATAGGAACAAAAATTGACCGGTAGATCGAGAGCTTTGCCTTCCGGCTCAGCTCTCTTTTCGTGACAACGGTGCTATAGAGCGAGTGCAATACCGCCCCCGCAGCCCCGATGCCCCGGCCAACCTCCCGCTTCATTGTCCCCTCACTCGTGATCATGACCCCGAGGTACTTGAACTCCTTCACTTGGGGCAGTACCTCCTTCCCTACCCGGAGTACGCACTCCATCGGTTTCCTGCTGTTTTCCAGCTATTGTTTCAATAGGCATATATAATTTAGGTGTGCATATAAAAGGTTGATGCCATTTAACATGCCTCTTAAGAAGCCTGAGAAATGTGATATAGAAACATGAAAACTACCATCAGACATACAATATGCATCTTTACTGCTTAAATTATAGGTCCACATTGAGTACATAATGACATTTATGAGAAGTGCATAACGATTTAGATTTTTATTTTTTTCTGTTCATTTTGCTATGGAGCGGCTTATTTCCATCGTGGTGTGGTTTTTCAGTTGTGTTGAGCAGTTTTGTTGCATTATGGCTTATTTCTGTTGTGTTTTCCACTTATATTTGCTTTGCTAATTTGGTTGTGTTGTGCACCCATCGTCCACCGTATATTTGACATTTTCAATATGCAATCAGCTAACTGAACAGATTGAACAAGTTACTTCCGTACATAATTTACAAGTTGGCTATTTCGTATGATCTTCCTCGATGTTGTTCACATAAATTTGTACGACTTCATCACGTGCAAATTCTAATCCGGATGTGTAATGCGAAAGTAAGCGAGAGTTCCACGGGTGAAGCGTTAAGGACATACTTATTAATATTATGCCCTTACCCAAACCCCTTATCTAAACTTATTCAACCAGTAGAGTGTGTAAACATGATAGAAAGCTGTTCAGACGAGTGCAGTCACACGATATAATATGAATTAGCCAAATTTCAAAAAGTTGTACGAATCCTGACAATTTCGCTGTGAGAGTGTGTTGCTCCTTTCACAAACATTATGTGCTGCGACGGTGGACACAGTATCCGATTCATCCTGTTAGATATTCCATGTTGGTATAAAATCATCGTTAGATAATATTTGGCCTTATATCTATCAAAGTGTTTGCTCTTTGGATTTTAAAAACTGCCGTTTGCGATTTTCCACAATTTATTGAAAATGCATCCAGTTCTGATTCTGAACAAGAATCAGTTCTCGACTCCCAGCCCTACTTATGACTAGGGTTTTGACAGACTAATTGAGTACTCATCTAGTTAAATAGCTTTACCACTAGTTGATTCTTTAGGCCTCTGTCAACAAGTCATGGATCACATGACGTCAGTTGCACTTCTTTAATATGCCAACATCATGAGGAAAATTCCTCTGTCAACAATCTGCATCCTTGTGTATTTGTGTGCCATTTGTTTTGTATGATAACCTACAGTATAAAAGCCAAATATATTTGGAATTATTAGTTTGCGATGATAAAATAAAGCTGAGACACTTTGCGTTTACAAACACAATAAGCAAATTGCATGGCTGACTTCTAAAGTGGTCTGAGTTGGTTTAGAGCATTGGTTCTTATGTGTATTTTCACTATTTTTGTTGAATGTGTGAAAGTGAGCGAGATTTGAGGACAGGTCAGTCAGCCCACACTTTGAGAACCACTGGTTTAGAGTGTTCACATACAAGCAAACATACTCTACTCACTATGATAACCCTGAAACTAGCCAAGTGTCACTCAGAAGCACAACTAATATATAAGCGAGTGAAACAAGATATGCAAGCTTTTGTTTCTGAACCACATCATCTCATTTGTGTGGGTACATTTCAGGTTAGGCAGCTGATAATGCATGGCATGCCATTTAATGTAAGCATTGACTTGCTGACAGGTCAGCTAATTTCCTGCATGACTTAGTTGAGTAAAACTATTTTTGTTCGTTTTTTTTTTTTCTACTATGGACATTTTCCCACTTTTGTTCCAATTATGCTTCAAATTAAAACATCACAAAACACATTGTTAACAATTAGCAGCATTCTATGTAAGGTCTTTAAGGACTAATGAATTTGAAGAAGATTCATAATTACAGGCAGTGCTAGTGTCAGCAAATCAAATTTACATTTATAACCACTGTATAATATTATGAAATTAAAAGTTAAAATACATCTCCAGGGCTATTGTTAGGTTCTGCAGGGAAGAGGTAATTCTTGGCATTCCCAGCCACCAAATTCTGAGCTCTATACCAATTTATGCAAACTGTTGCCCCTGAGAACTGTTCTACTGAGCTGTACCATTTACTGTAACTGAGGCAAACATTTTGGTAATTTTCAGTTCAATCACGGAACGAATGGGGATCCCTTGTGCTAAATAACAGAATTTTTTAAATGTTTAGTTGCAGAGATTATATATGTTAAATAAAGTTCTGAACCATCATTAATGATTAAATTTTCATTTTTTATTTTAAGTCTAGGGAATGCTCTTTGAAATTTCAAATTGGTCTGTTGGTCCATTGCCACCACTCATCAAAGCACAAAATAAATTATAACAGGAACACTTTAACTAGCTGATTAAAGGGCCATATCCTTTTTTCTTATTATTCTTCTTTGCTAGTGGCACACAAATTACATACTTCCATTTTAAATAAAAGACCCTATTCACCATATGTGTCAGACACATGTGTGAGACACTAGCATCCAGCCTTCTTAAAAATGTCTTTGTACTTCTGGTATATCAGTTGATATATAGATGTCTATGGTATCGATTTCAAAGTGTAATTTGGAAAGCAAAGTGGATTTATAGGTTGTGGAGTTGCCAAATGTTATCGTGAGTATGTTAAAGTCTTCAGGTGATGTCATAACAAATTGAAGCAGAGGGGAGAGATTTTAAAACATGAGTACTTCATTTATAATCCCCAAGGTCCTACCTTCACACTGTACTAAAATGCCTCTGTGCTCATGAAACTCCATGAGACAACACTAAGTCATTAAACATATCTCTGTACGACACCTCTGGCCATCTTATGTCATTCACCCATCACTTTATAGTTTAGTTGAGCAGATTTTGGTAGTATTAACATGGACGGGGAAGGGGTGCCACTATATTAATATGCACACACATACACACACAAATATACATGTGAGAGCGTATGCATTATTGTAATTACATTTAAAGGTGCACCCAGTAACTTTTGTCTTTGTGACATCTTGGACTTGACACTGACAACTAGCGGTTTGGATGCAGCATAATTTAAATCTATAGTTTTCAGTTTCAAATGCCATTGTATAGGATTCACAGTCAGCCATGATTACCTTAATCAATGGATGAAAGTGTAAAATAACTGGATGGTTACTGAGATTAAGTGAGTAGTATTCGGTAGGTCATGTGATTCCAACATGGCAGCCCCCTTGTTTTGACCCTCTCCATGTAAAATAAACAGCGTTTATAAGATTACTGATATGATGGGAGTCTTCGTTTTAGAATGAGTAGTCATGATTTCCTAAATATATTGCAAAATTACAATTAATGTCTTTAGGAGTTAAACTTTTTAAATGAGAAAAAATAATCTATAGTGCACCTTTAAGGCTTTTAAATGTGGGGTGACAAATAATTTTTAAAAAGGACAAATGTTATTTCATTTAATGTTATGAACTTGCATGCAAAATAATATGAGCTGTCACTGTTTAAAACATTAACAAGTTATTTAAGCAGAATGACATTTATAACAATAAAAAAATTGCTTTAAAAAGTGAAATTGTCATTGCTGCATGAATGTGATCTGCCAAGTCCAATTTATCTATGTGGGTGTTAGGAAAACAAAGTTGCAGTGACAGCAAAACCCCTCACTAACATTGCTCCCAAAAGTAATCCAGTTTGATTGACTCATCTCAGTAGCTTCAATGCAAACAGGAAGTTAAGAGACAAAACATGGATGCATGGAGCGCAAAAATGGGTGGGGCTTAATATGGTGAATAGCTCAACTGGTAGAGCGTGGTTCTAACAACGCAATGCTCATGGGATCAATCCGTAGTAAAAATAAACAAATGCTAATAAAATTTCTGGTGGTGGCATAAAACAAGATAATACAGTACAGCAAAGTTGGTACTTCAGATGTAGTGTTTTCTTTCTTCCCCTCACAGTTGCTTTTATCCGTCCCAATCTATAATATCCTTTGTGAAATAAGTCTGTGAACAGATTGTGCTTTGGATATGGAGGAATAAGGATAGCCCACTGTCAGAGCACCTGTCACTCCAATTTTATCTCTAGCCAGCTGGCGATGAAATGGCCCGTTGAGTATGGATGCCTAGAAGCCGGGCTGAAATGTCTTGCATCTGGAAATTCACTGCCCTCAACAGAACTGAAACATCAGAAGTTTTCTGACACGTGGCATGTTTTGTTGTGATCCTTGTGGTGTGCTTCAGGATACTTAAAGGCATAATTCATCCAAACATGCAGATTATTTTATTTTTTATTTGCCCTCATGTCGTTCCAACACCGTGTATGACTTTCTTTCTTTCGTGGAACACCAAAGAAGTATTTTTAAAGAATGTTTATGATTGTATGTTCCATAAAAATAACTACATAAAATCATCATAAAAGCAATCCATCCAACTCATGCACTATATTCCAAGTCTGTGTAGTCATATGGTAACATATGTTTAAGGAACTTGTTTAAGGAAAAGATACAATTTAAGTTGATATTCACAACAAATATTGCTTGACAGCTGTTGTCGGCTTTCACTTTCATTGAATGGGAAAGAGCTACATTCTGCTGTTAATAACTTCTGTGTTCCAAGGAGTCATACAGGTTTTAAAGACATAAGGGTGAGTACATGATGATAATATCTCTTTGAACTATTCATTTAATTAGCCTGTGCGTAGCCAAACAAGTTCTTTCAGACTTGGATAATCCATTTTCAGAGTTCATTTAAAAATGACAATGTGATCCTGATGTGAGTTTGATGACATAATTGAAATTCATAACTCTAATTTTCTGTGACCTGTCTGATTCATTTATTAGTCTAATCAAATTTCTAGTGCTTTCTAATGCCTACCCAGTTAAGCATCTTCCTTTAATGAAATTACCATGCTGAGCTGTGATGATATTGTTAAATCAAAACCCAATCACTTTGTCCAATACCCACCCAAAGTGCAGGTGAAGAAAACATTTGGTCCTCTCCCTGAAAGTGCTGTTCATCAGCTGGTCACTGGAATATTAAATGAAAGGTTGCCAGATACTCTGATGACTATTGCTCTTGAGTTCAGTGTTTCACTGCTGTTCAAATGCACTTTGATTTGCATCATTTATATGTATAAATGTTTTCCATTTGAAAGGACTATATATTAAATGAAACAAATGACAATAAAATGCAGAGTAAGCTCTTCAGAAATCAAAATACTTTTTGAATGTAACTGTATTCTAAATACCATTGATTTCAATTGGAACTGTAGTGGAATACAGTTACTTATATTTAGTATTTTAAATACATAATACTGTTACATGTATTTCATTACTCCCCAACCCTGAATATATTTTATAACCAACATAGTCTCATAACAACTTGAAATAATTTGTGCGACTTGGCTCGATACCAACCATCCATCCAGCATCAACCGCTTATCCGTGTACAGGGTCGCTGGAGCCTATCCCAGCTAACATTGGGCGAAAGGCAGGGTACACCCTGGACAGGTCGCCAGTCCATTGCAGGGTGACATCAATTGGAGACATCAATTAACCTAGCCTGCATGTCTTTGGATGGTGGGAGGAAGCCAGAGCACCCGGAGAGAACCCACGCAGACACGGGGAGAACATGCAAACTCTACACAGAAAGGCCGGGGCAACCAGGGTTTGAACCCATGACCTTCTTGCTGTGAGGCGACAGTGCTAACCGCTGCACCACCATGCCGCCCCGATACCAACCAATCAACCAAAAATAAATAAAAATACAAAAATACATACAATACAGGCATCAAATTATAGCAAGCCTACTATAGAATACTTTATTTTAAGAAACGTCAGTAAACAAATTTGTTAACTCACTACATATGTATTTATGCAATACAAATGACTGATGTACTGTATGCCAATAAACTGTGTGGTACACAAAAGCTATTTTCCTGTCAAAATCATGGTTTACTGTAGGTTTAGGGTTTGACTAAGTGGTAATCAGAATTAATCGGAGCAGTATTCATTATGTAGTATACTAAGTGTGGCGGGGCAGTGGTTGGACAAAAATTATAATAATATACAAAATGAAGCAAGATAAAGAGCAGACTACGCCACCCGTTTCTATGAACGGGGAAATTTCATAAGACACACAGGTTCGCTACCACAGAGATCAGGAGACGTGGATATGAATACAACACACTTTATTTTCACAACAATAATGATTTAAAATGTATAAGAACTTGTTACAAAAGTTTACACTGCTTCAGTGAGCGCCAGACCAAAAATGAAAATATGAAAGAAAAACGTTCAGGCTGAGGCTTACCAGTAGGGCGGCTAGCTGCGCAGTGAGTATCCTAAGACCACACCACTCACCCAATTATCCTCTACACCAACACTCACACACGCTAAGTGAGGGAAACACAAGTGCCAACGGTAAAACACTCTGTGAAGGAAACACCACCACAAAAAAAGGACAAGGACAGCTAGCTTCCCTACATCGGGGGCCTCCAGCTCGTGAAACAAACAAAAAAAAAACAATATATTTCACAATTAATCAACAGATACTCAAGTTATCCACACTTTATATTACAGTAAAGCAGGTTCAAACCTTAAAGAAGGTCAATAACTGGCAAATGACTGTCCACAGAAGTTCGACGGACTGGTGTAACCCAAAAAGGGTTACACCCAAATTGCCAGTAAGACCTGAACATAAACAATGAAGCAGCCAACTGCTATAAGAAAAAAATAAATAAAAAAAACAAACTAAATAAATCAACCAATACAAAATGGAAATGACAATTAATTATACTTCAAACAAATTAAATCACAAAACAAAAAGTAATTCGAAAATAAAACTAGGAAAAACACAGACCAAAGAAAGCAACCAAATTAACAAACAAACGAACCAACCGTTGATGGCGATGTCACAAAAGGTGGGGCTAAGGTACAACATTGGTAAGTCTCACGCTGGGTGACGGCCCCAAGACCAACCACCCCTCACCAAGACCACCAGAATTAGTGCAAAGCCATCTACAGAACAAACAAAAGAAAACAGATAGAAAAGAAAGGGACGTATCCCAAAAAAACAAATAGTCACACTGTAGTATGAATGGCAACAGAACAAACAGTGCAGTCTAACAATATTGTCTAGGGAGAATTTGCCCCGCAGCCCACAATGACGAACTGTTCCTGAGCAGATTAACACACTAAAAATAAACAAATTAAATGAATAAAAAAAAATACTCAACCTCATCATGCTCGAGTGGTTAAAAATACATACCCGGTCGTATAGCGCTAGACCCACAGATTATTTGGTTACTCACAGTTTCATTCATAAGCATACCGCCAAAGTACAGGTGTTCCATCTGAACGTATACATGAACTGCAATACGATGGAAGCATAGGTTACCGAGGGTCACACCAGAACAAACATTATTCCGTTGAAATAGACATACCTGTGGTAAAAGACAGCCTGCACCCCAAAAGCAAAGTCGCACCAATCCTGGCTAGAACCTGGCTACAACAATTACACCACCAATTTAATAGTGTGTGTGCACTAGCAGCAACATTAGCCAAACAGTTAGGTACATACCTCCCACAGAGCTGCGCGCGCACACACGCAACAAAAACAAATCTGACGAAGATGCCTACCCAGGTGGCCTGAACACTCCGCCTTAAATAGGTCAGGGACGGCAGCCCATAGGCTGTCACACCCATCAGTCATGTAACAACCGCAAATAATAGGGTGGGATCTAACCCGCCTTGCCACATAAGGATCAAAACCAATGAGGGTTTTTGAATAAATCTCAATTAGGGTGACAGCATTTAACTTGAACTGATAATTGTATATATTACGCTGCTAACGTCTTGGTGTAAGATACCACAGGACACCTTCAGAGGTCTTGTAGAGTCCATGCCTCGACAGGTCAGAGCTGTTTTGCTGGCACAAGGGGGACCTACACGATATTAGGCAGGTGGTTTTACTGTTGTTATATATATACAACAAGGCATTTCCATCCACAGAACTGCCGCTCACCGGATGTTTTATTTATTTATTTATTTTTTGCACCATTCTGAGTAAATTCAAGAGACTGTTGTGCTTTAAAATCCCAGGAGATCTGCAGTTACAGAAATACTCAAACCAGCCCATCTGGCACCAACAATCATGCCACGGTCCAAATCACTGAGATCACATTTATTCCCCATTCTGATGGTTTATGTGAACATCTGTATTGGCATGATTTTGTGCATTGCACTGCTGCCACACGATTGGCTGAATAGATAATCGCATGGATGATTTTTGGTGCCAAATAGGATGGTTCTGTAACTGCTGATCTCCTGGGATTTCCACAAACAACAATCTCTAGAATTTACTCAGAATATTTATACTATATTAAACTAAAATAGTTGCACATAAACTAATTCTCCATGTTTGATAAAATGGTGGTTCAATTATAATATCATATATTCATTAGTGTGACAGCATTTAACTTGAACTGATATATGTATATTAAATCTATTAAATAAAAAAATACTAAAATATTTGCATATAAATCAATTCTCCACGGTTGCTAAAATGGGATTTCAATTATAATATCATAATATCTGTGACATGTAATTACTGTGACTTCACATTTAAATAGTGTTAATATCAATTTTTTTTTACATTTTTCAAAAGCTAATAAGGCTTGCCCCCAGCCAATTAGCTGTGACCTTAATACAATCGCTTTAAAGAAGCCCAAACGGCAAAAATCATTAGTATGTGCAGAATGACTCGAGAAGGAAATGTATTCCTTGTTCAACAACCCAAGTGTATTAAATACATTTTTGACACTCTTGTGTGCATGGTAAACCAGAATAGATTAGAATTTCTGCCTAGGTACATCCACACGATTTGGAATACCAAACCAATATCATAATAGTCTAAAGATTGCATCAAGAGTATCTCTGCATAAGCACTCTCTTTAATTATAATAAATTACTAGCAATTTATGAATGAGACATATTATGAAGAAATACTGTAAGAATACAAAGCATTTATTTGTTTGTTGATGCTTCATTAAAAATACTTGACTAAATGTCAGATAAACAAATGTTCCCCTGTCTTATTTTGCTCTTCCATTGGATACAAAAACATGTATAAATCATTTCGGAAAGACAATCGAAAGGGTAACGGGAAACATAGAGAGAGTGTTTGTACATCCATCACTCAACATAATATATACCCACAAGGATTACAATTACTGGAATGACCCCTACAAAACAGCCACAGTTGTAGAATTCACTTATATAATCATAATTTTTCAGCCAAAAGGGGCTCTCTAACATTAAAGCATGTTGCTGCTCTGATATTGATTTGCATATTGATTCTTTGCAAAATCATACCCTGCAAAATGCAAGCCTTAGGGAGATCTCAAAGGTCAATATTTACATCAGACAATGTATCTGCATTGAATCAAAGCCAGGGTACAGGTGGAAATACGGCTGTGTGGGGATTGTGCAGACTTTGAAGTAAGTTTACAGGGAAATTTAAATTTAATTAAATCTGAAGATGTTTGTAAATATACTGTTAGCTGACAAAGCCCTATGTTGTCATTAAAATTAAATATTTAATTTTGTAATGTATGCTGAGTGCAGTATAGAGATACTGTTGTCTGATTTTGTCAACATAGACTATATCAACAAAGAACATAATAGAATTAAACATTTGGTTTGGAACAATATATATTGTAAAAAGTACTAGACAAATAAATTGCTTTGAATTAAAAAACTGAATTAGAACGGAATCTTAAAGCAATGTAAAAGAAACTAAAGAAAAAGTGTGAAACTAGATATGCATCTCAGCTTTATCACAGCTACATACACTACTGTGAAAAAAAATGTCCAGTAATGTGCTAAATCCAAATTAAGGATACCATTTTTATTTTATTTTTTTGTCAGTCCGATTCCGATTCCTGAACTCTCAGTATGTTCAAAACCAATCCCGATCCGATTACAGTGTTGTTGTTGTTAAAAAAAACCGGCCGGTTGACTTCATTTACTTCTAAAGCGCCAGGGGTCCTTACTTCTCAGGCGTAAATATATAATTAATTATACATTGGCAGGAATAGTGTAATTGCAACAAATCACAATTAACAAAATTCCTGTTTCTCATAACTGAGCTATTCATTACCGGGTGCAAGAGTGTGTTTGTGTATGGCAGAATAAAAAATTTAAAAACCTCTATTTACTTTACACAGGATACGGTAAATTCTGTGAATTACTTACAATAATCAGGGCTTTACAGTGCGAGCATTTTACTCACATTTGCGAATGAAAATTACTTCTTGCAAATGCAGAACTTTATTTGGCCGGTCAGTGCAAGTAACAGCTGATCTAACGCTCAATCAAAGTTATGAACTTATTAATGCAGCCTACCATCAGAATAAAAACTGAACCAAATTAACAGTTTTCTTCTAACGCAGGTGCGCTGGCTGTTGCGTGGACGAGTGCTTGTGGGTTTCTTTTTCATGGGTCTTTATTGGTCATAAAAATTCTATAACATCATAATATGCACTGCAAGACTGTAAAAGCCTCTTAAAACAGCATACCTTGTTGATGCTTTTTATCAAGACCATCAAGCAACTGCATGGCACTGTGTCAATGTGTAATAGATCAGTAGAAAAATGTATCAAGTATCATGTCTATCGCAGTTATGCAAAATCTGTGGCAATGCACGTTCCCAAAAATCATTGTATTTTTATCATACTTATGCATTTCTCACGGCCCTCGATAGTAGTGCTCTCTCATGCGCACACAAAAACACATAGAGTGCGAGGAGAGAGTATTGACATTGTATAATTTTCATGAATATCCTATTCAGCATTATTACATTATACAATGTTTAATAGAAAGTTCAAACAGAAAATACATTAATGTAGGCCTTATATGAAAAGGGGGGGGGGGGGGGGGGGGGGAATATTCCTTGTCTTATATGAATGTCAAGAAAGTTTGATTTGAAAGATTTAAATGTCATGAACTAGCTACTAATCTGTTAAGTATTAGGCATACCTACACTATATGTTTGTTAATTGCAAATGGAAGTACAAAGTGTCATCAATACATTATTAGTTTATTAGTGGCTTAAGGAGATCCGTCAGAACTGATATAATGAGGGACTTATGATATCATGAAAGTTATGTAAAAGATGTGTCATGTTTACTAAATGATATCGCATGGCTCCTTGTATGTATTGCAACACTTCCAAGGTGAAATGTCCACTGAGTGGCACTGAAAGAGAGTTAAAATTTCTCCCTAACAGATAAGGTTTGGAAGGCTAATGCTCTACTGAGTTTTAAATTGCCTCCCTAACCTAAACCTAACCGTTATTGTCGTAAAAAGCAAATGTGACATGAAAAATTGCTGAAGCTACCACATATTTTGTGGTGCTTCTGTGACACTTTCGGCTTACATGTCAACTTGCATGCTTATTGGAACTCGTATGGTGGTCCTTTGCATTGCAAGTGTGCAGGGTTGGGGAGTAACGAATACATGTAATGGGAATACGTATTTTAAAAACGAAATATAAGTAACTTTATTCCACTACAGTTACAAATTAAATAATTGGTAATAAGAATACAGTTACATGCAAAAAGTATTTTGATTACTGAAGAGATTACTTTGCATTTTATTGTCATTTGTTTCATTTAATATTTAGTCCTTTCAGATGGAAAACATTTATACATATACATGATGCGATCCAAAGTGCATTTGAACAGCTGTGAAACACTTTCTTACACTGTTAGACCTAACCAGGCTTTTTTACAGTAAAGTATTGACAACACTATTGCCAGTTATATACTGTAACAGAGCCATTACGGCGACTAACTGGCAACAGTGTTGCCAGTTAATTACTGTAATGCAACACAACCACTCACAGTATAATAAACCACTCGCAGTATAATACTGCATATACATTTACAGTATATATAATATATATATATATATATATATATATATATATATATATATATATATATATATATATATATATATATATATATATATATATATATAGTAGTCATTCTGGTGTTATGAAAATGGTGCAATATTCTTTACTGTTATTTTCTTTTAAAAAAGAGAAAGCATATAAAATGTTCATACAAATATATTTTATTACTTTGGCCAAACATAAATACACAACACAAAAGATATCACAAAATGAAAAATGACACATTATGCTAAAATGAAAACACAACATACAGTGTATGACCTAGTAAATCAACCAAATTTTCAATATAATTTGCCAAATAAAATCTTATAACCTCAGTAAAAATTATAACCAAATACAAGCATTCTTTTTTACTATACAATATAACAAAAAAGTAAAATAAATAAATTCAGAGCATATTTAAAGTTTTTTAAAACACAACATTACACACAAAAATAAATAAATAAATAAATAAATAACAATGCAGTGTATTTTAGTGAATTCTATCAATTTATCTGGCATATTTTCAATGGAACTCAGAAAATAATTACATCACATAACCAACAATACAAAACAATAAAAAAATACACTATCCAAAATATAATAATCTGTCACTATTGACCCTCATGTTGTACCAAAACTGTAATAATTCAACACAAATTAAATGACCTGTTTATATCTTATTA
Source organism: Moxostoma hubbsi (assembly GCA_032164185.1). Lineage (NCBI taxonomy): Eukaryota > Metazoa > Chordata > Actinopteri > Cypriniformes > Catostomidae > Moxostoma > Moxostoma hubbsi. The sequence goes on from JAVLUX010000025.1 coordinate 5,439,101, forward strand.
ATGAAAGTCTTTATAAATACTGCTTTCACTTACTTAATTAGATGATTTCCACTCAAATTCGGTGATTCTCTGCAAAAATGTATGGCCATGTGGATTAACATTTTGAACCTTTCTTTTAACAGAAGACCCAGTTTTGCGGCTAGTTCCAGATTTTGAAGCACACTTTGTCCCCTCCGGATTAATCCTCACAAAGAACCTCATGATCATATCAGACAACATCAATTTTTGAATAACAAATAGAACAACAAATACATATATAATAAAAAATATGCACACAGAACACACACTGACAAAAATGGATCAAACCAGTAGTTGTTCCCCATGAGGATTGGACTAGCCGTTACATGAATAAAACCATGATTGGACATAATGGTTTTTAAACACTTACCTTTGAATGAGCTCTAGTGTGGCACTGGCTGACTCCTGGTACTCGATATTATAACATAAAAGCAACCAAAAAGCACAGATAGTTCCGCAGCAAAATCCAGCTGCTCATCAATGCAATGAGTAATTTTCCCCTCAATGCTGACCATCCACTTAAATGAAGTTAGAAGTGTATCTCCTGAAATATAAAAAGTCACCATAAAAACTGCAAAGAAACATATACGTTGCATGACAAGCCTTGGTGTGGCTGGTAGGTTTAACTCATTTTCAATTGACATTTTTGTGGAAGTTTCCTTGAAAACAACATAAAATAATACTAAGATTAATAATGTTATTTTTAAAAAAGGTTATTTTATTAGTTTTATATATTTATAATAATTAAGTGCATTAAATGGATAATCTTACTCAAAATGTCAAAAATATGTAATTTCCTCTCCATAATATTGTTAAAATCTATGTAACTGGTCTGGTTTATTTATTGGTTTAGTCTTAAGAAATTAAATTATTTTGGATGCAATAAAAAAAAACAATTAATGTTTTAAACATGCATTCGAGAGCAGTTCATAATCCCTAAAAGCTGAGGGTGTTCCTTTAAATGAATTCCACACTTAAATATTAAAAAGTAAAATACAGATTTATTGCCCCATTTCATAGACAAGGCCTAAGCCTAGTCCAAGACTAAAATGCACGTTTGAGCGGTCTTAACTGAAAGCAACTTGCACTGACATATCTTAAAATATGTCAGTGACATTGTTTTGTCTCAAGATGCACACCAGTAATGTTTTTTTTTTTTTTTTTTTTGTAAGGCACATTTGTAAAAGCTACCCAAATGTCCTAGTTTAACTACTAGTCCTAGCTTAATTTTAAGCCATATCTGTGAAACCAGGACTACATTTATTATTTTAAGGGGTTACTTTACTAGTGCTGTAATGTCATAATTACTTACATCTACTACAATGAAGAGAGAGTTTTCTTTTTCTTTTAAGTATTTAATTGTCAGTAGGATGACTGATATGGCAGTCTTGTTATTGGTTGCTGGTGTGGCTTCAATTTCTTTTAGGAGAGCATGGACCAATGCATTCCATTTTAATGTCTGTTTTTGAAATTAGTTCACAATCCTATTGCTTTTGCCAATCAGGCATTCACCGAGGTGACTGCTTATGTCAATCCCTATAAGGGTTTCAAAATGATTACACAGGCCTCTGGCCACTCAAATTCAATGTCACTAATGGCTGGAGGGGGGCAAAAATTAATCATTTGGCATTGATAAATGTAAGTCTCTTGCATTAGGTTGTCCACATCAGACAATTCAGCAGACCTTGGGCCTCCAGATTGAAACATTTCTAATACAACCTTTCACTTCATTTAAAGAGATTCTGTGGTCTCTCCATCAGGCATGGAGGTAGGTTGCCAATAAATGCATCTGTAACTGTCAACTTTACATCAAATGTTTGTTCTGCTGTGTTTTATTTATTTATTTTTTTTTATTTTTTTTGGGGGGGGGGGGGGGGGTTGACGAATCCTTTGTGGTACATTGTCTCTATTAACATGTTCTACTCTGGTTTTAAGCTGTCTTTGAAGTGAACTATAGCCTTTTCCCAGTTGTTCCCCTTCCTCCGAAAAGTCTCCAAATGTTAAGGGATGTTTAGAAAGAATGTTTCTTGCCACTTCTCTGCAGTCAGCTAAGTTTTGGGTTTGGGCAAAGTTCCCTAATGGCTGCCACAACAGTTCTTAAAAATTCTCTCCTCGGTCCAAGTGGAGCCTTCTCCTTATTGCATGCTGCATGAAGAAGGGCTGCAGGCATGCGGTCCCAAGGTATTTGGAACATACTGAGCCAATCAGAATTTGCAGGAGTGTAAGAAGTGGATGACTGTTCAGATAGGGAGTCAGATGGTGGTAATGGGGTGACTGTGATCTCAATTGGTGTGTCATCCACTTGGCCTCTAGATGCTTTGAAAAATACATACAGAGAAACAAAAGGCAAAAGGTTTACACTCTAAATAGACTCTCTTTTTTTATTTTGTAGGACTTTTATAAAAACTTTTACAGTTACTATACATTGAAAAGCTGTATGTAAATTGTTTCTGTAATGAGTGTTCTAAACGGCATGCAAATTTAAAGGAATACAATGATGAAAATAATGAGCATTATGCCATTTTTTTTATTTTATTTTACCTCTTTGTTTGAACTGAATTAGTTTTCGACACTGTATAGGGAATAAGAAGTCCTGAAGATCTGTCACCTCTACTAGCGCAAGTTCCTGTGTCTTCTGAACACCCACCACAAAACAAAGATGATTGACCGCATCTTGAATTTGGTTATTGTCTAATTCAGGGAGAGCTCTCTTTATTTCTTGTTGAATCAGCTCTGTGTCTGAAGTTAAAAAGAACACACTGAATGATGTAATGACACCACAGAAAGGCCTGCCACTTTATACACCAGAAGCGGATGGTAATCCAAGAGACTGTCAGCATTAACACACACATACTTTGGATCAGATTTGTGCAGAGAGTGAACTCCAAGGTCATACAAAAGCACAGATTTATCCAGTTCAACAACAAAGTAGACATCGGTTGGACTAATGGGTATCACTGATGTTTTTCCAAAAGATATAACCACAGCTGTTGTGTTCTACAACAACAAAAAGGCCATTAGTATATTTGGTTCCTTTATAAACAACCTCTGATACCTCTGAAGAGTGACACAGTTAGCTGTCCTTATTGCATTTTGTATTTTATTATTGTATAACTGGACATTGTGTTCATGTGCTTCACTGATAGATTGAATGTTAGGATGAAACAACTGGCCACAAGCTAGATATGACTGGAGCAACTTGTGCCTTTCTGCCAAAGTTTTACAAAGATGCACAAAATTGTGCAGTTTTCTTGCACAGTTCAATCAAATCACTTTATTGTCACACTACTGTGTACACGAGTGCAACAGTAGGTGAAAGTCTTGTGTGCAGTTCCGAGCAACATTGCAGTAATGACAGTGATGAGACATATACCAATTACAATAAACAACATATTTACACAACACAATTTACATATCAAATGTACACATAATTACACAACAATTTACATATCAAATGTACACATAATTACACAACATAGTACTAATATCCAATGTACAGTAAACAATACACATAATATAGAATACACATACACTAGATAAGGGTATATATATATATATACACACACACTAGTTGAATTGAGGAGAATATAATTACGACAGTCCAGTGTGAGATAATAGATTAATAAAGTGCAGTGCTGATTGTTGATCGCGAGAGATCAAGTGTTCAAAAGTCTTATTGCATGTGGGAAGAAGCTGTCATGTAGTCGGCTGGTGTGAGTCCTGATGCTGCGATACCGCCTGCCTGATGGAAGCAGTGAGAGCAGCCCATGACTCGGGTGGCTGGAGTCTCTGATGATCCTCTGAGCTTTATTCACACACCGCCTGTTATATATGTCCTGGAGGGAGGGAAGCTCACCTCCGATGATGTTTCTGGCAGTTCGCACCACCCTTTGCAGTTCTTTGCGGTTGTGGGCAGTTCTATTGCCGTACCAAGCGGTGATGCAGCCAGTCAGGATGCTCTCTAGAGTACTAGTGTAGAACCGTGTGAGGATGTGGTGGTTCATTCCAAACTTCCTCAGCCGTCTCAGGAAGAAGAGGCGTTGGTGAGCCTTCTTCACAACGGCCTCAGTGTGGACGGACCATGTGAGTTCCTCAGTAATGTGGACACCGAGGAACTTGAAGCTGCTGACTCTCTCCACTGGTTCTTAAAATATGAATGTTTACTTTCAAACCTGAGGGTCCTCATTTTGGGAGCACAAATCAGCTCTACCATTTCCTTCAGTTTAAGGCACAATTGCCAAACCTCACTATCCATGTGGTTTTTAATTTTACTTCCTACATAAATTGGTAAGAGCCTCAAGAGACATCAATTCTGTGCAGCAGAACCACCAAGTCGTCGGCCATCTGCTTTAATCGCACATGGTGCATTGTGAGAGTCACTTACTAAATGCCTGAATTGTTCAACGGCTCTATTCAGCTCACTGTAGGTGAAGTGCTTTCCAACTGTTTCCAAATGTTTAAATGTAAACTGCCAAGTCATTAGCCACAATACCTTCAAATAAATCATGGGCTAAGCATGGAGGGAGTCCACCACACACATGAAAAAATTTAAGGGAATTGAAAACTGAATTTAATTTTATGCCATCTACTATACGTTGATCAGCAGTTGTGAGCTGATCAACACTATGTGCATAATCTCCATTTGTTTTTTTAGGCCAAGATTTAAAGGCTGTTGACAAAATGTGTCTCTGTTATTTAGACAGTACTGACAGAAATACTTGTTGGTAATGAAATTTTCAGAAAAACAACCTATACAATGAGACCCAAGATTATCCCCACAAATGCCAATAAGCCCTGCTCTAAGAATAATGCTATCTAGAGACTGAAATCCAGAATCCTCTAAATATTTCAAATCAGCAAAAAGGCTGGAAAAGACCTTCTCCTGACCAAACAGTTTACAGCCCTCATCTCTACACAGTAAAACAAGCTGCACTGGGTCAACTAAGGAGCGGTTGTGTGACAATCTCACCTTGGGTCATGCACACTGCCTGGATTTTATGTTTCTTTTTTCCTGAGCCTTGTGGATTTACACCTTCAAATGCATCCTGGTACAAGATAATTGATAATGAGGATGGATGCTCGTGAAAGATGGCATTTTGCTTGATGCATGAGCCATCCTTTATATCCTGCATCACTTTGTCACCAGAATAAAGCATTTTTGACTGGTTTTACTGTTCCCTCACTGATGTCTGCCTAAACAGTGATGCAAGGGTTTCTTTAACAGGCATATACTGACAAATGCATTCTTTACATTTACATTTATCAGACACTTTTATCCAAAGCGACTTATAGTGCACTTATTACAGGGACAATCCCCCCAGAGCAACCTGGAGTTAAGTGCCTTACTCAAGGACACAATGGTGGTGGCCATGGGGATTAAACCAGTGACCTTCTGATTAATAGTTATGTGCTTTAGCGCACTACACCACCACCACTCCACACCAGCTGTGTCAGTGCCCATATATATCTGTTTTGGGTCAACAAAGTTGAACTTTTGTTTGTAGGTTTTTCTGGTTTTGTTGGACCTTAACTGACAAAAAGTTAATAGGTCTTGTGTAACCAGTTCATCAATAAGTTTGTCTATGTCACATGATGGTATATTTGATGATGATAACAGCTTTTCTTTTAGTCTAACAAGCATGGCCTGCATTCCATCAACATGAACTGCTTGAAATTCCTCTATGATTGATTGAATTGTACTGGCAGGTAACAACATTTTGCCCTGCATCTTCAGGTAAAACAGAGCTAAGTTATGTAAAAAGGCCTCTTCATCTATTGTATTTCTATGACTTTCAAAAGACGATTTTAGATGGTACCTCACTATTAAGAGACAGATCTGTAGGAGGTAGTTGACTATCAATAGACAGATCTGTTTGTGGTGTTGTCTCACACTGTTTGTGGAGACAAGACTGCTGCACTGGACCTGGCTGCTTATGCTTCTGCGATAAATAGGTGGTGAATGATGTTCTTACTCTAAAATATTGCAAGCACCCTTCAACTGGACAGTAAACTTTTCTACCATCTCTAATATGAATTCACAGGTGGAAGCACAGGTCTGAAAAATTACTAGCAACAGATAAACACCCTTGGACCTGACAGTGGAGGTTAGCCTGTGGATGCCTATGTGTATCATGTTTTTGTGACTGCCTGTGACCTTAATGAGGATAATTTCTTAAACGTGCAAGGGCACTGCTGCATTCCACAGGCAAATGTAAAATTTGCTCTATGTTGGTGTCTTTTTATATGTGTATAAAAAAACGCTTAATTGGCGGCAAGTCACATCGCACAGTTTGCATCTGTACATTGTGGGAAATGTTGACTAATCAATAAAAGAAAAACTAAATAAATAAACAAGTTGAGTTGGTCAATTGTTGATAAATGCAGTTAGGCAAAATATAATGTGCAACACCAAGGGATGTTACTGAAAGTTGTGAGGAGAAGCTAAAAACTAGCTAACCATGCAGCTTTCTGGAACTGAGCGATTCAAAGACCACATAATAATGATTACACTTTACAAAATATATTTTAGAAACCCTCACTAATATTTGAACAGCTGACTTACTCTTTGTTGGAAGTTCCATTTTAAGGCTTAAAACATGAAAACGTTGCAACTGACATAGACACACTCGGAGCACACTCAAAAGTAAACAAACTTTGACTTCATCACCTGGCTGCCTTAAAGGGGTAACACCTTTGCGTTTAGGATAAGGGAGTCAGCACGTGTGTGCGTGTGTTAAAGCCTAAATCCTTGTTTTCTGCCTGAAGATGTATACACTTTGCAATATATAGTGACGTAATGCGTCGGAGTAGTTTCGAAAGACAGTAATTGACCTTCTAATGTTACAATTGGTACCTGTATTGGGTACATAGAGTAATTTACTCTAATTTATTTATTTGCACTACATACATTCCTAAAGATGACCTAATATTACAGCAAAACATTGGCTATTTTGCAGTTATTTACCCTGTAATTTACAGCAAGGTTTAACAGTGTATGATGTGTTCATACGAGCAGACAAACTTCAAGTAAGTTTGAAGTAAGTTTGCAGCAAAATAAATTAAAACGTGTAAATCGTCAATGACACTGCATAAGATATTTAGGTTTTTCAGAGAATGTATTTTTATAGTCAAAACAAATGAAAAAATCTACCTGTGCTGAAGAAGTAATCCAAAGTATTTAGAATACGTTACTGACCTTGAGTAATCTAACAAAATACATTATAAATGACATTTTACAGCATGTATTCTGTAATATGTATTGGAATACATTTAAAAAATAACCATCAAAAATAATTATTTGATTCTCCCAGGTTTGATTGCGTACATTATTTAAAAAAAAAAGTTTATTTATTAATTTATTTTTTGTTTGTTTACATTACTCCTAGTAAAATGTCTCTTGACTGTGGTTCAGTATTGAAGGCTTTATTGCCATGTAAAAAATAATGGAATTGTATATTAGTAGGACCACTTTTTCCTTTTTGCAAGCAATTTTGTTTTGATTGACACTTTTGTTTTTTGTTTTACTTTAAAATAGGATTTTTAGGACACTTCTTATGGACACTTATGTTATTTTTAAATGCAGCAAGAGAAATCATAACCACAGTGTGAGGTAATGGGAAATATATTAGTGAGCCAACTTGGTTCAATAAAATTGACATAATTTGTAAAGCATGGTGGTTATTTGTTGATTTCAGATTCAGAGATTCAGAGAACACCAAACACTTGCTGGCTCCTATCAATAAAATGCTGCAGTGTTAAATGATAAGATCAATTATTAGTTCCGGCACAAGAAACCTCAATACTTTTGTCAATATACAGTAAAAGTGAAGTGACTTCTTCGCCACTAGCATCAACAAGTACAATTGAAAAAATAATTACTGTTTTGAGACTGGCTTCCCAAACTCTCTCCCTGTCTGTCACTGGTTGCTCCTACAGAAAACCCTACCCCAAACTCACCACAGTGATTTGCAATTTTATTGTGGAAATAAGCCTAGGAAAGTATCACTTAACTGTTTTCTCTGCATATTTAGCTGGGATAAAAAAAAAACTTTTGGGGGGGGGGCTTGGGGTTGACTCTGACTGTTGTCCGTGCATATGTCCGTGCATATGCAACAGCAGTTCAGAGTATTCTGCTTTTTTGGAGACCCTGAATGGAGTCCTGAATAGCAGGGGGGACTCCATAGTGATGCTGGGTGACTTCAACGGGCACGTGGGAAATGACAGGGACACCTGGAAAGGCGTGATTTGGAGGAACGGCCTCCCCGATCTGAACCCGAATGGATGTTTTTTATTAGATTTCTGTGCTAGTCATGGATCCGCGAGATCTTCAACTCACACCTCCGGCGGAGCTTTTCAGGCATCCCTGCGGAGGTTGGGGACATTGAACCTGAGTGGGCAATGTGCAAAGCTTCCATTGCCGAAGCCGCTGTGGAGAACTGTGGTCTCAAGGTTTTTGGTGCCTCAAGGTGTGGTAAACCTCAAACACCGTGGTGGACACTGGTGGTCAGGGAAGCCGTCCGACTGAAGAAAGAGGCCTTCCGGGATTTGTTGTCATGGAGGTCTCCGGAGGCAGTTGCAAGGTACCGACAGGCCCGGAGGGCTGCGGCCTCTGCTGTGAGGGATGCAAAGCAGTGGATGTGGGAAAAGTTCAGAGAAGGACTTCATGGAGAAGGACTTTCGGTCCGCACCAAAGTGCTTCTGGAAAACCGTCCGCCACCTTAGGAGGGTGAAACGGGGTTCCATCCAAGCTGTATACAGCAAAGATGGGACGCTGATGACCTCAACCGAGGGTGGTGGGCTTCTCCCTTAGAGATAAGCTCAGTCATCCGTGAGGAGCTCGGAGTAGAGCCGCTGCTCCTTTGCGTCGAAAGGAGTCAGTTGAGGTGGTTTGGGCATCTGGTAAGGATGCCCCCTGCACGCCTCCCTAGGGAGGTGTTTCAGGCACGTCCAGCTGGGAGGAGGCCTCTGGGAAGACCCAGGACTAGGTGGAGAGTTTCAATTCAAACTTATGATATACAATTATAATTGACGTATAATGAATAACACACAGTAAAGGCTTGTGACACAATGCAAAAAGAAAAGACTGCTGGCATTGTTACGCTATCGTCTTCCTGTCTAGCTGAATGGAGTTAAATGAGCCGCACAAAGCAACTGTGTGTTGAATGTGATGACAAAAATCTGACCACCTCGCTGGTTGTCACATTTATTGTCTTCCTTTGTACTGGGAGTTTTTTGCAGCATATCTCACAGTATTCCATAACCCATATTTAATCTGCTTGGAGAGGGGCCATTCACAAATCCCCCAGGGGCCAGTGTTTACTCCAATTCTGAAGCATTCTGTGCCATCTTAGTCTCAATGGAGATACTGCTGTGTGAGTGTTGCATTGACAAATACAATATAATTTTTCCTCATATATTATTCTACTCTTTACACCCAAGCACTCTCTTCCGGGCGAGAATGCTGTGCGTGTTTGGCTGCCGCTTCACACCTGGACTATTGTTTGTTCTATCTATTTTGTTTGTGCCTTGTTTGGACTATTTTGTTTTTTGATTCCCCAATGTTTTCTGTTTTGGTCTTTCTTGGATCCTGATATTTTGATGTTCCAATTTTGTGCTGCCTGATGCTTGTTCAGCCATTGGCCTGCTGCGAGCTCTCGTCCTGCTTTGTCTGCCACCACTTTCGGCTCGGCTGATGGGTGAGTTAACACTCTCTGTGTCAGTTGCGCTGATCGTTTACTGTTTACTGTTTGGATGGGTTGCCTTCCTTTTTGTGAGCAGTATATTGGTGATGTGAAGGTTGGGGCTCTGGCTAACGTGGTATCGCTGGTGGCCTGCATTATATCTGTCAGCGTAAATATGCCTTGGGCATTAGTGCTCATTCTGCTATTATTTTGCTTCACTTTTAGTTACAAAACCGAAATGTAAATTGGATACTCACCATCTCAACTCAAGGCTTTAAACTGCCATCTGCGCCTTGATTTTGCAACATATGTGTATTGTCAGATGCTTGGAATTAAACGTCGTCCTCGATATATACACCGCTCATCCAGAAGATACCTGAACATTCACTGTTCAATGCCTGCTGCTATCCCATGCATCTGATCTATGAACAGGGCTCCACCTAAATCTAAGCTCCCTTCCTCTGACTAAAGAACATGTCAATCGTTGATATATCTTAACAGCAATGACCAGCCCTATAATTTGTCGATCAACCCTGATGTTTCAAGTCATCACTTTGCTCTTCTGAATTGTCATTCCATCTCTGATAAAGCCTCTTACCTCAATTAAATAATCATTGACAATAACCTTGATTTGTTACTACTCGTTGAAACCTGGCAAGTACTCAATGATTATTTGCAGCAGAACCTTCTAACACCAGATGGATATAAACACCTGTCTAGACCGCGGCTACATGGCAAGGGTGGTGGCCTTGCTGTCATCTGTCTCGCCCAATGATTTGCGTCTCGCCCAACTTGATTTCCACAACACAAATACATTTGAATATATGGTATTGAAGGCTGATTCTCATTGTCCTCTCACAATTATTCTACTATATCATCCTCCTAAGGCTCAATCTGACTTTTTTTTAAGAACTCAGTGAACTGTTGACTCTTGCCTGTGCTTCGTCATCTCGTATCATCTTGCTTGTTGACTTTAATATTCATGTGGATACAGTTTGCTCTAATTCATCTAAACTGTTGTCTGTTTTGACTGTTTTAATTTGAATTGACAGGTGTCTTTTTTCAACTCATTCTCGTGGTCAAATTCTTTATGTAATCTGTAATTTTTTGTTTGATATTGCTTCAATCTCTCCTTTTGACACTGGCATCTCTGATCATAAGCTTATTGAATTTTGTTTTAGTCTACCTGCTCAGAAAAAATGAAATAACAAAATTATATCTTGTCGTGACCTTAAATATGTCGATGTCACACTATTTTCTGCTTCCATCGCATCCTCTGGAATTTCTTTGAAGTCACCTGTCCTTCATTGATTCTTTCTATGTACCACGCTGTTATTTCTGAAATTTTGCATGAGCATGTTCCTATTAAGACTAGGTCTGTTCCCCCACAATTCCCCTTGGTATTGTTATGAAGAGGGCAGACGAGGGAGTAAGGATCCAACGCAGCTTTTATTGGAATTTTCAAAGGTGAAGGCAAAACAAAAGCAGGAACAAATAAAACGTCCACGAGGGGAAAATAAAGAAATGAATACAAGAAAATAACACGGGGGTCTTGCAAGGAGGGCGTAAGCAGGAACACAGGCCAAGGCAGGATTCTGGGACAGCATGAATAAAACAACTTCATCAAACATAGAACAACGACCAACCAAGGACAAGGTGAACATCAGGGCTTAAATACAAAACAAGGGGAAACAAAGACCAATAGAAAACCAAAACTCAAAACAAGATAACAAGACAATAAACTAAAACCAATGATAAATTAGAACTGATAGCAAGATAATCAAACAATAAACCAATGAAAACCAGACGTGTGGACAAGGAGGGAAAACAGGACATGACTTCAAAATAAGAGTGCATAAACAAAAGGCAATACGGAACATAAAAGGTGCCAAAACAAGGAACAATGTGGAACATAAAAAGTGCCAAAAACTTAAATAAAAAGGTAAACAAACCAAAGACGGTGAGGATTGTAACAGAGCCCCCCCTTTAAGGAGCGGATCCCAGACGCTCCTAACCAAAGGAGGGGCAAAACGAGGACGAACAGGTAGATCTAGGGAACACGAGGGGCACAGAGGGACAAGACTTGGACAGAGGGGACCGGGTCGGGAAGACTGGGAAGTTGCGGGGTCGAAACTGGGTCAGGGGGCAATCCATAGGGCAGGGACTGGGTCAGGAGGCCGGGGAGGTGGTCGTAGGGCAGGGATTGGGTCAGGTGGCCAGGGAGGCAGCCCTATGGCAGGGACTGGGTCTGGAGGCCGGGGAGGTGGCTGTAGGGCAGGGATCAGGTCAAGGGGTCTAGGAGATGGCCACAGGGCTAGGCCAGAGTCAGGAGGTCTAGGGGGTGGCCACAGGGCTAGGGCAGGGTCAGGAGGCTTAGGAGATGGCCTCAGGGCTAGGGAAGGGTCAGGAGGCTTAGGAGATGGCCTCAGGACCGGGACAGGGTCAGGAGGCCAAGGAGAGGGCCACGTGACAGGGACAGGGTCAGGAGGCCAAGGAGAGGGCCACAGGACAGGGTCGGAAGGCCTGAGAGGAGGCCGCGAGAGAGGGTCAGAAGGCCAAGGAGGAGGCCACAGGATAGGGTCAGAAGGCCAGGGAGGAGGCCACAGGACAGGGTCAGAAGGCCCGAGAGGAGTCGAGGAGGCCCCCAGAGACGGTGCCATGGTAGAGGGTGACCAAGGGGGCTTGGAAGGTCCTGGGGGCCGAGCTGGCACAGGCAGAACCGTGGAAGGTGGGACCCTGAAGCCCCTCTGGGGCAGAGCCGTAGGAGGCGGAGCCGTGAAAGGGTCAGGGGGCGGAGCAGGCAGAGTCGTGGGAGGCGGAGCAGGCAAAGCCGTGGAAGGCAGAACTGAGGAAGGGTTTGGAGGCTGAGCAGGTGCAGGCAGAGCCGAGGCATTCTTCAGAGGCGGAGCGCTGGGTGGCTCTGGAGGCGGAGCGCTGGGTGGCTCTGGAGGCGGAGCTGTGGAAAGCTCTGGAGGCGGAGCTGTGGAAAGCTCTGGAGGCGGAGCTGTGGAAAGCTCTGGAGGCGGAGCTGTGGGAAGCTCTGGAGGCGGAGCTCTGGGAAGCTCGGGAGGCGGAGCTCTGGGAAGCTCAAGGAGGGCTGGTTCTTGGACGGTCGAGGCTACAGGCGCTGGCTCTGGCTCTTGGACGGTCGAGGCTACAGGCGCTGGCTCTGGCTCTTGGACGGTCGAGGCTACAGGCGCTGGCTCTGGCTCTTGGACGGTCGAGGCTACAGGCGCTGGCTCTGGCTCTTGGACGGTCGAGGCTACAGGCGCTGGCTCTGGCTCTTGGATGGTCGAGGCTACAGGCGCTGGCTCTGGCTCTGGCTCTTGCTCTTGGACGGTCGAGGCTACAGGCGCTGGCTCTGGCTCTTGGACGGTCGAGGCTACAGGCGCTGGCTCTGGCTCTGGCTCTTGGACGGTCGAGGCTACAGGCGCTGGCTCTGGCTCTGGCTCTTGCTCTTGGACGGTCGAGGCTACAGGCGCTGGCTCTGGCTCTTGGACGGTCGAGGCTACAGGCGCTGGCTCTGGCTCTTGGACGGTCGAGGCTACAGGCGCTGGCACTGGCTCTTGGACGGTCGAGGCTACAGGCGCTGGCACTGGCTCTTGGACGGTCGAGGCTACAGGCGCTGGCACTGGCTCTTGGACGGTCGAGGCTACAGGCGCTGGCACTGGCTCTTGGACGGTCGAGGCTACAGGCGCTGGCTCTGGCTCTTGGACGGTCGAGGCTACAGGCGCTGGCTCAGAGGACGGGGCCGTGAAGGGCGGAGATTGGTGAGCGGAAGCCCCTCCTCTTCCTGGCAGACGAGGCCGGCAACGCCGGCTCTGGGACGGACGAGGCCGGCAACGCCGGCTCTGGGACGGACGAGGCTTCCAGCTCGTTAGCCGTGGCAGGCGTGGGCATTGGCTCGTTGGCCGTGGCAGGCGCGGGCGTTGGCTCGTTGGCCGTGGCAGGCGTGGGCGTTGGCTCGTTGGCCGTGGCAGGCGTGGGCGTTGGCTCGTTGGCCGTGGCAGGAGTGGGCGTTGGCTCGTTGGCCGTGGCAGGCGGAGACTGGGAAGCAGAAGCCTTTCCTCTTCTCCTCCTTCTTCTGGCGGACGGGGTTGTCAACACTGGCCCTGGGACAGACGAGACTGGGGGTGTATTGGCCGTGGCAGGCGTGGAGGAACAAGTCATGGAAGGCTGTGAGGTGACCACTGTGGGGGGAGAGATAGCATCCTCCTCTGCAATACCCACAGTGAAAGGAGAACCGCAGGTCCATAGGGTCTCCTCCACGAAGTCGTGGAGCGTCCAGCAGGGGGTCGCTGGTGGCAACTGCTTCCAAAGCGAGGGGTTTAGATTGGCCCTGAAAATTTCGACCAAAAAGGTTTCTGGGAAGTCAGAAAAATAGGCCAGTTCCAGAAACTCACTGACGTGGGGCTCTATTGGATGATCCCTCTGTATAAGGCTGAGAAGCCGGAGATTAGCCTGCATGGGTGTCATGGCTGCTGGGTCCATGTTTGGGTTGATCGTTCTGTTATGAAGAGAGCAGACGAGGGAGTAAGGATCCAAACGCAGCTTTTATTGGAATTTTCAAAGGTGAAGGCAAAACAAAAGCAGGAACAAATAAAATGTCCACGAGGGGAAAATAAAGAAATGAATACAAGAAAATAACACGGGGGTCTTGCAAGGAGGGCGTAAGCAGGAACACAGGCCAAGGCAGGATTCTGGGACAGCATGAATAAAACAACTTCATCAAACATAGAACAACGACCAACCAAGGACAAGGTGAACATCAGGGCTTAAATACAAAACAAGGGGAAACAAAGACCAATAGAAAACCAAAACTCAAAACAAGATAACAAGACAATAAACTAAAACCAATGATAAATTAGAACTGATAGCAAGATAATCAAACAATAAACCAATGAAAACCAGACGTGTGGACAAGGAGGGAAAACAGGACATGACAAGACTTCAAAATAAGAGTGCATAAACAAAAGGCAATACGGAACATAAAAGGTGCCAAAACAAGGAACAATGTGGAACATAAAAAGTGCCAAAAACTTAAATAAAAAGGTAAACAAACCAAAGACGGTGAGGATTGTAACAGGTATACACCTGAGATCTGGGCTTTAAAAGCCACTGGTAGATGGCTTAAGAGGCTATACAGGAAAACAGGTCTTACTGTTCACCATCTAGCTCTCATTGAACACCTCAACGCATAAAAAGTTTCTCTGAAATCTACACGGTCAAACTATGTCTGTACAATTATCAATAAAGCAAGCATTAGGCCCAATGTTTTGTTTGATCTGATTAGCTTTGTTGTTCTTTACTGAATTATCTCCAGGAAAAGTTGAATGCTGTCCACCAGTGCTTTATAGATGTGGCTTCAGATTTTAGTTTTTTTGCCAGACCACTCTTGTCAATATTTGTCTAGTTTTACTCCTACAAACCCCTCCTCTATCAGTGACTTAATATTGAAGTCCAATTCTTCATCTTTTTGACTTGATCCTGCTCCCACATCCCTCAGATCTCTAGCTTCTGCTTCTATACCTTTACCACTTAAAACGGCCCCTACTGTCAATGACCTACTACTCACTGGTGACTCTGGTTCTCTCGCCATTCTTATATTACTTGATCTTATTTCTGCTTTTGATAATGTTTTCCATGAATTACTCTCTCCCACCTCTCGGATGTTGGTGTCACTGGCGTTGCTCTCTTCTGGCTTTCTTCATACCTCATGGGTGGACAGTTTTACATTTCAATGCAGAATAATCAGGCACCTACTGTTTCCCTAAAATTAGGTATCCCTTAGGGATATTTACTATTCATTATATATATGCTGCCTTTGGGTAAACTCATTTGCTGCCACGGTTTCACTTACCTAGCGTTATGCTGATGACATTCAAATATGTACAGCTTGTAGATCAGCTCCCACTCTCCAGACCGGTCCACTATCAATGTGTAAATTAAACTTCCTAAAATTGAACATGGATAAATTTTATTGGAACACCAACACTTACAAAAACATTTCCTTATAACTTTGGCTGTGATAGTGATGGCACTTTAATTAAACCATCCAATACTGTAAAAATTTAGGTATCATCTTTGATCCCTCCCTCACTTTTGAAGCTCATATTAAATCTGTATCAAAAACTGCCTTCATTCACCTTCGCCGCATTGCTCGCCTTTGTCCCTTTATCAGTCTCAAAGACACCGAAACACTGGTTCATGCATTTATATCCACACGTCTTAACTATTGCAATGCCCTCTTCATTGGTTTACCTGCTAACTCTTATGACTAGGTTGCAATATATTCAATAGTCTGCTGCTAGAACTCCTACACATACCAAATGCTCAGCACATATTATTCCATTCCTGTTTGAACTTTACTGGTTACCAGTTTTGTTCTCATCAAATATAAATCAATCCTTTTCAATCATTTTGTTCCCTGAGAATTGTTTAGCTAAGTCTCTATATATGCCATAATGAGGACTCAAAAAAAGATACAAATTTCTCTCTCTCTCTCTCTCTCTCTCTCTCTCTCTCTTTCTCTCTCTCTCATTGCTAGCTTCTTCAACATCAATGTTTTAATAACCTAAAATGCACTGCAAAAAGTGGTAACATTTGGTAATGTGGCGCGAGAGAGACATGAGGGCAGTAAGGGGGATTTCATAGAGAATTATAATCAGTTAATAAGGTTGCACTATTCATACTCCGACTACGCCACCCTGGGAATTTCACCCAAAGAATTTACATTAGCCCCTACAGAAGGCATACACAGGTTCGTATCACCAATGTGAAACAGAGACATTGGTCATTATACAAAAATATAGTTTATTGACATTCCGTAAAAGAGAACAATAGTAAAAATTATTATGGAGCACTTTGAGGGGCAGTGGTGGCTTAAAGGGGCAGTGGTGGCTTGGTGGTTAAGGCTGTGGGTTACTGACCTGAGGATCAGGGGTTCAAGCCCCGACACTGCCATGATGCCACTGTTGGGTCCTTGAGCAAGGCCCTTTACCCCAATTGCTCCAGGGGCGCCGTACCATGGCTGACCCTGCGCTCTGACCCCAGCTTAGTTGGGATATGCGATAGGGCAGTGGTGGCTCAGCGGTTAAGGCTCTGGATTACTGACCAGAAGGTTGTGGGTTCAAGCCCCAGCACTGCCAAGACACCACTGTGTGGCCCTTGAGCAAGTCCCTTGACCCTATCTGCTCCAGGGGCGCCGAATCATGGCTGACCCTGCACTCTGACCCCTGGGATATGTGAAAAATAAATAATTTCACTGTATATATGCAGAAATGTATGTATAATGTGTGACAATTGGGCAATTAAAAAATAAATTAAATTAAATCAACAGGCCACTACTGGTTAAGGAACATCAGGGCCAAGGACGAGACCTACCAAGAGGCAGACAGTCAAGCCACGCCACCCGCAAATGAAGATCACTGCACTTCTCACACACACACACATGTCAATACCAATCACAGCACACGGTGAGGTGGTCACAACACACTGTGAGGAAGATACCACCACCTAAATAAGCCCGTCCTCTGCCCCCGGTGCTCAAGTCCTGCCAACACACAAAAGATGTACATCAAAATAAATAACTTTTTATGGGTTGCTATACGACTCAATACACTTAGTCCAACCCAAATAAAAAGGAAAAATAAATGTTGCCACTAACAAGTAAAGTAAATTAAATGGATAACCAGTTGCTTAAAGCACAGACAAATGGCAACGAAAAAATACTAAATTATATTCCAACAGAAATCAATGAAAGAGAACACAACTTATAATACAAAATGACAGCTCAAATAAACAAATATAATGCAATGGAAAAACAAGTTAACAGAAAACAAAGAAAAATGATTAGAATGGAAGAAAATAATAGACAGATCAGAGCTTTAGGAACGATCCTAAAAGTCAAGAAAAGTCCACTACAAACCAAGAAAACAAAAGTTGGAAAACAAAACAAACGGAAAACAAAATTATCTTGGAAACAGAACAGCACCGCAGCCGTGATAAAACACGAAGCACCCTGACTGGAATACCGGTATGGGCCTTCACAAACCGATCGTCGAGAAAATTAGACAATGCTTTACCAAGAGGTAGTGAAACCGTAGCTGTCACTGGCGAGGGACAGAGTAGAATAATAGCATTTACTGCATCGGGTTCTCACAGCGTCTCCAGTGTCAACCCCCAGTTCATGCAGACAGCGACCTTGTAACGAGCTCGTACAGCGGGAGGGACTGAAGCACGCTGATTTGTGTTAGAGCGTCTCAGCTCGGGTGCTCGCATCCGGTTCCCAGGAAGCGGTGACGAAAGCGCGGCGACGAAAGCGTGTTGACGAAAGCGCGTTGACGAAAGCGCGTTGACGACGCGGCAGTTCACAAAAGCAACGCATCCCAGGCAGCAAATCCATTACACTTTTTATAGCCCAGGGGTGCAGATGATAGGCTGGAATGGCGAATTGGAAAATGACGAAAGGAGAATTGCCCTTCCTGCCACAGTAACATACCTTAGGGATTTCTATTTGATCTAACCTTTAACAATTATTGAATTGGTGTAACCCAATGTAGTCAGGTACATTTAGTCATGTTCAATAACATTTTTGATGCTAAACCAGTTAATTTACAGGTTACCACATGACAAAACATTGTTTTTACAGTATGGCTACATGATTATGTCAAAAACCAAAAGTGGCAATTATTTCCCTTAATATGGTAATTACATTATAGGGGTCATAACATGAGGAATACAATTTTCCTTGATCTTTTGACATATAAGAGGGCATTTTTCTTAATAGAAAAAGATAATTCATTTAAACCAAGCTGCAAAAGCGGCTAGTTTGGAATTTGAGGAACTTGTGACGTCGCAAGGAAAAAATGCATCTGCATATGCAATGCCTATTTTTCCATCATTGCAGTCTTGGCCCCACCCACTGGTTCTCAGTCAGTCACACAGGTGAAGAGGAGAGAGATTGGGCCTGTCATGGGAGATTCATCCTAATGCCTCCTACACACTACATGACTTTCAAAGACGTCAGATCATACAATTCATATTACACAACTGTCTGTCTTTTCATATAAGTCGTAGCGTTTTCAAATTACACGAAGAATCAGCGATATGGTGAACACATTACAAGACATTTTGCTGTTGACGAATCCCCAACAGCTCTGCCTGGACTCCAAATTACGTTTCCCAACAGAGTATACGCGAGAAGTGATACGAGATACGGGATACGAAAACAAATGCATGTTCACATGTTATGCATTTCAGAATATGATGTATATGTTTTTAATCACCTAAAGGCATCATATATTTTATTGGTTATGTAATGGGAGCCAGCTGGTAGATAGCTGTGCAGTGTGTAAACCTTTAGCCTCCTTGTTAGCGCACCCGCCTCCCACGCCGGAGACGGCGGTTCGAGTCCCGTTTGGAGCGGGGCGAGTAGGGCCGGCTACAGTTACAATATGAAAAAGTACCTCATACTGAAAAGTCTTTCTATTTGTTTACCTGACTGTAAAAGAGAATTGCCAATTTCTCTCCAACTCTTCTCTTTCTCCACCCGGTTGTGGTACAGTTCAGATGTAACATCAAATCTGGTGCTCCTGCCAATGTTCCACAAATTTTTCCTCCATTGCTTTGGTTCAATGTGACTTTCTCGATAACGCAGCCTGTTGCAGGTTCATCAGGAATTACACTGAAACTTCCCATCCCCAGTTTCTTGCGCTCTCATTGGCTGTAGGTCAACGCTGCAGATGTATTCAGTCAAAACATATTTCACATTGCGCAATTTGGAATCGCTGACTGGTCCAGATATTTCACATTCTAAATATCTCGCTGACATTAGTGACGCATCACCGTTTCTCTCAGATCACGTCTTTGATAATTCATCCATTGCGATCGTCGTTCACGGGAGTGAGCTCTGATTTCCCTATGATTTCAGGCTTTTGTCGGTGATCACCACAAACTGTCAGAGAGCGACAACCGTGCTTAAAATTGAATCGTAGTGTAAACTCGGCATAAGTGGACTTACACAGGACACTTTCATGTGCCGTCTGGATTTAAATGTTTTTCTACATAAACATGCACAGACAGATGTCTTTGTCTGCCTGATACATGCAGAAATGCTGGGTTCGAGTCTACCTTAGTCGAGTCTGAGTTTTTAAACAATCGAGTTGAGTCCAAGACCAAAAGGGGCCGAATCGGACTCAAGCCTGAGTCCATAACAGGCAGACTCAGAGTCAAGTCTGATTCCGAATGAATCTGTTCATGAATCTGAATTAAAATTGTAACTGTAAACTCAACATCATATATTTTAATATATGACTAGTATCCTGCTAAAAAGACTTTAAAGTGGTTTCAGAATGAAAGCATATGCTTTTCCCACTCAACTCAAACAGACTAAAGAAAGCTGCATTAGTCATTACAACCAAGGTTATTCAAAAACAACCAAGGTGTTTCAAATTGTAATTTAGCTTTTTTATCTCTCCTTTTTTACAATTTTTTTTTCTCTATCTGTCCACTGATTTGTGTAGATGCAGTATATACAAATGAGTCAACACAGTAGTAGGCTAATTAGCTCTCACCGATAAGTTACGTCTCACGATTTGACTGCAAATGCTACATCCAAAAACACTGGAAAAGCCCAATGATAATATAATGTCGTCACGGACATGATTTTCTAGTTAATTTGCAGGGCAGTTCTGTATGCTGCTCGTGTACCTAAATCCCTGATGTGTCCACGTGCATCTCACAGCTGCTGCCACAGAAGATTAAAAAAATAATAACAATAATTGATATTTGCTTAAGCAACAGCCGTGTTGGTCTGCAATCTGTCTGAAATCTTTAAATACCAACCAAAGAAAATTTCATTGAGCTCTTTATCCACAAAAACATAAAGTCATAAAACAAAAATGAGTCATAAATTTAACAGAATAGTCTTTCAAAGGTGTCAGAGATGTATGCTAAAAAAGGTACGTGCATAAGTTACCCAGTGATTTGCCATAAAAATTAAATAAAATAAACATTTGAAATAAAAACGTCAAGACCAACAATCAACCAACTCATAACATGAAGTTTATCTCTCTGTCATCAAATAATAAATTTATTTTATAGTCTATAATTAAATTATAAACAAAACATTTCACTGCCCAAAATATCATAATATTATATTATGCATGGTTGAATGTTGTGAATGGAGAACAAATTTCATAAAAGAATGTATTTTAAGCAGCTCATCAATGCTTTGAAAATATCAATCAGAAACAAATAGATGCTGTTTATCTGTTTAGAGTTGCTGTCTGCTTTAGCAATATCACTTTTTCCCCGACTATTTAAAAAGTTACACAGATAATTAATCAAGCTATTATGGACGAGTTCGAGCTGACAACTCATTGTGGACCACAAGATACTACAGAAGCCTACATGTGTAGATGTATTAATATCCTATATTCATTCTAATTTTATGTATTTTTATTTTGATATGCTGTTATTAGTAAACTGTGACATGATGTGGGTGACTTGACACATTGAAGTTCTTGATTTTAAGTTTTTAACCATTTTGGTTGACTGATGAGTGTGCCTGTGCTCGTCCGTATGTGTGTGTGTGCGTGTGTTTGCTTAAACGCAGTGAAACAACTCTGGCTATGTCTATGACTTCAGGGGCTAATACAGCTGCATGAAGACAGAGATGTGTTCATTAATTTCTGTTTTGTTATTTATTTATTAATTTTCTTATCTGCATCACAAATGTCATTGGCTCAGCTGGACTCATAAAAATCCAGAGTCCCAAAGGCTTGAGCCTGAGTCAAGTCAGAGTAAAAATGCATCTGAGTCTGTGACAAGTCGAAGTCCATTATAACTGGACTTGTGACCCGGGCTCGAGTCTGAGTCCAAACTCGAGTTCCCCAACTTTTACCTACAGTATTTCAGGCTGTTTTTAAAAGATGCAGTGTCAAGTTACAACTCATTCAGCTGCTGTGTCACGTTCTTTCACCCATCTGCTCTATTTTTAGTTGTTGTTGTATAAAGACAATATGGAATGATATTGGTAACTAGATGTGGATGTGTCTTCAGTATATTGTAGAGTGGATTATGTTGACAAGAATGCGATGCAATGCCTTGAGGCTGTCTACACTGGTTGCGTCGACACAAACTTTCGAAACCAATTTTTTGTGTTGTTGGCAGCAGTAGCGCCACTGCATGCAGTGCAAAATGGAACGTAACATCTGTTTACTGTTGGCACAAAGCGACACAATGCAATGGACGCTTCCATGGTAGACAGCATCATTGATTATAATAGTTTCTATTGCTTTTGATGTGACAATCAATCCGGTGTAGACATAGCGTGACTGTTAAGTTAAGTCTAACGTGGCCCCTACTGTTCTTTCTAATTTCTACTCTATCTCTAACTTAACATTCATTTCCAAAATATTGGAAAAAGTTGTTGCCTCCCAGTTACAATCTTTCCTTGTTAAAAATGATCTTTTTGACCCCTTTCAGGCTGGCTTTCGCCCACTTCACAGTACTGAAACCAGCCTTATAAGGGTTGTCAATGACCTACTACTCACTGGTGACTCTGGTTCTCTCTCCATTCTTCTATTACTTAATTCTATTTCTGATTTTATTGCTGGTGTATAAAGACAATATGGAATGATATTGGTAACTAGATGTGGATGTGTCTTCAGCATATTGTAGAGTGGATTATGTTGACACGATGCGATGCAATGCAACAGTGAGTTGAGCTTGATAAAAACAGTTTAATATATTTGGATGCAATGTGTTGGATGTGCATTGTGTAAACCCTGACAGTTAGTTTTATAATGTTGTTGAGCTGGTTCATTCTCTTCCGATTGATATTCAAAAATGGCTCGATTGGAGGGACTGCACAATGTTAGCCAATCATAACAGTGGGCATATACGTTTAAGTTTTAAGGAGGCGCTTAGGCCAAAACTGAGCACTTCAGATAGAGACATGTGCAAAATTATAATTTATTACTAAATGGATCAAGCTGTATTCTTTGCATGAAATATTATTTATGCTCTATTCTTTATGTCGGCTACACATTGAAAACAAGCTGAGAATTGTGTTCCTAAATTATTTTATTGCTATTTTATACATCAGTAAATTGAGACTAGTTATCTAAACGGTCAAGTTCACATTGGCACTCTGCAGCATAAAAAAACAAAGCTGTTATTAAATTGTAAATAAATTGTACACCAAGTTGCAAGCAACAAACATGTCTGTGATTGGTTACAATGCTCAACCGCTGCACAAACGTTATATAGAACATTATAATAATAATTTTGACCCAACATGAGTAGTCCTACATGTACTGCTATATTTTTTCATTTTTCACAATTCGTTTATTGTGGCAGCTGTCATTGTAATCTTAAATATTAATTTGATTAATTGTGCAGAACTTTTTTACAGTGAAAACTAATTTATCAATTTTAAGTGCCTGCCAATTGCAGTGAAATTAAGCCAGGACTATTAGCACATTCTTTTGCAATGAATGTCTTTTGTTAAAAAAAAAATAAAAATAAAAAAATAAAAATCGGAGAAGTTAACACATTTTGTTTATTACAACAATAAATCAGCAAAGGAAATGTTATACTTAATATCAGCATGGCCATGATTCAAAGGCTGCAGGCAAACACAGCCATGCTGATATTCAGTACAGCAGCATGGTGATTAAAACAGTTGTATAAATAAGATGTTAATATCATGTAACTGACATGTCAAACACAATAAGGCCTGATATTTTGCTCAGTAAATTGGTATTCTATGTAGTGAATACTGACAGAGTGATAAAAACTGTGATATAATCCAGTGCAACTACCTGTAGACTAACAATAATATAAATCATATTTATTATGACAAAACTATTGCCAGTAAATGACATTTGCATGATGTCGACATACAGTAGAATGGTGCAATGAGCTTTTTATGGGACAATTCCCCTTGAGAAACCTAGGGTTGTGTGCTTTGCTCAGGGGCATCACCATCTTGCCCCTGAGCAAAGCACACATGGGTCATGGCTCACTGCTTGCAGGGATCAAACCAGTTACCAGCCCCGAACCTTAACCATTACACCATACCATATATACTGGATAATTATAAGGTAGATGCTATTTGCACTCCAGTGTAAATGGCAATCTTATTGTCTAGTATTATAAAATTGTATATAAAGTAGTATGTAAGTATATAGTGTATGTATAGTATAATTACAGTACCTATAGAAAATCATCATGCCTTTTGGAAAAGTCATGATTTTTGCCTCACTGCCCAAAATCAAAACCCATTTAAAAATATTTTTCAGCTTTATTTAAAAATGTCACTTTACAACATTCAAGTAATTAATTTTTTATTTTTTTTTTAAATATGAAAATCTAGAATTATATGGTTTGAAAAGTGATCATACCCCTGGATTTAATATTTAGTAGAACTACCTTCTGCTTTAATGATAGCCATTAGTCTGTTTGTATGTCTTTGCTAACTTTGCACACCTAGTTTGGGGAATATTTGCCCATTCTTCCTTGCAGAATTTTTCAAGTTCAGTCAACTTGTGGGATGAGAGGTGAAGGACTGTCCAAGATAAAACATTAGGAGAAACTTAATTTCCCACCACCATGCTTCACAGTAGGTATGGTATGTTCTGGATGGTGTGCTGAGTTTGATTTTCTCCATATATAGCGCTTGGACTTTAGTCCAAAATTTTTTGGCCTCATCTGACCATAAAACCTTTTGCCACATGGCATCATAACCTACATGGTCAGTTGGGAGATTCTCTTCGGCAGTGACTGGGCAATTGGTTAGGATTAAAGTGAAAACGGATGCTGCCATGTACACCCATATTCTTGAGGACAATCTGTGGCCCTCTACTCAACAACTAAAGATGGGCAGGTGGTTCAACTTTCAGCATGAAAATGACCCTTTCTTTTAAACCATGATGCTGTTGACTCATTGATTCTGACTGGTTGACAGACATTCCAGGTCGTTGAATTATTGTTTGTTATTTCAAAGAGCAGTGCAGACTGCATAATGGATTATCCATATAAAACAAAGTCATTAGTTTTGCAAATCGGTTACAAATGACAAATTCTATATTATTTTAAATAACTTTTAATCTGTGGAATGCACCATCTCTCTCTCTCTCTCTCTCTCTCTCTCTCTCTCTCTCTCTCTCTCACTGTCAGCCACACGTACATACATACACACACATATAGACCCTCACGAGCAACACACCAAACCCTGATGTCAGTGCACCCTAATTAATACAACAATTTTGCACTTTTAATTCTACATGCAAGAATAGTGATGCTACCAACCTGCTACTGAGAAGTGTTGCTATACTAACAGCTTTGTGGCTTGATGCAATGTTACTGCTTAAAACCATTGAGAGCCACAGCAGAAGCAGTACACTGTAAAAAATATTTCTCTTACTGAGTATTTTTTATTTTGTAAACATATCTAAAAATCCTTTAAATAGGAAAATAAATAAATAAATAACCATTCAAATAACGGCAATCTAACAAGATTTGGTGGGGTTCATGCTGAAAACAAGAAAAAAAACAGACAAAACATCTTGCGTCATTTTGCCTCTAAAGTAAATATATCTTAAGTATGTTTAGATATTTTTAATGGAAAACATGACAAAAACACACCTGTACAATGCAGTGTAATATTTCATGATTGCTCTCTCTTTCTCATCATCATTCTAGTTCTAAAGTGATGCTTTCAAATTCATAACAGATGTTTTTGTGGCACTTTCGAACTAGCAACAACAGCTTGGGTTGTATATATTGAATCTGTGGCATAAATAAAATAGTCCAACTATTATAACGGGGATAAAAACCTGACAAATGTCCTGAGGTGTTGTGACTGTAGTACACGGTTGACTCTTCATGTCATGGCTGCATTTCCAGCTCGAGGTGTGCATTTCTTTTCAATAATTCAATGGTCTGCCATCAGTTATTCCGTATGTATAGTATAGCATAGCATAACATAGCATAGGATAGGGATCGGACAATGACACATCAGATTCAAACTCGAGTTGAACACATTTTTATTTTTAATTTTTAGAGCAAGCTCTAATCTTCATGCCACTTCTGACAACTAAATTGGATTTTGTTCGTAGCTTTTTCTGTATATGGGTGAAAATAGCTGTGCTGTGTGGCCAGTTATACTTTATTTACACCTGGGTGCAAGTATTCACTCTGCTAAAATAAATACTGGATAAAATAGTGCGCCTTACTTACCATATGCAAGGAAAACACAGCCTATTTGCACACTCTGGTGTGAAATGTGTTGCCTATAAGGTGGTTTCTCAAAATGTCTAAATTGAATGAATGGTTTGTCACTTAGTCTTGTTAATTTGTTATCGTAAAATGAAAAAAATTAATTAGCATAGCAGGATTTGGGAATGTATTAATGAAGCTGTCAGTCTATGCATTCATTTATATTTTATGCATTTGGCATATGAATTCATCAAAAGCAACTTACAGTGCATTGAAGATAAACATTTTATCAGTATGTATGTTCCTTATGAATATACCTATGATCTTTTGAGCAACAGAAACACATTCATTTAAGAATGTTCTTAAGTCATGTTTGATAGTTCCAATTTTTATAATGTCATTTATACAATAGGAAGAATTTGATTTTAATTTACTGAAAAACACACAATCCATCACAGATTTCACCAAGGTCCTGTTTATCTGCACACCCCTCCAGGCAAGAAATTAGTTTCTAACAGAATCAATGTGTGTGGAAGACACAATCTTTTTACCTCACGCTGTGTGTGTTCCCAAGCTCATTCACACCTACCACACACTCGGCTTATCGGATGTGAGGACTGCATGGATGAGCAGCTTTAACTGGAAAAGACTACCTATAACTAGCATGCTACACAGCGTCTCAAGAAAAGATTTGTGATTGACCACTGTGCATCCAATTAGTGTACTCCTAATTCTTTGTCACACATCTGTCATTCTGTAAGGATGAGATACTGAGTTAGTCAACTTCAGTTTATTGTGAGATATGGTGCTGAAAGAAATAAGGATGGAGAACACACTGAGCTGACATCAAATATTTGAATTCGATTTTTTATTATGACTCAAACATTCAGGTGAATGAATAATATGATTTACACTAGTAATACATTGAAATATTTGACTAACATTTTCTTCATACCATTCAGATAAAATATATCTAAAATAATTTGAAATTACATTATATGAACAGAAATGTGTCAAAAGGCTATTAAATATATGAACTTGTTTAAGCAAAATCTTTGGTGCCTGAGGTAAACAAAATTGATGTAAAACAAAATAAAGGAAATTATTCTAAAATAAAAACAGGCTTCTGAATTAGCTTAGTAGACATAGATTTGTGTCTACATTATGAATTTCATTACAAAAATAAATTGTAACTATTTTGATGGGCAGGACCGGATTCTAACCACATTTAACAAATGTGTTGATGAAATTATTATTATTATTATTATTATTATTATTATTATTGTTAGAATTTTTTCGAGTTAGCCTACCCACAATAATCCCATATTCAATTTTGCGTGACTACAGCAAATCAGTCGGATCTTTAGCTTTGGATGCAAGGTGTAAATTATATGCCTAGACACACACACACACACACATACACATATATATATATATATATATATATATATATATATATATATATATATATATATATATATATATATATATATATGTGATTTGGGCCAAGTCAATGTAATGCACAAAACGTGTTCTGACATGTGCAAATTAGGGTTTTTATTTATTAAATTACTTATTTACCGACAAACAAACCTGTCATTTGAAAAATACAGATAAATATATAAAAGTGTCCATTGTTGAACTGTACATCTAAATAAAGAGCAGACTGGCATGAAACATTTTTTACAACACATATATTCCAGGGCAGGCTTTTGAGTAGACATGAAAGGCTCAACCCAATATTTGCTTTTTTAAAACAGTACCGATTAAAAAAAACATCCCCCCTGGTCTCATACAAAGGAAAGCTTGTATAAGCACTTGTGATAGCATAGAGACAAAGTTAAGTTTAATAACTTTCACTGCATACAAGTGTTATAACATAACCAAGTAGGTGAGATAAAGATGATATGCCAAATTCTGCAGTCTGCTGACACAAGCGCTCATGAGTAATTAAACTTTGAAGTAACTAATGAAGACAGATGTAGCCAGCAGAAGCATGCTGGGTTTTATTTAGGGCATCACCATACAGGATACAAAGGCAAAGTCTGGTAAGCACTTTATTCATTTCAGAACATTCACTCTTGCAACATTTCATAAAGAGGTGGGACAGAAGATTGAATGGTTGGTTAAAAATGTCTGCAGAGCAGGGTCAGGATTAGGGGCCCACAGAAATGGACAATGGTAAATGGGCAAGCAGCTGTCAGCTGTAAGAGTACTGCATCAATTCTTAGGGATGTTTGAACGCAAATCTCTTCAAAATAAACCAACTCAAAACTATTTCAAACAAAATTCATTTTTGCATTCACCTGCACTGCTTTTCCATTGTTTTTCTAATATAAATATGTTCTAGACGGACATTAGCGTCTCGCTATAAAGTGTTACTTTTTTAGATCAGGTCAGGTTAAAATGAATGGCAACATTTAAAAACTTGTCTTAAGACACATGTGCTCTGTTATATTTGTTGCAATGCATCTAATTATTAGAACATATTTGGTCTGAAAGGCCCCTTAAACTCATCAGCGATGGACAGGCCAAATTTATTTTTTCCAATCGTAGACAACAGAACATTGCAAGACTGAGCCAAAATGTTTGACATGTGAACAGCAAACTCTATGCCATCAAAATAATAAGCGTAATTGTTTATTTCTTAATTTATAGTAATTTGTAATTATTCATAGTTGAATAACAGAATGTTTAAAAAATAGTGACTTAAACACAAAGACACACAAACATAAACACATACAGGGCAGCTGCCTGTAGCTCTCTCTCTCTCCCGAATTGCCACATCTCGTTGCACTTATCCCTCTCCTCGGCTGATTAGCCCAATCGTAATTAAATATATATATATATATATACACACACACTCTCTATATATACTATACTATATATACACACACTTGTACTCTTGATGGTACAATTATATTTTTTACTTTTGTCTACAAAACTAATTTCAAATATTTAAGCATACGTCTTCAGATCAAAACAATATTAAGATCATGAGAAATATTTCAGTCAAGTGTTTAAAAACTTTTGAAAGGCAGTGTATATATACAGGGTTGGGAGGGTTACTTTTGTATTCCACCACAGATTACAAAATACATGCTGTAAAATGTAATTTGTGATGTGTTCTGTTAGATTACTCAAGGTCAGTAGCATATTCTAAATACTTTAGATTACTTCTTCAGCACTGGTAGATTTTTTCACTTGTTTTGACCATAACAATAATATGATGGAATCATATCAATCATAATCATATTGTAATCCTGATCAGTTTCCCCTTAGATGAACCCTGTGTTTCCCATCGGCAGAGCTTTCTCTTCTTCGGCCCTCCTTTTATAGAAGTCAGTCTGCTCTTATAATCC
The DNA here is from genome assembly GCA_032164185.1 of Moxostoma hubbsi. Taxonomy (NCBI): domain Eukaryota; kingdom Metazoa; phylum Chordata; class Actinopteri; order Cypriniformes; family Catostomidae; genus Moxostoma; species Moxostoma hubbsi. Next base: position 5,468,388 of record JAVLUX010000025.1, read on the forward strand.
AATCAGAATGATAGTGATTTCACCTGACTAGTACTCGTTCACACTTTCCCAGGCGCTGCTGATATGATTAGTGAAATTATGTTAGCCGGACATTTTGTGCCAGGGCCAAAAAAACTGTGAAATTTGGGTTTTTGTAATAAAGTAATTTTTTTGGCCAATGGAGCTTTTTGCAATTATTTAAAATGCATCTGATCACTCTGCACAATTATCTAGAAACAATGTGAATCAACACCACAACAAGAAGCAGAAAACGATATATATATATATATATATATATATATATATCTCAAGTCAAGTTACATTTATTACAGTACACAGCGAAACGAGACAACATTCCTCCAGGACCATGGTGCTACATAAAACAACATAGGACAAACACAGAACCACATGAGACTACACAGACTAACTAAAAAGTGCACGTGCAAACGTGTGTGAAAAGTACGGGACGGTACAATAAATTACTAACAATGAACAGGACAATAGGCACAGTGAGAGACAGTGCAGTGCCGACCAGTATACAGTAGTGCAAAAAGATGACAGATTCTAAAAATGCCAAATGTAAACATAAACATACTATGAGATAGTATTCTATGGACATAGCAGTTATTGAGGTAGCAGACAGTTATAAAGTGACAGTAATTAAAATGCCTGATGTCTGATGGCTTGGGGGAAGAAGCTGTTACACAGTCTGGCCATGAGGGCCCGAATGCTTCGGTGCCTCTTGCCAGATGGCAGGAGGGTGAAGAGTTTGTGTGAGGGGTGTGTGGGGTCATCCAGAATGCTGGTGGCTTTGCGGATGCAGTGTTTTTTGTAAATGTCTTTGATGGAGGGAAGAGAGAGACCCCGATGATCTTCTCAGCTGTACTCACTATCCTCTGCAGGGCTTTGCGGTCCAAAACGGTGCAAGTCCCAAACCAGGCAGTGATGCAGCTGCTCAGGATGCTCTCAATAGTCCCTCTATAGAATGTGGTGAGGATGGGGGGTGGGAGATGTGCTTTCCTCAGGCTTCGAAGAAAGTAGAGACGGTGCTGGGCTTTCTTGGCCATCGATGTTCAGCGGAGAGCGTTCACTCTTGCTCTCCTAAAGTCAACAACTATCTCTTTTGTTTTCTCGACATTCAGGGACAGGTTGTTGGCTCTACACCAGTCCGTTAGCCGCTGCACCTCCTCTCTGTACGTTGACTCATCGTTCTTGCTGATGAGACCCACCACGGTCATGTCATCGGCGAACTTGATGACGTGATTCCAGCTGTGCATTGCTGCACAGTCGTGAGTCAGCAGAGTGAACAGCAGTGGAATGAGCACACAGCCCTGGGGGGCCCCAGTGCTCAGTGTGGTGGTGGTGGAGATGCTGTTCCCAATCCGGACTGACTGAGGTCTCCCAGTCAGGAAGTCCAGGATCCAGTTGCAGAGGGAGGTGTCCAGGTCCAGCAGGTTCAGCTTTCCAATCAGGTGCTGGGGAATGATTGTGTTGAATGCTGAGCTGCAGTCTATGAACAGCATTCAAATGTATGTGTCCTTTTTATCTAGTTGGGTGAGGGCCAGATGGAGGGTTGTGGCGATGACATCGTCTGTTGAACGGTTTGGACGATACGTGAACTGCAGTGAGTCTAGTGAGGGGGGCAGCTGGGTCTTAATGTGCCTCGTGACAAGCCTCTCGAAGCACTTCATGATGATTGGTGTAAGTGCGATGGGACGGTAGTCGTTGAGGCAGGACACTGAAGACTTTTTTGGCATGGGGGACGATGGTGGTGGCCTTGAAGCACGTTGTAGCGATGGCGACGCTCAGAGAGATGTTGGAGATGTCGGTAAGAACATCTGCCAGCTGGTCTGCACATCCTCTGAGCACTCTGCCAGGAATGTTGTCTGGTCCAGCAGCCTTCCGTGGGTTGATTCTACTTAGAGTTTTCCTCACATCCGCCATGGTAAGACAGAGCATCTGGTCGTTGTGAGGAGGGGTGGTCTTCCTCACCACCATGTCGTTCTGCACTTCAAACCGAGCGTAGAAGTCATTCAGCGCATTTGGAAGGGAGGCATCTTTGTCACAGGCAACTGATGTTGTCCTGTAGTTGGTGATGGCCTGGATGTCCTGCCACATGCGCCGCGTGTCACAGCTGTCCTGGAAGTTACTGTGGATTCTTTGGACGTGTGTGCGCTTTGCCTCTCTGATGGCCCAGGACAGTTTGGCCCTCGCTGTCCTTAGGGCTGCCTTGTCGCCTGCTCTGAAGTCAGAGTTTCGGGTACTCAGCTGCATGCGCACCTCCGCAGTCATCCACGGCTTCTGGTCGGAGCGTGTGGTGATTGTCTTGGAGAAAGTGACATCATCAATGCACTTGCTGATGTAGCTAGTCACTGATGCTGTATATTCCTCCAAGTTGGTAGAATCGTCATATGTTGCTGCCTCCCTGAACATGTGCCAGTCAGTACACTCAAAACAGTCCTGAAGAGCAGAGATGGCTCCTGCTGGCCAGGTTTTCACCTGCTTCTGAAGCGGTTTTGTGCATCTGACGAGCGGTCTGTATGCTGGAATTAGCATAACAGAGATGTGGTCTGAGGAATCGAGGTTGGGTCGGGGCTCCGCCCGGTATGCGCCTGGGATGTTTGTGTAAACAAGATCAAGCGTGTTCGCCCCTCGTTGCAAAGTCCACATACTGATGGAATTTAGAGAGCACTGAGATTTGTATGATTGAAATCTCCGGCGACAATAAATAGTCCTTCGGGGTGAGCGTTCTGCAGTTCGCTCATAGACCCATACAGTTCACAGAGCGCTTCTTTAGCATTAGTGCTGGGGGGAATGTAAACTCCGGATATGATAACAGTGGTGAATTCCCGTGGTAAATAAAAAGGTCTGCATCTAACAGTCACAAGCTCCACCAGCGATGAGCAGTAGCTAGAGACTAGCATAGAGTTCTTGCACCATTGCATGTTGATGTAAACACACAAGCCACCACCGCGAGTCTTCCGCAGAGAGCTGCATTTCTGCCGGCACGAAACAAGGCTCACCTGTCTAGCTGAATGGCGGCGTCCGGAACTCTGACGCTAAGCCACGTGTCCGTGAAAACAAAGACGCAGCAGTCTCTAAACTCACGCTGGTTAGCCTGTTGGAGTCGGATGTAGTCCAGTCTATTGTCCAGGGAGCAAACATTTGAGAGCAGGATAGACGGGAGAGCCAGACGGCTAGGTTTTGTTTTTTTGCCTAGCATGGACCCCCGCCCTCTTGCCGCGCTTCCGGTTTCTCGCACACCGCTTACGACGTCCTCTCCCCTGGCCACCGGCATCAGGCGACGCCTCCTGTGGGTCATCATGCAGCTTGGTTGTTGCATGAATCCTATATTTGAGCAGTGTCTGGTGATAGTAGACACGAACACCGGTTGCTCCGATGTCCATTTGCTGCAGAAGTCTGTTTTTTTTAATAAAAATAGCACCATTTTGGATCCGGAGGGGCCGCTGCGTGATACCGCGCCGCCATCTTATATATATATATACACAATATACAATATATATAATGTATATTAGTGCTGTCAGTTGGATTTTTTAATCATGATTAATCACATATTTTGAAAGTAGTGAAATTTTACTTTATATATACTTTTTTTATGTCAAAATGTAGTTATTTGCATTTTAGCAATGAAAACAGAACAATAAGTAACAACATTTTATAATTTATTAACAGTTTCCAAACAAAGCCTTTCACAGTACAAAGATAGAAATGTACTAAAGTAGCATTGATTCAAGTAACTTCAAATGTTTCCCAAAGTCTAAGTGGGAGGATGACTAATTAAAGAAATAGCCCTGACCCTAACCCTCAATAGGTTGCATATTTATTGCTATGGGCATTAAATCTCTTATACTCACATCTTCCACAATATAAATTAGCTGGCAGACTGTGGCTATCCTCTTTCATACAGCAATTGCAAAGCTGTGTTCATGATTCGTGTCAGAGCTTTGATCTCCACATGAGAAGTGATGTACACAACATTTTTTGTGAAAGTTAAGACTTGACATGCTTCTGTGTTAGTTCAATTGTGCACAACAAGGGCTGTTAAGTAAATGATTTCAGTCCCAACTGGGCTTGTTTTGTACAACAAATAGTGTTATAGTGGTACAAATTGTATTTTTCCATAACTTGATCATTGACATGGGCTGAGTTTGGAATGGCATACTACCATACTACTCTTACTATTTCTGCCATAGACAGATATGGCAGAAGTTGTAAGCGTAGTGTGGGTAGTTTGCCATTCCGAACTCAGCGAAAAATCTCTGTTGTGTGTATGTTGTTGTGTGTGTGTGACTCCAGGAGGACACATTAACACATCACAAAGGTTTCGTCCTGTTCCGGCCAGTGTTTTTATATAATGTACATTTAATACACTTAAGTACACTTAATGTAAAAAGATCTGTGTGGCACGGTGGAGGGCGGGGCCGGGTCGTGACTCAACATGCCCGGTCCCGTATTAGGCTAATTAAGCCTCCAAGAGGGTTAAAGGCCGATTGCGGAAATCCCGAAATCCGGGAAGGAAGAGGCGAGAAACCGGCTGGACATATAAAATAATATGTTTAATGGAGAACTCAAAATACAAACACATAAGACAACGGACATGTCCGTGAACGATCTCTCTCTCCCGCACGTCGTCCGCAATCAGCCTTTAACCCTCTCGGAGGCTTAATTAGCCTAATATGGGACCGGGCGTGTTGAGTCACGACCCGGCCCCGCCCTCCACCGTGCCACAATCTGCAAATACTAAAGAGATCATCCTGACTTGGAATAATTATTTCTTGCAAATGAAAATTTTTCCTAGGACCCTCGTGCAGAGAGACTTGTTTATTTCAATTGACTCATCAAATCATAGGTCTACCAAATATTTACGGAAAAAACAGCGGTTAGTACAACCAATAGCACCAATTATCCAGTGCTCCGATACAAATGAAGATCAACTGGGTGTAACAAGTTTTATTTATTTTTTTATTTTTTTATTGTATATAGTAACAATATACCAAATAATACACTAATGTGGACATGTCTGTTTGATGGATCAAAATTTTATTAATTAATTCATTTTGGTCTGTTTATGCATCATCACCTTCACTATGACATTCAAACTGTTTGTATGTCTGCAATTTGTGGGATTACAGTTATAAAATCAGTTAAACAACTTAACAAGGTCTCTCAGTATTAGTAGTACAGCATGATATCTGTACTGCAATAAAAAGCAATGTGGTTTGATCTAAGATAACGCTGAACCTCAAATAGATACCAGAGGTTGTCTGATGTTTTTGAACACTATGTAGCAAGAGTAATTTTCTCGATATGATCTTTTGGTCCTCTCATCAGGTATTTTGCTCTAGTTTCACTCTCTCTCTCATGCAAACACACACATACAGGATCACTCATGAACACGCCACCTCCATCTGCCGTTCTACCCAGTAAAATGGTTACTTAGCAACTGGTATTTTTCCTCTAAATTCTTTCCGTTCTCATGCAGTATGGCAAAATTGAATAAATGTGTTTATTCTGCTCTAGAGCAAAGAACTGCATTGTTTTGAATCAATAGAAGACACCTGAGCACCTTCCATGGACTTTGCTGTATAGACGTACAAAAGATCTGAAACATCGTTTACAAATGTCCCAGTGGGAATGAGAGTATCTATTCTTATCCCAGTGGAAAGTTAAAGACCATTTTATAGATCTGTGCTGTAATGTGCCTAGACAAATTCTGAGGTATTTGCAAAAAATAAGCTCTTTATAGTCACTATGTTCCTGTTGATTTTCAGGGTGATCCCAATCGATTTCTTATTTGTATGTAATGCTCACACATGCATTTTGTAAATGTGTATAGACACTATGGCTCTGGGATGGAAGAAATAATTTTAACATCACCTTTAATAGTGTTTTCATCCAATGTAGTGTAATTGTTGAATCAAGCTATGCTGTGTCAGAAGACTCATTATTAGTGCCATAACACTCCAAATATTGTAAAGTCTATCAGTGTTTATTTTATTCATGTGTAATTAAGGGCTTTGCCAAAATCCCCAGTGATATTCACGCATAATCAAGAATTTGACAAAAGCCCCAGTAAACCCTAATGGTGACAAGTGCTAAACCATAATAAGGGAATGACAGTCAAGTTTTGTTAGAGTAAATATGTGTGGATGTGTGTTTTTGTGTGTGCTAATGTGAGAAAGAGAGCACACAAAAAGTCCTGCATTGCAGTTCACTTTCACTGGCACTTTTCATGCCTGTTAAATTAAAGCCCTGCGAGTTCAACACTTAATGTAACTGTAATCTGATTATGATGGGTTTTTATGTAATTGTAATGGATTGCAGTTACCAATTTTTTGTATCCTGATTACTTGACACAATTACAAGTAATCCATTACTCCTCAAGCCTGCTTCACAGTAACACCAGCCATTAAACCTACCATCTGTAGGCACATTCAGTGCTATTATTATTATTGAGGCCAATCAAAGTTGTGTCATCTGGGAGCTTAGGTGTTTTAAAGAGGGATCAATGGAGATGAAGTCATATGCCAGTGCAACTCATCTGAGAACTGCAAAATGTCATTGATTGAAAATTCTGTTGGTTTTGATGCATTTGTTTGGCTTGTTAAACACAAATCTAGTCTGGAGGTATATATATAAAGTGAGAGAGAGATTACAACAATTACTGTTGGGAATCACTGTATTTTCAATTGCATCATTGTATTCAGTCAGCATTTCAACGAGAAAACACCCTGCAGAGCCATATGTTTGTTCCTTTCCTACAGGCTACTCCGTTTAAAGGTAGCTTCAGTCTGCATGAATGCAAACTCCTGTCTTGTTTAAGACCTTTAGCTGTGGGGATTTGGGGATGGGGGGGTTAGAGAGAATGAGGTAAGACAGAGAAATTCAACATATTGTTTAGTGTCAGTTTGGCAGTGTCTACCAGTGGCCAGGGTGTTTCACCTGTTGTAGCATATCAAACAGCAAATGACAAACATTCACAAGGGACAACAGAACTTTGGACAAGTCAGAATAGAACTCAACAGTGACTGTCCACTTTTTGAAGTGGCCTGGTTTCTGGTTTCACGGAGTATTTTTCCCATTGATATCCCCTTAGGTATTTGAGAAAATGCTTTAAAAAGTTGTAAGACTGGGTCCAAACAAACCAACTCAAAAACACATTCAAAAACCATTAAAAACTGAAACAATGAGCACATTTACATGTATGTTCTTACACCAATCATGTTTAATAAGCCGACAAAGTGTGCGGTCATGTGAACACAATAAACCGCATTCCTTTATCGGCATAAAGGCCATAAACGTCTTCTGAATAACCCGATCGGCACAAGTAGATATTTGCCCATTACACCGATTTTGTATGCCATGTAAACATCTTACCTAGTGTTCTTATATATACAGTATAGGTATTTTATATAGGTATTTTATTTAGTCTGTGTAGTCTCATGTGGTTCTGTGTTTGTCCTATGTTATTTTATGTAGCACCATGGTCCTGGAGGAACGTTGTCTCGTTTCACTGTGTACTGTACTAACTGTATATGGTTGAAACGACAATAAAAACCACTTGACTTGAGTACTGTGCAAAAGTTTTATTCACTGGTGAAAAATGTTGCATGTAAGGATGTCTTCAAAAATAATGCCATAAACAGTTTTCATTTATCAATTGTCCAAAGTGGATCAATGCAAAGTCCAGTAAACATAAAAAAGCTATATCAATATTTGATGAAACTGATGCAACTTGCAAGCCATAATGGCATTGGGGCTGTGGAGCAGCAGTTTCTAAAATATATCAAGCCTTGTTGCTCATATTGTTAACGCAAATTTGATTTGTCCAGATCAAACTCGCCATCTCTTTCATAATAATTTTATTGCCGCTCTACTGTACCTGTCTAATAAAGTTACATAAGTTCTAAAAACATAAAAAAGTAACCCATGGGATCTCATTCATTTACATTTTTTTTTATAATTTTTTGCCCAATGCCCAATTCCCAATGCACACTGTGACTCGCCTCAATCCGGGTGGCTTGTTGAGTGTGTTACCGTGGAGACCATCCATGCACAACTCACGTGTGACCACATTATGGCAACCACAAGGAGGTTACCCCATTTGACTCTACCCTCCCTAGCAACCGGGCCAATTTGGTTGCTTAAGAGACCTGGCAGGAGTCACTCAACATGCCCTGGATTCTAACTCGTGACTCCAGGGGTGGTAGTCAGTGTCTTTACTCGCTGAGCTACCCAGGCCCCATCCCATTCATTTTCAATGTTTTAAATGTTTGATGGATTGAACGATACACCAGTGGCCATTCATCAGATCACAAGAACGTCTGTGATCATAATGACTCAGAGAAACAGCCGATAATTTTGTTTGGAGTATAATTCAAAATAGATTAAGATGGGTTGTGTATTCCCCAACCATATTTTATAGTTTGAGAGTTATGAATAATGGTTAAGAATTATAATACATCTTAGCATATTTATCAGTCAATATATTTTAAAAGATACTAATCTTGTCTGCTTGAAGCATGTGCAATAGTGTCTAGAGACAGTGGTTCTCGAAATCCAATAGTTCCCACAAATTTTGCAGAAACAATATGTGTCTAGATGGTGATAATTAGCATCCTCTTATTTGATGAGCAAGAGGAAGTTCCAAATACACCTTCATAAATAAATAAATAAAAACATGGGACGTTTCTGCCTTTGGCAAGAAGACAGTGTCAGCAGATAATGATCTTATAAAAATCCCCTGAAAGTAGCAAAGCTATCAGCTCTTGAGTCTGCTATTGTGAACCTAAGAGCAGTCATATTCAACTTTTTCCTCAGGTAATTAAAGCACATGGACACAACAAAGGTTAGTTTAAGATGATAGCTCAATTATCTAAGCCCTTTTCTCCTCTTCTTGTGAACCAGTGGCTTTTGTTTGCAGTTTCTCAGGCCGTTCGGACTAATGATATGCAAAGGTGCTTCAAGGCGTGTTGAAACCGGCGACAAAGTATTGTTGGTGAGCTTTGCCGCAAATTGCAACAACAGATCCACAGATAGAGCTGTTACTAATGGTCTGCACACTGCCAGCAATCTGACAGCTGCCCTTGTCATATGGTGGAGGTAATTAAAACAAACAGTGAATAGGCCCCTTGGTCAGAGTCGTTTCTGTGACTGCAATCACTTGTGACAGATACACTGTATGTGGCCCACATGTTTTCACATCAAGACAGAGTGTTTCATTTTGCAAAGGTAATTCTCTCAGCTTTCATTCAGGAGTTAAGTTTGAAGATTTTGATCGATTTCCTGCACAACAAGAGTGGAATCGACTGTTATACTTCAAAAATCATTGCTCTTTGATCAATTCTCTATTTAGTGTGATATTCAGTAAAGAAGACACTTGTTTTTCCTGTAAATTAGCTTGGGTTGTGTTGTTGCTTACTTGCAAAAGAATTTTCAAACAACTCAAGAGTATTGAAGTTCCTTTTTGTGGATAGTCTGGGAGATTGTAGCTGTGTCATGACTACAGTGCAGAGCGCCGAAAGTTTGAACAGCTGAGATCAGGGAAATTCGAGTTGAAACTATTCTCAGGTATTGAGAAAGCAGGCAACGGAGATGCACACACACCTCAGAGCTGTACATGTACATGTTCACCCACACCAACACCCTCCCTCTAGGACGTTACTCATGCTTTGCGTGAATTAATCATCATAATTAGCAGACCTTGTAGTATGCAACTTTCAAAATAGCACTAGCCTCACAGTGATGTAGCACTTTCTATTAAAACCAAAAGCATGTTTGTAGTAGCTGTCCTTTCCCCTGTACCTTATTGGGTTGAGGCACCGCATGTTGACCTTGCTTGCATATCCCGTATGTGCTTATTTCCATGTAATGTATTACAAAATTGTCTTGTGCCCTCTCACATCAAGTGGTGATTCTTCAGTTAATTTGTATCACATCTTAAACTACCATTCTGCTGCTCCGAAATTAAACCACAATGCAACCATATCATTAGAAATTGTATAACATTCCTATAAAATCAGATTTTAGGTTATGGGTTAGGGTTATGGTTAGGCTAAGGGTTGTGGTTGGGGGTTCAACAACATTCATCAACCAATAGTTTCTCAGTGATTTTAAGTGTAGGTTAAGGTTTATGTTAGAGTTAGAGTTAAATGTTGTGTGTTTTCGAACGGTAGGCCACTCAAAGGGTCATTCGAAACTAAAGTAAGTTTCACAAAGGTCCCTTTCACAAAACATTTAGTGAAGGGTATATTCAAACTGGAATACCATGCTCCCTTCAGAGTACCCACATCAAGATCTCTCATTCATAGTGAGTAGGGCATAGGGATGATCACTTTCGATTGGAATTCGCCCATAGTGTTTGGCGCAAGAATGTATATATGCACTGTACTGTATGGAATGCATTGAGGCACCACACAATGCATAGGGGCACCTTATGAAACCCGTAAGTTGGACCAGTCATTGCAAAGACAGACTTGGTGTATAAGCAAATTGCTTGGTAGCATTGGTTGACACATCAAAAGGTCAGCAACACAGACTCCATAGTGTTCAATGTATTCGGCAAAGCTGACCAGAGTAATGTCGAAGCCCCTACGGGATGCTATTTCGCTGTGGCTTAGAGTGATTAGTCATATTGCCATATTGTTTGGCTCAATTGAGCAACTGCCATATAGATGAATGGGAATGCTAATGCCCTCTCCTGGTATTTGAGCTCATTGTTTCATTCCAGTTCAGATGAAACTTTACATTAAAGGTCTTGAGGAAAGACTCTTTGAGACTCTCAAGTCAAATAATTAGTAGTAATTTAGTAGACACCTTTATCAAAAGTGACTTACAGTAGACTTATTACATCAAATTCCCACTGGAGTAACTTGACGTTAATGCAAGTGTCTTGTTAAGGACATAAAATTGAGAGCTCATGATTTGCCACTTGCAGGCGCGTCCTGCTGGATATTTTCGTCATTACAGCAGAAACAACTTAAAATACTCCATCATTTCTGGGTATACAGATAAGTGTAAGACATCATTAGAGACTATAAAGGGTCTACTTTTATTTGTGTACACTCATAATAACAATGAAAGATTGTGCTTTTGTAAAATAAAGAAAATAAAAAGGGTGAGCTTTCAGCAGTCTCTGTGTTCCTGAGCATTTTTCAGAAACACGTCACAAAAATGAACTGAAACTCTGTGAATACTTATCATACAAACATGAAACATATGTCTAAAGAAAGCTTTAAATGTCTACTTTTTAATAAAACAATTCAAATTTAAACAAATATTCTCCTGCAATGCAATCTGTTTGAAAAAAAAGAGATGTTCAATTTTTACCGGTCCATCTAATTATCTGTAATGTGATCCCACCCACCAGCAGAGCGTGCCATTCATACGCTAATGTGCTGAGACAATCAATGCAAATGTACACGCCCCCCCCACTGTGAGGCTGTAAACAAATTTCATTAATTTTTCTGTGTTTGCAACGATACACAGGCAAGAAAGCTCCAGGATTGTATGGAAGAGTTCACATTTTCCTCAGAAGAAGAGCGGGACTTTGATGAAAATTTGTATTTTGAAGAGAGACTTGATCCAGCTGAGGATACAATTTCAGACGAGTAAGTCAATTAGTTTTCATTAGTTGACATGTTATTTTATATAAACTTGTACATATTTTACTAGTGGGAGTGTTTCCAGACTTGCCAGCCAGGATTTAGAGTATTGAAATTTGAAATATGTCCCAATAAGCAAGTTTTAGTTACATTTAAATGCTGTTTCAGCTAAAGCAGGCATTTAAATTGTATGCTGTATAATATACATATGATATGTAATATGATATAAAAATAATATGAATGTTTAGATTATATTTTATCTAGTGTTTATAATGCCTCATTATCATCAACAGAGTTTGTGCTTGTAAATATGTGTTCAGGTTAAATGAGTAAAATGCACTTTAAATATGCCCATATTAGAAAATCACCATATTATTATGATTTCTTAAGGATCATGTGACACTGAGGACTGCAGTAATGATGATGAAAATGCAGCTTTGATCACAAATTGCATTTTACAATATATTTAAATAGAAAACTGTTCTTTTAAATTGTAAAAAGTATTTTCTGTATTTTGGATCAAATAAATCCAGTCTTGGTGAGCAGAAGAGACTTCTTTTAATGGTAGTGTAGGTCTAAAATTAAGTAAAGTCTTTATGTAAAGAAAATATATAGTCAGATTAATTCTTTTAACTTAAATCTTGATTTTGATCATAAGTCTCCTCACATTAATTCTCTTTCTGTCACATTCCTCATTGATAGGCCCAGGGAAGTGGTCATTGTCTCTCAGGTGTGAATTACCTAAATATTCATGATCATTCACGCCTCTTCGCATATTACCTTTCAACACAAATTGTCTTAAAAGTTAAATTACTATATTGTTTTGTATGAATGAGTGATCAGGATGGTTTTCATGTCATTTTGTAGCAAAAAAGGTTTATTTTGTGTTATATGACCTAATTTCAGTGACTTAAAATTTTAGTTTTTTCAAAAAACACGCATAAACGTTATTTTCTCAAAAATACAAACATGTACACACATGTTGCTCTCATATTATTGTAGCCCAGTTTGTGCTGAATACAGTGTTATCAGACTTTAGCCACTAATATGTTTTTAAGCAACTGAAAAAAGCACAAATGTCAAGGCATGTCAAAACGTCTCCAGGGCCCAAAATACCCTCAGACCCCAGAGGGTTAACCTTAAAATGGCCAAGTACGGTAGTAATGCTCAATGGTAAACAAGTAGAGTATCTTTTGAAAAATGTATCAGCAGAAAATATACATGAAGTGCATTTGGGGAGTGCATTGCTGACTTCCCATATTTTTACAACTAAAACTAAATAAAAACCTTGAGACATCAAATGAATTATGAATTTTATGAAATAATAGTTATAAATGTGAAGGGCTTAGTGCAGGTGAGTAATGCAATAAATCTAATATTGCCTGGGCATAATTGACACTTTTTTTGTGTGTGTGTGTGGGGGGGGTTAGGTTACAAACTGGTAATTATAAGGGTGTTATACATGTGGTTCATGAGGTCAATTCTAGTATCCCCATTATTCAAATAGCTTAAAAAACATACTCAATTATGTTTTGTTTTTTTTCAAATATAAAAGTTTTTTTTTTTTTTTTTTTGTGAGGGCTAGGTTTAGAGGTAGGGTTAGGGGATAGACTCTATATTTTGTAAGGTAAAAAATAATTATGTCTATGGAGAGTCCTCATAATGATAGCAGCACCAATGTGTGTGTGTGTGTGGGTGGGTTTGGGTGGTTTACGAGGATATTTTTTTATGTTACAAACTAGTAATTACAAGGGAATTATGCTATAAATATGTGTTCAAGAAAGTACTGCCTCAAGTTCCAATATTTTATCATAATTCAACTGCCACTAGCATAGTCTGTTTTCTGTCAACAACAAAATTAATTAATTTAGAATTTTTTTTAGATTATATTGAATATGGGCTAAATGCACTTGATAGAAAAGAGACAAAAGAACAAATTAACTGAAGAGAAAAAACAAACTAATCATTTACTCTCTGTTATGTGATGCTTATGCAAATCAAAACAATTGCTGTGACTGTGACAAAGATCTGTAACACCAAAAATTACAATTCTGTCATAATTCACTCACCCTCATGTCATTCCAAACCTGCATGATTTTCTTTCTTCTGCAAAATAAAAGAAATTCAGCATGTTATATATAATTATAAATTCTGAATTATAATTTTTTTTTTTTTTTTAACTAGGGATATTATTAGTTAGATAACATGAATATTAATGCATCTCAAAGTGGAAAAAAAATATTATATTAGTGAATTGTGAATTGAACACCGGAAATATTTTCCCTTCCAGTCATCTTGACGCACAGAAATGCTAAAATACACCAGCAGACAGACAGTGCTCACCCTTTCAGTCACAAAACTCGTTCAAAGAGAGAGCAGTGCTTTCCTGAGGTAATGACATAAAAACCACATTTGGAGTTATTCACACTAAAGTAATGACAAACCTAGGCATGACATGTATTATATTGAAATTGTGTGAGAATTTTTACAGGCTTATTTAAATTCAGAGATGTTAAAACATTGATAATGATCTTTAATCCTCCTTAATAAATGATACCCTTATCAAAACTTACAGTGGATGTAGTAATATTGTAATAACCGTGACTAGTAACCACGAATGTTGAACCATGTTTTTTTTATTTTATTTTGTATTGTTTTGCAATAACCATGGTTTTGCTACAGCATTACTGTAGTATTCATATTTTAACTTGGTTTTAGTAATAGTAACCATATAATAATATCTATGGTTAATTTTGTGGTTTTATATGTTGCTTATACTTACAAATGTTTAAAAGGTAAACAAAGCAGCCTAATAAATTTCTGCTTAGGCCTATAAATATATAAAAATTTTAAGTAATAATTTAAGTTACTTAAAGGGCATCGAGACTGGTATCGATATCTGCAATACTGACCTAAAAATACTTGGTATCGGATCGAAAATAAGTGGTATCGCCCATCCCTAGTCCATACAACTCGTGTGCAAAGAAAATTATACAGGTTTGCATCGACATGAGAGTGAGTAGAATACATTTTTTTGGAAAACAATCCTTTTAAGGTGAAATGTGTAATGTCTACGCTGCAGCGCTACTAGCAGGGCCCCAAAAGGACAAGATTTGGGCAAGTTGCCATGTAAAATCTACGTCAAAATTTTTGGTATTCTGTTTGTTTGGTGCCTCTAGTGGCACATAAATTGCACACATCACCTTCAAGTGCTAGTTTTGGAAAGAGCCCACCAATTGCATAATCTCATCATTTTATTGTCTGAAAGACCAGTAAACAGGTGTCAATCAATCACTTGGAGGCTGCTGAGTGGTGGAGGTGGATTGATGGGAGTGTACCGCTGCTCTCTGCCATACCTCCTCTTGTGCGCCAAATATCACAGCTCACAGAACCTTGCATGGCAAACGACAAGTCATCCATTAGGTGGATGTCATTGCCAATTACAGACAGCTCCCAAAAATTTAGTTTTAATTCAAAGAATAATAGGATACACGACATACCCTGCAAAAAACTATTTGGAGAGCCGTGTGTCCTATTGCTCAGTCATGATCAAGTTAACGTCTTCAGAGTCAGTCACATTAATCAGATTTGGTGAGAATGAATAAACCCACAATTACTGTATGCCATCCAACACTATGGGTGTTTTGCAAGTAGAGGAAGGTGCATGGAATATTGCAGTCCGCTACACTGTTAGATGAAGATGAATATTACATGATTCGGTCTCATTTGACAGAGAGCTGATCCTGGAACTGTTTGATTGCTAAGATAATATATTAATATAGTTGATTCCACTGTTAGGAATATTATGCTCTTTAAGCAATAGCATAATT
Source organism: Moxostoma hubbsi (assembly GCA_032164185.1). Taxonomy (NCBI): domain Eukaryota; kingdom Metazoa; phylum Chordata; class Actinopteri; order Cypriniformes; family Catostomidae; genus Moxostoma; species Moxostoma hubbsi. The sequence goes on from JAVLUX010000025.1 coordinate 5,483,821, forward strand.
AAGAAAGAACTGCCCAAGAAGCTGGGTGACTGACCAAACATTGCTAAAACGGCTTACATTTTTTTGCTGGCTAAAAATGCAGTGTCCCCAAAAGTATTTGGACACTTAAGTCACATTTTAAAATGTAATTTAAATAACAATATATCAAGTCAAGTCAAATCAATTTTATTTATATAGTGCCTTTCACAACACACATCGTTTCAAAGAAGCTTTACAGATAATCAGGCATTAACAGAAGATAAAACTGTAATGTCGATGAGTCATCATTGTGTAATTAGATAAAATACGATTTTGAATTGTGTTTAAAATTAAAGAATTAAATAATAATTGTATTTATAACCCCAGTGAGCAAGCCGAAGGCGACTGGAAGCTGTAAACAAATAATTAAATACATTTTCTCAGAAGTAACTTCACTTTCCTGAGCTACTTTTGCAATAACTTTCAACCATTTGTTCTCGTGGTCATTTTAGTGTATATGAAGTCAGTTCCCCTCAAGCTCTTGCAAGTGTCCAAGCAGATTAACCACAGGTGTAGTTCATCACATTATCTATGGACATGTTTCCCTTTGACAACAGTGCATTAATTATTTTTTATACTAAAATACATCAATACATTTACAAAACAGCATCTAGCCTAAAGTATTTTCAATTGAGTTAACATTGCACCAGATGTTTTAAGAAATGATTCAAGCAAACAATAAAAAAAGAACGGAGTGGGTGTTTTTTACATGATTTTTTTTTTTTTTTTTTTTTGACGGTATTGCTATAAGATTAATATTAACAGCATAATAAGTGGCAGGTCTTAAAATCAGGAGTAACTTGGTAAACAGACATGTTGGTAAAATGAATGTGCACTGTCCAGCCTGTGTACCCTGTAACACATTGTTTCTAATGTTCACCAAGTGTCTGAAGTGGATGTCGGTCATTGAGAAGACACCAGAAAATGTAAGACGCACTTCAAAACGTAATCTAACGCTGGCTGTTGCGTTTGGACTGATGCATGAGAAACAAACAAGCATGATTTATTTTTATTAAGAAAATTAGAAAAGGACACTAGTAATTTTGTGATTTGAGCAGAGTGAATTGGCAAATTATTTTGAGCCCTATATTTCACAACATATTATCCAGAGGAACAAACAAAATTAACATAATGTGAAAAGATTGTCTATGTTTTTAATTCAAGCGTGTACTCTATGATTACTGGCTTGCTAATGTAGAATTTTGCCAGATATGCAAGTCAATTTCTTCTAAGATACAGCATATGCTCATGTTTAATACTTCATAATTAATCAGCAAACATTTTCTGATGGATCAGTTACATGTGACAGCAGTGTGTAAATGCAGTCAACACTCTTATCTCCATGAGTTATAAAGATATTGCTTATCCAGTGCGAATCAATGGCAAACCTTACAGACGTCTGTGGTTGTCTAATACAGTTATTTTAGGCTGCTTAGTCTGTTGTTGGAATAGTCACCTGTCATGATCAGCTCACGAATCACATCGTTTTAACGCAGTATAATTTCTGATAATCCACTCTGTTTAAAATCTTGGACACAATATAGTCGCCAAAACCAGATACCAGTATTAATGTGGCCGCACGAAAAATTTTGCACATTCTGCTAGGAGTGGGAAGTGAGTTGCCGGAGCGGGGCTGAAATGTGAAATGTGCTTCTCGAACCAGTGAAATTTTGATAGCTCCACTCTCATGCTCTGGTGGGTACCTAGTACTATCGATATTGTAGTAAGACCTGTATTATTACAGGGTGTGGGGGTGTGTGTGTGTGTGGGGGGGGGGGGGGGGTTCTTTTAAGTATCGACGTCCCTTTGTAGGACTAAAATATTAAAATATATGATTGCACTCATGTCATCTGTTGGCTTGATTAGTGGTTTCGAGATTGAGGAGGATTGAGACTATGCAGCAAGCAATACCATAAGATGATGAAAGAGGCAAAGGGACAGAACATATTATAGATTTGTAATGGGCCTTACAGCCAGAGCAGAACATGTCTGGCTCTGTGACACAATCCCACTCGGCAGATTTTGATCAACTCAATGGTATGACACTCATTTGAGCAATCCATGTCTGCAGGCTTCCACTAAAGGCCAAGGTGTCTCATGTGATAAGAGCCCTCTGATCAGGCTGATGACCTTACAGACTTACAAATTCAATCAGAGGCCGCATTGCCTGCAGCACAAAACCCTGTGCACTGTCTCTAAAGAAGCACAGAGCACAGGCAAGGGCAAAACTAGAATGTTAGTGGTGGTTAGACACCAGAGAGGGGCAATGAATTGTTGTCATGAGAAAAAAACTCAAAGAGCTCTTGAAGACATAGCCCGGACATGCTCCAGATATTGGGCATTTAGAAATCACAAGAGATAAAACTGATATTTAAAGTCACCCACAGACTACAATGGGTCACACAGTTAGAGACTATTTATGTCAAGCAAATGTTCTGGTGAGCTACGTTAGTAGGATTTGTTTCGTAAAAAATAAATAAAAATAATAATAAATAAAAGACTTTTAACCCTTTATGTCTGTTGTTCAAATGTTATCTCATATTCATAAAAGCTACACTTTGATGCTGTGCTGATTTAGCACTTTGGGAACAACTTTAGGTGTGACCAGCTGTGAATATGTGTGCAACACGTCAATGTAATTGACCAGAATTTAAATCCTCTGCTGGTGACATCATTGGATGCACCAGTAGCATGGCTATAAATAGATGTCACAGGTGCATCGTCAGATCTTTTGTCTTCAGATCATTATGTGTTTGTTGTGCTTCATGAGCCTGTCAGAAACTTACCTCTGTTAGGAGTTAGATTTTGTTAGGAAGTGTGCAAAAACCTTTCTCTTCTTAAAAAAAAAAAAAAAAAAAGAAAATGACTGAAAGACAGAGCAAGCGGTGTGTGTGTTCCCTTGTTTATGCTCTATGGCTGAGAGGGACACACACCAGTTTTGTTTTGTATATTTAGGAGAAGAGCATGCTGCGTTGGGGTGGGGTGGGTGCGAGCATTGCGATCTGTTCTCAGTCAAAATGCTTCGCACTCGTCTTGCTTACTTCTGAGAGTCAGCGCCCACACTTCCATCGTGGGGCTCTCGTTTGGATCTGACTGTGGAGTGAGAGACGGGTCTCTCTCCCCAGATCCAGCTGGTCCTTTCCGCGATCCTGAAGCGTGCTCCGGCACCTCTTCGATTCAACAGGGGGACCATGAATCACTTGAGTCTGCGGACTTTGAGTTACCCACCTCCGAGCGTTCCGGGCATGATAATAAATCATCGGAGGAATTACTCGAGGTGATTAATTTGTGCGGTGGTCAGGCTTAAATTAGACTGGCCATGCAAACAAGAGACCCCCTAACGCTCCAAGTTGGAGGACAGATTTCTGTATGGTGGCCAAGGGAAGGGAACACCTCATCAGTCCCTTCCTTTCATTGATGACCTCCATGACGAGCTCTCTCGCTCATGGAGGAAACCTTATACTTCCCGTGTCTTCAAGCCCTCGACGTCGATTTGTTCGACTATTATGGGTGCTGAGGCATGGGGGTATTCGGTGATGCCGCCGGTTGAAGAGACACTTGCAGGTTATCTCTCGCCTGGCTCGGCATCATCGTTAAAAAGACCCACTCTCCCCACAAAGCCATGCAGGACCCCCTCCATACTTGTGGGGAAGGCTTATCTGGCAGCAGGTCAGGCTGGTGCTGCCCTGCAGACTATGGCAGTGTTACAGGTATACCAGGCTGATCTGCTTAAAGACCTGAGTGAGGGCACCAAGGTCTACAAGGAGGCTTTCTCCGAGCATCGTCGATCCACGGATCTGTCTCTCCGCGCGACCAAGCAGACGGCCCACGCTATTGGCCGGTCTATGTCTGCTTTAGTCAGCACGGAGAGATACTTATGGCTCAACCTGTCAGGCATCAGAGACAAAGACAAATTTTCCTTCTCGATGCCACGGTTTCGCCTTCTGGCTTATTTGGTGATGATATGAATGTAGTTGTCACCAGGTTCATGGAGACGAAAAGTCACGAGGAAGCCTTCGGGGAATTCCTTCCTTGCCGCACTCAGGGGGAGGAGCCGTCACCACCCAGCCCCGCCCCGGTCCTTCTAGAAGGGAGGCTCAGAAACAAAGCATGGCGAGTCGTGCTCCCCCTTGTAGAAACTGGGGAGCTGCTCATCACCCTCAGCAGCCTCCAAAGCAAGATCTCAGGGCAGTAATTTCTAAGAGGAAAAAACCCTGACAGTCTTGCTCCCAGCCTTGTGGGGGTAGCCCCCCTCGAGACGGGGCACGTGTGTCATCCACTTCGACCCTCACGATACCCCCACGAAACCTCTCCATTCCCGTCGCCTCTGGTGTTTCAGGAGTTAGAGGCTTCCAGCAAAATGTTGGGTGTACCATTGCTTCCTGCCTTAGTTCAAGACACGGAACACTCGACATCCCCTCAACAGGAAGTGTCAAAATTAATACCCATCTCAGAGAACTTAGCAGCGTGGAAACTTCTGTCAGGTTTTTCTATGTGGGTCCTAAGAACAGTAGAAAAAGGCTACAGAATTAAATTTGTTCGTCGTCCTCTGTGTTTCAACAGCATAATTTCCACTACCGTGAAAACGGAGCAAGCATGTCTACTGTGGAAAAAACTGCTAAATCTCTTGGTCAAAGGGGCCACAGAACATGTACTATGTTCTTCGCAAGTTGCTAACAACAGACGCCTCCCTGATGGGCTGGGGAGCGGTCTTAAGTGGTCGTCCAGCTCAAGGGGAATGGTAGGGTCATCAGCTTGAATGGCACATCAACTGCCTTGAGTTGATGGCTGTACTACTGGCCCTGAAATACTTCCTTCAGCATTTGAGAGGCTGTCATGTCCTGGTGCGGGTGGACAACACAGCAGCAGTCTCTTACATAAATCATCAAGGAGGTCTATGTTCACGCCAGCTGAACACTCTGGCACGTCAGATTCTCCTTTGGGCCCAGGGAAAGCTCCTGTCAGTCAGGGCAGTTTATATCCCTGTATGCCTGAATGTTGGAGCAGATCTACTGTCCAGACAGAAAATACCGACGGGGGAGTGGAAACTCCACCCCGAGATAATGGAAAAAATCTAGGTGAGATTTTACAGGGCAAAAGTGGACCTCTTTGTCTCTCAACAGTCAGCGCAATGTCCCCTCTACTTCTCTCTGAGTAACCCAGCCCCCCTGGGTCTGGATAGTCTTGGCCAGAGTTCGCCAGCAAGGGTCCTGCCTCTTAGTGATAGCGCCACGTTGGTCGAACAGGGTCATAGTTCTCTGAGAAAATATTTCTCCTCAACGGCTCACCTTGGGGGATTCCGGACAAGAAGGACCTTCTGTCTCAGGCACAGTGGACAATATTTCAGCCCTGGCCCGAGCTGTGGAACCTTCATGTTTGGCCCCTGAAGGGTACAAACTGAGGGACACTGGGCTTTCACCTGAAGTTATTGAGTCCATTCTAAGTGCTAGGGCTCCCTCTACTAGAAGAAGTTACGCTAATAAATGGGGTGTCTTTGAAAGATGGTGCAGTGCACATAATGCAGATCCAGTTACCTGCCAGATTGCATCAGCTCTGGACTTTCTGCAGGAAAAATTGTCAGCAGGCATATGCCCCACCACTCTGAGGGTTTACGTGGCCACTCTATCGGCTTGCCACGCCTCGATTGATGGGGTGCCACTGGGGAGACATCCTCTGCTCGGTTGCTTCGTTCGTGGAGCCATGCAACTAAGAACTCCTGTTAGGACCAGGATCCCTTCTTGGAACTTAGCAATAGTCCTTGAGGGTCTGGTTGAGACCCCCTTCGAACCTCTAGAATCAGCGTCTGATAAACTTCTGACTCTCAAGATGTTTTTTCTTATGGAAATTACTTCTCTAAAAAGAATTGGGGATCTACAGGCTCTGTCTGTCTTGCCAGCCTGCATAGATTTTGCCACAAGAATAGCTAAAGCAATTTTGACTGAACATCCGTTCACTCTTGAAGCCTTCTGCTCCCCGCCATTTACAACGCCGGAGCAGGAACAAGTTCACCGACTTTGTCCAGTCCATGCCCTTCAGACTTATGTCCACCGCACTAGCCAGTTGCGTAAGTCAAGGCAACTATTTGTTTGCCATGGGGGCCGCAACAGGGGGCGGCCGCCACCAAGCAAACTATGTCACATTGGGGGAGGGACGCTATTGCCCTGGCCTACGAGGCATGCAGTCAAGCTTTGCCAGTAGGTATCACGGCTCAGTCTACCAGAGGGTTTGCCTCCTCTAAAGCCTTGGCTAGAGTTGTCTCTCTGCAGGATGTCTGTGATGCGGCAGGCTGGTCCTCTCTGCACACATTCACAAGATTTTATAGTTTGGATGTTCATGCCACTCCAGACTCTTATGTCCTGGAGTCAACATCACAATCTCATGTCTGATGTGCTCTTGTGAGCACAACTATACAACCATAAGGGGTCCGGACATCCACAGTGTGGTGGTGTGGGTATTCTCATTCCCAAAATGCTAAATCAGCACAGCATCAAAGTGTAGCTTTTTGACAGGGAACGTCTCGGGTTACTTAACTGTAAGTCTGCCACACTGGGATGCCCCAGGACTGCCCTTCAAACAAAATACCTGACAATGCACCTGTGACACATCTATTTATAGCCCTGCTACAGGTGCATCCAGTCCAGTTCCCTTTAGCTGTTGATGAGACTGTCCAGTTCCCTGTGGTCATCAAGTGTGTCCTCGCTCCCGTCCTGGAGCCACCTGTCCAGTTCCTTGTGGCTGTTGATGAGCCTGTCCAGTTCCCTGAGTTTTTCTAGTTCCCTGAGTCTGTCGATTAATCTGTCCAGTTCCCTGAGCAAGTCTTCTCCTCCAGTCGAGCTGTCACATCAAGTCAAGTTGGCAAGTCAAGTCATCATGTCCAGTCAAGTCATCCTTTCCAGTCAAGATGTCACTTATAATCAAGCTAATACGACAAGTCAAGCTGCCACATCAAAACAAGTTCCCATGCCAAGTCTAGTCACCACACTTTGTCAAATCACTACGCCTAGTCAAACCACCAAGCCAAGTCAGGCCGCCAAGCCATCACACCAAATCAAACTGACACGTCAAGTCGTACCATCAAGTCAACTCATCATTACATTTACATTTATCAGATGCTTTTATCCAAAGCAACTTACAGAGCCCTTATTACAGGGACAATCCCCCCATAGCAACCTGGAGTTAAGTGCCTTGCTCAAGGGCACAATGGTGGTGGCCGTGGGGTTCAAACCAGTGACCTTCTGATTAGCAGCCCTGTGCTCTAGCCACTACGCCGCCGCCACCACCACTTAAAGTCAAGTTTTCTCTGCTACACCCAGTCAAGTCATCTAACCAATTCAAACTATCACAACAAATCAAGCCACCAAGCCTAGTCAAGCTGCCAAACCAAGTCAAGCCACCAAGCCAAGCCATTACACCAAGTCAAACCATCACACCAAATCAAGCCACCAAGTCAATTCAAGTCATCTCAGCAATTCAATGCCAAGTCAAGCAGCACCAAGCTATCAAGCCTAGTCGAAACGACACACCTTGTCAAGCTGCAATGTCAATTCAAGTCATCAAGTCAAGCCACCATATCAAGCCAAGCCACTACACTTAGTCAAGCATCTATGTCAAATCCAACTTCCACACCTAGTCAAGCCATCTTACAAGTCATCTAGTTGTACCGACAAACCCAGTCAAGCTGACATGCCTAGCCAAGCATATTGTTCTAGTTTAGCCACCTGGTCTAGTCAAGACTTCTGGAAAAGTCCAGCAGCTAAGTCAAGTCCAGCAGCCAGATTTAGTCCAGAAACTAAGCCAAGTACAGCAGCCAAACCCTGTCAAGCTGCTGTACCCTGGTCTGTCCCATTGGCACCACCTTGGTCCATCCCACCTGCACTGTCCTGGTACATCCTGCCGGCACCATTCTGACATTCTGCCCTAGACCTTACTTTGCAATTTGTCTGTTTTGTTAGGACTTGTGTTTTTTATTGTCCAGTCTGTGTTTATGTACTGCTGTCCACCTGTTTCCCCCACCCTTCCTTCCTGTTGTCTAGTCTTTTGTCTAGATTTGTTCTTGCTTGGGAACAAAACACCATTGTCTGGTCTTTTGTCTAGTTTTGTTCTAACATTGTTTGACAGGGATAGAGAGGTCCTGCCTCTTTGGTATTGTTTTATTCATGTTTTGGCAGGATTGTGACATTTCCCTCCACCCATCTCTTGGGATGTCCCATGTTCTGTTGTTTTCCTCTCTCCCTCATGTTTCTGTTGATTTGAGCTGCTCATGATTATTATTTTCTCCCCCGTGAGAGATTTTGTTTGTATTTGTTTGTGTATTTAATGTATTTATAATAAATACAATTCATCAAATATGTGTAACACCATCACATTCACATTTATCCTGTGCTGTGTGATTTCTAAAGACTGTTCAAAACCATTGTGACAACACACAAACACACACACACACACACACACACACACAATTTGGTAAATGAGTGAAACACATAAATGAAAAAAAAAAAAAAAACTGAACTCGGTTACCTGTGGCTGTACCTTGGCAAATGTTTTGGCAATTTAAGTTTTGACCTGTCTTCAGATGATCTGTAAACATTTTTGTAAATCTAAAGTATGTAAAGGGTTAACATTTTAGATGCTGTCAATATGTTGATGTTGTACTAGGCCTATTCATTTTTTATTGTTTAAACCTGGTTCAGGTCTTGTGAAAATAAAAATGCATGAATACATAAAACACTGAAAGTGTTTCTCAGAGATTTCACTCCATATTTCTCAAGTAAGATTTGACATGAATTTAAGTGGAAGACTCTGGGAGATATGCATTCCGCATCGCTGAAAGCGTAATATGCATGCAATTGATCAAAGTGTTACATGGAGAGCAGCTTGTCTCTACACTGCAGGTTTAGAAAAGGTAGGAAAATAGAAATAGAAAGGTACATCAATCTTGTCTACTCTGTTATGGATAGATCAAACACGAAGGAAAGTTTAGACGGCTAATCTACCTAGCCTGATTTAATTTAGAACAAAATTATCTTGATAATGTATTGTTCAGATTTTGATGTGGACTGAAGGCAAGTACACTGCTATTTACAAATTTGGACATGGTTGATGCTTGAATGCTTATATTTCCTGTGATCTTAAAAAAAAATTCTCCGGAAAGCTTATGCTTAAATGCTTCAAATCTGTTTTGAAGACAATTATAAATTGTGACATATAATTTATTTTTACATAACCATATTTGTATAAATTTTTCAGTGTGACTATTTGCACTAGGTGTAAATAGCACCTGCCACACAGCACGGCCATTTGCATTCCAATAGTCTGGTGGAAAAACAGAAATTGAAGACAAACTGCACCCACTAGTGTTGCTGCAGTGGCGTGGGGTGTAACAACAGTGTGGAATTACATTTTTCTTGTGGACAACTTCTAATCTTCCTTTTGTCCTACTTGTTCTCATCCCATTTCCTGTCTCCACTCTTAACATTTCCTTTAATACTACTTATAATAATACAGGGTTTTGCAACCATTTTTCAACAGTGAGATTAAACTTTGCAAGAGGTCACACTGGTGCAACTACAAAGTTGGCTGACTCTCTGATTATGTGCTGTGGTTTTTTGCTGTGTATGAGAAATATCAAGCAGCAAATGTTCCAAAAACAAAATGAAACAGCTCTACTGGATCTGTACCATGGCTCAATGGGCAGATCAGCGCAGAGCATGTGTGATTACACGTGGACTGGACTCGAGCTCTCAGCCGCACAGATTATCATAGACTGCCTTCCAAATGTCATAACTCACCCTTCAAAGGGCACTTTCAAGGTAGAACATGATAGTCATGCTGTAAGACCACTTCAAACAGAATTTCAAATAAAACTTACTTAAAAAGGGAGTTCCGAATTACCCTTATTTTTTTGACCAACATCTGTTAGCCTTTCAAATCTCTCACAGTGGATGGTAAAAAAATTTAAATCAGTACTGTCAAGGGGTCATTTAAGTGGGACAAAATTTGCAGAAATGTACTTATATGTACTTAATATTATTTGTTTTTGTCCATATATTTGTCCATGTATTGAGATATGGAGAGAATTTTTCAATTTCAGTGGCCTTGTTCGAAATATTGTGCTTGACACTGTTGTGCATGTATCAAAATGGTTAAGGTTAAGGTCAAGGTTAACTTTATTGTCCCCGAGGGGAAATTTTGCTTGGGCACAGTGCAAAGTTGTTTCATAAAAAACATCACAAAAGACAACACAAATCACAAAACACATCAACAAAAACCTGAGAAGCATCGACATGTTGTACTTTACAAGAAAATATAAACACAGAAGAAAAAGGACATTATTGACAGCGCAATTCCATGGATTAAAGTGCAAGTGCTAAAGTGCTAGTGTGGTTGTTGCACTTTACTCCATTGTATTGAAGTTTGTGTAAAGTGCATATGCTAAGGTGCTAGTATGTATATTGCATGTTGCCCTATTGCACCGCGATCACAAGTAAAGTGCTGAAGTGCTCACATATTTATTGCACACAGTTCTATTTCACATTGTTCAGCAACTTAACGGAGGCTGGCACAAATGATAATTTTAAGCGAATAGTTTTGCATGTTGATACACGGAGTCTTCTTCCTGATGGCAGGGTTTCATATTCAGGAAAGAGGGGATGTTGAGGGTCTAATTAAATTTTCATAGCCTGTTTCATAACTGCCTGATCATACAGGCTCTGTATAGGCTCATAGTCTCTCCTTCCTATAATTTTCATGGCTGTTTTGTGCATGTTGGCAAGCTTGTTTTTCACCTTAACTGTTAGATTGCCAAACCATGCAGTAATTCCATATCTGATGACACTCTCTAAGATTGCATGGTAGAAGATCATCATGATATGACTGCTCACACCATACAACCTTAGACGCCTTAAAAATAAAGCCTCTGCTGCAATTTGTTACACAGGTTGTCAACATGTGTATTCCAACAGAGAAGACGGTCAATATGGACACCTAAATATTTGTATGAGGACACCACAGTTACTTCCTGGTTTTTAATGACCACTGGTTCGTGGTCTGTAACTTGCCTCGGATCAAATACCATCTCCTTTGTTTTTTGGATGTTTAAAATTAGATGGTTGGTGTCACACCATTTAACAAATGTGTCTTCTTCGTCTTGGTACGCAGAGGAGTCCATTTTCTTGTACAAAAGGCTTAGGATCGCGGTATCATCAGCAAATTTCATTATATGGTTATTAGAGTGTACATTCCTACAGTCATTGGTGTACAATGTAAAGAGTATTGGTGAAACAACACAACCCTGAGGAACTCCTGTGTTACAGTATTTGATCTCTGATAGTGTCCCATTGACCTTCACTTGCTGTGCCCTGTCAGTTAAAAAAGAATAAAACCATTTAATTAAGATAGTATTAACATTCATGTTTTTAAGCTTATCTAAAAGCACATAAGATTGCACTGTATTAAAGGCTGAACTAAAATCGACAAACAAGATTCTAGCATAAGCTTCTATGTTTTCAAGGTGCTTAGAAATAAAGTGCGAGATACAAATGATTGCGTCATCAGTACTATGTCCTTGCTTATAGGCAAACTGGTACACATCTAACTTTGACTCAACATCCTTCATGAGTATAGACAGAACTAATTTTTCAAAACATTTCATTACGATCGAGGTTAGAGCTATGGGACGAAAGTCATTATTCTCTGAGGCACCTGATTTTTTAGGCAGTGGGATTATAGTTGATCTCTTCCACAGAGCTGGGACAGTGTGAGTATTCAACGACTGTTGGAAAATAGGGCACCATGCCATTGTTAGTTCTTCTGCGCAGCTTTTGAGCAGAAAGGCTGGGAGGCCATCAGGACCTGTGGCCTTGCCCGTGTGCACGTTGCTGAAAAGTCGTTGGATGCTAAATGGATCCACTTCCAGATAACAGGTAGTGTCAGTGGCTGGCAGGGACTGCAAAACACTGTCACATTCTTGAGAGAAATTTTGAGAATCAAATCGCAGAAAGTCATTCAGCTCATTTGATTTATGTTGGTCGTCCAGTGTGATGATTTGTTGTTTAGCAGGGTTCATATTAGTCACTGATTTCATTGTTTCCCACAGTTTTTTAGTATTTAATGTTTGGATGTTTTGTTCCATCGTTTGCCTGTGTTTATCCCTCGCATTAGTGAGGAGTTGTTTAAGTTCTTTTTGGATCATTGACAATCCCGCTCTGTCTTTGCTTCAAAAAGCTTGCTTTTTCCTATTTATACAGTCTTTAATTTCTTTTGTAATATAAGATGTGTTATTAGGGTACACTATTATGTCCTTCTTGGCCACCACATTGTAACACAAAATCCTATGTAGTCTGTTATAGTACTAGTAGCCTCGTCAAGCTCTAATGAATGGAAAATAGACCAATCTGTACACATGAAGCACCCCTTTAGTGTTTCAATTGCATCATCTGACCACACATAAACAGTTTTATGTTCAGGTTTACTTGACTTGAATATAGATTTATAGGACGGTATTAAATGTAATGTATTATGGTCTGAATTGGAGGGGGGGAGGGGTTTGACTTGACTGAATATGCCCCCTTTATATTTCCATAACATTTATCTAAGATCCTGTTATTTCTCGTGTCACATTTTACCTATTGTTGAAAACCTGGCAGCGCACTCTCCAATTTGCAGTGATTATAATCACCCAAGAAGAAAATAGGCACCCCAGGTGAGCGCTGCAACTGTTCATGTGCGCACTCTGCTATGCGTGCGGCGGCTCTGCCTGCGTTGGCGCTGGGTGGAACATAAACAACAACAATAATAATATTGCCAAACTCCCTTGGCAAGTAATGAGGTCTCATAGATACGCAAAGCAGTTCGACATCAGGGCTGCATATAGTCTCTCTCACTGTGTATTGTTTACACCATTTTTCACTCACGTACATGCAGATTCCTCCTCCATTCCTTTTCCCAGATGCGTCGGATCGGTCAGCTCGCACAAGCGAATAGCCACCCAAGTTGAGCAGAGAGTCCGGGACTCCTTGGTGAAGCCACGTCTCGGTGAACACCATAAGGTTAGATTCCCGGTACTCGAAACAGCTCCTTTGGTTGATACGAAGCTCATCCATCTTGGGTGTCAGCGATCGCACATTGCTGAGGATTATTGACGGCAGTGGTGGTTTGTTGGTTCGCCGGCGGAGACGTTCCCTGATGCCTCCCCGTCTTCCTCGCTTGCGTTTAGGCCGTGTGCTAGTATGTATTGCTCGGATGGCTGCTGGCAGGTTATCCGGTGATGTTGATTGAAATGGTCGGAGGGACAGCAAAATTTCTCTCGAGTAAACACGATTTAGTTCATGTTCCCACAGCACGGTTATCGCAGAACAGGAAGTTAAATGTTCGCTGATAAAAATCAGGACTAAAAGTATAATGTGGAGGCCCGGAGCCATTGTTTGGGGCTACCGACTATCGTGGTTCAGAAAATCTCCGTATCGCAAAGCTTGCAATTGTCAGCTCCAACATATAGTCACAGGCATAAAACACTTAAGACGCTAAAAACAAAACACTAAAAACACTCAAACAAAACACTAAAAACACTTAAAAACAACAACAGCACTCGCCCGGGTCGCTAAAGAACAGCGCCACCCAAAGTTTAAGCAACTTTATGGCATGGTGAAAAGATTGAACAACTTCAAAGTCAAATTGCATCAACTTTAAGATGCATCACTGGGATTTCGGCAACTGTATGCTTCGACTCAACACGTTTAGTAACTCAAATAGTTATATTTCAGATATAGAAATAAAATATATCATATTAAAAGCAGCCATATCATGTGAACCACAAGTATACTATGAGCATTTTCTTAGCCACTGTGTTTACTGTGGGTATGTATTTATAGCCTGCATTAGAGCTTGATTTATCCTATCAGTGATTAGTTTACTGAGTGACTAACCAGGCTGGTGATTTAGGGTTACACAATTATTTTCACTCAATTAGATAAGCAGACGGTCGATTCAGTGGTGGGGATACCGGTCTTTATCTTTTACTCTTATGGTGACTCTTGAGGTGGACTGTGCTTGTATTAGAGTGCCCCATGAGATGAGCCAAATCATGCCAGATAGCTTTGTTTTTACTCTACAAACATCATGGCACCCTGCAGATAAATATAATTAATTGCCTGGCTAACTTTTTCAAAGTGCTGCCACACCTATTAACTTTTTTTCTAAAAGGAATACAATACATCCACATGATAAGAAGGTGGAGTAGTGGTCTAAAGCACATAGCTGGTAATCTGGTATTCAGAAGTTCGCTGGTTCGATCCCCACAAGCCACCACCATTGTGTCCTTGAGCAAGGCACTTAACTCCAGGTTGCTCCGAGGGGATTGTCCCTGTAATAAGGTCTCTGTAAGTCTGCAAACATGTTGAGGTTGCCTGGGATGTGAGTGGAATGCAGTGACCTGAGTTGCTGCTGGCTCCAAAGGAGGAGACGACGGGCGAGTTGTGATGTGGCAGGAGCGTACACCGCCTTGGTGATTTATGTACGCTACCGTGGTGGTGCTGTCTGATCGTATAATGATGTGCTTGCCCTGATTTTGTCCGCAGGGCAAGAAGTACAGCCAACAGCTCTAGGCAATTGATGTGCCAGCGCAGCGGGGTCCCATTCCAACGGCCCGCGGCTGCATGCCCATTGCACAGGCCACCCCAACCAAATCTGGAGGTGTCGGTAGTGAACAGGACACATTGGGACACCTGCTGAAAAGAGACTCCTGTCCATAGAAAGCAGAGGCTGTGAGTGGCACGCAGGCCTGAGGAACCAATCGAGTAGCCGTGGGGGGGGGCAGAGGTCTTCAGTCCAGCCTCGCGCTCGCAGTGGCCCGAGAAAGCATAGCAGACATCTGTGCATCAGACTGGGCGAGCAGACCCAAATGTGGCGGCCCAGGCGAGATGCCGCAGTGACTCTCTCTGTTGCAGCGCCGATGTCGTCATCCAATTCCGAGGCTCAAGGGAGAATGTCTGCTGGCCGCAAGGCGAGCTGCACTCATCCCGAGCTCGGACGGAAGCAAGCAAGCTTGCCGGGGGGCCGGGTGGTTTGCGGGGATTTAACCGGCGAAACCGAGCCCATCATTATCCCCAAATCACCATCATCACCAGCGGCGCTGGCTCCAAACCCACAAGAAGGAGGCGAGGTGCGGGGGCTGGCTGAAGTGGCTTTCTCTCATGACAAAAGAAAGCCGCGACCGCAATGCTGCCATGGCTATGTTCTCGCACTGAGAACATGAACCATTCATAAAACGCTGCCTGCGGGTGATCGCAGCCCAGGCATGCAAGGCAGCTTTTATGACCATCAGAAGTGGAGAGAAATCAACCCTATCAAGGAACTACACAGAGGTGGAAAGACGTCTTTAAAAAGACGCGTCCTGAAAAGGATGTTCAACACCAGCTGTGAATTGCTCTTATAGAGAAATAAACTCTTTTAGGAAAAACATTCTGCACTGCTGTGCAGAGAAGGAGAAAGCCGCTGATATGCGCTGTAGATCCAAAAGCATACGCCCTGAGAGATGAGAGGAACAGTTTTTGTGAATCGCAGCTCGCTGCTCACACAACCAGTCGGCTCCGAAGAAAATTTCTGAATGAAACAGACGCATTTCCCTCCCTTTATACCCATATGTCCGGGGGCGGGACATGCAAATTCTGTCTGCCAATTTCTCATTGGCCTAGTGACCGCTAGTGTCCCCTAGTGACCCCTAGTGTCGCTTCTTTGACACAACGTCGAAGTGAGCGACAGACAGGGAACACTTATTTAACCATATCAGTGCACTGGTATGCGGTCAATATTTATGTTCGAAGTTCAATACAAGTTCAGCTCAATTGAAAACATTTTTGTGCATATATATTTATTGACTTGTGCCTCCTTTCTTAAAAAAACAAAAAAAGCACAATTATGGTAACAGTGAGACACGTACAATGGAAAAAATGTGACAATCTTTGGATGGTTTAAAGGCAGAAACATGAAGATTATAATTTTATACAAATTATATGCAAATATACAATATACATATAAAACACTCATGTACTTTTTGAGCAAAAGTTTTTTAAATCGATGCTTTTATAGACATTTTTGGATTCACAGCGTTATGTTATCATGGCAACAAAGTTGTAAAATTGGATATAACTTTACACAAAAAAGTTTAGTAAGTGATTTTATCACACTAAATCATGTTAAGATGCATTTCAAAAATCAAATCACTTTATTGTCACACTACTGTGTACACGAGTGCAACAGTAGGTGAATATCTTGTGTGCAGTTCCGAGCAACATAGCAGTCATGACAGTGACGAGACATAAACCACTTTACAATAAACAACATATTTACACAACACAATTTACATAACAAATGTACACATATTACACAACAATTTACATATCAAATGTACACAATACACACAATGTAGAATACACATACACTAGATAAGGGTATATAAAAATATATATACACTAATTGAATTGGGGATAATATATTTGAAAGAATGAAGATTAATAAAGTGCAGTGCTGATTGTTGATCGTGAGAGATCATGTGTTCAAAAGTCTTATTGCATGTGGGAAGAAGCTCATGTAGTCGGCTGGTGCGGGTCCTGATGCTGCGATACCGCCTGCCTGATGGAAGCAGTGAGAGCAGACTATAACTCGGGTGGCTGGAGTCTCTGATAATCCTCCAAGCTTTTTTCACACACCGTCTGTTATATATATCCTGGAGGGAGGGAAGCTCACCTCCATGATGTTTCTGGCAGTTTGCACCACCCTTTGCAGGTTTTTGCGGTTGTGGGCGGTGCTATTGCCGTACCAGGCGGTGATGCAGCCAGTCAGGATGCTCTCTACAGTACTAGTGTAGAACCGTGTGAGGATGTGGTGGTTCATTCCAAACTTCCTCAGCCATCTCAGGAAGAAGAGGCGCTGGTGAGCCTTCTTCACAACGGCCTCAGTGTGGACGGACCATGTGAGTTCCTCAGTAATGGGGACACCGAGGAACTTGAAACTGCTGACTCTCTCCACCGGTGCTCCATTAATGGTGATGGGGCTGTGCTCTCTGTCTTTCTTCCTGAAGTCCACCACAAGCTCCTTGGTTTTACTGACGTTGAGGGAGAGGTTGTGCTCCTGACACCAGCGTGTCAGAGTGTGCACCTCCTCTCTGTAGGCTGTTTCATAATTGTCAGTGATCAGAACTACCACCGTCATATCGTCAGCAAACTTAATGATGGCATTGGACCTATGTGTTGCCACACAGTCATGTGTGTAAAGGGAATACAGGAGTGGGCTGAGAACACAGCCCTGCGGGGCTCCAGTGTTGAGGGTCAGTGATGAGGAGATGTTGCTGCCCATTCTAACCACCTGACGTCTGCCTGACAGGAAATCCAGGATCCAGCTGCACAGCAAGCTGTTTAAGCCCAGAGCCCGGAGTTTCTCATCAAGCTTGGAGGGCACTATGGTGTTAAATGCTGAGCTGTAGTCTACAAACAGCATTCTCACATATGTGTTCCTTTTTTCCAGATGGGAGAGAGCAGTGTGTATTGTAGATGCAATGGCATCGTCAGTGGAGCGGTTGTTGCGGTAGGCAAACTGTAATGGGTCCAAAGAGGTGGGCAGAACAGAGCAGATGTAATCTCTGATCAACCTCTCAAAGCATTTGCTGATGATGGGAGTGAGGGCAACAGGACGCCAGTCATTTAAGCAAGTGATTTTTGATTGCTTAGGTACAGGAACAATGGTTGATGTTTTGAAGCATGTGGGGACTACAGACAGGGAGAGGGACAGGTTGAAAATGTCTGTAAAATCACCAGCAAGTTGGTTCGCGCACGCTCTGATGACGCGGCCCGAAATGCCGTCTGGACCCGAGGCTTTGCGGATATTCACCCGTCGAAAGGATCGGGTTACATCCGCAACAGAGACGGAGAGTGAACTAACCTCTGTAGTATCGGCCGCGAGTGCTCTCTCCGCTAGGAGGTTGTTGTTGTCCTCGAAACGAGCATAAAATGTATTAAGCTCGTCCGGGAGAGAGGCAGCGATGTTCATGGCAGAGTTTTTATTCCGTTTGTAGTCCGTGATGGTGTTAATTCCCTGTTACATACTTCTAGAGTCAGTGGTGTTGAACTGTCCTTCAATTTTGTGCCTGTACTGGCGTTTCGCTGCACTGATGGAGTTACGGAGGGCATAACTGGCTTGTTTACGCTCCTCCGCGTTCCCGGAATTAAAAGCGGTGGTCCGCGCAGTAAGTACCGCGCGAACATCGCCGTTAACCCATGGTTTCTAGTTGGAGTAGATCCGTATTGTTTTTGTCGGAACAACGTCCTCTGCGCACTTCCTGATGAAACACGTTACGCTATCAGCGTAAACCTCGATCGGAGGCGGACCGGAACATCTTCCAGTCCGCGTGATCAAAACAGTCCTGTAGCACAGAGCCTGATTGGTCCGACCAGCACTGGATCGTTCTGAGGGTGGGTGCTTCCCGTTTCAGTTTCTGCCTGTAAGCGGGCAGAAGCAGAATGGAAGAGTGGTCGGATTTGCCAAATGGTGGGATTTGTAGCCATCCCGGAAAGGAGAATAGCAATGATCCAAAACCCGGTCCCCTTGTGTGTTGAAGCTGATATGTTGGTGGTATTTTGGTGCTATTGTTTTAAAGTTGGCTTTGTTGAAGTCCCCGGCAACAATGAACGCGGCCTCAGGGTGCGCGGTTTCCTGCTCACTTATACTCCCATACAGTTCCTTGAGTGCCCGGTCTGTGTCGGCTTGTGGGGGGATGTACACAGCAGTGATAATGACCGCTGTGAATTCCCTCGGTAGCCAGAATGGTCGACACAGAAGCATGAGATATTCCAGATCAGCAGAGCAGAAAGACTTGATAAAATGTACATTCCTCTGATCACACCATGATTTGTTGATCATAAAACATACACCACCACCTCTGCTTTCACCTGAGAGGTCTTTCGCTCTGTCCGCTTGGTGCACGGAGAAACCCGTGGGTTCGATGGCCGAGTCTGGAATCTCCGCAGACATCCAGGTTTCCGTAAGACAGATAACGCAGCAATCTCTCGTCTCTCGTTGGAAAGAGATCCACGCTCTCAGCTCGCAGAGCTTGTTGTCCAGAGACTGAACATTTGCCAGTAGTATACTGGGTAGCGGGGGGCGATTTGCGCGACGTCTTTCTCTGATGAGAACGTTGGCTCTTTTTCCTCTTTTCCTTCTGCGTTTCCGCGGCCGGGCAGCCCAGACAAAGGGCTCCGCTGGCGTGTTTGTAAACCGTGGGTCGGCATTGAGGAATTTGGAGTCCGGTTTTCGGTGTGTGATTGCCGAACCAATGTCCAAAAGCGTTTGTCTGTCGTACACAATAAGGCAGACAACATCCAAGACAAAAAACACAAAACTGTAAACAAAACAAACAATAAACTGCAGTGATTTGACGGAGCCCGCGACGCAGCAGCCATACTCGGTGCCATCTTGAGCAACTTGAGCAATTTTGTTTACTTCTTGTGTCTATACTTTTGAAACAGTGATTTATTTTATTTTTTTTATTCACTTCCACCGTAAGTGACAAACTGTAACCCAGATTTTTGCTTTTTAGTTTAAAGACAAGGAGAGACAAGTCAAAATTATTTTTTGTGATACTCATTATTAAGCCACAAACAGGGGAGGACTGGCCATCGGGAGCACTAAAAACAACATATTAAGTATAAAATGAGCTCTAAATAATCACAAAATGACAAATAACTGAAAGTTACAACAAATACAATAACAGCAGCGTAAATAAACTATGAGCAGTAAATAAAATAAACTATGAGAAAATAAACTATGAGCAGTACAGCATAATTTGAATCATTTATTAATATCGCAAATAATTAATTGTAGCTGAAGTGTGGCTTGCTCAATAATTCTGACAGACGATAAAAATGCAGAAAATAAGTCAAGAAAAATATTACTTTGTGGCTTTTTGAGTCTAACTATGTTTAAAAGAACAGCAGAAACAGTGCTTGTCAAAGCATTGCACTTTTCACTTTTTCTCAAAAATATTCTGCTGGGGAAGGAATTAAAACATGTAAAGCATATAAATATGCAACAAACTCACATAGAGGGAAAATATGAGCAATAAATCTGCAAAATATCTGAAAAGTTTAAGAGGTATATGTATTATTATTATTTGTTTATATTTAGATACAGTATGTTCATATTCTGGCCAACTTGGTTTTTATTTATTATTTTTTTAATATAGTTTATAAATAGTTATGTAGGTAATTGATATGAAATTTTAAGCATTGTGATCAGTGTCCTGCTGTGTGACAATTACTTCATCTAACAATTTTATACATTTTATGATCCTGTATATTTATATATACCTATGTATTATATTATTATTATGCTTGTTGTTTCCACAACCTCATATTTACTAAGACAACAGTCTATTTGCACTTTTAGAAAAAAAATGTTGAATGGTGATTAAGATCTTTAAAAACTTTGAAGAAATGCTGACTTGTCACAGCACCTAAAATACATACTTCCCCTTGTACATTCATGTACATTTTAACCTATCATCTGTATGTTGGGAAAAAGTTTTTGGACATGTTATTTGTCTGAACTTTAAAGTGCTTATCATTAAATCAATGAGCTGGTGTGTTATGGTGTGGTGTGTTGTGTTGTGGGCCAGGTTTGGTGGTCCGCTCTGGGCCAGAAAGTCCAGTGCCAATTTTTAGTCCCAGTCCACCCCTGGCCACAAATGCTGTCAATTGAGCTTAAACTATATTGAGCCCAGAATATTCCCTTAATCTCTATGTCAAGCTTCCCAAAACCATCATTGTCTAAGTAGCACATAAAAGTGTTCAATAAATAATGAGAGAGACTCTGACCAATCATAATTACATTATGTGCAACTTCTCTGCATCTTTCTCCTTGTTTATCAAAGACAAAGGGACACATAATTAGTAATGTTAATGCATTTGGATAATTGAATTGAAATGCCACTGTACACGATATCTGAACATTTGAAAGTGTTACTCTGTCTAGTAGTAAAGAGTAATTGCATAGCCCCATATAACAATCCACATTGTGTTCAATCCCATTAAATGCATTTATTTTTCATTAAATTTAGATTTACACACTATTTTCATGTTGAGGATATAAATTCCTGGACATATTGATGAAAATTTTGACTTAAGTCCAGCACGATTGGTCCTTAGCGCTCCTGTAAGGATGCAATTAAGTTCAATTTAATAATGAGTGATGTACGTGCTGGTTTGGTAAAATAACAAAAATTACTTAAAATGATCTTCAGAGCCTGATTTGCTAAGGTGCGTCGGGAAACCCAGTGATATTCATTCTGATTTGTTGACAAAGCTTCAGGGTTACAATCAGCCTAGTAGGAACAATATGAATCTGTTGTTGATTAGCTTGATGCAAATGTTCTTATTGATCTCTGTCACATTAGAGATGATGGGTCTGGTATCTGCCAACTTATTGATAGCAGTCCCTGAGGCATACCTCTATTAAAAACATGATCAATTTCAGGTGGTGCTCTTTATCGACTAAGCTAATAACATTACCGCACTTTTGAAAGAACATAGTGTACATTTTCACAGTGTTAATATGCAGAGGCATTGTATGTGAACTGGTTTGCATTTCCTTTCAAATAAAAGCAAATCTGTTTGAGATGCAGCTGGATTTAAAGGTGTTACACAAGCAGCACTGCATAACAAAGACATATCTTGCTCCTCTCTAGAGTTATTTATACTGTGATTTATGTGACAATGATTTATGCAGAGAGACTGGGGAAGTGACTCCACCTTGAGCCTGGAACGAACTTGTGACATCAAGCCCTTGCATTAATAATTCTTCAAGTTTAGAATTTACCATGCTAGATATCTTGTCATACATCAGGATATGTCATTGTTTTTTTGATAATATGTGTGAGAAGGAGAGGAAATCCCTCCTACATTAGTGACTATTTTATGACTTGTGAAATAAATATTGGAAGCTGTTTAATGTTCCTTTTCATCCACAGTATTTACAGGTTAAAGGAAACACTGAAATTCAGTGGATCATACCTCTACCTCTCTCACACTTAGCACAACAATACTTTTTTGTATATTCAAGCAAATTAACCCTTATCCTATTTGATTCTAATAAATAGTTGTAATAAATTATACAATCAACCTTGAACTGCTTTCTACTTACTGATACACACTTTGCCAGGCTATTACAGCTAACTAAATAGGGCATCTAGATAGACAATAAATGAAACACAAGATATAAGCTAGACACTATAGATATGAGCAAACTGCAGTAGTTCTACCATAAATTTAATCTTGGATAACACTTTACAAGGAGGGTCCATTTTTTTAACATGAGCTAACATGATCTAACAATGAACTATACTTTTACAGCATTTATTTAATGTTAATGTCAACCTATACTAATACATTGTTTAAATCAAAAGTTGTATTTGTTAACATAATGTAATGCATTATGAACAAACATGAAATCAACAATTTCATTTTTTACTTACATTAACAGATATGAATAAATGTTGTAAACAATATATCGCTCATTTGTTTTTCATGAGCCCTAATGCATAAACAAATGGGAATCTTTCTTGGGAGGTTGTGATTGTTATACTTGCAGCAAATATATTGTGTGTGTATATATATATATATCTCTCTTGTATATCTATTTTAGTCATTTTAGTAGAAGTTTTTTTTTTAAGTGACAGAACATTGGTGGACATTATTAACAATCTGTTTGCTTAAAATTTGCCAAATCTGACTAAATTTGGCTCATTTTGGAGTTACATGAAGGGTAAATTTACTTTGTCTGTGGATACTGTGTCCTCGCCGCTTTTGTATGTTGTAACAGTTTTCTCCGACTGGCTCTACCCTGGTGTTTGATCCTGAGGTCAGCTAACAATGAGGATCAATGAGGTAACTTCATGGAGTGTTCTTAGCTGTATGATTTTTACTATTATTTACCACCCTGCTGCATCAATACTTAAATATACAGTGGTTGAGCCTCTACAATTGCGATTCCATCTTGCTGAGTCTTCTCCGGATTTGCATCTCTAGACAGTTATTTGTAAGCCTTGTCACAAATATATCCACCATGGGTCAAGATGGAAGTACAACTTTGATGATTCAAACTCTATTTGGTCATTATGGTCATCTTTGTCACTTCCTATAAGGAAATGGGCATGGACTGTTGACCACACTGTGCTATCTGATCTAGGCAGATCAACTATGACTAGAAGTGGTAAGGATACTCTCACTTTTGGATTAATCAACATCCACTGATTGTACATTTGACTTTCTTTGTCTAACTGAAACTTGGCAGCAACAAATTTACTTTTTACAGTTTAATCAATCAATTCCTAGGGGTTTGGTTTATTCCTGTCAACCACGTGTTTCTGGTTGAGGGGGTGGTCTTGCAATGCTTTATAATGAGAAATGGAAAGTGACTAATATATCTGTACCTTCTTATGTCTCATTTGATTCAATGGCTTTGCAAGTCAATGGGCCAGTACCTACTATTTTAACTACTGTATATCACCCTCCTGAGGTAATCATTAGATTTTAAACTGAACTTTCATCTTTTTTAACTTTACTATGTTCAGTTACTTCAAATGTGATCATGGTTGATGATTTTAACATACATGTTGATAAGGCTACCAGCACTGATAATAAATATGTTTTATAATGTTTAGACAGCTTTGAACTGAAACAATTTATTGATTTTCCAACTCACACTCATAGGGTCATAGACTTGATCGTATTTGCTGTTCTGGAATAACACCTTTTAATTTTAATGAACTTGATCTGTTGATATCTGATCACAAATTAGTGTCTTTTACTGACAATTTAGCAGTATCAAAGATTGTTACAAAGATCGTTTTCCGTAACATTAAGAATATTGATTTATCAGCATTTTCTAATGAACTTGACAACCTTCCAAGTGCAAATGAGCTATCTAGTCTGGATGAACTGGTTCTTCACTATAATGATCGATTACAGAATCTTTTGGATTATGTTGCTCCTGTGAAAACACGGACTGTGTCATTTGTTCATACTGCTCCCTGGTTTAATCAAGAATTAGGTCAATCAAAAGCAAAATTTGACGACTGGAACATTTGCATGTAAAGACTGGTCTTACTGTGCAAGCACATGTATTATTAGGTCCCATTCCTACACGTTTGGTCAAGTTTTGCTTACTGTCTTTGTTACCACTAATAACTCAAATTATACATTCTTCTCTTATTACTGGTACAATTCCTTTATCTCTTAAAGTAGTTGCTACTGCCCCTATACTTAAGTATACTTACACTATATTAACAAATATTAACAAATATTGCATATATATATAAATATAATGATAAAGCTTTGTAATTTGAAATAATATTTAACTTATACTTTAAGATGAATTGATTTTACCCATCTTTTCAAACTCTAACAATAATATTTTGTCATGTTACTGTACGTGAAAAACTAAACTCAAGAATTTATTTCTTTTATTTTTTTCAGTTTTTGCTTTTGTTTTTGTCATCTGTCTTACTGTGACAGGCAGTTTTTATGAAATTGTTCAGAAATATCCAAAAGAAAGTAACAATGTCACTTCACTGATTTTATATATCTTTTGCAGAAACTTTACCATGAACTGAGGAAAGTGTTTTGAGTAAATCCATAGCCCTTGGACCTGCGAGATTGTTCTCTGAAACGGCAGTATATTAAAAGTCCTCATTGTACCTTTGAGAATCTGGGTCATGTCGGACCTTAGGTGACATACACTTATGATATTTTAATGCATGTTTTATTCTCTATTTTTTTTTTAGAAAGGCAAAAACTGCAATACTAATCAGAATGAGAATTGTGTTTATTGAGTTAGTTTGAACTTAAGAGAAATTTGAAAAGGTATGTTATACACACAGGGTATATGGTATGAAGATGATGAAGGAAAAGTGTACTGTTGCATAGCCTATAGAAAAAACTGTTGATGCACACTCATTGAGCACTTTATTAGGGACACCTGCACACCTATTTATTAATGTGATTATCTAATCAGCCAATTATGTGGCGATGCATAAAATCATGCATATACGGGTCAGGAGCTTCAGTTAATGTCCACATCAACCATATTAATTGGTGGACATTGTGATCTCATTCATTTCAACTGTGCCATGATTGTTGGTACCAGACGGGCTTGTTTGAGTATTTCTGTAACTGCAGAACTCTTGGGATTGTCACGCACAAGAGTCTGTAGAGTTTACTCAGAATAGTGCAAAAAAACATCCATTGATCAGCAGTTCTGCAGATGAAAATGCCTTGTTGATAAGAGAGAGGTCAACAGAATGGCCAGACTGTCGAGCTATCAGAAATGCTACGACAACTCAGATAATCACTCTGTACAATTATAGTGAGTAGAATAGCATCACAGAACATGAGATGGATGGGCTACAACAGCAGAAGAACACATTAAGCACTTTATTAGGACCATATTGCTCATAGTAATGTGCTCAATTCATTCAAGAGTTTGGACACACCTACTCATTCTTTATTATTACTATTATTATAAGGCAGCTTTTTCCCCCAATTGTATGCATGTTGTAGTAAAGTTTACTGCAACCTGGCCTAATAGTAATGATTACAAAATCATGAGTAAAAGGGCAGAGATTATCAGTTCACAAACACTTGTCGCCCTGTTCCTAACTCGATGCTATCTTCTGATATCTAAGCATTTTACTCTAGCGTGTGACTTTTAAGGCAATACATTTTAACATTTGCAATACACCAACTACATTCATAAGCTTGTTTGAGCAGTAGCTCAAATGATTGTTGCACTTTTATTGCCAAGGGCTATGGTACGAGTCCTAAAGGGTGTCATAGCAGCTAACCCTACCTGATCTTTTTGGGAGAATGTTTAACTCACTTTTAGTGCCACTCTATGGACATTTGACCTTGAAACAAGAAGGATATAGCTGCAGGTGTAAGCTCCAAACTGCTGGAAAAAATATGAGGATCCCCAAACCTAAACTATCCCTTTCCCTAACCCTAACTGTGTGTGGAAGCGATGCCCCCTTTTGGAGTAACCCCACACCTTATGAAGTTATTCCACCCTCTTTTTGAGATCCTGGACCCATATTGAGATCTCCGGCCTGCAGCTAAACCTACTTGCTTGGAACTGCCATAATATGTGTAAGGAGCCAAGTAATATCATTTCCCAGACTGATATTAAACAATCACATAATTTTCATGAGATCAAGCTTGATCAAGCTAAATTCAAAACTTGTGACACTACTTCAAAAATGTTGAGGTGATAAATTGCATTCTTCCCATAAACCATTTGTCTTTGTTGACTTGCTGCTTTTGCATTTTTGCATTCATTCTACTTGTGTCAGACAAATATGTGTGCTAACATGTGGGAGTCCAAAAGTTGAAACCCGGGTGGTAATTTGTTGACATATGCATATTATCTACTTGTTTCTATATATTTTTAAAATATACCAAAATTTTGCCAACAACAACATCATTGCATCGCTAATGTACAGTACAATGATATTAATATGTGCATACTTGTATTCAACACTTCAAGGCACCCAACTGCTTAGGGCCCCCTTGCAGTTTGTGTCTTGTGGGTCCTTCCCCTACACTACTTACTCCAACTTTAGCTATTTTTGAACTGAATGATAATTCTAAAACTTCAGTGCAGTGTAGTGTGACACGCAATTTTAGGCAAGTTGTGCCAGACCAACAAATGTTTAATAACATTTTGTAATTGGAAAACCAATATTAAAGTTAATGTAAGAAAAGCTGATCCAACAGGAGGAATGGAGAAATCAAATTAGGCAATAATCACTGTTTTCTCTTTTAATTGTCTCTGACCACTCTGACATTTTAAAGGATTTTTATTTATAATTGAAGTTTCCCCATTCATTTGAATTTAAACTGAAGAGACTGAAAACAAATGTTACTAAAACATGCAAAACTCCCAAGTAAAATAAATACATCACTTTGTAGGGTTAAGCAATTCTGCATTAAATTGGCTATTTAAGGTTATTAGAGTGCTAACTCAACTCACTTTTATTGTCACTTTGTCATTACACAAGCAAAATTATGTGTGGAAAGCTGATGTGCGTGGTCCAGACATTGCAGCCATACATGTAAATACAAGAAGTATACAACAGAATAAGTGTACATAATAACAATATGGCAATGTAACAATGTTTAGAACAACAATATAGCAATGTAGAGCATAACAATATAACACTATATAGAATAACAATACACATATTTTTACACAGTTTGCATGTTACACAAAATACAAACTGAACAGTTAGAGATAAATTGCACTGAGTTGAATTAAGCACAGTATACAAGCACAGTATACAGTACATAACATAAAGTGATGTCTGGCATATACTATTGTGTTACCATTGTTACGTTTCCTCCCTGTCTAGGGGTTGGGAAGAAAACTAACAAGTGAAAAAGAACAAAATTTAAATAAAACGTGTATGGAGGTCTTCACTCCTGTCCCAGCCAATAACAACCACAATAGGTTGCAATAACAGTTACAAGTTTTGTCTTATACTCACAAGGTTTAAAGGATCGGTAACGGTTTAACAAAGAATGCAATTAAAGTTTCGCAGCAGCAGCAGCAGCAGCAGAACTAAACACCAAAACTACACATGCTGGGGCAGGAGGAAATAGTCTTTCCTAGCTGACTTTCCACCTCAGCTTTATCCACATGTTCCCCATGTAGTCCACCAATCAGAGCTGATTGATCCACAGATGTAACAAGCAAATAAATAAAGAAATACGTCCTGGGACGTAACACCATTAATTGTTAGATGTTAATTGGTAGATATTAATTATAATAATAATAATAGATGTGATATACTGTATATATACATATTGAGGCCAGTGAAATAAACATAGGTATGTATAAACATACTGTATGTCAGAGGCTGATTCTCGATTGAGAGTGAAGGAGTTAGGATCTGTCCGGCTATGCGCAATCACAGGCAGACCAAGGGTTTGTTTTCTCTGAGAAAATGACATGCCCTGAACAAATTAGATGAACATGGCATTTGTGTCAGTGAGAGATATATCCATGCCAGACAAAAACATAAACATTCCTTGTTACGGTTGTGGTAATTGCAGTTTTGCAATATTTGATTTGTTTCCAGCAAAACAGCTCAAATCCAAAAACAGCTCAGCCACAAAGCACCTAACTGTATGATTATATGACTAATGATACATTTAATGGTATAGTTCAACCAACCAAGAAAATACTTTTATCATTTACTTACCCTCATATTGTTCACAACCCGTATGCTGTTATTTGGAAGAATCTTCATGCACCTTTTTCTGATACAACAACAATTCATAGTTAATATGCACCTTTCAAATGTAAAAAACTAATTACATAAGAGCATCAGTAAAATTTTCCCTTCAGTTGTCAAATTAAACGTAGCGTAGGTTGGACACAAAATAAATCAAACGTAATTGGTTCTTGTGTGTTTCAAGACCAAATTTAATGACGTCAAATGGTTCATTACGGGTTTTGAATGGCATGATGCTGTGTAAATAATGATAAATGTTCAGATTTTGGGTTAACTATTTTCTTAAATGAACAACATTCTAGTCCAAATTTGTTATCTATGGGTGGGACATGTCCCTACCACTTTTTGCTTTTGCCAATTTTGCTCTACTCACTACCTCCTTACCAGTTAAAACAGATGTGTCCCTGCTCATGATATTCATCCACAGACATTCAAATGTTCTCCAGATCTTTGTTTATTAAATATAATATTTATTGGAGCACTTGAATTGGTCATTAATAATGACTATTTATCAAAATGATAAATATTATTTATGCATTATCTGCTCATAGAAAAATCTTTTTTCATATTTTACGCCGATTTGTGACATGAATACACAGCAGTCACCGTATCTTGTCTGTAGTATTTGCTAATTTGAGTTAAAATAGACATTGTTAAATCATACACCCAGGGTTGAGAGGGTTACTTTTTTATATGTATTCCACTACAGATGACAGAATACATGCTGTAAAATGTCAATTGTAACATATTTCATTAGATTACTCAAGATCAGTAATGTATTCTAAATACTTTGGATTACTTCTTCAGCACTTGTAGATTTTTTCACTTGTTTTGACTATAAAAACTTAAAAAATACATGCTCTGAAAAACATAAACATCTTATGCAGTGTTGTTTCTAAAAAACGATTTTTGCTCTAATATCAAAGGTTGTACTAGAAAAAAGTTCCAAAGTGAAAGTTCTTGATAAAAAAAAAATATAATTGTGCCTGGTAACGTGTGTGTATAAAATGGCTAGAAATAGCATTTTAGCTTAGCGTAAAGCTGACAATTTACACAAGGTTTATTTCTAATATTTCTACTCCAAACATACTTCAAACTTACTTGTGAATGTAACACATCATAAGTGTTTCACCACTGTTCAAATGAACT
Source organism: Moxostoma hubbsi (assembly GCA_032164185.1). Lineage (NCBI taxonomy): Eukaryota > Metazoa > Chordata > Actinopteri > Cypriniformes > Catostomidae > Moxostoma > Moxostoma hubbsi. The sequence goes on from JAVLUX010000025.1 coordinate 5,513,321, forward strand.
TCGGATCACATCATTTATATGTATAAATGTTTTCCATCTGAAATGACTAAATATTAAATGAAACAAATGACAATAAAATGCAAAGTAATTTCTTCAGTAATCAAAATACTTTTTGAATGTAACTGTATTCTAATAAACATTGTTTTAAATTGTAACTGTAGTGGAATACAGTTACTAATATTTTGTATGATAAATACATAATCCTGTTAAATGTATTCTGTTACTTCAGAACCCTGAGTATACCAAGCCAGAGATTGTCAGTTGTTAGGCCCACATTGATGACTTTAGGAAAAAATACCTGCAGTTAGAGCTGTTAAAGAACAATAGAATGGGAGAAGAGTAGCTGAAGAGATTTATTTTGTCTTTAATTGCATGATGCTTATTTCGTATAGAACAAACACATTGTATGCTGGCTCTTCTCAGAACAGAAGGTAGGGAATGCTCGTTTTCCCTGCCAGCTGCATGAACATACGCTGTAAAGCTTCTGGATATTTTTAAGATTGTCTTAGAGAAAGATAAGGTGCTCAGAGCAGATTTTTTATGAATTCTCTTGGCAGTTTTTGAAGCACAAATCAGTATGCAGCTAATTGGAGTTTGGTGTGCTGCTTGATAATTTTCACGGTAATCAGTTGTTACTGAATATTTCCAACAGAAGCATTAGAGATATCCACAGAAATTGGAAAAACATGGAATTACTTCCAAATATTTTTTTTCAATTGCAATGCCTTGGGTAGTGATATTATACCACCATTGCCTATTTTGGACAGACGGACGGACAGACAGACAGACAGACAGACAGACAGACAGACAGACAGACAGACAGATAGACAGATAGACAGATAGATAGATAGATAGATAGATAGATAGAGTAGATAGATAGATAGATAGCCATGGCAACTGGCGCTTCAAGGATTTGTTTCATACTATGTTTGTTTACAGATAAACATGCTTTTAAGAAATCTTCTTGTTGTATTTTTTAAGTTGGCAAGTTAGAGTAACACTATTGACTTTATTTAGTATAAATGTTCAATTTTCTTTGCTTTAAGTGTGATCATTTCACTTTGTGATACATTTGATCTAAACATGATTTTGAGGTATAAATCATTGGTAACACATTATTTTATAGTGTCTGTAAAATACACGAAACACTTTTTTTTTTTTTTCAATATGTTTCTTATGATTCAGCTATCTAATGTTTGATGCCTTTGAATTCAAACGTATATCTATTAATATTTAGGTTGTTAACATAAGTTGACATATAACAATGACATATAAATGACTTATGTTAACACCGTCACTGGTAGTTATCATACAAGATTATATCACGGCTGTGAGGTCAGGGCAATTTTAACACTTGATATCAAATAACCAGCAAACAATATTATGACTGAATTGAAAGATTGGATATTATTAATGCCCAGCTGAAATTGTTTTTGACTTATCAGTTGATAAATATTTAAGTAAAATAAAGAAAAAAAAGTATGTATATATATATATATATATATATAGAGAGAGAGAGAGAGAGAGAGAGAGAGAGAGAGAGAGAGAATTTTAAATAATTAATAATTTAGGTCCAACTTAGGCTTTTGCTTTAAACATATTATTTCTGACAGCAAAATATAAATGTAAAAATCCAGTCATTTTAATAAGTACTAAATAATTTATATTATTACTTTCATGTATGTTCTTATTAGAAATATATTGGTTAATAAATGTTTTTTTGTTGTTGTTTTTTTGGGGTCCACAATTTTGTGACATTCTGACTTCTTGTATTACATAAAGAAATTAAGATAAGTCTATTTCAATGTAAATATATTCATGGTAATATTCCTTTATACATTATATACTGTAAATGTTTCTTGTATGGCCTCTTTTTGTGCATGTAAAGCGGTGGAAAAAAGTCAATTCATTGAGAGTGTGTGTGCTCCGGTGTCTAACTTACAATGAGCAAAGCCGGGGAGAGTGGCTCATCTCGGCTTGAATGACATGCAAGAGCCCCCTAGATGTTCAGTTGAACAGGGGGTTTGATGAAAAAATGCAGTCGGGTAAAGTGGTTCCTCCAGGCCCTCGGTGATGGAAACTGAAGCCGAGGAGAATGGTGCCTCTAAGCTAGAGGCAGAGGCAAAAGGCCCTGGGTGAATGGCAAGCAAAAGCAGTGAAAAAAATGTGTCAATGCGTTGGGAGCGCGTGTGCTCCAGGGTCTAACTTTTGGAGAGCGAAGCCGGGGAGGGTGGCTCATCTCTGCTTGAATGACATTTCCGAGCCCCCTGGATATGCAGTTGAACAGGGGGTTTGATAAAAAAATGCTGTCGGGTAAAGTGGTTCCTCCAGGCCCATGGTGATGGAAACTGAGGCTGAGGAGAGTGGTGCCTCTTAGCTTGAGGCAGAGGCAAAAGGCCCTGGGTGAATGCAAAGAAAAAGCAGTGAAAAAATTCATTGGGAGCATGCATGCTCCATGGTCTGACTCAAGTTGAGGGAAGCCGGGGAGGGTGGCTCATCTCGGCTTGAATGACATGCCTGAGCCCCCTGGATCTGCAGTTGAACAGGGAGTTGGATGTCAAAATGCAGTCGGGAGCATGTGTTCTCCATACCCTCAGTGATGGTGATGGAACCTGAGGAGGGTGGATCAGATCACGGGTCAAAACAGAGATCTTTGTTGACAGTACGTCAGTAACACGCTATAATGGCACACTGTGCATATAAGCACAAAAAAATAAATAAATCATAGTCCACAGTTTTCCACTCCGAACCTTCGCGAATCTACAGAATCTTCGAACCTTCAGCTTTTCATTGGCCGGCTATATCCAGAGACAAATATGGATGACGCAAATCTTTACTTCATTTTACTTCTCTGTTTGGCTATTTTGAGTGACTAACCAATCACAACTGCAAAGAACATTTTAGAGGACCCTCCAAAATATCATGTTTGGGTGTTTTGCTACTGAAATACTACACAGAGTGCAAGATTATGCAGCGAATGGACATGAATGATAACGTGTTGTATATGTAAAACCAGAACAAAGACAGATCATTCAATGTTTCTTCATATTTGTAAATGTTTGGTCAAATATCTTTAATTTATTTATTGGACTCTCGAAGTGAAAAGCATAGAAGTTTGGAGGACTGTGCTCAAATCTGTTTGGCTGGAAGACACGTTTAATAAAATCTTATTGTTGTAAATTTGCTATAGTCAAAATCTCTTTAAAATATCAAATATTGAGATGTCAATTTTAGTTAACAATTTCAAAGTTTAAAAATGCATTAAACATAAATAAAATATAAATAAATACGCAAGTGGGTCATTTTTGACCCACCCGTCATTAAGAGGTTAAAGAAAGCAGGTAGTTATTTATCAGTGTGATGGAACGACAAGCCCCTCCCTTGGATCATCTTCACCATGCCTCTTCATAGGGTGGTTCTTCAGCCAGGCCCACAACTGCAGTGGGCAGGAGAGAGGAGGGCCACATAGACTATCCTAGTTTGGCAGCAGGTGATGAGGCGCATCTGATATTAATACAGAATGATATTAATGCAGAGTGTGCCTCTCCTCGAGAGGCTGGCCTCTAGTCCTCTGTGCACACACGCTGGCGTCCTGCAGGTCCAGAATGGGAGTGGTTAGGAAATACCAGCAGCGAGTTAGATGTGCTGCCCTTACACGTCTTTGTTGAAACTCCGGCACACATTAAATGAGACGCCGGGGATTGGAACATGCATCACGGCCAACAGGCCATGATGCCAGGCAACTCATCCCCTCCAGAGCCGCAGCATCAGGGAAGCCAAGTAGGTATAGCTGCATGCCGGAGACCTCCAAATAGGGGCAGAATCTCAAAATAGTGGGTAGGGTTACTCCTCAAGGGGGTGTGGTTACTCCAAAAGGGGGTTGCACCAACTTCAAAAGGGAGTGTCACTTCCATTCACGGTTAAGGTTAGGGAAAGGGTTAGCTCCCTATATTTGTAATGGTGAGTTGAGCTCCAACCCCTTTTTGGAGCACTGCCTATTAGCTGCTATTTCCAGGAAGGGAAGATGACGTCTGACCCTTTTTAACCTCTTATCCCTTCCCTACCATCACATTGCCCCAGTGCACTGCAAGGACGCCAGTTTCCCCTGTATTTTGGACCCTTATTCCCCATGGAAACTTTATTTTCCACTTTTAATGTTTTATTTTTATTATTATTTCAAATAAATTCCTCTCGGAGGCCTGACACCACATCCACTGTGTCTGTTTCTTGAACATGAGTTATGAAGGAAAACATACAAGACCTCCGTTCTACTCTACTGCTCATATTTATGTTGTGTGGATTTAATAACAAATGTATGCATATGAAAACAGCTACATTGTAGAGATCATTAAACTATAAAATCCCCAGAACGTGGACATATTTACAGCAACACCTTTTCCACCAGCCCATAAGATTCATAAAGATATCTCTTCAGTAGTGCTGTTTTGAAGAAGGTAAAAACATTCCCTCATGTCCCTGCCCCCACAGAAGGAATCATTATAGTTTTGCAGTATCTATTTCTTGGTCTACATTAATTTAATTTAGGTCCTCTTGCATTAAAATTGTATAACATTCCTGTTGTGTAAACTTATAGAATGTAACAAAAGTGAATGAATATGAGCTATTGCTTTGTTGAGCCCAGCATAATACATATTTATTAATATTTTGTACTTTTTCCTTACAAAGCTTTGAATACTACAATGTAATAGAATATTTATATTGTGGCTGGCTGTACTGTTAGCCATTGTTTCCAAAAAGAGCTTGTTTTAGCATATCCAGCAAGACAGAAATGGACAGCTGGCAGAAAGTACATAGCTAAATATTTAGTTTGTCTTAAATAAGTATGCACAGGCTCAAGGTAACACAAGGACAAGACATGTCCAGACAGCAAGAAGCCTCATCTAAAGTATTATTTATGCTATATTTTATTTGAACACTTTTCTGTACTGTTATAAATTGTGTCAAACATTGATGTCAATGTGCAGGTGCTTAACCGTGAAATTCATAACTCAGATGCACTATTTTTTAAGTGTCATTAAATTGGCTTATGTTAATATGCCTGGCTGGGGGCCGCTCATATAGTAACTCTTGAGTACTCGTACCCTCATTTATCGTAGGTGTGTTAACATTTCAAATGATTCTCACACTGCACCATGCATACTAATTACAAATGGTATAGATTCGCGGTCATAGTTCGTTCAGCAGCATATGGTCAGGATAGCTTATGAGTAATTACATTGCCATGTTTGTTATTTAACGTGGTCTGCCTAGCAAGGCTTGATGCAATAAAACAACAGATTATGATCTGAGTGTTTATCTTAATTGGCCATGACTACAGCAAACAATGCATGGCAAGACATTTGTTTGTTGCTTTATTTATATTGTGTTAAGATGGGAGTCCTCGCCAAAAATGAAATATGATTGATCAACATAGATGTGCGGTACATATAAAATATTTTATAAAGGGCTGTGATTTTGTCGCTTTGTGCAGGATTTTAAAAATACATGTTTACTTCAAAAATACTTTAAAGTATTATTACACTATCAGTCAAATGTTTGGACACACTTGGTCATTTTTTAATTATTAAATTTTCCAACATTTTAGAGTAATAGTAAAGTCATCAAAACTATGCAATAACACAAATGAATGTGACCAATTACAGTATATATTGCACCACCTGGGATGTTTATTAAACAGTATTGAAAGTGTTCCTATGTATGTTGGCTGCTTTTCCTTAACTTTTACTGTCCAGCTCATACATTTAAAAATATTATGGTATATATATATATATATATATATATATATATATACACACACACACACACACACACACACACACACATAAATGCATAATGTATGATATTTTTTTTTTGTTTTTTTTTTTTGTAAATCATGAGAAACAACAGCAGAATAAACCAAAGTCATTTTTGTTCAATCTGTAGATGTTTAGTGTTCTTTGTTCTTCAAACAAAGGCTTGGTAAGTAATTGTTTGTTTGTAACTAAATCAGTGCTTAATTTCTAAATGCAAAACTTTACTTTATCTAACTAAAGTGATATGTAGTCACATTATCTTTACCATCATTGATCCAATAAGTAGACTTCAAATTTGTAATTGGAAGTGAAAAGCCATGGATTTCAGTTTTATATTGTTATGGTTGGTTCCAATATTTTTCAATTTTTTTTTTTTTTTTTTTTTACTGTCATAGGTAATAAATGACATATTCACAGAAATCTGATAAGTAAAAAATAAATAAGTTAATATAATAAATAGTAAATGTAATTTTTTGAATAATAATATTCATGAACTATACTGTATCTAAAATTAACAAGTGTTAATAAATTAATATTAATACAAAAGACTGGAAAATGCGACATTTATTAATATTTATATCCTATATAGTTTGCATGTGATGAAACTTGTCAGTGATACCCGGTGATGTACATCAGAATGTGAACCGTTTAGATCATTTTCATGCTTAAGAGCAGCTAAGAAGTCAGTTTTTTAACATAAAGTTCCTTCTTGTAAATGTCAACATCATCATATGCTGTGTATGTAGAGGACTGAAGTCTGTCACGCAAACAGTGAGCTCATTGATATCATTCAATGAGTTGGAATTTGTTGTTTGTTTTTTATTATTATTATTATTATTATTATTATTTCAACCATTACTCCAGGTCGGAGACTTCTGCAATTATTTAATTTACACACAGGGTTGCATTTCATATGTAACTAAATGCCCATTTACGCTATACTAGTCTAAATTGTACTTTTTAGTCTAATTGTACTCAGATTTGTACTCTGGACACATTGGATCAAAAATGTATTTCAAGTTCTGAATGAGATAATTATTTAACTGTTTTTCTTAAAATGTGTCACTTTAGAATGAGTAATACTATCCAATAAAACACAAGTGTCATAACACATCTATTCAACATAGAACATTAATTAAATTGCTCAGTTAGGCTGCTGTGCACTGCACTCAACGTGTTGCAGAGAAACCATGCAAAATTCATGGACCACATGTAAATCTGACACTAGACTTCAGCCAAGGGAGAGGAAAGCTAAGTAGTATCAAGCATAGAGACTTTGGCAGCGATGACTTACACCACATTTGTTTAAATGGAGAGGACAGCTACTCTTCACCTCTGTGACCATAAGGACAAGTAGAGAGAATTACAAGGAATAGTGTGAGTACATGATCTGGTCTGCTCTTTTATTATGCCGAACTTCAAGTTCAAACTTTTTTCCTTAACAGCTCCTTATTATGTCTAGTCTAATGTTCAGCGTTGCATACCTCATTGCCTATGCAACTTAATATGCTGTTTCTATGAGGCAGAAAATGGGTAAGACTGGGTGTCTAAGGAGACCATAACTGAAAGAAAAATATGCATTTTGGTGGAAAGTGAGGTGGAAAATGTCTGTCTGCAATTCAAAGTAGACATTTCGAACAATGCAATGAAGTCTTCTGAGTATGGGCTAAAACTTACTGCTAGAGCAGAGCTAGTAGGGTTAGCAAGGTCTGGGTAAAAAAACTCTTTCAGTTCAATTCTAGGGTTTGCTCAATATCCAAATTGTGGCTTTAGGTACAATATCAACTCTGGAACCTTGGTATTCATACTAACTTGATACTTTAGGCAACAAAATAAACAGCGAAAGCAAACTTTTGTGCCTAATGCAAACTAGTGCAAAAAAACTGAAGGTAAACCTTTGATTATTCATAACAGATTTGCATATAATGCAGTGCATTGAAATATACATGAAATCTGACATATAAGGCCAATTTTTAGTGTAATTTTTGCACCAATAAATGAAACTGCAAAACAAAATGACAGGTTTCCTTAACACTTCCTGTCATACTGTTTGTCATCATAAGTCAAGTTGTGTGTTTCAATGTATTTTCCAGTTGCATTTCCAGATTTATTCTCCAAATACAAATAATGCATATTAACATAATATACTGTCATTAAACAATAATATCCATAGGGATATCCACTACACTTTATAAATGTATGGATTGTCATTATAAGAAGATCAGCTATTATGTGGAAAAGTTGCAGAAATTGTAAATGGATACTGTTGCCACTCGCAAGTAGATTTATAATTATTGTTTCAATTTTATTTGTCACATTTGTGACCATTTAATTCGTAGTCTGGAAGTCGGGTACCATTCCAAATGTATTGTACCTCTGGACTGGTATACCATGCAACTCTTAAAAAAAAAAGTCACTTCTCAGATGGAAGCTGCTGCGAACCAATCGCATTTTAATTAAAACCCATTTAATGTGAGGAGTAGGGCTGCACGTTTTGAAGTTTTTCATTAACCGTTAAAAGAGGGCCGTAACGGTTAATACTCGGTTAACCATAGTGTGCGCCAGGGATGGAAATATCTTTTTTGTCCACCGGCCACTGTGGATTTCAAAATCTACCAGCCACTCAATGTTTTTACCAGCCCCTTTCTTGTTTTTAACTGACAATGTGTAACTGCATGTGAAAATTAATACTACAAGATCTACAATACTTAAGCCATTTATTTAATCTCAAGTCTCAATGAAATACTGGCATTTTCTCTTTCTCTCTTATAGCCTACACACAATCCATGAACTGATATTCATTTCAGTTCGCATACGAGGAAAACACAATGTTACGGACGTGAGCGCTCTGAAAGCGGCACTGAAAGATGCTTTAAAACTTCCACAGAGACATCAAACCGAAAGCACAAAACCTTTCTTTAAAGTGAATTTCGTTTTGTATTAATTGTGTCTTAATTTTAATCAATGTTTCATCAACCAATTGCCTGGATTTAATAAATAAGAATTAAATATAGCAGACGATATAATCACAAAGCGGAGGCGCCGGCGCGTGAACTGGAGCTCGTCTCATAAATGAACCGAAACTCAGTGTATAAGGTAGCCTTGCCTCACAAATAATTCAAAACTAAAGAAAACAGACACAGACTGCTCTCTGCTTATGTAATCCGTAAGAAATGTGCATTTCTCTCTGGTGCGTTACTGCGAAGACCGCGAGTCAGCATCGTCAACTTCATCTTTGCAAATGACACGGACAAAGAAAAGACTTGTTTATTAATAAATAATTAAAATATCTCCTTGCTATATTTTACATATTCATAATCATTACTTTTGCCGGTTCTTTGTGACAGATTTTAGGAGCTTTATTGGCAGCGCCACGCGCCACCCTTACATGAGCGCGTCACCGCACCCACCCACTTTTTTTGTTAAGGATTTGTTTACTGTGTGTGTGATTCATTTAATGGAAAGCACATTCACTGAGTTGTCTTGCTAATCAGTGTCTCCTCGTTTATTCAAACTAATTTGTCCTTTAACAGACGAACGTCGCATGATGCTATTTTTATTTACCCGCCACGGTGGCCGGTAGGTGAAGCGAGTTTACCCGCCACAACACAAAATCACCCGCATTTGGCTGGTGGCGGGTGCTAATTTCCATCCCTGGTGTGCCCGGGTGTTGGCTGTTGAGATGGTACAACAACGAGGTTGTACTTGAAGTATATCTAAGCACTGCATTGCAATACTTGCATTTTGCCCCGTCATTCTCGATTTTAAAGTGCTCCCACGCTGTGCTTTTCTTTGCCCGCTTCATATTAGAAAACTGGTCAAGACTACTTCTTGTGGACATTACAAATGTCTGGGAGTGCTCTGGCAGTCTCTGGTGGTGCAAAAATGTATTACAACTAAATTCAATGCACGCCATTGACGCCACTTAACCGAGCAAAATGTTTCACTCGGTTACGCAATTTTTAACGGTTAATCGGTTAATCGGTTAACCATGGACACCCCTAGTGAGGAGTAAAGCCTTGATCTTTCCAAAAAAAAAAAGAGCAACTCTATTACTGAAGTAAGGCATCTCCAGGGGATTATGCTAAGAAAGAACCATCTGAGAATTGCACCTCAATTGAGTCAATTGATAGTTCAGTGAATCACTGTGTATTAAATGTGATTGGAGACTTCTTGTATCATAACTGGCATGAGTGTGGTTTCATTAAGAGACCTAATTTGGAACTTCGTTCCGTTATAATTAATGGGCACTCATGACTTCATTCCAGAAAAGAAAAAACTCTATCTGGGTTTAACAGAAGATTTCTGTCATTCTTGACCATTTTTGTGTGTTTTGCCTGAGGCTTTAGAAATGTCAAAATAGACAAACTTAAGATGGCATCTCACTAGCCGATTTTTCCAGTGATCTTCAGTTGTTATTGTAGGTTATTACATATACAGTTAAAATGGGGTATTTTGCACGCATTCTACCACCATTATATGTAGGGTAATTTGCACGCATTCTATCACCATTACATGTAAGGATGTTTGGTATGCTAAATTTAGAAGGGGATTTAGGGTCTTGAAAATTGTGAGCTATGAACTAAATTAAACTGTCCTTATTGTACCTTATTAGGTAATGAAATGTATAATGAATTAGTCGTGTTCGACAACCATTATAAATTAGATAAATGACTAATAACTAGATTATTTGTCTTAATAGATTCTCCACCATTGAAAATTGTAATACAACATTTCGTTTTATCAGCTCACATTTTCTACAGTAAGGAATTAGCTTTAATACGTGAATTATGATTAATTCACACTTTTGTAGTGATATTATTCTCATGGCTTATTGAAAATAATATGTATGTAGGTACAGCTTTGAAGTGAAATCTTTTAGAAATAGGGATGAGATTATTTATCAAAATATACCACAGTCATGTCGGTCTTTGAACACAGACAAACTTTATTAATATTCTAAACATAAATCTAATCTAAGACATATATACATAAGACAGATTGGTGAAAAGAGTGATCAGTACAGTGAAAATGAACTTTAGTCTGTTGACAATACCTTAAGAACCATTTATCCTTCTTTGAGTCTACATCAATTTGCTATCGGATTACCCAAATTATTTCATTAATATACCTGCACACTGAGCACAATATTGGAGATGTACTTGCTTGTCTTTGTGGTGTTTCCTTGCATTCTTTGTGTTGTTTGGGTCATGGCATTTGGTCGTAAGTTTGTTCCGTCGATGTTTTGATCTCTGTATGATTGAAGATTATTGTCTGTATGAATTAGTGAGTTTAGCTGTTAAGCGAGGCCTTCTCACTCCTTCTTGGGACGCTGAGTCCCGAGCTTCCGTGGATCTCACATGGGGAAGAGTCAGCGCGAAGTCTGAGCAGTCAGTGGAGCAGAAGATGAAGCATGTGAAGGCAGAAGAGAAGAGGCAAGAAAGCATGTTCTTCCTGTTTGGAACTATTTGAACTGAAATTGGCCGCATCCCTAAAGGTGTCCTGCGCCAATCAGAAGTGACATTTCAGAGTCACATGGTCAACTGGGCTGTCTTTTCCGACAGTTGATTTATGGTTCTTTGTTTCAAAAATGGTGCATATTTAATCATAAGATTTTATATATTGATAATGGTAGAAGAGACATGATATTCGTTGTCATCCGCTTTCTCTGCATACGACAGCAAACGCTTACATACTAAACATGACATTTTTTATTGGATGTTATAAGTGTAGGTAACAAAACATGAAAATCCCTGGTTTCAAAATCATATTGGTTTTTCACATCATTGCATTTTATCAAATTAAGCCTTAAAGTTACCATTCTTAGTAGAATGAGATGAATCATACAAAATTAAAGATTATATTTATCAATTATAGGTGATTGCACATCGCTACACACATTTTAAAGAGATCCATCAGTCTATAATCATTAATTTGTCAGGTACAAACATTACCACAGTTCAAAGCGATTTCAGAGTTACCTACCAAGACTAGGCCTTGTATAAATCATGGATTTAAACCCATTCTGTACATTCTAGAGGGCTAAATCGGTAAAGTATTGTGACTTTGTGTAAAATGTTCCTGGATTAAGATTAAATGTCTTGGTATTCGAGTCATGCAACTCTGAATGTCTTTTGGAAGCTTTCCAAAGAGAAGTCTGCTTTAACTCTGAATGGAACATCAGGAGTTCAGGCAGTGGAGGGGCCTTTCTGACCAAATGAGGATGAGATATATATATATATATATATATATATATATATATAGATAGTATGAGCTACTGTATGGGCGCTGGCCACGGGGCATGCTTGACGTCATACGGGAAGCTTGGGAGGAAGGAACTTCGGATAGTAAAAATCAAATTCAATACGTTCTTGACCTTCGAGCAAAACTCCACACTTTGGGATGGGTAACACAGGAGAATTTGCTCGAAGCACAAGAACGCCAATGCCGACTGCATGACTGGGGCACTCGACTACGGGAATTTGCACAGGGAGATAAAGTGCTTATATTGCTGCCCACCTCAAGCTCCAAATTACTCACCAAATGGCAAGGACCCTGTGAGGTCACACGACAAGTTGGAGATCTCGATTATGAGGTTAAGCGAGCGGATAGGAGAGGGTCATGTCAAACATACCACCTCAACCTCCTCAAACCCTGGAGGGAGGCGGTACCTGTAGCATTGGCGACGGTGGTTCCGGAGAGGGCGGAGCTGGGGGCAGAGGTATCTCCCAAATCAAATTCATTCAACCCGGTCCCTTGCGGAGACCACCTCTCACTGTTGCAGCTGACAGATGTTGCGAGACTGCAAGCGGAGTTCGCAGACGTATTTTCTCCCCTGCCCGGTCGCACTAACCTCATAGAACACCATATCGAGACCACCCCGGGTGTTGTGGTTTGCCCCTATCGTCTTCCTGAGCATAAGAAAAAAGTTGTTAGGGAAGAATTAGAGGCAATGCTCGAAATGGGCGTAATACAAGATTCACACAGCGATTGTGCCAGCCCGGTAGTTCTGCAAAAGAGTGATGGCTCGGTCCATTTCTGTGTTGACTACAGGAAAGTGAACGCGGTGTTGAAATTTGACGCTTATCCAATGCCGCGAATTGATGAGTTACTCGATTGGTTGGGCGCGGCTCAATTTTATTCGACGTTGGACTTAACAAAGGTGTATTGGCAGACTCCTTTAACTCCAATGTCCCGAGAAAAAAATTATTTTCCACACCGTTCGGATATCACCAGTTTGTGACACTTCCGTTCGGTTTGTTTGGAGCCCCGGCCACGTTTCAGCGCCTTATGGACAAGATTCTCAGACTGCACAAGGCGTATGCCGCCGCATATCTAGATGACATCATAATTTACAGTAATGACTGGTGGCAGCATATGCAACATCTGAGGGCCGTCACTGAGGCAGGCGGGACTCATGGCCAACCCGAAGAAGTGTGCAATTGGGCGGATGGAAGTTAGGTATCTGGGGTTCCACTTGGGTCACAGGCAGGTGCGTCCACAGCTTGACAAAACCGCAGCAATCGCAGCCTGCCTGGCACCCAAGACCAAAAAGGGGGTACGGCTGTTTTTTGGGCTGGCTGGCTACTACCGAAGGGTTGTGCCTAGTTATTCTGATGTCACCAGCCCGCTGACTGACGTTACTAAAAAGGGGGCTCCCGATCCGGTCCAGTGGACAGAGTCGTGCCAACAGGCCTTCCTTAAGGTAAAATTGTAAAAAGCGGGGGCCACTTTTACATGCACCTGATTTCTCTCTCCCCTTTATTTTGCAGACTGATGCATCTGACAGGGGGCTGGGCGCAGTGCTCTCGCAGGAGGTCGGAGGGGAGGAATGGCCAGTGATTTTTATTAGTTGCAAACTCTTCTGCAGGGAGATAAAAAATATAGCACCATCGAGAAGGTGTGTCTTGCGATTAAGTGGGCTGATCTGACACTCCGCTACTACCTGCTGGGACGGGTCTTCACACTCTGCTCCGATCACGCCCCTCTGCAGTGGCTCCACCACATGAAGGATACTAATGTGCGGATTACCCGTTGGTATCTGGCTCTCCAGCTCTTTAAATTCAAGGTGGTCCACAGGCCGGGGGCGGAGATGGTTGTGGCTGTCTTTCTCTCCAGAAATGGGCGGGGAGTAGGCAGGCCGGATGTTGCCCCGGGCCTAAGTCAGCGGTAGAGGTATGTGGCGTGGAGACGTGGTCATGTGTCGGTCTGCGGGAGAGAGAGAGAGTGGTAAGGCTTGTCACCTGGTTTGTAATTAACCCTAACACCTGTGTCTTGTTATAGTGATGCAGAGCGAGACATAAAAGGGATGCCGAGTGCCCAGAGCGGGAGAGATAATCCTGAAGCCTGACATTGTTTATGTGTGACACCTGAGTTATTGACTGTTACCGTCATTTGTGTAAAAATAGAAATTAAAACTGACCTCAAACCTGCTTCGCTGTATCCTGACTCTTTGCCCGAACGAATTGTGTGTTACAGCACATTATTCTGCTAAACAGGCCTTTGCCATCAGGGAATACCACTGACATGAAGGGGTGTACCTGTTCTGCATCTATGTTTAGGTAGGTGGAAAGTGTCAAATTGACGTCCACATGAATGGCCAGACCCAGGGTTTCCCAGTAGAACATTGTCCAGGACATCACACTCCCTCCACTGGCTTGTCATCTTCCCACAGTATATCCTGGTACCATCACTTCCCCAGTTAAATGGTGCACATATACACAGCCGTCCACATGATGTAAAAGAGAAACGGGACTCATTGGACCAGGTGACCTTCTTCCACTGCTCCAAGGCCAATTCTGACGCTTGTGTGCACATTGTAGGCTCTATCAAAGGTGGGCAGGGGTAATCATGGGTACTTTGACCAGTCTGCGGCTACACATCCCCATACGCATGCACTTTGTGTTATGACACATTCCTCTTGTAACCATCATTCAAATTTTCTGTGACTAGTGTCGGTTCGGACCAGATGAGATGTTTGTTGCACCAAGACATTAGAAGCAGGTCCTTCAAGTCCTGCAAGTTGCGAAGAGGAGCCTCCATGGATCAGACTTGTTTGTCCAGCAATTTCAGATATGCTCTGACCCAGTCACCTGGCCATAACAATTTGGCCCTTGTCAAAGTTTCTCAGGTCTTTATTCCTACCCATTTCTCCTGCATTCAACACTGTTATGGCCAGCATTTGGGCTGCATTTGTTTTCTTTTGTGTTTGTATTTTGTTTTGCAGATTGGTAGTGGCCGAGTTTATGAGCCCAATGAATAGACCTTTCAAGATTCACCAGTGCTGAGGGTACCATTGGCTTTAAAACTGGCACTCTGCCAGTATGCAAATGCCTCTACCTGATTCAGACCTGTGTTTGTTTGGTTATCCTTCTCTTTTGTTACGAGCCATTCTTTTATTATTTGAGCAAGATATCCATCGTGTAGTCTCCCTTATTGTTGTGGCTTAATAGCCGGCCAAGGACAATGCATTGACTATGTGAACTGTTTGTTCGCTTACTATTTAATCTACCCAGACCTTGACATGTGGCCTTGTTAGGAGATGTTCTGGTCTGTCAGTGTATATATACTGTATATATATATAGCATTTATTGTTACCTCACTTACCCAGTGAGGCAGGGAGGCAAGCCCCTGGTGGGCTCAAGTGCCCGACGCCCCTCACAGCATTGGCGCAAACTGCCCCGGGGACAGTGGCAGTTGGGAAGTTTGACTGGGGCTGTCAGACGGTAATGTGGGTATCCTAAGGCAAGCTCAAGGAGGACGGAATCCTCCCATGGAGCAGAAGGGCAAAAGCTTCCTTGATCTTTTTTTTCAGTATGAATACGGACCATGAAAGCGAGGCCTCACAATCCTTCAGGATTTCGCAGTTTTAACCAGGAGGTGTCAGAAGAGTTACCACAGGGATATCTGGCTTGTGGCTGCCAAGCGTTCATAGCATGTCATTCTTTGATCCTTCAATGACGGCTCTTCCTATCATTGTGAAGCAGACTTCACCAAGTATTGGATTGTTCACCCACTAATAAAGAACTTGAGCTGGGATTAGACCGTCTTGAGACAGGTTAGTTTTACTATACTGATGATGTGTTGTTGCAATAGTAATTCTGCTCAGTACGAGAGGAACTGCAGGTTCAGACATTTGGTGCTTGGCTGAGGAGCCACTGGTGCGAAGCTACCATTTGTGGGATAATGGAAAAGTAACACAAAAGAGGAAACCAACAATTTGGTGATGAGTCGCAGGCTTGATGCAGTTATTGCAGACAAGGGCTATGCAACCAAATATTAAGTGTAATGTATTTTAATTTACTTCAAGACTTATCTGTATTTATACTTTTGCTTGCCTAAAAAATTGTGTGGTCTGATACAAAAGGTTCTATGTTTTATGTTGTTTAACACATCTAGACGTAAATACCAGGAAATAAAAGCTGAAATCCTAAACTCCCGTCTCATATCATATTTTGATCTCAAACCCAAATGTCTTTGGTGTATAGGAAAAACAAATTAATTGTTTCCAATAGTTCCAATAGTTTCGGAGGGGACTGTATATATTTCTTTTCCAGTCAAAATCCATTTATTTCCATCTCAGGATATATATAACAAAACAATATGTAACAATATAATGCCCTATTAACATTTTCCAAACAAAGCCTTCCGCAGTATAAAGTTAAAGCTCTAAAAATGCACTAAAATAGCACCAATTCAAGTAACATTAAACGTTTCACAAAGTCTAAGTGGGAGTTTGACTAATTGAAAGAACTAATCTTCACATATACGTTGCATATTCATATTAAATTAAATTAAATTTATATGCATATTACATTTCTTAAACTCTCATCCACCACAATATTAACCAGGCGTTAGGCAGAGGCCTAGATCTGCTTTCTTACAGCAATTGTGAAGCTGTGTTCATGATTCACATCAGGCCACGACCAGCCATATATACTATATATATATATATATATATATATATATATATATATATATATATATATATATATATTTTAAGTAGTAACTTGTAGTAGTTATGAATACCTTGTAGCTTGAAAGGCTACAGCTTCAAATAAGCTTCCCCAACACTGATTTTAAGGATTTTCAGAATTTTTTGTCTTTTTAATGGAATAAGATATTGGAAGGATAAAAGGAACACCTTGTCCAGACATCTGATCTCTTCTGTAGAGAGAAAGAGAGAAAGAGGGTGTAGTTCAGATGCTGTAGTGAAGCGTGTAATGAAAGTGCCCAAAGCAGGTTTTGGCTCCTGAGGGACCCTGCGTGGGTGCCTTTCTGGATGGTGAACGGCTCAATTTAAGAAGGTTCATTTATGAGGTGCCACCAGAAGGCTCGGAAGACTTACCACAAAAAGTTTGTGCATTTGCATTGTTTAGCATCCTGCTTTATAGAATTATTAGAATCATAAAAAGGTGCTGAATTGATATTTACCACCCCATTTTTCTAGTTCATTGCTATGTTTAAAGGGTGTTTTTGGTGGTTGCTAGGGTGTTGGTAGGCAGTTGCCAGGGTGTTGTAAGATTGTGCATGAGGCACCAGGGGTTGCAAGGGTGTTCTTAGTGGTTGTTAATGTTTTATAGGTAGTTCCTGAGTTGCTAGGGTACTCTGGGATTTTCTAGGAAATTGCAATGATCTTTCAATGGTGTTCTGGGTGGTTGTTAGGGTGTTGATAGGTGGTTGCTATGGCAGTTTTAAGTGGTTTCTAGAGTTTTCAAAGTTGTTTTTAAGGTGTAGGTTGTTGTGGCTTTGCTATGATGTTGCTAATGCACTTTTTCATAGGCAACATCATAGCTTCATCACAACATCATTAGCTTCATGTAGGATGTTGCAATGGTGCTGTGGGTGGTTGCCAGGCTGCTGTTGGTAGTTGTGGCTATGCTAGGTTGTTGCCAGGGTGCTCTGAGTGGTTGCTAGGCTGTTGCTAGGTGTCTGCAAGGGCATTGGTAGATGGTGGCTAAGGTATTCTAAGTTGCTGGTTGGGGAACCTTGAGTTGCTAGGGTATTACTACACTGAAGAAAATTATGTATTGGATTTGATTATATATATATATATATATATATATATATATAGCATATTTACATCCTGCTTTTTAAGTAAATGCAACTTATGGTCATTTTATGTCAGCACAGCTAAATCCTTTGTTATATATACACAAAAATATCAGTTCATTCAACTTTATTTACCCAAAAATGTATGTAACACGAATAAGATTTAACAACCAGTAGTGTAGTCTAGGGCATACGTCATTTGACCTCCTATCTTTCTTAGGATTTTGCGTACGGACACCTAAAATAAGTAATGATATGTATGGCTGCCATATTATTATTATTATTTAAAACAATTTAGAGATATTCTCTCTAAAAGCGCACAGACCAGCGGGATGCGGGAGCGCAACTGATGGCACAGGCAACAAAGACAGTCCGACTAAGCTGATCCACCAATCAGAACGTTCATTTCAGACGCAATTGGATATTTGCTAACAAATCATATTTTCCGTTTCAGTAAGGGGTAGGACATTTCCAGCGTCTAATGCACAAGCATCCTTGGAGTAACCCTAATTTGCACTGTAAATGTATTTTCCTGCTAAACGTATATGTATGTATATATATATATATACTGATCAGCCACAACATCATTGACAGGTGAAGTGAATAACATTGATTATCTTGTTACAATGTCACATGTCAAAGGGTGGGATATATTAGGCAGCAAGTGAACAGTCAGTTATTGAATTCCATGTGTTGAAATCAGGAAAAATGGGCAAGAGTAAGGATCTGAGTGACTTTTAAAAGGGTCAAACTGTGATGGCTAGATGACCAGGTCAGGGCATCTCCAAAACGACTTGTAGGGTCTTCCCGGTATGCAGAGATTAGTACCTTCAAAAACTGGTCCAAGGAAGGACAACTGGTGAATCAGCAACAGGGTCATGGATGCCCAAGGCTCACTGGTGGGCATGGGGCTAGCCCATCTGGTCCAATCCCCCAGAAGAGCTACTGTAGCACAAATTGCTGATAAACTAAATGCTGGACATAATAGAAAGGTGTAAGAACACACAGAGTATCGCAGCTTGTTGTGTATGGGGCTGCTTAGCCGCAGACCAGTCAGATTGCCTATGCTGACCCATGTCCACCATTGAAAGCACCAACAACGAGCATCACAACTGGACCATGGAGCAATAAAAGAAGGTGGCTTGGTGGCTTGGTCTGATGAATCTTTTTTTTTTTTTTTAGATCATGTGGATGGCTGGGTGTGTTGTTTACCAGGGGAAGACATGGCAGTAGGATGCACTATGGGAAGAAGGCAGGCCGGCAGAGGCAGTGTGATGATCTGGGCAATGTTCTGCAGCGAAACCTTGGGTAATAGAATTAATGTGGATGTTACTTTGACACGTGACCATGACCACCTCCCTAAAGATTGTTGTAGACCATGTACACTCCTTCTTGGCAAAGGTATTCCCTGATGGCAGTGGCATCTTAGAGCAGGATAATGCGCCCTGCCACACTGCAAAAAATGTTCAGGAATGGTTTGAGGAACAAGACAAAGAGTGTTGGCTTGGCCTCCAAATTCCCCAGATATCAATCCGATTGAGCATGTATGGGATGTGCTGGACAAACAAGCCCAATCCATGGAGGCCCCACCTCGCAACTTACAGGACTTAAAGGATCTGCTGCTAAAGTTTTGGTGCCAGATACCACAGGACACCTTCAAGGCGGTCGCTTACCGGACGAGAAGCAGTCGTGCCCATGGCACATCAATGCGGTTCAGGTTGCAGACATTACACACAAATGTTTTTTTCATTGTTCAAGAATAATAAATGATCTATGTCCTTTGATAGTGATTTGGGTTGACTTTAACGGATAATATGCAAGTTGCACTCCGTGGCGCGGCAGAAATTTGTGCAGCCTCCGGAGTCATAGCTGGGCGCTACCGGCAGAAGCCGAGAGGCAGCGACAGTGTGCATACCTTCATTGAAAAGCAGTTGTTTTGAATTTAGAAAACGCCATGTCATCTGCAAGATGCATCCGGTGTGTGACCCCTTCAGAGGTCTTGTGGAGTCCATGCCTTGATGGGTCAGAGCAGTTTTGGCAGCATGAGGTGGACCTACATGATATTACGCAGGTGGTTTTAATGTTGTGGCTGTATGTTATTGCACCCATGCAATTTTTTGATACTCTTTGCAGATGCTGGACAACTGTGTCCCGTAATTATATAAAATGCTTTCATAAATCCACAGTATGCCCACCTCTTCAGACAATATTTTGGGATGGGCGGCTCGATACTAAAGTATCGATACTTCCGATACTGATGTGGTATCAAGAATATCGATCCTCACATAAAAATATTGATTCTGAAGGTTTTTTAAACAAGTGATCTTATTATTTAGATTACATGAGTATTAATGCATCTCAAAAGCTTTAAAATGGAAAAAAAATAATTATATTAGCGAATAGTTGCATGGCACTGTAACAATTTTTTCTTCCCCTCATTTTGACGTGCAGAAATGCTAAAATACACCAGCAGACAGTACTCACCCTTTCAGTCATAGCGCTCATTCAAAGACTTGGTTTTAGTAATAGTAATCGTATAACAATATCTATCGTTAATTTTGTGGTTTTTATATGTGGCTTATACTTACTAATTGTTAAAGGGTAAACAAAGCAGCCTAATCATTTTGTAATTTCTGCTTAGGCCTATAAATATATTAAATAATAAAGAAAGAAAAAATCTATTTATTAGAGGTATCGGTCTTGGAATCAATATTGGCGATACTGTCCTAACGGTACTTGGTATCGGATCGAAAAGAAAATAAGTAGTATCACCCATCCCTAACACTACTACAACACTGCTAACAACTAACAGCAGGTTGTCTCAAATTTTTACTTTAATATTTTTTGTTTCTACCTAATTTAATTGGCTCAAACAAAAATAATGACTGAGACCAGTCATTAAACAATTGATTCCCCAAAGAAGTGCAGATATAGTTGCACTTTAGCTATGCACATTCACAATGAAAAATGACATGGATTGAAAAAATCCAACTTTACCAAAGGGAACACTAATCACCCTAATGGTGATTAGTGAAACAACTAATTGCATAAAACAACTAATTGCAGTAAAAGATCATCAGTAATACTAAAAAGAGGTAACATCACTATAAATTCTTAATAAAAATGAATTAAATACTCCAAAAAGTCCAATTTTGACCAAACAAACGTGCTTAAATTATTCAAGCGCATGGGCTTATGGGTATTCCATACAACCTCCGTTCTGTACTTGATCATTTGAGTTAGTAGTACTTAAAATCTTAATTTTATGGATTGTTAAGCCAAAGAAATTCAAGGAACTCACAAAGTTCACCTTATAATAATAATTTGTGTTATACACATTAATGCAAGTTAAATAAAGCTAAATATTTTCTAAATATGTACATTTCTGAGAAGAAGCTATTTATTTTCTTACGTTATGATTAAAAAATTGTTTATTTATTTATTTTGTATTGTTTTTTTGTTTTAGTTTTTTCAGTGAATGGGCGTTTAGATCACTTTTCATTACCCATTTAGCATGCTTGCCAACTATAACCTCACACAGCGTAGCCTTTTCATTTTTTTTGCATAGCCGAAATTCAAACATTAAACATGCTACAAAGATGGACAGAAAACATGGACAAGTTCTAGAAAAGGAAAAATATTGACGATGGTCTTTGTGGGATAGTAGTGTGCTGTATAATTTTTTAGTCGTAAAAAGTGTGCCGTGGCATAAAAAAGTTTGCGAAACACTGGTTTAGATGGTTATCCACCATCTTCCAAGAGTAAAAAAAATATATATTTGGTAGACAGAAAACCTGTTTCTTTCTGTCGCATTAGCATTTCCCCTGCAATTCACATGCTAAACGTGTCAAACATAGGTTCTGTCATGGATCAAGTTTTTAAGAGCTTTGCTTATTTCTGTTTCTAGGGGCAAGTGCGTGTAGTATATTTAACAAATTAAGCACATTAAAGACTCAAGCATA
Organism: Moxostoma hubbsi; assembly: GCA_032164185.1. Classification (NCBI taxonomy): domain Eukaryota; kingdom Metazoa; phylum Chordata; class Actinopteri; order Cypriniformes; family Catostomidae; genus Moxostoma; species Moxostoma hubbsi. The sequence continues at coordinate 5,535,147 of JAVLUX010000025.1, forward strand.
AATCATTATTCATAAGCTAGGAAACTGCTATTCCTTAAAAAAACACCTAGTGACTTTTCATGCTTGCCTACTGTTGTCCAAAAGCTAGTGAGGCTGGACATTTTCCAAATTGCAGAGGAAAGCACCTATTGACAACTAAATAACTCCCACAGTTCACTGTTTCCTGTGTATACAATGCCCAGAAGTACTCACCCACAACTCTGGGGACGTTTAAACAGCCAAAGCAAAATATTCTTCCAGATTTTCCAACATATTTTTTTATTTCAGTAAAATATTTAGACCTGCAGGACTGAGTTTTTAAAAAGATCCTAATACAATCTGTAGACCCCAGGTCAGATATCTGGTAAATTTGGAGAAAAGAGAATTATATCGGGATTTGATCCAGTCAGCCTGGAGATAATAAAATAAAATATGTGCCGCACAGTAGGGAGAGCTTTGTAAATGATACCATCTGTCGGAGCACATTGTCAACGTGCTGTGAAGGTGCCAAACGGGCAGGTGAGCATCTCCTATCATTCCTGCTGCTGAAATATGTGCTGGAAAAATCCTTATGCTAATTAGGGAGAAAGTTCTAGACTTGCAGAAATACATAATGAATGCACAAGGTCTCCATGGACCATACAAGGTCAAGTATGCAGAGCATATTCAGACCAGTGATGAGGGTATATGCTGTAATTGCTTAGCTCTATATCTGTGCAGTTGAGCTATTCAAAATGCATTTATATTATATTTCATACATATTTCCACAACCTAAGACTGTAAGATCCAGCACTATCCTAAATATCAGTTTATAAATTGGTCATAAAAACATGCAGTTTCTACACTGTAAAAAGTGAAATGTTGCTTACATGGATTGTCCAGCCAGAAAAATCTGTATTAATTTCCAATTTCTGTGGAATACAAAAGAAAATGTTAGTCAGAATGCTAGCCTCAGTCCCCATTCAGTTTCATTGGCAGGAGACAAAAAATATGTATGAAAGTGAATGGTAACTGAGGCTAGTATTCTGCCTAGCACCTCATTTTGTGTTCCACAGAGGAAACAAGTCAAATGGTATTGGAACGTCATGAGAGCAGTAGTGTAGTCTAGGGCATATGCAGGCATACACCATATGCCTATCCATCCATCCAAATTGGACTTATGCAATTAAACTTTGTGCCCTTCATAAATTCACAGGATGCCCACCTCTTCAGACACTACTACACCTCTGCATGAGAGTGAGTGAATTATCACACATTTTTCAGTTTAGGTTTAACTATCCCTTTAAACTTTGTAAAAAAAATGTTGGTGTTGTTTCAAAATGTTGTTGAGAAAACTTGCTTTGGTTTCATACACTTTGATTTTCTACCTTTGTTTAAATATCCCTTCTTACTGTTGTTACAGTTTACTTTAAGCAAAGTATGAACCATTCAATGTATGTCAACTCAAACAATAGTTGAAGACTGAATAAATATAAATGGGGCGATACATGAAAACAGTCGATCAAACTGTATTGTGCTTTAAAAGCTCAAATATGTGAGTTTAGTCTAGAAATAATCCCAACAACCTTTCATAAGCAAGTATGTTAAAACAAACCAAGCCCAAGATTGCTTATAACAAGCAGACATGGCTACACTTATTTTACTGTTATTTAAAGCATCTTCTCATGGGATATTGACTGGATTAATTGTTGTAGAGTGTCAAATTGATGAATTTAGTTAACTGGACTATGTTAAAGATTTATTCAACTTCAATAGAAACTTTTATCTCATCAATTTCAGTTGTATTGACTATTTAGCATTAAAATGTAATTGGAAAATAACTGGAGGTCACTAAAAAGTAAAAACACTTTTCACAGTGTTAGTATAGTACTCAAAACTATTGTCCAACAATCTGCTGTAATATTGAGTGCTTCTAATTCAAGGATTGTGGTTCAGCAACAGTCAGATGTCTTTGTTGTTAGGAGCCATATTTTTCTCTTTAGGAGTAAAAGTTGTTCACTTATGTAAAGGCCAACTCAATTTCTTATGATTTCGTCATCGCATAGCCTACTAAATTGTACAGGTTAGTTTGAGTGAGATTATTAACACTGGACACATTTTTTACTGGAATATTTGAGTAAATTCTTTCTAGAATATTCTTCTTTTAAAAACATTGTACGTTGTTAATATCTTACACAATGCATTGTTCTCATTTACAGTATACAGTATTTGACTAAAACATTTTTATTTATTGTCATGATGTGTCTTTATTGTCTTCTCTTCATTCGTGTTAGTGTTAATTCTTCAATTAATCATTTCTTCACTAATTTTATTGATGAGATGAAGACTGAAAGACATAAAACATTGAATACAAATAGCATACACATAAAACTATCAAAACGGCTGAATTACAACACAGTGCAACTACAATTTTGGTTTGTTTGTGCATGGTTTGTGAAGGCAAAATTATCTATTTATTTAATTAATTAATTATTTATTTATTTTAAATGAACATTATATTTTAATGCATGGGCCTCAGCAATCCATTAGCATCCAAATGTGCACAAACAATCTACAAACGAATGAGACGACTTTTGGAGTAATTTGGGCGTTAATAGGGTACAGACAAAAGACCTACGCTTAAAATTTTAATATTTGATTTCTCAAAAATGGCTCGAGCACAGTTTTTTATGTAGTGTTCACAAAAAAAAATTACAATTATAATTGAAATAGTTTTAATAATATCCTGATCACATGGGACGCCAGCTTCACAGAGGTGCAATGTTTGCACAAGATTATGTTATTAGACTGCAGACTCCTGCAGTTATTCCATACACTGTCATACTATCTGTTTAATTGCATGCCCAACCTAAGCAATTATTGCGAAATGTGCAGGCATTGCGGCAGTGCATTTAAGCTGCACAACTAAGTTAATACACAGCTGAACAGGAATAAATAGTAGCCATTAATTGTGACCATCACTTAGCCATGGACATTCAGAAATGTTAATTTTGTTTAAACTAATTCTGTTTTTTTATGTTATATTTCTACTGCCTTTGCCAAAGAAGTTATCTAAGTAAAAGACCTCCACTAGGAGAGGTAGGCAAGTATACTTGTCAGGTATCCAGCTTCTCATTTTTCACTCGCACTCAAAAACAGCCTTCGTTGGAGACTGCTATATGGTGACATCACTGTGAGCATGTGTGTGTAATTTTGTGTGTGTATATATGGTGGGGTCAGTTTCGTTTTGATACCAGCCCCAGTCAACTGCTAGCAAGCATTACATTGTGTCAAGAATATTAATGAACCATGTGAAATTTCAGCTGTGGCGCTCATAACTTAGCAGCGGCAGTGCACATAAGGGATTGCTGAATGCATATAGGGGAAACACTTAACCTTATCTCACTGATTTCCACGATTATAAACTTCCAAACCCGAGACTTACTTGGCTTTCTGCTTGGCTGCCTCATGAAGTGGGTGGTTTGTTACCTTGTCAAATGTCGCATGCATTAGTCTTGCCTGTGTCGGTGCAGAAAGCGCAAGGTGACTGGCTGTTTCAAAGCCTCACCCTCCGCTGCCTGCAATACATCAGCAGATGCTTGCAGCCGCCCTCCCTATGAGACAACTGGGGATGCTGGGGCTCGGAGACCCCCGCCCTGACCTTGCTGCCTGCTGCCCTATGATAGATGATGATGTCCAAATACTCAAAGAGCTGCAGAGGCGACAGATAACACCTCCACTGGGTGAGAGGGAGCTTATTGAGCAGAGGTGGCAAATCCCATCAGCTTTATAAAGGCGTATTTAAATTGCTTATCTGGTGTCGTGTCGATATTGAATTGCGGGCTGGCTAAAAGTGTGAGGTTTTAATGTAATCACAAGAAGCCGCGGAAATGCCAGGAGAACACTTTATTCACAGGTGACTATTGAGTTATTGACAGCAATTTGAGCTGGGGAAAATTACAGGGTAAATGTCTTATTTCAGAGGAGAAATCAAATATGAGGGTATTGAAGCTGTATTATCTTTGCTCAATAACCTCTGCTCTTTAACGGACTTTGCAAGTGCGTTTTGCTCTGACCAAATTAAGTTCTTAAATGAATTGCTGTCTATAAAATTCACAGGGCCCGGGACAAGACTTGTCCTTCTCCCTCGGGCACAATGAGTTATCTATAAAATAGAGGCCCTGCTTAAAAGAATAAGAAGTTCATCAAAAAATTCTGTCATCATTTACTCTCCCCCAAGTCGTTCCCAACCCGTATGACTTCTGTAGATCACAATGCGATTTTATTTTTCTGTTCCAAAAATATAAAGACAACTGGAAAATAATAGTCAGGATAGTCAGGATATTCTTCAATATGTCTTTTGTGTTCTGCGGATGGAAAAAAAGTAATAGGGGCTTGGAACAACATGATGATGAGTAAATAATGGCATATTTTTTTATTTTTGGGTAGATTATCCCTGTATTGTTCACTGTAGGCTTGAAACAGAACAATGTCCCTTTTTAAAATGATTGCTGCTAACATTTCTCTCCCAGTCTTTTGTAGAAAGAGAGTATGATATTTACTGTTTCAAAAGAACGCAATGTGGACTTGAAAGGGAATTTCATGGAGTCCACTGCCAAGTCACAGGGTAAAGTCAGCAATTCATACCTTGCTTTTTAATACTTCTAGACACGTAGATTTCCTTTGCACTGTGGTTATCAGAACAAAATCATTTTAAACTGGTGTTAACTGTTACATTCCATATTGTCTTTTGTTTGTGTACTTTTATTTTGAAATTATTGTTAAGTTTCTGGCCCCTGTTACGTTCCATATTGTCTTTTGTTTATGCACTTTTATTTTGAAATTATTGTTAAGTTCCTGTTTCCTGGTCTTTGTCTTATGTCCTGTTTTCCCTCCATGTCTATGTGTCTGATTATCATTGGTTTCAGTTTATTGCCTTGTCATCTTGTTTTGAGTTTTAGTTTTCCATTGGCTTTCGTTTCCCCTTGTTTTTGTATTTAAGTCCCCATGTTTACCTTGTCCATTGTCAAATATTGTTGTGATCCTGACCTCTGCCTGATGTTACCCCGATGTTTGCCAGCCAATAGTTTAATGTTAGCTAATTAGTGTATCTGAGCCATAGTCTGTTCCTGTTCCTAGTTCCAAGTTCATGTCCAGTTCCTGTATCTTCGTTTTGTAAATAAATCTGCACTTGGGTCCTACACTTCGCCTTCATCCTTGCCTTGACTGCTTCAAATCGTAACATTAACTGATTTGGTAGCTTGTGAATTGTAGGCTGTGACAAGTGAGATAGAATAGATGTTGCAAAATATAAATATCGTCATTGCAGTATCTATTGCAATGTATTCGCTAAATTGCACTGCATGCTTACTCAGTTAATTTTTGAAAACAATGTTTGAAATGCAAATTTGTGAGGTTAATAAAACTTTAACACTGCAAAAATATCTACTTCTTACGCACTGCAAAAATATCTACTTCTTACTGAGTATTTTTGTCTTGATTTCCTGATAAAATATCTAAACATTCTCAAATTTACTTGAGAAGCAAACTGACACAAGATATTTTGTTTTGTTTTCTGAGAAATCATACCAAATGTTACCCAATGGGGTAAGTTTATTTTTCTTAACCCATTGGCAAATATTATTTTCTTGTTTTAAGCATAAACGGCATAAAAATTTGTGTGATTTCTCTGAAAATAAGACTGAATATCTTATGCCAATTTGCTTCTCGAGTAATTAAAAGTTCTTAAAGTAAAACAGGAAAATAAGACCAAAATACTCAGTAAGAAAGTAATTTTTTTTGCAGTGAATCAGTTTATTACTGACAACTTGTTCATATTACAGCCGGATATCATTAAAATTATGTGACTGTTGCGATAGTTTAGCAATGCACTATGTGGTTCATGCACGAATTGTAGCAGTTCTAATGTTAAATGTCCACTGTGTGGTGCTAAAACCTAAATATTTTTATTTTTGAATATGTGACATAAAATATACACAATTGCTAAAGCTACCACATCATTTTGTGGTGCATCTATGACATTTTTGGCTCGTATGTTGGCTCGTACTTTTGGTACCCAGTCCTTTGCATTGCAACTGCAACGCTCTTTCTGTTGCGCTACCATGCAGTGTGTGGACTCTTGAATAAGTTTGTGGTATTTGGTTATGTAATGCAAACATAAAATATATATATTTCCTTACAAGTCATACAGCAGCATTGTGTGAGTAACAGACCAAATCGTTATTATAATAAAACTTTTCTATGAGATCAGGGGCTGTATGTATAAAACTTCCCAGAAATGCTCTTAAGAATAGCCTTAAGCTTCGAATTAAATGTCAAAATATTCTTAGCAAAGAATAGGACTTATGTAAGAGTAGGAGCTTTTTATAAAGGTGCTAAAAGCAACTTCCAGCAAAGTCTAAGACTAAGATTCTTGAGTGCTGACTGAGGTGATACTTAAGTGTTGTGAAATAAGGACTACAATGATGCTGAACCAAAATGGCCGCCCTCAAACACTGAATAAGTCAATAGTGAGCCTGCAAGGGTAATATGTTCCAGCTGGTATGACACCATTGATTCATTCATTCATGACTCAATACAACACATTATAAACCAGTATTTTGATAATAGATTATTTTCTCTTAATTCATTATTTGATTTTCTCAAATGAGAAAGCCAAATTTAATTTCCTGTATTTTAAACATTATTCCACATATATATGCCGAATGTTGTCCTAATACAATGTGTAAACTGAAGTCAAAATGCTAAACCTTGCAATATAATCGCATATGCTTTTCATGTAATCAAATTTTAAAGTAAATGGACAATTTATATCACACCGTGAAATGATAATAAAACAAACTATTGTAATCCCATTACAGCTACATGTAAGATTTCTGTTAAACACGGTTCCATATTGGGGGAAATATGATGTTCAACATACACTCCATGAAGTAAGCCTAATTTTAGTTGGCCTATTTGAAGGAATAATGACACGCTTGCTATTTTGGAAAATAGAAATGGAAACTTGCTTGACTTTGAGTTTATGATATTTACATATAAGAATAAATCAGTCAAATGAAAGATTTGAGCTGGGGTTAAACATATCTCAAGCACATTAAACTGCAGAAGAAATCTGCCCCCGAAAACCCACACAAAACTATGAGCTTATTAATTGTTTTATATAGTGTTTGTGTTTGGGCTCTTTTTAGATGCAACTCTTTACCATTTTTAAAATGTCTTTTTTTCCCATAGAACAATGAGTTTCAATGTATTCATTAAATGAAAAAATGTGCTACAATTAAAAAATCATATTGATGGATTTTTATTTTGCTCAACTATAAAACCCATTTGCCCAAATTCCACTTTCATAAGTCCAACGCATTGTTCCTTTGTCGTAGAGTGTGTTGTCTCCATGGAACACAGTCATTGTGTTACTTTGAACTAGGTTAGGATACCTCTCAAGCACTCTTAAGCAATTTAGGAGCTGAAACCATGTGAACCTTTATGAATCCCACTTATTCTTGAGTCTATATATAAGAGGAAAATTATGTCATTCTTAGAATTTTGACAAACACAAGACTACAATTTTACTCTAAGTGGCTATATACATACGATCCCAGGTTATCATATTATTACATATAATCAAGTTTAGTTTTAGTGTAAGAAATAATATTTTGTTGTTGTAAAGTGACTGTGTCTTGCCTTTTTGAACAGTAGAGTTAAGTGTCAAGTAAAAGATCCCAAACTTATTTTACAGACCAACCAGGCATTTTTGTTTCAATTGGGTACATTGTAAATGTTAAAACTTTGGCTTCACTGCAGGCTAGTGCTTGAATTCCAAAGGCCATATGTGTGTAAGAGTTGTGTCCATAATCTTTTAATGTCATATCGGCTCCTCAGTGCAAAATCCTGACTGGCATACACTGCCCCGCTTCCCTTTATACCCGTATGTCCGGGGCGGGGCATGCAAATTCTGTGTGCCAACTTGACACTGGCCTTTTCTCAGGTTCAGAAGTACGATTCGGCGTCCGTGAAGACCCATTGTGTCACTTCCTTCGACACAGCGTCTCGTTCCCTCTTTAAAATTTCACATTGAATAAAAAAAAAAAAGTGTTTGAGTAGATGCAGCTTAATATATTTTGTACTTTTTTTTCTCAGAGCACTCACTGTTGAGGTGTTTTCTTTGAACACAGGCAACATTGTCTGTTCAAGAGGAAAATGTGCAACAGTGAGCTGAGGTTATTTTTTGGGGTCAGTCTGGTAAGTAATTTAAAATTAAAGAGACAGACCTATCATACTCAAAATAGCATCTCTGTGCACATCAGATCACTTTATTTCAACATTTGGGAGTCTCTTTCTAAGTTGAATTAGGCCAGAGAGTACAATGATTATCTCAAACTCTAGAATGGATTAATTTATATATAGGCAAACCTTCAAATTAGTGGATTTGTATTCAGATCTTTATGCCCACTGACATAGCAGTTCTTTGGCTTGAGAGTACTCATAAGCATCATATTCAACTCATTTATCCTCAAGCTCAATTTAAAGGATGGATTCCCAGAATTAAAGGGATACATCGTGACTCTATAAATCGTGAGTTAGTTGATAAATTGACTGACTACGCGGGAAGAACATTATGATAATTCTGGGTGTCCAAACTCTGTACATGACGTTTTAGTAACAAAAAGAAAAACAAACAAAATACTCACTTTACACTAAGCCGTCCGTTTGTCCCTGCGGGCTTTGGCTGACGTTTCCAATTTATCTTCGGGATCCTAAAATAAGTTTCCAGGACTCCCCTGTCCATGTGTGGTACAAAACTTGCTCAGTTATACATGCAGTTTCATTAGTGGATTCAGCGATCTCGTCCAGAAGAAAATGGCATCGCTGAAATTCGTGACAGCAATAGGACTCTATCTGTTTCCATAGGCGCACAGCGAGAGCAGTGACACCACCAGTCCGCCCCAACTCGAGTCTGGCCGGGCTCTTCCTCCTGTCCGCCAAGCAAGTCTTGCTCCCCTGCTACAGCAGCTGCTCCGGCCGCCTCTTGTTCCTCCATCTCCCGCAACTGTTCATCGCTGTATTGCGGCTCGTACAGGTAGCCGCGAGCATCAGATTCTCGCAACAGATCGTCGAAATCCCCTTCTGCCATTTCAACTTCAAAACTACCTTCCGCCATTGTGATTAGCCTACTTGTATACAAACTTTCTACACAGAGCAAGAGCCTGTTAGCTTAGCTTCTACAGAAAGATGGCCGACACTATCTTCACATTCTGTGAGTGAGATCCCGCCCCATATGTGCGTGGTGAAAACATGTGGAACTAGCTACTAATACTGGCTGTAGTTTTAAGCCTCTGTCCCAAAAATCCTCAGATGACGCAAAATGACGATTTTTGTGTCATCGGAGGATTTTTTCCAGACTAAAAATACATAAATCGGCTCGGTAATTCGAAAATACTACTGGTTTTCTACTGATACAAAGCTTAATGCTAAATCCTGAAGTAACCCTTTAAGCTTGAACCGGATGCATATTTATTTTTAACCAATTTGGCCGACAGGTTGAAACCACAGCTTGGGAATAAATAAATAAAATAAAAAAAATGCAATAATAATGTGAATGGCTAGAGGTTGTGGAAGTAAAGTGTTATCTTGATCTTTTGATCTATGATGGCAGCTTGTCATGATTAGTGACATATCTATGCTGTCTGTCTCATTTGATAACAGACACATGATTCTTATTGAAACAGTCAATTTCTTAGTCAAATCCAAAATAACATAAACATTTTAATTCAAGATTAAAGCTTAAATGATTTCTGCGCCACTAGGTTCACCAAATGGATTTCAGATTATAAATTCAGATTTCATTTCAAGCTAAAATATATATCAGTAATGAGTTAAAGAATGGTGGAGCAAATAATCATTCACCTAATGTTCTAAAGTGTATAGTATATTTGTGTTCCTTTGCTATTTTGATTTGTACAATGATTAAGTATGAAAAAATTAAACATTTAAAAAGTTGCTGAACACATGCAACATCAAAACTACAAAGGTTGTTGCTAGTTAGGCATTTCATTGTCAATAAATATATTGTGTAAGGGAGTTACAGACCCACTTTATAGTTCTAATGAAAAGCTCTCTGGAGGAAATACAGACAAACATCATTATTAGAATTAACATGTAACAATGTGTACGCACATAGCCTTTGCTTTCATCTTGAGAGCAATTTACCACAAAACGTCACATAATTATAAAATCAATGGGGTGCCTCAGGTCCACTGATCAGTCAACAAAGAGTTTTGTCATAAGCTAATTCATGAGCTTGCTATAATTGCCTGTGCTGTTAAAAGGCTCAATTTTGAAACATCTTATGTTTCTTTTTTATTTTTAAACAAATATGATCAGGGTATGAAATTAACTTGTTTTGTTAACAGTGCTGGTGAATGTCCAATTTTACCAGTCACTTTGTTTATAAACTCACTAAGCAATTTATTTGGAACACTATAGTTCTAATAAAGTGCCGGAGTTGGTCTTCTGCTATTAGACCACCCGCCTCAAAATTCAACCAAAAACAAGAAATATCCAGTGAGCTGCAGTTCTGTTGAGAGAAACACCTTGTTGATGAGAGACCTGAATGGAGAATGGCCAGACTGGTTCAAGCTGACAGAAAGGTAACTCAGATAACCACTCTGTACAATTGTAGTGAGCAGAATAGCACCTCAGATTTCATAACATGTCAAACATTGAGGCGGATGGGCTACAAAGCAGATGTCCACGTTGGGCACTTTATTAGTCATAGTAATAAAGTGCTCAGTGAGTGTAAGAGTCATTCGTTTGTGAATCAGACTGTACATTTTGTTTTGTGCTTTGTGCTATAGATTCAAAAGAACCGGCTCATAAGAGTAATTCTTTTTTAAATTGGACTACACTGGTCAGGATATACAGTATGTTTTGTGCTGCTTATTCAACAGCGATGTTGCAGTGCTACTGAGTGGTAGTGCAGGAAAATCTGTTACAGTATTTTAGCAATGTGTCCTGTCCACTTTGGCGGAAGAATGCACATTGGAGAACTGTTAACAAAATGGAAAATTATCCTGTTCTGAGCAGCCATTAATAAAAGAGTCAATATTTGCTCATTTACAGTTAGCTTAATACTTAAAGTTGCATAGTTACAGGTACTATAACAATAATTAGACCTATTTGTTTTTTAACAATTAAGTTAATAATAAGTAATTTACCTTAATCGGTCATATTGATGCAATTAAAAATGAAATGGCCATAGAAATAAATATAATAAATTAAAATAAGAGATATGATTCAATAAACATTATTATTATTATTAGACAATTTTCAGTCCTCCTGCTTTTCACAGGTGTTGGCTATTTCCCCAAAGTTCGAATCTCTAATTAAGCTGACAACTCTAGTTTGGCTGATGTTCTGGGCTTCATGGAGCTGCTGCAATGTTGCAAATTATTTTGTTTGATTAGTATTCTTTGTCAAATAAGAGGTCTGGTGAAAAACACGAGTGGATCAGATGTTCTGTTAAACAGCTGTCCTATAGTTCTAGGGAATGTTACATTAAAAGGGAGGCTAAAGAGTAGACAAGCACAGAAGAGAAACTTCTTGTTCAAAAACCATTTCTGAGGTTGTAGCTACTGAATTATGTCACATATGACAATTCACCTGTCATCCAAATGTCCTTGAATTCTGAGATGGTATCATATCAGCATCATATTCAGCATTCTCATAGACAACACTATTTTTGTAAATTGTTCACAAATTACGGACAGAGAATGAATAGCAGGTTTCTCAATATGCATTCTTGTCACCTCTGTGAAGTTGGCACCCCATATAATTAAATAATCACTAAAAATATTTCAAATATTTTCATTTGTTTGTGCCACAAAAATTAAAGTTTGTGCTGGTTTGGAGTTTGAGATATTAAGCATACTTTTTCGGGCTGCGTGACATCACTCTCCACCCAATTTCGCTCAAATTAATACAAACCGGAGCTGGTCGATTGTGACGATTGTAAAACAAACGTTGTAACTATTTCCCTTCCTTAGATATAGCAAAAATGTTTTCAGGAGTGATGACGTCATTCTCCACCCCATGTTGTCTAAATCACTCCAAACCAGTGTCATTCATTTGTGCTCGATTTGTGCCGGTTTGTACCGTTAAAATGAACATTATATCTATTTCCATTCCTTATAAATAAAAAATATTATTTGGGGCTGTGATGTCACTTTCCACCCCATGTCATCTTCCAAACCGGTGTCCTTCGTTTGTGCTCGATTTGTGCTGTTGAAAAAAACTCTGTAACTGTGATAGTTTTTTAAATATAACAAAACGTCTTGGGTTAAATATTGTTTCCTGAAAAAAGCGGAACGAGATGCTGCGCTGCTAAGCGCTTTGGGAACGATCTTGCATTGTGACCAGCTGTGAATATGTGTGTAACACGTCAATGTAACATTGACCAGAAATGTATAGCCTCGGTTGGTGAGATCATTGGATGCACCTGTGACCAGGCTATAAATAGAGGCGTCACCAGCATGTTCGTCAGATACTACTTGTCTTTTCTGAAGAGCAGTCCTGGGACGAAACAGTGCGGAAAATAAGCGCAGCATCTCGTTCCGCTTTTTTCAGGGAACAAGGGTTACATACGTAACCCAAGACGTTCCCTTTACAAAAAGCTACACTATGATGCTGCGCTGCTAAGCGCTTTGGGAATGAAATACCCTCGCATCCGCACTGGGACTGTCCGGACCCCCGCGGTTCTGAGGTGTGTTCACAAGGACGCGAGAGGTCTCAGACATAAGCTCGAGATGTTGACTCAAGGGCGAAAGACCTGGAGTAGCAAATATCCTACTCATAAGAATCGTAGAATGTGAGCGGAAAGGACTAGCCTGCCGCATCACAGACTTACTTGAGACTTGGCTTCAGATGTCGACTCAAGGGCGTAGGCCCGGAGTATCATAAACATCCAAACACACAAACTTGTTCAGGCATAAGTATCTAAATCGTAAGATTTAGGAATGTGTACGAAAAGGACCCGCCTGCCATACACAAACCTTCTTGGACTTGAGATCGTAAATGAACACAAGGGAATCCAGATATGGGGCCTGAAGAATGTGTGCGGGAAGGACCAGCCTGCTGCATCACAAACTCGTTCAGGCATGAATCTTAAGATTTAGGAATGTGTACGGAAAGGACCAGCCTGCCGTACACAGACCATCTTAAACTTGAGATCAGAAAAGAACTCAGGGGCATGGGAGCCCAGACATAGGGCCTGAAGAATGTGTGCAGAAAGGACCAGCCTGCCGCATCACAAAATTGTTCAGGCATAAAAAGAGTTTAGCCAATAAAGTCTGAGACTGTGCGCGGAAAGGAACCAGCCTGCCGCAACACAAACCCAACTTAAACTCCAACACCGGGACCTAAGGGCCCGGGGTAGCTTGAACATCTAGACCATGAGAACACAGGAATGTGTGTGGAGAGGGCCAGCCTGCCGCATCACAAACTTGTAGGGGCATGGGGTTGAGATGTCAACTCGAGGACATAAGAGCCTGGAGTAGCATGAACATCTAAACTATAGAACTTGATGAATGTGTGCGGAGAGGACCAGCCTGCAGAATTCCGATATGGAAGTATGCATCCATAAGGTCGATCGTAATCAGCCAATCGCCATGTTGGATCTGAGACACGATCGCCCTGACCGTTAGCATCTTGAACTTGAACGCCCTGATCGAGCGGTTCAAGCCTCGAAGATCTAGAATGGGACACAACCCCCCACCCTTCTTGGGAACCAGGAAGTATCTGCTGTAATAGCCTGAATTTTTCTCTGGAAGGGGAACATGTTCTATGGCCCCTTTGACCAAGAGATTTTGTAATTATTTCCACAGTAGACATGCCTGCCCCGGTTTCAAGGTAGTGGGAACCACGCCGTTGAAACGCGGAGGGCGGCGGGAAAATTGAATTTTGTAGCCCTTTTCTACTGTTTTTAGGACCCACATAGAAACACCGGGCAGAAGTTTCCACGCTGCCAGGTTCTCTGAAATGGGAACTAATTTTAGCACTTCCTGTTGAGGGGGTGTTGAGTGTTCCGTGTCCTGGACTAAGGCAGGAAGCAACGGTACACCCAACTTTTTGTCGGAAGGGTGGCAGGAGTGAAGGGTTTTCTTGAGGGTATCGGGAGGGCCGAAGTGAATAAAACACGCGCCCTTTCCCGAAGGGAACTACCCCCAAAAGGTTGGGTACAAGTCAGGGTTTTTCCTTTTGGAAATTATAGCCCTGAGGTCTTACTTAGGGGGCTGCTAAAGGACGACGAGCCTGTGCCCTGTCTTTGCGAGGGGGAGCACTTTCTCGCCACACTCTGTTTTTGAGCTTCCCTCCTAACAGCCTCGGGGCGAGACCGGGTGGCCGACGGCCCTGCCCCCTGAGTGCGGCAAGGAAAAAACTGCCCAAAGGCTTCCTCGTGGCTTTTTGCCTCCTGATATCTGGAGATAACCGTGTTCATGGTGTCTCCAAAGAGACCAGAAGGCGAGACCGGGGCATCGAGCAGGAACACCCAGTCCTTGTCTCTGATGCCCGAAAGGTTAAGCCATAAATGTCTCTCCGTGCTGACTAAAGCAGACATAGACCAGCCAATGGCACGGGCTTACTGCTTGGTCGCACGGAGAGACAGATCTGTGGTTCGACGAAGCTCTAAAAATGCTTCCTCGTCGAGCGTTTCACCCGCACTCAGGTCTTTTAGCAGATCAGCCTGGTAAGCCTGTAACACAGCCATGGTGTGCAGCGCTGCACCAGCCTGACCTGCTGCTTGATAAGCCCTTCCCAAGGGCATGGAGGTGGTTCTGCATGGCTTAGAGGGGAGGGCGGGGCTTTTTAATGATGACGCCGAACCCGGCGAGAGATAGCCCGCAAGCGTCTCTTCAACCGGCGGCAACATTGAATAGCCTTTTGCGTCAGCGCCCACGATAGTCGAGTATAATGACGTCGAGGGCACGTGAACGTGCGAGGTATATGGTTTTCTCCATGAACGAGCGAGGTCGTCGTGGAGATCATCAAAGAAGGGAAGGGACTGATGAGGCGTTCCATTCAATCCAATCCACTTTATCCATATCCATTCCTTAGAAATAACAAATATGATTCGGGGCTGTGACATCACTTTCCATCCCATGTCGTCCGAATCGTTCCAAACTGGTGGCATTCATTTGTGCTTGATTTGTGCCGGTTTGTGTTGTTGTCATGTCATGTACAGAAAAATCTACCACACTCCCACATAAAATAATAATAATAAAATTAAGTGAGACAAAGCATGGTGCTAAGTGGACCTGTTTACAGGCATGACTGTATAGCGCTGTGCAGAGCAGAGAACATGAGCAACTTGGTTAGAAGCACACCCCAACACATTTCAGTTATTTTTATGTGAAATATTTTTAATGTATTGTTTAACAAATATGATGATTATCTTGCATGTGAGCTATTTTGTGTGCAACAAATGCAGTAGTATACTTATATTTGCAAACTTTTAGTATATTCCTGCAGTTTTGATTGGGTGGACCAGCCATCAGTTTTTGTGGACCAGTGTCACTCTGGCCCTTATATGGCCTCACGCCTGGTTCCAAGATTTATTTATTTTTTTTAAATGGACCAGTTCTGAATACAAACTGTTTCTCTGTTTCAAACCCTAGTAAATTATGACAGAATTTTCATTTTTGGGTGAACTATCCCCTTAAATTGGGAAACTAAGTGTTTTATAGCATCATTTATAATGTGCACTAGTGTTGCTTTGTCTAAACTCACTCATTTTTGCTCACATCATATAGTGAATTATGAGCTATTCACTACATATTCTGTATAATGAATAAGCAATGTCAGCCTCTGCATATACTTGAATGTGTAGACTGCAGTAATGTATCCATCAAGAGCTTGTCTCATTAGCCCATCATCATGGTGAGATTTCATGATGGACATGAACAGATGCAAAATTTCCAGCTTTCCAAACTGACAGCTACTCTCAGCTGTTGTAGAAGAAAGTCACTTTTTTTACATTATTGCTATAGCAACCAGTGGAGATATTGGATATCGATTACACTGTCTGAACAAACAGAGTGGAATGACAGAGTGGAATCTTACATGCATATGGCAATTTGTATGTTTGCATATTGTATATTTATTGGTTAGACGTTCACCAGTGAAAAATCCCTGAGTATTGACAAAAAATACACTGAATGAAGATTCATTTAGATTAACAGAATTTTATCAATAAATGTAAAAATGCAACTGACAATCAGTCACATAGGAGGTAGCTTGCCATCTGTTCAGCCATCAAATAGTCGTGCTTACTGGGCATCTTTTCTCTGTTTACAGCTGTTATGCCTGAAAAGGCAACACATGCTTTAGATTAGTGTTAACGTGGTCAAATAACTTCTGATGGAGTATGGCAGTTGTTTATGTATTCACAGCAGACTTGAGAATAAAGTAACTGTTACGCACCCTTAGACACAAAGTCATTAAAGGGGCAACATTGAGGTTGTGATCAGAAGGTGGTGTAATTAAAATGGCAAGAGACAACACGTAACAAGGTAATGTGAAGATAAAGTACAATTTATTGTACCTAAGTGAAATAATAATGCAAAAAGATCAAAAATAGTAAGAATAATAATAATAATGATAATAATACTGGTTGTGGACACAAAGAAAGATAAACAAAATATACAGATCGGGAGATATTAAATAAATAGATAACCCAAGAGAATAAGGACGTAGATAGTGAAGCCAAATGAAAGAAAGAAAACAAAACAAACTCCGGTTAACTAGTCCCAACCTCTCAGCTAACTAATAAAAAAAAGAAAAGTGAAGACATAGTTCTTCAGCGCAAAGCGCCCTCCCTAACTACTCTAACTAACAAACAAAAACATACAAGGGTGGCGTTCACTTCCTTACCTGGTGTTTGTATACATCGAGTTTACTAGGTGTTGCTTTGTGTACGTCACGTGACATATTACCTGTCCGAATTACTCTTGGTAACCTCAAAACACGCCATCATAGCAGAAAGAGAAAACAAAACAGGATAATGTCTGTAACAGAAAATAAATAGCATACAAGGCGACAAAGCAGAGCGACAAAAAGAAAACAAGCTGTCATGCGATCTTCTCAGCTTCCTTTTAAAAACCTTTCGGTTAACTTGATTGGATGCGGGGGAGCGATGACGTCACGACGTAGATGGAGATTGACAGATCCCTCGACCAATTGCATACCAGTGGTGAAGCGAGCCTAAGAGTTTGACAGTAGAGAGAGAAAGAGAAAATATCCACGCGAGACCACAGGGACGTAACACTCCCACCCTTAAGAACAAACCTGTTTGTGAAAAACAAAACAAGTTAACACAGACAATACCTTACACTCTCGAGAGAGCGTCAGCTAAAAAAAACATTATGCTTATTAAACTTACGAGAATAATAGCTCACAGGATGATCTATACCATTGGTATCTTCCTAAAGAAGAACAGCTCCGGCCCCAACAGCGCTTGCATCGACCTCAAGTTTAAAAGTGTGCGTGCAATCAGGTGCAACGAGAACAGGTGCGTTACATAAAAGCATTTTGACACAATCGAACGCATTTTGACACTCCACAGACCATTTAAAAAGTTTGGACGGACTAAGCAACGAAGTGAGAGGAGTAACAACCGTTGAGAAGTTTTTACAGAAACTGCGGTAATAACCAGCCATACCTAGGAATCTTCGCAACTCTCGTCCAGTGGTAGGGGCTGGAAATTCTGCGATAGCGGTAACCTTAGCCTCCACTGGTCGTACCTGGCCTTGTCCAACCTCTTTACCCAAATAAGTGACAGTCGCTCGACCAAACTCACACTTTGCCAGAATAAGGGTTAAGTTAGCTTTTCGTAAGCGTTCAAACACTGTTCTCAACAAGCACACATGTTCCTTCCAATTCACAGAGTATAAAACCAAATCATTGAGATACGCATTGCAATTCGGTACATCAGCCAAGACGATATTTACAAGACGCTGGAAAGTTGCGGGAGCGTTTCTGAGGCCGAAAGCCATCGCTGTATATTGGAAGAACTTGTCTGGAGTTATGAACGCTGAAATCTCGGATGCTTGTGGAGTAAGTGGAACTTGCCAGTATCCTTTCAACATATCCAGCTTAGTGACAAAACGAGCAGACCCAATATTATCCACACAGTCTTCCATTCGCGGTAACGGATAACTGTCTGGCACCGTTACGGCGTTCACCTTACGGAAATCAGTGCAGAATCTAAACGTGCCATCAGGTTTAGGAACGAGAAGACACGGAGAACTCCAGGGACTACAACTAGGTTTGGCTAAATCATTCTCAAGCAGATAATTTACTTCTTGACGTATAATAGACTTTTTAACTGCATTTATGCGGTAAGCATGTTGTTTAATAGGATGAGCACCGTTCACAATAATATCATGCTGCAAAACATTCATTTGTTTAGGAACATCACTAAACAGACAGTTAAATTCAGATATTATTTCAACTATATCCTCTCCCTGATCCATAGTTAAATGAATAAGACAAGAGTGAAGATCTTTTAATATCTCTGAGTTGGCTAACCTTGCGCACTGCTGAGGAGCATTGCGAAGCACGACACCATCCTCGTCAGCCCCCGAAATATCAGCAGGTTGCACCAGTTCCACGGCTATAGCGACAGACGAGACAGCGGGCCCTGCAGTCTCCTCTGAAGTTTTCACCTCAGGCATCTCCCTGTCATGGTAAGCTTTCAACATGTTTATGTGACAAACTCGGGTTTGACGTTTTCTGTCAGGTGTGTAAATCATATAATCAGTTTCACTCATTTTCTGTTTCACCACATAAGGACCAAAGAAATGGGCAGACAAAGATGATCCAGGAACAGGTAAAAGCACTAACACTTTATCACCGGATGAAAACGAACGCGCAACTGCTCTCTGATCAAACTTGCGCTTCATGCCTTTCTGAGCATTCCCTAGAGATTCTTTAGCTAGTGACCAAGCAGTATGCAAGCGATCTCGAAAAGTACTTACGTAATCCAATACATTAGTTCTCGAATCCGAAACAGTCGTCAAGATATGTTCTTTAAGAATTTTTAAAGGTCCTCTCATCTGATGTCCGAATAAAAGTTCAGATGGACTAAAACCAAGAGATTCTTGTACAGTTTCTCTTACTGCGAATAAAACTAAGGGAACTCCATCATCCCAGTCTCTAGCAGTGTCCATACAATATTTCTTAAGCATTGACTTAAGTGTCTGGTGAAAGCGTTCAAGTGCGCCCTGACTTTGTGGATGGTACGCACTTGAAACTTGGTGAGAGATTGACAAAGACTCCAGTACTTGTTTAAAAACTCTGGATAAAAAATTTGTGCCCTGATCACTTTGTATTATTTTAGGAAGTCCGAAAGTGGAAAAGAACTTCACTAATGCTTTGATGATAACGGGCGCGGTGATTTTTCTTAGTGGAATTGCTTCCGGAAATCTAGTAGCCAAGCACATTATGGTTAACAAAAACTGGTTACCCGATTTAGTTTTAGGCAATGGTCCAACACAGTCTATTATCACATGCTCGAACGGCTCCCCAATAGCTGGTATGGGAAACAGTGGAGCAGGACGAATCACCTGGTTCGGCTTCCCAACAGTTTGACATGTATGACAGGTACGGCAGTACTGAGCAACATCTTTTTTTAAACCTGGCCAAAAGAAGTGTCATAAAATCCTATCATACGTCTTTGTAATTCCTAAATGACCGGCAAGCTGATGATCATGCGCTAAACATAACACATGTTGACGATAAGGAGAAGGAACGACCACCTGATATACAACATTCCAATCTGAATCGTTTGTGTTAGAACACCACTTTCTCATCAATAACTCATTCTCAATAAAATAAGCAACTTTCTGGTCTTTAGCTAAATCAAGAGAGACAGCAGAATTAAAAGCAGCAATGAGAGACTTATCTTCTTTCTGTGCAGAAATAATTTTCTCTTGTGACACGAAAATTTTTAATTCGTCTACGTCAGACACATTTTCTCTCATGTTCTCTGACTGTGATTTATCTAGTTTTGATGACGTAACAGTACACAATGGTTCGTCACCAGCAAGAAGAGGGATAAAAACAGAGTCAGACAAATCCACCATATCACCCACTTTACGCGACTGAGCGCGAGTGACAGCGCATGCGGGAAAAACTTCAGGGTAAGTATTTGACACATCATCTGATTGACTAAACACCTCTGGTTTTTCAACAACTTCTAACACAGGCAAGATTTTTCCTCCGGCTAGATCATTTCCAAGGATAAAATCAACACCCTGAACTGGAAGAGAAGGACGTACCGCAACTCTTACAAATCCCGTACATAACTCACTCTGCAAATGTATACGGTGTAATGGTACAGTTATGCAACTCATGTCAATGCCCTGAACTATCACACTTGAGCCACAGAAAGTGTCCTCAGACAATGGTAATCTATCTGCCACAATAAAAGATTGCATTGCACCGGTGTCTCTGAGCATTCTTATTTCTTTCTGATCATCACATTTTCCCTTTAAAGAAATTAACCCTTTCAAGATAAAAGGTTGGTAACTGTCATCGATTTTCTCCACATTAGGTACACTAACAGTCGGCTTAACAGCTTTCACAAACCCAACGCTTTTAGGCTGCTGTTTGCGTTTTAACGTCAAACAATCTGCGATCACATGTCCTTGTTTGTGACAATAAAAACATTCTCGATCCTCTCTAGCACGAGGTGGACTGTTTTTAGAACGAAACATTTGGTTTTGCACAGGAACAGGCTGTGACCTCTCTGAACGTACAAGTGAAAAAACATTTTTGTGGGTTAAAACAAACTCATCCGCTAACACAGCTGCGTGAGACAACGAAGTTACTTTCTGTTCATTTAGATAGACCACAACACGATCAGGCAAACACCCTTTGAACTCTTCTAGCAGTACAAGTTCTCTTAAATCATTAAAATCACTCACTTTGCTAGCTGTGCACCACTTGTCGAACAAAATTCCTGTCTCTGGCAAATTCCACAAATGTCTGAGCCAAATTTTTTTTATGCCCTCGAAACTTCTGCCTATATGCCTCTGGAAGTAATTCATAAGCACAAAGTATAGCAGACTTCATAGACTCATACTTTAAACTTTCTTCTAAAGATAAAGTAGAACAAGCCTCTTGAGCTTTTCCAATCAATTTACACTGTAACAATAAAGACCAGACGTCTTTAGGCCATCGAAGAGAAGTAGCTATGCGTTCAAATGCATTGAAATAAGAATCCACTTCTGATTCTCTAAACTGAGGTACTAAGGCAATGTGCTTACTTATGTCAAATGTTACCTGGGATGAATCAGACCGCGGAGGAACATCAGAGACCGGACCTGGATTCGACTGCACAGCTGAACCGGCAGTGACCTTCATCGCGTCCAGATCGAGCTGTCGCAGCTTCACCTGAGTCTCAGCCTCAATTTCGAGCCTGCGTACTTCCAAACGCAGATTTAGCTCTGCTTGACGTGCCTGGGCTTTCTCCTGTGCCTCATATTGCAAACGGGCCAGGTGGACTTTCAGTCGCGCTCCGTCTCTGGAATCAACAGAACTGGGAGAGAATGGATCATACGGTGGCAAGCCTGCCTTAGCATCGGCCATCACCTCCGTCTCAGCATCAGCTCTACCGCTCCGCTTATCCTTATCATCCACAAAACTGCGATGTGCCACTGCAACATCACTCAAACCAACACCTCCGCTAGCCTACTCATCACCCACGGTATTTGACATAGAAAGAACATTGATTTCTCTTAAATGCTGTATCAGCTTACTCTTTATATCACTCTTAAGAGCTTGTCTACTCACAACAACCTGATAGTGATCAGCTATCAGCACTAAATCTTGTTTCTTACATAAACTAATCTGTTCGAAAGACGGGTTGGCAATGAACTTTTGCAAGCTAAACATTTCCATGATGCACAACCAGCAAACGAGTACAAAAATACTACTCCGCATGAATATGCCGCCAAACTAACGTAACTTAGATTACCACTAGCATACACACACACACACACAACTGACCACAACTAAATTAATTTGAGATTAACGATCCCGGACGAGCCCCCATTAAATGTTACGTACCCTTAGACACAAAGTCATTAAAGGGGCAACATTGAGGTCGTGATCAGAAGGTGGTGTAATTAAAATGGCAAGAGACAACAGGTAACAAGGTAATGTGAAGATAAAGTACAATTTATTGTACCTAAGTGAAATAATAATGCAAAAAGATCAAAAATAGTAAGAATAATAATAATAATGATAATAATACTGGTTGTGGACACAAAGAGAGATAAACAAAATATACAGATCGGGAGATATCAAATAAATAGATAACCCAAGAGAATAAGGACGTAGATAGTGAAGCCAAATGAAAGAAAGAAAACAAAACAAACTCCGGTTAACTAGTCCCAACCTCTCAGCTAACTAATAAAAAAGAAAAGTGAAGATATAGTTCTTCAGCGCAAAGTGCCCTCCCTAACTACTCTAACTAACAAACAAAAACATACAAGGGTGGTGTTCACTTCCTTATCTGGTGTTTGTATACATCGAGTTTACTAGGTGTTGCTTTGTGTACGTCACGTGACATATTACCTGTCCGAATTACTCTTGGTAACCTCAAAACACGCCATCATAGCAGAAAGAGAAAACAAAACAGGATAATGTCTGTAACAGAAAATAAATAGCATACAAGGCTTGTCGCCTTGTATGCTATTTATTTTCTGTTACAGACATTATCAGAGCGACAAAAGCAGAGCGGAGCGACAAAAAGAAAACAAGCTGTCATGCGATCTTCTCAGCTTCCTTTTAAAAACCTGTCGGTTAACTTGATTGGATGCGGGGGAGCGATGACGTCACGATGTAGATGGAGATTGACAGATCCCTCGACCAATTGCGTACCAGTGGTGAAGCGAGCCTAAGAGTTTGACAGTAGGGAGAGAAAGAGAAAATATCCACGCGAGACCACAGGGACGTAACAGTAACATTTATTAAATCGTGACTTAGACTGAAAACTGTAAATATACAGAGATAAATAGCAATTCCATATCTACTTAGGTGTCATGACTTGTAAGGCCATCTTGAAGTTACTTGCACAACTGACAAATTTGTAATCCATTATATGTTAATAGAAGCCATATCAAACAATGGCTCTTTTCCAAAACCTTGTGAGCTACAATTGATTTCAATGAGTTTGGCATTAGCATATTGCTACGCTAACAGCATGTTGCTGTAGTTAGCATAAAAATACATAGCAGAAAAAATTTGGTTAATACCGCCTTAGTGTAGGACAAAAGCCAATGATGAGTCCTCAAAATCATACCTAATGGAGGTAGAAGGTTGTGGATCAGAACGAATGAACAACTATTCACTGTATGGACATATTAACTAATTTCGCTAACATAATGTATTCATTTCAGCCTGTAGGCTAGTTACTGTTTGTTTATTATTAATAATATCATAAAAGCCCCAAAACTCAGAAGTCTTCTTTTAATGACACATTTATTTAAGTAATATCAAATAAGACATTTACTTGTTTGCAGTCAATCACTAAGCTTTGACACTTTCTCAAATTTTTAATAGAGGACTACATATTTTAGAGGAACTAATTAAAGGAAGTTTTGACTTGTGCTCAGACCCTTTGAGAATGCCACAAATATCCTCTGGCTGAAGACACTAATTGGATGCAGTTCTAACTACAGGGTCACAAGGTTATGGTTCTTTTTCTCTTTTTTGTTTGGAGAAATTCTCAAATTATGTGCAGTGATGCAAGAAACTCTATCATCTGCTGAAAACTGAGATAAATGGAGCAGATTATTATTTCCTAGGAGTTTCTTAATATGGTAAACAATTGGCTACTTTCGTAACCTCTGTTTCCTGATGGAGTGAACGAGATGTTGTGTCGATGTAGTGACACTTGGGGTTGCCCTTGGGAGCCCCAAACACCTCTGACCTATGTGAAAAGGCCTATTGCAATTGTCTATTGGAATTTGCATTCGACTCCCCTAGACATACGATTATAAAAGGAGCTGGCTCTCAATCACTCATTCAGGTTTTGTGCTGAGGAGACGAGACGGGGTCACGGCCATTTCAGCGGGTTTTTCAGTGTTGTGACAGGAGGGACACAACGTCTCATTACCTCCATCAGGGAACAGAGGTTATGAAAGTAAACAGGACATTCCCTATTTGTCACTCACTAGACTTTGTGTCAATGTAGTGACACTAGTGGTCACTATACGAAATGCCACAACTAGCTGAACTGTGTTACGTGGACTGGTGGTGTGAGATGGGAAAACTGTTGCGTGCCAGCGTACCCAGCCTTCACGTAACCTCCCCCAACGCTCCTACGAGCATCGTACAGTAACCCACACTCTGGGACAAGTCGACTGCCCAAAATGGGGACAGGCTTCCCCAGCCATGGCCTCTCTCTTTTTTTTTCTCCCCCAAAAATTATGGAAATCGTTCAGCTGGCGGCCATAAGTGTCTGCATAGGGGAGGTGTCCCTTTCCAAGGGGAAGACACCGCAGAGACCACACCCTGAGCGAAGGGGAGGTAATTGTGTGGAAATACGTCACATGGT
Organism: Moxostoma hubbsi; assembly: GCA_032164185.1. Classification (NCBI taxonomy): domain Eukaryota; kingdom Metazoa; phylum Chordata; class Actinopteri; order Cypriniformes; family Catostomidae; genus Moxostoma; species Moxostoma hubbsi. Next base: position 5,559,745 of record JAVLUX010000025.1, read on the forward strand.
CTATTCTGAGTTTTGCTGGCAGTTTCGCATGTGGAGAAGGATCCTTGGTAGGTCCAACCCAGAGGGGATGGAGCTCTACAAACACGGTGACCAGTGGGAACGGGGATTCTGCCCAAGGAAGACGTGGGTTTATCAACGGGGAAACCGTCTCGCAGAAGATTCATCACACAGGGTTACATACAGGCAACCAGCACATGTGGAGCACCTACCCCATACAGGGCCTATTTAGCACACGTTCTGGTCCGGCATCAAATTTCTCTGCAAACTTACCTGCTACAGGGCTAAGAAGGAAGGACATTCAGGATCCACGATCTTGTGAAAATGGCTGGGGGGTAAAAGGTGCACGTCTCCCCCTCCAGGAGGGGAAAAGCGCTATACGCAAGAGGTACACTCGGCCAGTTGTCCCGCAAACGTTGCCAACAAAACTGTTTCCCAGCCCGCTGGTCTACTGATGTCTGCTAAAAAGAGTTCTTGTATCCCCAAGGGGGACGGCACGTCCTGGGCATGGTATGCCAAAGCATTGGCGTCAATGACCTAGTGAGTGATCCTCTGTTTGGAGAAAGCGCTCCCATTCTGCTGTCCTCAGTAGCAGACAAAGAGCACAGCAATGAAAAGGCTGAATCTGCCTCCTCATGGGGCAGCTTCGCTTGCAGGTTCACCACCTTATCCTGAAACGAGGTTGTGGGAACATTTGGCAGATAGCTTGGTCAGGGTCTCAGGACCGCATGAGAGTATTACGGACAGAACTCTAGGCACGTGCTGCAGACAGAGAACGCCTGCAGGTCCCCTAACTGTGAGCACGGTCAGGAGGGCAGTCTTCTTGACAGAACAACTTTAACTCAACTTACTCCAGTGGGTCAAACGGGGCTCCCCTCGGGCCCTGTAGGATCACGGAGGGATTGAGGCTGGAAGGAAAGCACAGACCCGACTGTGCATCTCTGGGGGTCTTCACGTTGGCAATAACACCCTTTAGCAAACAGATGCCACTTCAACACATACAGGTACCTCGTAGAGGGAGTTAGGTCAGGGCGGTACCAGATCGGGCAGTGGGAGGATTCCAGGGAAGCAAACAGGTCAACTTGCGCTTGACAGAATCGACTCCAAATCAGCTAGACTATCTGGGAGTGAAGTCTCCACTCTCCCCTAAGCGTGACCTGCTAGGACATCGCGTCTGCCATGCTGTTGAGGCCAGGATGTGAGTGGTTCACAATGACTTGAGGAGACGTCAGATGAGTTGCGACATGCGATGAGGTGGTTGATGTACGTTACTGTTGCCATGTTGTCCGTCCAGACCAACACGTGCTTGCCCTGTATCAACAGCCGAAGCCTCCACAGGGTGAGTAGCTCTGCCAGCAACTCGAGGCAGTTGATATGCCAACTCAGTTGTGGTCCTGTCCAGGAGCTGGCGACTGCAGGCCCATTGCACACGGTACCCCATCTGTTATAACCACAATGCACCTGGACACCTGCACTAAGGGGACCTGCCCAAAGAAATGCAAGGTCTGTCCAAGGGCTGAATAATTGACAGCAGATCGGCATGATGAACACATGATGTGCCCCACAGCGCCATACTCGCCTTGGGACTCGAGTCTGAAGCCAGTGCTTAAGCGGTCTTATATGCACCAACCCGAGCGGCGTGACCACCGCCGAGGACACCATATGCCCCAGGAGCCTCTGAAATTGTTTCAGTGGGACCGCCGTTCTCCACCTGAATGACTTTAGGCAGTTCAGCATCGACTGCGTGCGCTCGCTTGAGGCGCAACATCATAGAGACTGAGTCTAACTGAGTCTCCATCCTGAGAAAAGAGATGCTCTGAACCAGGGAGAGCTTGCTCTTTTCCCAGTTGACCAAAAGCACCAGCCAGCTGAGGTGTCTGAGCACCAGGTCCCTGTGTGCACACAAAAAATATTGAGAGTGACCTAGAATCAGCCAATCATCAAGATAGTTGAGGAGGCAGATGCCTACGAATGCAAGGGCTATGAGGTGACAGGCCAAAGGGGAGGACCTTGTACTGGTACACCCAGCTCTTGAAGGCAGACCACAGAAAGGGCCTGTACCGAGGTAAAACCGAGATGCGGAATTAGAGGTCCGTTGGTGTTTACCTGGCAGAGCAACTCAAATTGGGGTCCCCTAATCTCCCCCAGTGCTAATCGATGCGACCTCAAACCCATAGGTAGAAGGACTGAGGCGGGGAGCCACTTTGGTGGCTTTCGCTCTAACGAAGGAAAGCCGCGACCGCAACATTGCCATGGTCATGCTCTCGCAGTGAGGACATGACCCGTCCACAAACGCTGTCTCTGCGTGGGCACGTGAGACAGCAATCGTGGACAGGTCATGTCCTCACTGCGAGAGCATGGCAATGTTGTGGTCACGGAACCCTCCACCCCACTCTGAACCCTAGTGGCTTGATGATTGATCGTCGGAATCTGAGAGATAATGACCGCAACCAGTAGTTAAACATAGACGGAAAGGCATCTTTACATAGACGCTCACCATCTGTGCCACACTTTTAGTATGAAAATATACTCTTTTATTGCAAGAATATATACTCTTTTAAGACAGCTGAAGCACCCAGGGGTGTTCTCTGCACTCCACCTGTACACGAGGGGAGAAACCGCTGTAATGCACCGTAAATATAACAGCTTTCTTGAGAGGTGAATGGGTTGGCAGAGGAATTCATCTCGCTGAACACAACCACTTGCTCCAAAGAAAAAATCTGAATGAGTGGTTGCAAGTCAGCTCCATTTATACCCGTATGTCCGGGGGAGTGGCATGAAAATTCTACACACCAATTCCTATTGGCCTTTTCTCAAAGATCAGAGGTTCAAAACAAACAACAGTTCTTCTGATTGTCTTACTGTGTGTACTGTGTATGTAATTTCAAAGCTTAGCTGCATATAAGACTTCTTCCACACTCGGATCTGGGTTACTCCTTAACAGCAATGTCTTCCATCATCCAATCACAGGGGCATGCCTCACCTTTTTGTTCAATGCAGGGTGGATTACACTCACACGGTAGAATGTATCTAACAAAAAAAAACAATCTACATAAAACAACGACAGCACAATTACTCATCAAATATAACATTATCCTGGCTCACAATATATCTTCCTTTTAAATCCATTTGGAAAATGAATCTTATTCGCAAAAGCACATAGCGATTACATCACTCACTACATCTCTAAGTAATAAATCCACATTTAACATTTAGAAAAATTCTTTAAACTCACATATATGATTAGTTTCCCTACATCTATAGACATATATTAAATAAAATGTAAAGAAACACCCTTTTTCCAATTTAAATCTTAACCAGAAATGAAAATACAAATAAAACACTCCAAATAAACATCTGTTTCAACTCTGACTGTTTTTTTTTTCTTATATATACACATACATATGAATATCTTGAACAAGAATCAATTAACTCGATTAATTGAACTTTTCTTTCTTTTATCAAACTCACCAGAGTTTCTATGAAAATATCCATTCCAAAATGAACATCAAAAGAATCCCACTCCCAAAGAACAATGATTACTCCAACAATCCACTATAATACTGATTTTCTTCCAAAAATACAGTAAAATAAGAAAATCTTCACTGTCACAGAGCTGAGCGATCATATGCTTACGGCCTGAATCTCTTCTTACTCTTAATTGACTCTTACTCAACTTGTTTTTACCTTGTATTGCCCTCAAGGGAAAAAACATGCATATTACACATAACGTCTAGGTTACGGATGTAACCTCCGTTCCCTGATGGAGGGAATGAGACGTTGTGTCAAAGAAGCGACACTAGGGGTCTCTCTTGAGTGCCGAATATACCTCTGATCTATGAAAAAACACCAATGTGAAGTTGGCAGACAGAATTTGCATGTCCCGTCCCCGGACATACGGGTATAAAGGTGGGGAAATACTTCTGTTCATTCAGGATTTTTCTGAGGAGCCGGAAATGGTCTGGCCACAACAGTGGCTAGGCTCAGCGACATGGCCGGGAGGACACAACGTCTCGTTCCCTCCATCAGGGAACGGAGGTTACATCCGTAACCTAGATGTTCCCCGTCTGTCGCTCACTTCGACGTTGTGTCGAAAAGCGACACTAGGGGTCTAATTTGAATCACTCCATGCGCTGAGCCGTGTACGTGTACTGCTGACACAGGAGCGGGCAGGTACTTAACGTGCCAAAACAACCAGTTGTACCAGACTGCACGTACCCTTCCCCAATGCCCCACAAAGTCGTCGGAATCCTTAGAGTTACCCTAGACAGGGGAACAAGGCAATGCTTGCCAACCTGGGAATGGGCCGAGCCTAGATGGGCCTCTTTTCTCTCTATGTTTTTCACATATAGTCAACGGCTGGGGGCCTTACACGCACCGGGGAGGGGGTCTTACCCAGAAAAGACCCAGCGGAGACCACACCTGCCCAGAGAGTGGGGAGGTAAGAGTTGTGAACACCACATGGGCTTTTAGGTCACATGTGGGAAATGGACGCGGTGGTAGATCCCGCCTCTTCGGAGTGAAGAGTTGCTACAGAAACGGCGACCGGGGGGCAGCAGGAACTGGCAGCAGGAACACAACGTCGAAGTGAGCGACAGACGGGAAACTATGATTGCATTAAAAACATGTACGCAATTAATCATGTCCCTGTAATAGGAATATTCCTTCCGTCTGAGCAATTAAAGCTTGACGTACCACCTGTTTACCCCAGGGGGAAGTAAGCGAAATTCCAGCTGTATAGGCAATGTATAGCTTATACAGTCAGAGAACAAATCACACTTACAAACAACACAAATAAGCATGCGTTCTTGCGTGCAAACATAACTTGATGGAGTGCAAATCTGAAGGCAGGGATTACTTTTTTAACTTACACAGGGACCTAATAGTATGTTTATAATTTGACGCAACCGTGACACTCCAAAAGCATCCATCTGACGCAGGTGTAAACTGACGCATCCTTAGAAAAGCCCTTATAATAAATATTTGACTGATTGACAAATTCAGTTGCAAATTGGATTCCTGTGAACTGTAGGCCAATGACATATTGTCTGCATCAAATCATGCATTGTTGGTCTCTGTTTTATTAAAAGCATTAACTCATTATTCCTTGACACAGACAAGTCATGCATAGTCTATTAAAAGCATTCACAGAAAGGGCCTTTACAAGGAGACACAGAGAGAGATTGTAATTCTCAAATTTTTCCATTGATTTGCACTTTGATTATTAAATGGATTATATGATAATTAAATCAATAAATTATTACATATCTAACATCTAGTAACATTCATAATGCAGTTATTCATAGTACACTGATTACACTGTGATTTTTAGATCATTGCATATACGTTAATTCAATTATCAAATGTATTAAATTAATGATAAATGAAAATATACAAATATCACAAACAATTAATGGAAGATATTATTTCATAATTCCGACATTGTGGGATGATTGAAATGTTTTAAGAAGGATAAGTCCATAGAGGCAGAACATGCCAATGCTTTTCGTGCTAGATTAATTTTATGGGGTTTTTTTATATTTATTTATATATCGATTAGATATCACACAAAAAATAAATAATAATAATAATAAAAGGAATTTACATCTCTAACTCTTTCAAAAGGGTGATTGCCATTTTTGTGTAATGTGGCAATTATTGTAAGTTATTATGATGCTGAATACAGAGTTGTATGTCTGGTACATTTTAATTTGTTATTTGAAATTAAAGTATAAAATAAAATAATCATATTATCTAAAAACAAGCACATTTGGAAAATACAAGCAGCTGAGAATGTGTCTAGTAAAGTAATTGAATTATATATAAAAAAAATTAAAAAAACTTAAGTGATGGATGCTAATGTCATGCATGCAGGGAGTACTTAGATATAAGTATCACCCACTGAAATTAAACTTTCCAGTTTTGTAAATAAGCATGAGGTTATGCTCAGATGTCAGTGCCCACTCTCTTGATGGACAGGCTTTGAGGACCATCAATGTCAGCTCATATATCAGCATTAATATGTAGCTGGACCATTCAAGGGCACAAAGACCCACAATACATCCTTCAACAAGATGCAGGAGCTATCAACAGCTCTGAAATGGCTGATTTGCAGCAGACTGCATCCATCTATTGGACATCATGATCATATACTTTTTGTCTTTAAGAGCACACTATGTCAACAATGTAACCATCAAGATACTAGAAATATAGTCAAGATATTTTAAATAAAACGTCTAAAATCATTGAAACTAGGTATGTATTTTAATATCAGCTACTAAGTTTGTTTGAGTGGACTTAAAATACAAGTAAATATTGTGATAATGACTGGGTGACGGTACATTATCCCTTACATATGCTATGACTTGATTCCAAGTGGTCATATATATATATATATATATATATATATATATATATATATATATATACTACCGTTCAAAAGTTTGGGGTCACTTGTCTGAAATGTTTCTCATGATCTTAAAAATCTTTTGATCTGAAGGTGTATGCTTAAAAGTTTGAAATTAACTTTGTAGACAAAATTTTATTCTGCCAAAACATATACATTTATTTAATTACAAATCTAAAATTTCCTAAAAAAAAAAAAGTTTTTGAAATGGATGACTTGGATCAAAATATGAAGAAAAGAAGCCAATAAGTGCCCAACATAGATGGGAACTCCTTCAATACTGTTTAAAAAGCATCCCGGGGTGATTCCTCAAGAAGTTGGTTGAGAAAATGTCACGAGTACATGTCTGCAAAATCTAGGCAAAGGGTGACTACTTTGAAGATGCTAAAATATTACATAGTTTTGGATTTATTTTGGATTTTTTGGTCACAAAATAATTCCCATATTTCCATTTCTATTATTCCATAGTTTTGCTGACTACTATTATTCTAAAATGTGAAATAAATAAATAAATAAAGAATGAGTAAGTGAACCCAAACTTTTGAACGGTAGTGTATATATATATATATATATATATATATATATATATATATATATATATATATATATATAATCTAATAATCTAATCTAAATCTAAAATTATGAAATAAAAATGTGTTTATAATAATAATAATTATTATTATTATTATTAACAGTATTATACATTTTATTTGTATCGCACCTTTCATACTTAAAATGCAGCTCAAAATGCTTTAGAGTTGGAAGCATAAAAATAGAATTCCACATTTCAGATCAATCAAAACAAATCATGGCAATTAAAATGAAACAGTACAAAGATAAAAATAAAAAATTAATTAAAAGAAATGTAGGGGAAACAAAAATAAAAAAAAAATAGAATATAATGATAATGAATAAAAAACAATGTAGATCAATCAAACAGTAGTTTAAAAAGATATGTCTTCACATGCGTTTAAAAAATGTAAATTCTTAGTGCTTTTCTAATTTCAATTGGTAAAGCTTTCCAGCTTTTTGGCGCATAATGGCTAAAAGCAGCTTCACCAGATTACTTAAGATTTACATAACTGTATGTAAGAAATTCTGCCTTGGAAAACCTAAGACTGGAAGTTGGAACATAATTTGATAAACAGTCAAAAATGTATGATAGTGCTAAGGCATTAAGTGGTTTAAAAACCATTAAATTAACCTTAAAATCAATCCTATATTTTACAGGTAAACAATGTAAATGAGCTAAAACTGGTGTAATGTGATCTCTTTTCCCGGATCTTGTACGTACTCTGGCTGCAGCATTCTGCACCAGTTGCAGTCTATATACAACTCTTATGTAAGCCAGTATAAAGTGTATAACAATAGTCAATGTGAGAAAAAATAGAAGCACATATTTATTTTTCCGCATCACCAAGTGAAATTCAGATCACAATCTAGACTGCAAATCCAGAGTACCTAGTGCAGTTTAAATTATTTTGCTCTCTGTTTTATGCTCATATAAATACAAAAAGTTTGTGTCCATCCATAATAGGATGTTGGACAAACATTCAGACTATATCTTTAATTCTTATAATATATAATATAGTATATAATATTCTTCCCTGCGATGGACTGGCGACCTGTCCAGGGTGTACCCCGCCTTTCGCCCAAAGTTAGCTGGGATAGGCTCCAGCCCCCCGCGACCCTGTACAGGATAAGCGGTTGTCGATGGATGGATGGATGGATGGATAATATTCTTCCCAATGGCAGAAAAGTTTACCCAATGGCAGAAATGTAAATAAAAGTGGCCCAAGAATTGACCCTATGGAACACCATATACTACAGGTGTGGACTGGCCATTGGGAGATCCGGGACATGGGCCAGCCGTGAAATGGGGCTGCATGGACCGCTGCGTTATGCAGAACATTCTACAAAACAATTTCTATATAAAATCCAGGGCCGAATTTTCATTTGGAAAATTACCAGTTTCTAATGAGCAATTTACAATATCAAGAACATCATCAATCAGGCAGCCTGCGAGTTCTTTAAAAAAGTTTGTGGAAATACAAACTGCTCTTTATTAAAAGACATTCATTGTGTGCAATTCTCTGGGTGCAATGCTACTATAATGCGTAATATTGTATCTGCTATTTTCTGGTCGAAAAATTAAGCAAATTCATCACACTTTGATACAGAGGGCTGAAGTGAATGTATGAAGTTAAGTAAAAATTTACAGGTAAATAAGATCCAAATAGCACAAAATCCCCAAAAGAAATGAATCAGTGTATTGTCATTACTTCAGGGAAGAAGAAATGTTATTTAAAAACAAAATTAACACCTATACTGTTTCCAGTAAAAAATTACCATGAACAGCCATGGTGTCGACCTTTATTGAACAGCCTAGGAGGGTTAAGTCAAGTCAAGTCAATTTTATTTGTATTGCGCCTTTCACAACACACATCGTTTCAAAGCAGCTTTACAGAAGATAAAACTATAATGTCTATAATGTCGATGAATCATTGTGTAGATAAAATACGATTGTTAATCGTGTTTAAAAATAAGTAATTAAATAATAATTGTATTAATAACCCCAGTGAGCAAGCTGAGAGCGACTGTGGCAAGAAACACAAAATTCCCTAAGATGTTGATTAATGGAGAAAAATAACCTTGGGAGAAACCAGACTCACTGAGGGGGCCTGTTCCCCTCTGACTAACATCATGAATATAATGTAAATATTACTTATGTATAGTTAAAGTCATGGTTTAAAATTATTAAACTAAGTAAGTGTTAAGGGTCAGTGTTTAAACATCGATTTTGTTTGAACTGTAAGATTGATGACCAATGTATTTGAAGTCCATCCTGGATTAACTGCAGAAGTTCACATTGATGCAACTGTCCTTGTTAATTGGCTGATGAAGGCTTTTGTTGGCAATTGTTAGTCTATGCATTCCATTTCAAGATTGTAGTCCATCAATAGACCGAGGTGATGCAGGCAGGAATCAGGGATGTGAAACGCAGTTCAACCTGGCCGGTAATTTCGGTGAGGTTCGGTGTGGTCCATCCTAAATCCAAGGTTCAGACAATGGCATATGAAGTATCCAATGTCTTATGGTTGGAGTTGGCATCAGTTCATCCTCTGAAGTCCATCATAATAGACTGAAGTGATGTTTGGCTGGCACCGGCTGCATTTAGTCATCATCACTCAGCGACACGTAGCAGTGGAGTCCAACATGAAGCAGGAATGGTGCTGGATCCAGCCGGTTCTGGTGACCTCAGGATAGGACAGGGAAACAAATAAAATAATATTAGCATAGATGACATTCAATTTATTGCAGAGTTTTAAATCATGATCAATGTTTCTGGTTTCTTATTCTGGCAGACCAAACTAAAGCAGCCTAATTGTGGGTTGGAGGATAAATTAGGTGTATGCCTGGCTAAATAGATAAGTCTTTAGTCTAGACTTAAACTGAGGGAGTGTGTCTGCATCTCGAACAGTGTTAGGAAGACTATTCCATAGTTAAGGAGCAAAATATGAAAAGGATCTACCTCCTTTTGTGGATTTTGATATTCTAGGAACTATTAATAGGCCATAATTTTGCGATCCTAATGTATGTGATGAAATATAGCTTGGTAGAAGGTCACTTAATTATTGCGGAGCTAGACCATTCAAAGCTTTGTATGTAGTTAACAGATTTTTTTTAATTAATACGGAATTTAACAGGTAGCCAATGTAACAATGATAAAATGGGGCTAATATGATCATATTTCTTGGTTCTCGTTAGCACTCTGGCTGCAGCATTTTGAACCAATTGAAGTTTATGTATTGATCCTCCCAGTAATGCATTACATTGCATTACAATAATCTACTCTTGAGGTCATGAATGCATTAATTCGTTTTTTGGCATCAGCAACAGAGAGCATGTGCCTTAATTTAGCAATATTTCTTAGGTGGAAGAATGATGTTCTTCAAACATTGGTGATTTGATTTTCAAAGGACAGATTGGTATCAAATATAACACCTAAGTTCTTCGCTGTTGAAGATGATGTAACAGTACATCCATCGAGAGTCAAATTATATTGTAGTGTCTTATATTTTAGAGTTTTTTGGTCCAATAACTAGTACCTCTGTTTTGTCAGAATTGAGTAGAAGGAAATTTCTGGCCATCCAATCTTTTATTTCATTGATACACTCACTAATTTGGAGAATCGTGAAATCTCATCAGGTTGCGAAGAAATATAAAGTGTATCATCGGCATAGCAGTGGAAACGTTTTCCACGATTCCTGATAATATCTCCCAGGGGAAGCATATACATGTAGAAAAGAGGCCCTAAAACTGATCCCTGTGGCACTCCATATTTTACTTTTGTTTGGTTTGACAATTCCTCATTTACATAGACAAAGTGGTAGCGGTCTGCTAAATATGACTTAAACCATGCTAATGCAACTCTACAAATGCCAACATAATTCTCTAGCCTATTCAAGAGAATGTTGTGATCTATCATTTCGAATGCAGCACTAAGATCTAAATGCACTAGAAGAGAAATGCAGCCGCGATCAGATGATAAGAGCAAGTCATTTGTAACTCTGATAAGTACAGTCTCTGTACTGTGATGAGGCATAAATCCTGACTGAAATTATTCGTATATACAATTTCTCTGTAGAACTGAACATATTTGGGAGGATACTGCCTTTTCTAGTATTTTTGACATAAACAGGAGATTTGAAATTGGTCTATAATTAGCCAGTTCTCCAGGATCATGTTGTGGCTTCTTAATAAGTGGTTTGATAACTGCCATTTTAAAGTTCCTTGGGACATGTCCTAAGCATAGCGATGAGTTAATAATATTAAGAAGAGGTTCTGAAATTACAGGAGATACCTCTTTTAAGAGCTTAGTTGGTATAGGATCTAACAAACATGTTGTGGCTTTTGATGTTTTGTTAGCTCTTCATGGCCTATGACAGAGAAGGATTGAAGTTGCATTTGAGGAAAATTATTAGACACTGTTTTCTGAGGTGCTATGACAGATGATTTCATAATTCCAAATTTATTTCTGATTATTTCAATTTTATCTGTAAAGAAATTCATGAAGTCATTACTCTTGTGCTGCAACATAATATCTGGTTCTGTTGAGGCTTTATTCCTAACCAATTTGGCCAAAGTACCGAATAAACATCTAGGATTGTTGTGGTTATTTTATATGAGTTTACTAAAATTTGCTGACCTGACAGCTTTTAGTGCCTGTCTGTATCTACAGACACTATCCTTTCATGCACCACAAAATATTTCTAATTTTGTATTTTTCCACATGCACTCTTTTTTCCGAGCTGCTCTCTTGAGAGCATGAGTGTGATCATTGTACCATGGTGCAGGGCTTATTTCTTAAATTTTCTTTAATCGAAGTGGGGCAACAATATCAAAAGTGCTAGAGAAGACTGCATTTATGTTTTTTTGTTATTTCATCAAGTTCTTCCGGGCTTTGTGGTTTATTGAGTGTATGAGATAGATCTGGAAGTTTATTAGTGAAGCTATCTTTAGTGGTCGAAAGAATATTTCTACCTGAACGATAGCATGGTGTAGATTGAGTAACATTAGCTGATTGCAGCATACAAGAGACGAGGTAATGATCTGAGATGTCATCGCTCTGCTGCAGAATTTCTATATTATCAACATCAACTCCATAATACAGAATTAAATCTAGCTTATGATTATGGTGATGAGTTGGTCCTGATACATTTTGTCTGACTCCAAGAGAGTTGAGAATATCGATAAATGCTAATCCCAATGTATCATTTTCATTATCTATGTAAATGTTGAAGTCACCAACAATTAAAGCAGTAACTACAAGATCTTATAAAAAATTAGCAAATTCACCAAGGAAATCAGAATAAGGCCCGGGTGATCTATATATTGTAGCAAGGACAAAGATGACATTTATTAGTTCAAAAGATTTACATTTATATCCTGTCCTCTGAGTAACACCAAAAACTTCATTGTAAATTGTAGCAACACCTCCTCCTCGACCCTTCAGAGGAGGCTCATGTTTATAACAATAACCTGGGGGAGGTGATTCATTTAAACTAATATATTCATCCGGTTTAAGCCAGGTTTCTGTCAAACAGAGCACATCCAATCTATAATTTGTAATCATTTCATTAACAATTAGTGCTTTGGTAGAAAGAGATCTAATGTTTAGTAGCCCTATTTTTATATGATGTGTATTTTTAATTTGTTTGTTTTGTTCAAGTTTGTCCTTAATCAAATTTTTTCTAAGTGATTTAGTGAGGATATTGTGTTTGGTAGTTTGGGAAACAGACACAGTCTCTATGAGATATCTAGGTGATACAGTCTCTATGTGTTGTAGTTTATGTGACCTGTGTGACGTTAAGTAAATTGGCTTGCCGACTATTAAGATTAGTCAGCACCAGACATGTTGTGTGCCCTTCTCAATCTCATCGGATGAATAACCAGGTCTTAGAGCTTTCCTGCTGTAGGTGAAATCTTTGTCGTAGAAAGTCTATGTACTTTAAATGTTTATCCTTCATAATTGCTGTGGTATGCATCAGCTGCCCATCTCTCTCAGTGACCTCTAAATAATGCAAATGCACCACTGAAATGAACACACCGAAAAACCACAGACAAAATTGAACAAAAAGATCATTAATGGTTAAGGGGTGCTTGACAAATCGAATGCCAGGTCAAACCATGAGAGAAGACACCTTGGGCATTCTTCCGACAAATGTCCACACACTGTTTTGGCTTTTGGACATTAGAACACCCTGTGTAGAAAGAGGCTGGAGTGCAATGACTTTCCTTAGGTTACATCAGCCTACCACAGAGCAGTTCAGTTTCAGGGCTCTGTGATTGGCCAGGAGCAGAACATGGTGGACAATTTGGATTTCTGCTATCCCTGTGTTTACTCTGAGCTGTATTTTTTTTATTATTATTCTACTACCTGTAATTAATTCTAATTAACCAACCAGCTGTCCTTTTCTACATATGGCGGCCCCTTTCGCATATCGCAGCGCCGTTTTGCGGTCCTCTTCGGCCTGTCGTGGTCCATTTCGTCTTATCGCATCCTGTTCAGCCACATTCGGCCCTGTTTCATGGCCGGTCCACCAGGAAAAGTCCCGGTTCTCCCTATGGCCAGTCCGCCCCTGGATCCAGCAGGCTGTAATACAGCTATTCAGGGACAAATAAAGGTCTTGAGCTGTAAATTTGTCTTAAATTAAAATGAATACCCTCTTTTGTTTATGAAATATATGAATATTATGAAATAAAAGTAACATCGTTTTAATCATTCTCCTTTTTTTTACAGTGCACTGCTACTGCCTTTTTGAGCTTTGGACCCCATTGACTTGCGTTGTTTAAACAAAAAGACATCATATATCCTTCAAAAATCATTTGAGATGGCATAAGAAGGGTGAGTAAATGATAAGACAAATATAATTTTTTGGGTGAACTTTTTGTTTAAAATGTGAACCCCATAAACTGAGCGAAGCTGTTCATCTTTTTTTCTTTTTTTTTTAGAAGGAGAAGAAGAATTTATCATCCAGCTATTATTCCATAGCAACTGTGAATATCACGGCATTATAATACACTGTCATATGTCTTGAGACAAGGTTATAGATAGAAGCAGATGAGAAAAAAAAAAACAAGAGTAGAACAGGCAGTGCTGACTGACAATATTAAGGTGGAAAGAATCCAATAGGACACCTGATGCTTGCGGATAGGAAAAAACGTAGAAAGTAAAATGCCTAAAATCTCCTTGTACAGAATATTTTCCTCTATATTTTTTAATTGAATTGAATTTTTTTATTATTATTATTTAATGGTGAAGTGTGCTATTTCTGTGCCACTAGAGTCACCAAACCTAATTGCAAAAATAACATATACGCTATACATATTCCATTGTTTAGAATAATAGATTGCCCTGCAACAAATACACACCGTTGGTTGAGCTGTGTCTGGCTGGTCGGGACAATCAAACAAAGTAATTTTTTGTGTAAAAGAGCCACAGTGTTTATGCTCTTAGGGAAGATCAGTTAAGAGTTTGCCTCTGCATATTAAATTTGGATAGGGGAATATATTTTAACATCAAAATATTACATCATCTTGAACTTTGGCTCATCTCTGGGAAGAAATTATGTTTTTGGTAAAAATATTTATATTAAAAAGCTCTCTGCTCTCTTACATTGTCCTCTGGAGCACCTTTGAAGTCTATGTTTTATTCAGCAGAGATTACACATATTGATGGGATCCAATTATTAAGGGCTTATGCATAAGACATCAGGCCATTCAAAATAGTTTGTAGGTGAAGAACAGCACCCCGGTGGAATTCTGAAGTCATCAAATCCATCATCAGTAAAACGGTCACAGTGTAAATAGAGAAATACACACATGAATCAGAATCAGCCCAGTAGGGTCAAACTTAGAATTCCTCAGAGAGAGCCAGAGAGAGAGAGACATAGCTAAGACAGAAAAATAGAAGTAGACAAGCAATGAAAAGACATTTATACATTTGACAGGTGTGAGGTAGAAAGGGGGGAACATTTTTAACGATCCGCTGCCTCAGTCATGTGCAGTTGACTGCCGTCCCTGCCGTGTCAACATAATCCAACCGAGTCTTACAGTAGTGGCTAGGTGACAGCCCGGAAAGGACTTAGTGCCCTTGTATCTGTCAGCTCCTCTGTGGACTGGCACCTAGCAAGGGTTTATCCAACTTGTGAGTTTGTCAGGCCTAAGCAGAATCTAGAGCCTTCGGCGCTGTCTCTATAATGTGTCCTTCTCTGCACAAACAGCTTAATGTCTCTCATATCCAATGCAAGAGGGAATCCTTTCATAATAGTTTTTACAAGTACAATGTGCATTTTTGTCAGCAAATTCTGAATAACACAGACCATTATTCTAAAATGATGTGTCATTTAAAAAATGCTGATCCTGTATCACATACAAAAGCAATCGGTATGTATTGAATAGCATACAAGCTACTGTTTCTTAAAGCAAGCAGTATGAACTCTGCACTTTATGCAAGTTTTATGTATACCCGACTACATTTGCAAAAATATGCAGAATCAAAGCACTATGCATGTGTAGCGAAGCAGTGCGAGTGTAAAGAGAACTAAGATACGCCACCCCGGAAAACCAGGGAAATAGCCCTAAGGGCACACAGGTTCGTTTTGAGTGAATGGGTGGAAAGACATGAGTCGTATAAGTAAAGAAGTTTTTATTTTGTTCATCAATACGGAATAAATAATTAGAAATTCAAAGTTTAAAACTCTTACACTGGCATTATAATATTGAGGAACACCATCACTTGCATCTACTCATACATGCATGCACACACACACACACACACACACACACACACAATAACATTCCATTTAAATAAACAAACTAACCAAGAGTGGAGGTGTCTGGAGGTACGGGCCAGCTGCCAAATTGGAAAACAAACCCCCCAATAGTCCACTTCAAATACCCAACTGCACGCGTGAGGGTTAGATGCCAAAAAGACACACAACACTAGGTGTGAGCACACCACACAAATGGCAGCTTGGCCTTCAACCTCCAGAAACCCCACCCAGCTCCTGCAACAACAAAACAACCACAAAACAACACGTACACAAGCCCAGATGATTAGATATCAGTCAGATACTTCAAGGATTTAAACCACTTGACTTAGTGGTCCTCACAATACCACATCAAAACAAATTAACATAAACAATAAAACTAAGTTCACTCTGGTTTATAGTGATCACAGAAAATAAAACACAAAAGAAACCCCAAAACAAGAGAAATGACAAATAATCATACATACATGCTTATGAGTATGGAGTTCATAGCGGCGGCCAAAAAAGACGGCCAGCTCACACAAAGCTCAAGAAGATGCTTACATAAAACACGGAGAAAATGAATGCACAAGCTTCACAAGCGGCGTGCGACAGAATCACAGCAGCAAAAGGTTTCCATCATCATGGATGTCGAGGCAAAACAGCGACGCATTCTTAATTATACGCGATCACAATTCAGCATTGACACTCGATTCTCCCAACTAGCCCAAAAGACTCAGTTATGCAGGGGGGGGGGGGCCTGCCGAGCAGAAAGATAATGTTAGACACAGCAGCAAGTTATTAACACCCAAAACTAATCTTACATACCACGGGATGATCACTGCACACAAACTGCTTCGTAGTCACGCACCATAATCAGGAACATATAGATGGCATGCTATCACTGCCACTGAAGACATAACAAATCATAAATTGCCAGCCGTGACCAATTTCTTCTCATTAAACAAAAGGCTACACATACCTGTGAGAAGTGGGCAGCAAACACACAGCAGGCAGGAAAAACAGCTTACCGTCTGAGCCTGACAGCGAGAGAAATTCATATAAACCGCCTGCACAAAACGAGAAAGCACGAGTTCACCCCAAACAATCACATACCTGCGGCAACCACGGATGACGCCACAACGCATACCAAGCGGCCACCGCACATCCCTTATATATCACAAAAAAAAGGAAGGTTGATAAACTACGCACAGGTGGATGATATCCTCCTAAGTGGATTCAGTCACCCTGCTACACATGCCACACTGTATCTGACAATGCAATGTGCAATACTTGACCTTCCATTTCTAATATGTTGAATAAATAAGAGGCAACATTAATCATAGTTTTCTTGTCTCTTTATTTAAATGGACTTTCAAATGTTTGGACATATTTACACAAAATGTAATTTGAAAATACAAAATAACTATATCTATGTCTGATATGATAACTGGAACCTACTTGCTGAATTTAGCATGCTATGAAGATTCAGCAATGCCTTGCTGAAAAGACCAGCTTATACATTTTCATGCTGGTCCTGTGTGGTTTAAGCTGGTTATGCATGCAACTTTTTGTCTGGAATAAGAGGCTCAGGACCCAAGTGCAGCATTGAAAAAAGGAAATGTATGTAGGGGAATGTATGTATCTACCTGGTAGGGGAAAAGGGTAATCCAGGGCTGGGGCAGAATGCAGAGAGGAACAGGACTGACCGGACCGGGTAGTGTAGGGATGAACAGGACAGGAAGCTAGACCGACCGACAGACATACAGACAGACAGACAAGACAGACTGACTAAACCTCAGCACAACATAAAGACAACATAAAGCTCACAATCTGGGCGTGCATCGCGAGTGCGACGTGAGGCGCACACATGTTTGTAAGGGACAGACAAACTATTGACGTGAGTACATGCGGCCAAGATGACATAAGTGCGATGCACCCATGTCAATAACAGACAGACATATGGAGCATGAGTCTCTAGATCCCGACACAGACCGAAACCAGACAGAAAGTCAGGAGCCAGATACCGTTCTCCCGACTTGAAACAAGACAGACTGAATAGTGCACGGCAGGGAATACAACCGAAATCATGTGCTCACACAAAGACAGACAACAAAACACAAGACAGACATTAATGCCACGGTCCTGTCACACAAAAACCCAGACTAACAGAGTGACAGGACCGTGACACATTTATGACCTCAAAAATTTATTTATTTTTTTTGAGGTAATGCTTTTGTGCATGTGTGAGTTTGTGTGTGAGTTTGTATTTGAGGGATCGAAAGAGAGAAACTGAGTAAATTAGATATCTCGCTTCTGGGATTACCTTTATTTGTTGCAGTGCTCGTCAGAAGTAACATCGCTTCAAAATTGGCAAGATATGTATTGCCATCTTCCCGTTGTAAACCTTAACTTTTTTTTCATCCCCACTGAGATGCAGGAGTGTGCTGACATGACGACTCTTTCTCTCACAAGTATGTTTGGGCCTTAAGTGTGTGCATTACGCATATAGTGTGTGTCCACAAGTGCGGATGTGTGTGAGGGGGGCAAGGGTGTTTCCAACAGATATTTCAGATAATATAGAAACTGTTGTATTGATCAAGTGTATCTAGCTTTGATAAAGCTCAAGCATTCGTTGCTAATTAGAAAATGTCACGTTAGAACTAGAAACGGAGGATGCGCTGCTTTTCGGCAGTGGAGTAGCAAGGCAGTGTGTGTGTGTGTATGTGCTTACGTGTGTGTGTGTGTGTGTATATATATATATATATATATATATATATATATATAAATACAGGGTTGGGAAGTAACGGAATACATGTAACAGCATTACATATTTAAAATACAAAATATAAGTAACTGTATTCCACTAAAGTTACAATTTGAATAATTGGTAATTAGAATAGTTACATTCAAAATTTATTTTGATTTCTGAAGAGATTACTTTGCATTTTGTTTTAATTTTTTTCATTTAATATTTAGTCCTTTCAGATGGAAAACATTTATACATATAAATGATGCGATTCAATGTGCATATGAACAGCGGTGAAACACTTTCTTATGATGTGTAACATTCATACAAGCAGAGAGAGAAATAAGTTTGGAGCAGAAGAAACAGAAATAAACCTTGTGTAAAAGCTAAAATGCTATTTCTAGCCATTTTACATCCACATGTAACCAGCACGATCTTATTTTTTTATCAAGAAAATTCACGTTGGATCATAATTTATTTTTTCGAGTTAGACCTTTGATATTAGGGCAAAAATTTTATTCTTGATAATCTTTTTTTTATTTTTTTTCTTGTAAAAATATCTAAAAATCCTTAAAACAAAATCAATTTGATTGATCTTGTTTTAGAAATAAAATTGCATAAGATATTTAGGTTTTTCAAAAAAAAAATATTTTCACATGTGTATTTTGTCTTACTGTGCTGGCACAGTTTTTATTTTTGGAGTGTTTAAAGGCAGAAATGTGAAACTTTTTATAAAAGCACTTGTATTATTTGAGCTAAAGTTGTTTAAATCGTCAATTATTGGGATTGCAGGGTTATGGCATTACAAAGTTGTAAAATTGGATATAACTTTACACAGAAAATGTTAGTAAATCATGTTAATGTGCATTTTGTTGATGTCTTGTGGCTTTACTTTTTAAAGAGAGTATTTTAATGTTTACGGACTGCCCCACTCTCTTCCATTGCTAACTGTAAAACATATTTGTATTTATTTATTTTATTTATTTACTTATTTTTTATAAGAAAAGGCGAGACAAGTCCAAATTAATATTTTATATAATGTGGTAACCAACATTGTCACCGATGCTGTTGTTTGAGCTTAACTTTTATTAAATCTGGAATATTCCTTCAAATATTAAACCCAGTCAAACGTTGATGTTCATTTTAACCTATAATTGCTTCTAAAATCTCTAAAGTGTTAATTTCTGATTAAAAAAATGGTACATTAGAACATTATGGGTCAACTACCAATAGACTTCTTAGTGTGCAGTAAGGCTATGCTTGAATTGCATACCAAACATAGCCAGTTACTAACCCACTTACAAATCTATAGAATCTATAGATTCTTTTAAATGCATCAGCATATCCCATCAGCACATTTGACAGCATTGGGCTGTCATTTAAACCAGACAGCTTAGAAATGAGCTGGGTTTTACCCAGATTTCCAATGGATTTCACTGCATTTATTGATCAGTTCCCTGTATAAGATGACACACAGCTCTTGAGTTACAGTGTGGCCAAGGACTCTCTGGCCTACGGGACACAAGCATGCTCTGGAGTAAGCAGCAATTTACTTGTGGTTCAGCTCGGCGAGGCTGGTGGCTTACTTCGCTGATTTACAGGTTGGGCAATACACTGAGGGAACTATCTCTATAGGTTCTCAATAGGTCTGTCATCAATCTCTTTATTTTCTGACTGGATCAAGCACTGGCCGGGATTGCGAAAGAGTGGGTATCAGTCCAATTGGTGAATCATGGTTGCACTAGCAGTTTATGTATCTACAATTTCAATAAAAGAGTTTGTGACGAAAGCAAAATAAATGATTATACTTTGCTTTGTTTGGTGTTGGCATGAGCTGATTTAGAATATAAGTAAATTGGTTTGTTAAACAGAGAGTGTTTTTCTGCTGACAATGACATAAACTTGGTGGTAATTAGTAGGCAACAAAATTGGATTGTTGTGCGTTAGATGTGAGTCTAATATCCATCAGATGTGATGTTATAACAAACAAAGATGGAGATTTCTATAAAATACATTTGTACCTTTTCTTCAAATATAAGAAATGTTGCTGTTTGGTTGCAGAAGTGCTGTGAGTGATTTTTTTGTGCATTGCTATGCAGTTACTGTGGATTTCATTTGTATAGTTCAGTGATTATGGGATGCAGTGTATAGTGTCTCACTTCAAAGCTTAAAAAAATAATTCACAAGTGTCATAAAAGTAGCTTGTGCAAATCCTGCCTCATATTCCATGTCTTTTGAAGACATACAAAGCAACCTGCAATTTAAGTCCTTTTGCAGTGAAAATCTTGACATCTGTTGTGAGTTGAAGAGAGAAACTACACTGAAAAATAACTTTAATTTTAGGTCAATAGGTAACAATAGGTTTTCACACAAAACCAATTGTATTCCTTTAAAACACTTGGAATATGAGGCAGTAGTCACATTAACTACTTTTATTATACTTTTGGGCCCAGGGTATGAAATTAGTGAGTCTGTGTGACTCATTTCTTGTCATATGTCATTCCGAGAGGTCTTAAATGTCACCCGTCACAGTGATGGGAAGATGACCAAAATTACCCGCCACTGCACAAAAATGTACATGCATTTGGCATGTGGTGGATAATTTTGGTCATCTGCCTGTCACTGTGGCGGGTGACCTTTAAGACATCCTGGAGTGACATGTGAATCACGTTTGAAGAAACATATTTGATAGTATTTTGAAAAACAGACAAAAAAACTGTCGATACGTGTGTCTGATTCACTGTTGGTTCCCATCACACACACACACACACAAATAATGTACGCACACTTACTCACAGTGACGTCACCACGTAACAACACGTGTCAAACTTGCTTAATTTCAAGTGGCCTGTGAGCTCATTGCTGAAATGTAGGATGAAAGGGGATCACAATGTTTCACTGAATAATCAGTTAGTGCTTTCCTTATGAATATAAATGAGCCTTCCTATGTCATCTTTATGTTTTGGAGCACATTTTGCTTGTTTCAAAAGCGGAATGAAACAGCGCTACACAGGTCAATTATCAACACGGCTTAATCTTAGCAGCATGGGGCAGAGCAGGTATGGTAATTCATATGGTAATTCGGTCTCAACCGAACAGACTATTTTTAATGTGCTTGTGAAGCAGTGAGATGCACGGCAAGCATAACCCATTTGAATGCTGTACCTAATTGTCTGTTGCAAAACTCTTATGTCTCGGTGATGAAACTAGCTTACACCCTGAGGCATTTTTAAGGATTTCATTCTTAAATGGCACACCCAAAAGGAAGAGCTTATAACTATAAATAAAAAAGTAGTAAAGATGGTCAATTGCATGGTATACATTTTTAGAAAACCTTTCAAAATTTGAAGAAAACATATTTTGATCACACTCAGAGACTCTCATTATACCTTTTAGACAGTAGGTATAGACGGTCATTAAAATAACTTTGCCATTGTTTTCCAACATGTCAACCACACCAGGAAACAAAAAAGTTGTTGATAGTGTAAAGCAATCTAAAGATACAGTTCCTAAAGTGGACTTTAATTTATCAAACTTTCCAAAAATATCTCTGAACAAGTTTTATTGAACATTTAAACAGAATAACTAAACATTATGGATGCAAAACGTCTAGGTTACGGATGTAACCTCCGTTCCCTGATGGAGGGAACGAGATGTTGTGTTGAAGAACCGACACTAGGGGTCTCTCTAGAGCACCGAATATACCTCTGGTTTATGAAAAAAGGCCTATGAGAAGTTGGCAGACAGCTTTCCAATATCAGGTTCTTCCATTCGGCCTAGCCCTATCACCCCACGCGTTCACGAAATGCATGGATGCAGCACTGGCTCCTTTGCAACTCTGGGGCATCCGCATTCTGAATTACATGGACGACTGGCTGATACTAGCACAGTCTCAAGAACTGTCAGTTCAGCACAGGGATATAGTCTTGGCTCATCTGATCTCTCTGGGTCTGAGACTCAACGTCAAAAGAGCGTTCTCTCTCTCACTCAGAAAATTACCTATCTGGGGATCATATGGAATTCGATCACGATGTGGACACAATTGTCTCCCGCTCTAATCGAGTCCATTCAGAACACCCTGAGCAAGGTCAGGCTAGTCCAAGGTTGCACTGTTCGTCAGTATCAATGACTATTAGGTCTCAGGGCAACTGGGGCAACCCACAGTGATCCCTTTGTGCCTTCTGCACATGAGACCGTTTCAGTTGTGGCTAAAAGCCAGGGGATTTCATCCAAGGGCCAATCCCTTAGGCTGATAAGTGTTACGTACCCTTTCAATGTGGTTCAGACCCCGGTTCCTCACTTTGGGTCCCACTCTAGGTGCATCTTGCTGTTGCAGGTTTCTAACGACAGACGCCTCCCTGACAGGCTGGGTAGTGGTCTAAATTGGTCGTGCAGCTCAAGGGGAATGGGGGGGTCGTCAGCTCGATTGTCACATTAACTGGCTCGAGTTGATGGCCATATTTCTGGCCCTGAAATACTTCTTCCAGAGGCTGCCATGTCTTGGTGCGGGTGGACAGCATAGCTGTAGTTTCTTACATAAACCATCAAGGAGATCTACATTAATGCCAGCTGAACAGCCTGGCACGGCAGATTCTCCTTTGGAACCAGGACAAGCTCCTGTTAATCAGAGCAGCTTGTATCCCTGGATGCCTGAATGGGAGCAGATTTACTGTCCAGACAGAAAATACCGAAGGGGGAGTGGAAACTCCACCCCGAGGTAGTGGAAAAAATCTGGGTGATATTTTACAGGGCAGAAGTGGACCTCTTCGTCTCTTCTCAGACAGCGCAATGTCCCCTCTACTTCTCTCTGAGTCACCCAGCCCCCCTGGGTTTGGACGCGATGGTGCATACATGGCCCAGAATTTGTCTGTATGTGTTTCCACCAGTTTCTCTGCTCCTGGGAGTCTTGGCCAGAGTTCGCCATCAAGGGTCTTACCTCTTACTGACAGAGAATGCGCACCGGCATTCTGTTAGTTTGTCCAGGTACTCAGGTGACATTTCACCCCACGCTTCCTATAGCATTTGCCATAGATGTTGCTGTCTTGTCGGGCACTTCTCATGCACCTTACAGTCTAGCTGATCCCGCAAAACTCTTTTCCAATTATCTGTTGTCCTATGTCTCAGTTTGCCAACTCTAACCTTTTCTTTTTGATTTTCTGTTTAAAAAGTGGCTTTTTCTTTGCAATTTTTCCCATAAGGCCTGCACCCCTGAGTCTTCTCTATACTGTTGTACATTAAACTGGTGTTGAGTGGGTAGAATTCAATGAAGCTGTCAGCTGAGGTCAAACTAGAGACTCTGATGTACTTATTCTCTTGTATTGTTGTATATCTGGGCCTTTCACATCTCTTTCTGTCCTTGTTAGATCCAGTTTTCCTTTGTCTATGAAGACTGTAGTGTACTCCATTGTTTGAAATCTTAATTTTTTTTAAAAATTTGAAGCATTATATGACTTTCATTCCTCAAAACAATGATTGACTGATGAGTTTCTAGAGAAAAGCTGTTTCTTTTTTTGTCATTTTTTACCTAATATTTACATTAAGACACGCTGTATTGCATGCTGTGACAAATCAAGTTAAGCTTAATTTAACAAAAAAAAGTCTATCTATCTATCTATCTATCTATCTATCTATCTATCTATCTATCTATCTATCTATCTATCTATCTCTCTCTCTCTCTCTCTCTATCTATCTATCTATCTATCTATCATGTTAATTATCTTCTATATATTTTATACATAGTATAAATTAAATACAATCTACATATGAAAAATCTAAAGTAAAACTGGGCATTCACAAACCACTGTGGCTTGTTGTCATAAAAAGGACTCTTGTACCTTGTTTGGGTCCATTTTAATCTTCAAACTGAGACAATATCTACTGCCATTGAATTAAAAAGATACAGCGAGACTCATTTAAACAGCTCATTTTGTGTTCTGCATTAGAAAGAAAGCCATATAGGTTTGGAATGACTTCAGGTTAAATTATGACAAAAGGTTTGGGTGAACTGTAACTTTTAACATTTTTAACAGTGTGTGCAGTTGACCTTCTACCAAAAAATAATTAAACAATAAAAAATTTCAGACAAAAATCAATTTCAGTGTTTTTCAGTGTCCTTTCGGTAGATGAGAAGGCACTCAGAAAGACTGTGATGGACATCACATGTGCTGCTGGGAAGGGCATGAAACCTGATGGGATTTTATAGCTTTTAACAGGAGCCAGGACTATGGAAGCTTAGGTGAAATGTTAAACTGGTAGTGATAGGGGAGGCTTTTGAGAAATATGTTTGCTTACCACGGTACTGGCTGCCCTTGTGTATCATCCAAAGGCAGTTTATCACTTACAGTTTGACCAGTGGTCTTGTACTACCTTAATGCATCTACAAGTATGCATTAGACTCAGTAAAGTAGGCCTTTATTATAGTATCAAAATTCTTCTCTTAGAGGCTAGTAAGTTTGACATTGCACTCATAGTCTGAATTATTGTGTTCGTTCCCTAGTCTTTCTTGAATTTTTTAAATTGTATGTGACCTCCTCTCAATCACATCTTTGTAACAGAGCCAGATTTCATGTCAGTTCTCATTAATATATCTGTGTATGAGCTAAACACGTGATTACAGTATGCATCCCCAGTCACTTCTTGGGCATACTGGACTCTTCATGTTCAGTGATATTTTTCCATTTTAACAGAGCAGAGTAAGAGCTGTTCAGAATGAACATGTTCTTGCATTAACAAAGCTACTGTAGACACAGCAAGTGTCTCAGAATGCAAGGGTTTCAAGACGTGTTTTTAAAAGTTGAAATTCTTGACAAGGTGTCTAAAAAAGGCAGCGCTCCTTTGTGAGACACTGGAAAAAAACAAGATGCACATCTAGGTCAAAAATGTACATCTAGCAAATGTTTACAAAAGGAATCAATTTACAAAATAGTACAGATGGACAAAAAATTGGGAGCAGTAAATTATGTTGCAATGGAATTTACGACTTAACTACAAAACCTTTCCTGAACTGGCTATATTGACATCCCTGGATTATTTATGATATTTCAGATGCAAAAACAAAACAAAAAAAAATTAAAAATGTGATGTATGTAGCTTTCAGTTTTAATTTATTGTTTCACATTCTTACTGATTGTCAACAAATGTCTTATTTGTGTTTTCTTGTACAGTACAGTATTGCAGGAGAAACATCTGAGATTTACAAAGTTTATATTTAAAATGAAAAAAAACACTCCATAATCAAGTCTGGTGGGCTATGAAAGAGCTCCATTTGAGAAATAAATATTCCTCTGAGCACATGTTTACTTACAAGGTACAATCAGCATCGCCCCTGGCAACAATAATCAGCTTCATGCTTCTAGAACTAATCACCTGCACCTGAAGCCAAGTCATTAAGAGGAGAGAGATATAAACGTCACAAACAGAGGGGAGACAAGGAAAGTGGAGGCACATTAATTTCTAACAATCTTTGTTGTTCTCTTTCTCTCATTGGAAGCAACTATAGATGGAACGCTCTCCCCTGTTGCTGGCTCACTCTTCCTTCCCTCTCTTGCTGCCAGAGAAGCAGCGTTACCAATCTCTCAACTCCCCGCATCCCTCATGCCACTTCCAGCAGGAGCACCACAAGATTGAATTCAGAACTTCACCTTCCTCATCCTTCTCCTCTGTTTGTCTTATTAATAAACCACCCTCCAGGGGCTTCTTGAACATCTTACATGTTTCTTGCCTCATTTGCATTCCATCTTCTCACTACACTGGTGGAGAGTGCAGATATAAACCCTGAGGCATGAGCGGGTGTCCCAGCCAGCTGCAGCTCACTCCTGAATATCAGTTTGGCAGAAGCAGCTGACTGAAAATCTTGTCACTGGCCAGAAATTAAATGCAGAAGAGCTGTTTTTGAATGCCGGCAGAGGAACCTGCGTGCACAGTGATGCAGGGTACATCCCCGCCCAAACCTTCACTATCTGTACTTAAGGACTTATGGTACCTGTGCTGCTGTTATTGAGGAGGGACTCCACGGAAGACCAATGCCTAGCCAGCCTACCTGGCCATGTAAAGTGAACAAGAGGTGAGTCACGCAATTAAAATATTGACATTTACTCTTAGATGTTTCAGCAGGTGACCACCAAGGGCTCCTCTGGGAAAGAACAGCATGAGGACAACTACTTGAAGCACTGCTATAAACAAGTCAGAATTGTCAAAGGGAAGGAACACCAACCTGGCCCTTACTCCTCTTCACACTTTGTGACCATTTATAGAGGTGCCCTTTGATTGCATAGGCATGGATCTTGTGGGGCCATTGACAAAGTCCGCCTGCAGCCAAGAGCACATTCTGGTCATCATTGACTATGCCACCCAGTACCCTGATGCAGTTGCCCTCCGCAAGGCGACATCGGCCAGCATTGCAAAGGAACTTACTCTTACTCTTCAGCCTTGTGGGAATCCCCAAATAGATACTGACGAATCTGGACACTCCCTTCATCATCCACACCATGGCAGAAGTATGCAGAAAGTATGCCGAAGGTTGAACAGCTTCATACCTCGGCATACCACCCCCAGAGTGTCTAGCTCATGGAGAGATTTTATCAGACATTGCAGGACATATCTCCATGTACACCTACGAGAGCCCCCGTGACAACTTTGCCATCTGATTGCCCATGTTCAGTGTTTCTATACAAATTTTGTAAAACAGAATTACACAACGGAAGATAATCTATAAAACAAACTCCAGCCAACAGGTAGAATAAACACACAGAGCATGTAGATTCATCCACATAACTGTCCTGAAGGTTTGTTCCCCCACAAAACAAGCTCCAGCCACTAGTGGAAACAGCACAAAAAAAAATAAAACCGTTCAGTTTCCTTGGGCAGTCAAGCGAATGCTCAGTAAGCCGGCCCATTCAACTGCTATATGAGTGCAACAAATGACACAATCAGTCCATTGTCCTGCAAGAAATACTCCACAAAACAAACTCCAACCACTAGGAGGCACAAGCACAAAGAGCATGCAGATTCATCAACATCACTGTCCAGAAGGAGTGCTACTCCACAAAACAAACTCCAGTTGCTAGACAGAAACAGCTCAAAAAGAAACAAAAAAGGCGCCCTTGGACGGTCAAGTGAATGTTCAGTAAGTCAGGCCCACTCGGCTGCAACATGAGTACCACAAAATAACATACTCCACTGACTTTATGAAAGACATGGCTTGGTGTGGACAGGTAAATATATTTCTGGCTCTTCCAAGAAATCCTTTTGTGGCGGCGGGGGCGTGGTCAAGCGCCCGTCCGGAAAGGGGGAGCGGTAAGGGCGCGTGCACCTGAGCGTAAATATGTCTAACACCTGTCTCTGATTTCAGTGAGCATGGGGAGAGCGGCATATAAGAGCCACAACAACGCCAGTGAGGGGGCAGCCTAGTGTTGGAGCTGAAGCCTACAAGTCTGCGTTTATGTTTATGAGAAACCCTATGTTTGTTACAAGTAGTTTATGTTCAGTTCTGTACCTTTATGTTGAAGAAATTAAAAACCCTTACCTTTGAGTTCTACCTCCTGTCATCGTGCCCTTCTTCCCCTGTCAAGTCAAGTCTCACACCTTTCTTTACTCCTCGCTTTGCGTAACACAAGATCTTTATCAGATGATCTAAAAAAATTGACCAATTGATCGGAGCCTTTCTCCCTCATGGATGGCCAAGCAGGAACTCTGTGAGCTCACTTGATTTCCAGCTTATGGCCTGTTATGTCAGGTAGACTCGGAAAGAGGCCACCCAGGAATTCCACCATATTCTGACCCTGTGATCCCTCAGGAATTCCAACAATTTGGACGTTATTCCGCCAGTTACGGTACTCCAAATTTTCCAGCTTCTCCCATACGCATTGGTCGCTATCAGATTAGCAGCTAATTCCCTTTCCGATGACTCCAGATAATCGTTACATTTCTTGATATCCGCCACTCTTGTAAACATCAGGGAATTTCGTCTCCATGGCAGTAATCGATCGACTTATTACAGCAAGCTCCTCCAAGTCAGCAACGACTTTCAGCATTGCCGACACGGGTCATCAATTGTCGCAGGATTTCCTTCACCTAACCAGCCAAATCGACTCCTGGGCTTGCGGCTCCCCTTGTTGATATTTTTAGTTGAATACAGCACCAGAGTGACATTTGAATGTTGTTGAATACAATATTTTGATGGTCTAGTATAAAAGGATTTAGAGTGATGTTTTCTCATGAGAGTGTGGTGCACAGTAACTTATAAATGTGATGTGGCCCATGGTTGGAATATTTTAAGGCATTATGATGTGATATGAAAAGTGTAACCTTGGTGACAAGAGCATGAGTCATCCCAAAAGAGCGGCACCATTTTTACCACCGGAATATTTTGACAAGTGAAAGAGCCTTTTGAGTGCATTAGGGTTATAATGCCTTTGCCCATCACTGCCTTCGCTGTGTCAAATGTCACTGAGCAGTGACATAGCTTCAGGCAGCCCATGGCATTTTAAACTGACAGATAACATTGGAGAACTTGTGAACCACTGGTTACTACCATACAATTGAGGCAGGATACAGAATTCTGGGCTAGACTTGTTTTGTAATTAAAGGGAGTTTGACAATGTTAATTAGCAGTTAATTAGTGTTGATGATTTATACTGGCATCACTTTGCAGTGTTTTAGAAGCATTCACAGTTGAGTAATGGCACTAAATCAGCCACTGGCAATGAAACAGACATGTTGAGTCAGACAATATGGGTGGTAGCTTTAAATCTTTTTTGCAAATTATGCATTAACAATTTGAGTGATCAGTAGACAGAGATGTGTTCTATATGTATCTTTTCACACCAAACAAACCGACTATCATTTGACCATCAAGGTTTGGAAAAATTCAGAATTGAAGAATTGACTCCCTTTCAGTTCATCATTTGGAATATTAGTTGAATTGGCCCACCCCAGGCTGTTGAATTGAAATTTTAACTGGACTGACTAGGACTAAATTGCAGTTTAAATACATTTTATTCAACACAATTCAAGTCAAGATTTATTTCTAGAGCACATTTAAAAGCAACAGAGTTGCACCAAAGTGCTGTACAGTAATATATTTAAAACATATCAAGAAAAAAAAAAACAGGAGCAAATACACAAGTGACAACATTAATAAACAACATGCAGCATACAAAATATACAGTGCAATAAACAGTATACTGTCTGTGTAACTAAACCATAAAACACTTAAGCTAAGAATTATCAAAAGATAAGATTTAATAACAGATATAAAACTAGCTAGGGAAGGAACAGACCTCATGTGAAAGGGCAGGCTGTTCCAAAGTTTGGGAGCTGCAGCTGAGAAGGTCTGACCAACCTTAGTTGTGCAGCAACAATGAAGGACAGATAAGAGAAGTTGATTACACTATCTAATTGCTCTTTGGGGAGAGTAAGGAATCAAATGGTCACTGATGTGCGACACCAGATAAAGCCTTGTACCTGTACACATAGACAGCAATTTTAAAATAAATTCTATAATTGACGGGAAGCCAATGTAAATGTGCTAAAATGGGAGAAATATGATCACTAATTTTTTTACCAGTAAGAAATCTAGCTGCCACATTTTGAATGATTTGAAGATGAGAAACAGCAGTTTGAGGCAGATCAATGTACAGAGAATTACAGTAATCCAAACATGATGCTGTAAGAGCATGAATTACAGACTCCAGATCTTTTGCACAAAGAAACTGTTTTAATATAGCAACAGATCTTAGATTAAAGAAACTCCCCTTTACCACTGTTTGATGTTTACCACATCAAATATAACCCCAAGATTTCTCACTTGTGATTGAACACTAGAGGAAAAAGAGCCCAATTGAAAGGCAGATGGAAGCCTTGAGGGGGCCTAAAATCTAAATGTAACTATTACTTAATTTTTTTACTTTTATTTCGCAACAAGAAAATAGGTAAGAACAGAAAACTTCTTGCATGTTCATTTTGCAGTTTCCATTTTGTAAGCCTGCTTCATGTTATTTTGTGTCCATTGCGAAGACTTCAAGGTTAAAGATTTTAATTGACAAATAGTCAGGCTCATTATTTGAGTCAAATTCTACTAGTCCCCACACAAATAAACACACATAAAACCACTGGGCCTGAAATTCCACTTCCCTACCCTTTGAATTAAATAGAAACATCTACTTTTCGCTATTGACTAGTTAAATGTAATTAAACAATAGCAATATAGCTACATGTCATCAGGCATTAAATATCCAGCTAGGCTTTGCCTCTGGTCCAATAGGTTGCCAGGGAAAGTTGCAAAGTAGTTTGACAACTAATGAAAGAATTGAGCCCCGGTCTGAGCATTGTTGTTCATGTGATCAGATCAGATCAGATTGAATAGACTTCAACCATTATGTTATCTCCCCATATGCACCTTTTTGTAATTTCTTTTTTTTTTTTTTTTTTAAATATGTTGGTATAGTTCAAAATTTAACAAAGCTAAAAGTTAACAAAGTGTCTGAACATATTTTAGTGTAGCCTGGACTGCCTGTTATGCTTGGGATTGATGCTTTTTTCACACGTTGATTTTTGGAAGATTTTCCCTATGATTATCAATATATATCAGGATTGTTTTCAAATATAAATTGGGCTGGTCATTGCACTGTAGTCTTTATTTTCAAATATGTTCTTAACACCACTTTTGCAAATTGTTTAGCGGCAGGGTAAATTAAAGTGGTCGAACACCTGATTCATCTGACGGACGACATGGCACATTCTAAAATTCTAAACAATTATTTTCTAATAACTCTGCACTGCCATGGAGTGCAACTCTCCATTACATTCTAACCAAATCATTATAAAATGATTATAAAAGAACAAAGGTTATTTGCAGTAGTCATCGCTGGATGATATAATGCATATATGTATCTTTCATAATGTATAGCCTACACAATGTATTTTTAGTTACTAATATATCATTATGTGGATTGTTTGCTTGAATGAAACCTATTTAATGCTACATACAGAGAAATTGCCCAATAAATGTTACCATTTCTAATAGTTCAGTTTGCAGTATCATACATGCAGAAGAATTGAAACAACATGATTTGAATCTAGGATTTTCAACCTTTGCAATCCTGGAATTCTTCCCCGTCATAAATTAAACAGACCAGGCATCATCATTAGTCAGAAAGGCCCCGCAGCCTGACCTCCTGATCTTCCATAAAGAGTTAAAGCAGACTTCTCCTTCAAAGGTTTCCAAAAGACCATCAGATTTGCACGACTTGAATACGAAGACATTTCATCTTAATTCAGGAACATTTTACACAAAATCACAATACTTTACCGATTTAGCCCTCTAAAATGTACAGAATGCATTTAAATCCACAATTTATACAAGACTTAGTGTTGCTTGGTAATTCTAAAATTGCTTTGAACTGTGAACACTTGTATAACTGACAAATTAATGACTATAGCCTGATATACCTTTAAAATGTGTGTAACCATGTTGTATAACCAATTAATTAAGCAGTATGATTTTGGTTTTGTTACCTACACGTATAAATATCTCTTTGTTCTTCTCTCTTCCTCTCTTTGCTCTTCTCTCTTCCTCTCTTCTGCCTGCATGTGCTTCATCTGGTCGCTCTGCTGACTGCCAGGTCAATGCCATGTGAGGACCAAGGAAGCTCGGGACTCAACGTCCAGAGAAAACTCGTCACTCTCTATGGTTCACACACCCATGAGAAGACCTCACTTCAAAGCCAATATCATCATTCATACAGACAATAACTCTGATCTTACAGAGGTCCAGAACATTGACGGAACGAACTTTCAACCAAGCGCCAAGAACCAAGCAACACAAAGAACGCAAGGAAACACCACAAAGACGTGCAAGTACATCTCCAATATTGTGCTCAAAGTGCTGGTGTATTAATTCACAATGTAGACTAAAATAAGGTTAAATGGTTCTTAGGGTATTGTCAACAGACTCCATAAAGTTAATTTTCACTGTAATAATAATTTATTTCACATTCTGTCACTCTTTTCACCAACCTGTCTTATGTATATATGTGTTAGATTAGATTTATGTTAAGAATAGTAAAACAATTTGTCTGTATTCAAAGATTGAAATAACAGACTGTGGTATATTTTGATAAATAACCTCATCCCTGTTTCTAAAAGATTTTGCTTCAAAGCTGCACCTAAATACGTGTGATATTATTTTCAATAAGCCATGAGAATAATATAACTCCAAAAAGTGAATTAATCATAATTCACTTATTAAAGCTAATTCCTTATGGTAGAAATTGTGAGTGGATACAACAAAACGTGTATTACAATGTTAATGGTGGAGAATCTATTAAGACAAATAATCTAGTTATTTGTCATTTATCTAATTTATAATGGTTGTCGAACTCGACTAATTCCATTATACATTTCATTAACTAATAATGTACAATAAGGACAGTTTAATTTAGTTCATAGCTCACATATTTCAAGACCCTAAATTCCCTTCTAAATTTAGTATAACAAATATCCTTACATATAATGGTGTGAGAATGAGGGCACTTTAAAATTCACTCCTAAATGCTGCATACCAAATATCTTACAAGTTTGTGCAGTTACACCAGTTTCAAACATCTGATGAGGAGGAGGGTGGGGCCAGGCAGTGAGGACACCGCCAGCCCTGAAAAGTCCTAATCAGCCAGGAAGGGGATTTAGATGAGCCGGAGCTGCCAGTTAAAAAGAGAGAGAGTTTGTTTTATGATGAGTTTTATAATTAAACTTCACTGTAACACAGTTTGTTCGGGCAATGGAGGAGTCAGGAGACAGCAAAGCAGGTTTGAGGTCAATTTTAAGCTCTATTTTTTCACAAACGACGGTAACCATCAATAACTGAGGTGTCACACATAAACACTGTCAGGCTTCAGGGTTCTCTCTCTCCCTCTGGGCACTCGGCGTCCCCTTTTATGTCTCGCTCCGCATCACTATAACAAGACACAGGTGTTAGGGTTAATTACAAACCAGGTGACAAGCCTTACCGCTCTCTCTCTGTTCCACAGACCGACACATGACCACATACCCATGTCACATGCCCCCACCGCTGACTTAAGCCGGGGCAACATCCGGCCTGCCTACCACTCGTTTCCATCCACTGGGGGGGAGCGAGCTTGTATCCTCCAGAGGGCGGAGGAGCGGATGAGGACCGGGCGACAGCATGTCTGGGAGCCGGTGAGCAAGTTCTGCTCTCTCCCCTCTCTCTGTCCCTCTGACTTGCTCTTTCCCTCTTCCCTATCCCTCCCCTTGTCTCTCCCAGGGCTCCAAATGGGGGGGAAGATCTGCCGGCAGGCACGGCCAGAAGGGCCCCCGGAAGGGAGGGGAGTTTGTAATGCCGGGGATTTCCCCATCCTGAGTCGTGCGATGGAGGAGTGTGATGAGGAGGAGGGCGGGTGAAGACACACAACCAGCCATGGATCGGGCTAATAATAAAGACAATCCGGAGGCCCCAGTTCAAGAGTGAGAGAGACACATGACACATTATTACAGTTTACGTTGACTGTTTAGCCAGGTGCCACCAACTACTTATCCTACACTAACCTGCAAACTCACCAACATCACTTTGTACATCCTGAAGTACAAAAACATTTATAACTTTAACCACCATCTGCTTCACCGCATCAGCTCTTCCAGTGTATGTGTGTGTGTGTGTGTGTGTGTGATACTTCAACCAGCTTAAGTAAATGTTATTTCACCCTCTTGTTGTCTCCCAACACTATTATGCCAGAATGTTAAACAGAGGCCAACTGAGTGAATTGGAAAGCACGCAAATAAGGCTTCTAATTTAAATATCGCCTCATTTTAATTAGTGCTGTCAGTAGATGACATTTTTAATCACAATCACAGAATTTGAAAGTGCTGAAATTTGATACCATATATTCTTTTCTTCCTGTAACAATATAATGCTTTATTAACATTTTACAAACAAAGCCTTCTGCAATATAAAGACAGAAATGCACTAAAATTGCACCAATTCAAGTAACATTTAAAGATTATCATAGTCTAAGTGGGAGTTTGACTGAAAGAACTATTCCCCACATAGGTTGCATTTTTATTGCAATGGAAATTAAATCACTTAAACTCCCATTCTCCACAATATTCATCTGCAGGTAGACTGTCACTATCTGCTTTCTTATATCAATCATGAAGCCGCATTCATGATTCGCATCAGATTGTCAATGTGAGCATCAAACGCTGCTTTGAACTCCCCGCTTGCAGGCAAAAAAGTATAATTCTGCATTTTAGTGATTGTCAACACTTGTGTGCTTCTGTGGTAATTAAAATGGACCTTACATAGGTCCAATCTACGTTTTTATTTTTATGCAGGTGTGCAAAGTAACAGATTCAAAATACTCACGATACTGTAATTAAGGAATTGTACTTTTTTTTTTTGTATTTTTACTTTTACTTGAGTACCTTTTAAGTGCTTTAACTTTACTGTGCTATTTTCCCACCATCTGTGTTCGCTACTTCCCTGTCCTGATTTTATTTTTATCCATCAATGTGATTGGCTAGGGAGAGTCTAGTGACTCCCATCCAATCAAATCACACATAAAAAACTTGAATGGCAGCTGTAGATATGGCGCCATCTGTGGAGGATGCCTCAAGCACCTGAACATCACAGCAGCACCTTGTGGAGTGGAGGGGGGCGGGGCCAGGCTGGAATGTCGCACGCCCGGTCCCCAATTGGCCTGATGAGGCACTCGAGGGATAAAGGTGGCCGGTGACGACGGTTCGAGAGAGAGAGCAATCCCGGGCATGCGACATTCCAGCCTGGCCCTGCCCCCCTCCACTCCACACACCTAAAAAGTCTTTTCGCAGTGAAAAAGTCCAATTTTGTTTATCTTGCTCAAGTGAGATATCAGCATTAATCCTGCCTCTAATTTGAAGAAACATATCGTAAATTTCATATTTCTGCTGACTAGATTCTGTGTCTATAACGTAGTCTGTAATTTAACTATCTATCACAGAGATTATTGGGCTGTTGTGAGAGATAATGCAATGTTATCAAAAGGGCTAGGCATTAAAACGATTTAGATGTTTATCGGAAAAACGAGAGATGTCCTCGATCAAATTGAATAATTTTCTATATTTAGCCTATGTTCTACATCTAGAACAGGAATGTTCATTACAACGATCGTAATAGCAAGAGCACCACTGGTTTTTTGATCTAGATTAAATATAAAACATTGACTTTTTATTTCCTGACATCTGTAACTCAGGAAATTGATTTTCAGGATTGACAGGCGGCTAATGTTTGCACGCTTTACATGTACGTGTGCTCAGTGCGCTAATGCGGGTTCGTGCCTAAACGGTCAAATAAACTTTATAATTCCGCCCATCATGGTGAGGCATTAATGTAAACGCAGTCATTTATGTCTAAAGTAAACAGTGGGACATATTTGCATCAAAATGTTGGACTTGAATTGTACATGTAACCAAACTGAGCTAACTGAGCAAAACTGACGATAGTGACATGGTGAAGCGGTGTATCTTTTATCACACACTATTTGTAGTGAAGCTACTGCCCATCACAGCTGATTGGTCAGAGAAACTATAACCAATCACTTTAACCTAAACCAAATAGAACTTTCCTCCTTAATGAATGAATGTGTATAAATCTCCCCTTGCCATCCTACGTTTCATAAATCTGCGACCCTCTGTATTTTCTACAGATGCATTTTGTAAATTGTTTGGTAACAACTAGTTTACTGCAGGCTGACAGCGTTGACTATATTAGTCCTAGTTGACTAGTCGATTAGTCTATGCAACCCCTAATTAGAGCACTCTTCAAAATTATGTGATCTTCCACCATGGTCTATAAAATGAAAATGAATGTACTGTATAAGTTCAATATTTATGTGGCATTTCAAAACACTAATTATAAATTTCATCAAATGTTTCTGGAATATGTTGTGCATTTGATAACATGTTCATGAGTAATTCATTTTTTTTTAAAACAACTTTATTTTTAACAGCACTAGACACATGGTTTTATTAATGTCATTCCATATGAATTCCCTTTCATTCAATATACATTTGAATTACAATTCTGCATACTGTTTTCTACCTCAATTTAAATTTGTGAACTGAATAGAAATTTAAGAAGTATTCTCAATTTCGTTCTGAATGCTGCAACATTGGTGTTTAGCGGACAATGTATTTCAGATTTACTGTGATTCATTCCAAACAATATAGTTGCATGATAATGGCTAAAATGATAATCACGATTATTTTTCTCAAAACTATAATCATGATTATTAATCATGAATATTTTGTCATTTAAGAACAGATTTATTGCACTTATCTCAGCACAAATCAAAGAACATTATATCACTGTATTTAACAATAAGAACATGTAAAATAATTTATATAGTAAAACACTTAGATAGGGTTTGACATGGAGAAATGCTCTTCTGTTCAAAAAAACTTTGGCATCGTGGATTTGCATTAGATTTGTTAGTTGTGGCAGAAAGATTATAGTAAATTTGGAGCACTTTAAAAAAAATGCGGTCAGTGCACTTTACCAAACCGCCATAGCGAACCAAACTCTGAGCACATCTTTAAAAAAAAAAAAAAAAAACTCACTGAGACATGTGAGACACAGCTACGTATTTGAAAGTGTGCTTGAAATTGAGCCAGAATAGTCAGCTACGTATTTCAAAGTGTGCTTGAGAGTGAGCCAGAATAGTCTGTAACAAAGTTCTTTAGAGAGTGTGATAGTTCAGTTGAGGTGAAAATGGATTTAAGAGATTAAGATTTGGTCATTTATCCGTAGACACGGAACATAATGAGAATGAACAACAATTTGCAGCTTCACATGGCTGCTAAGTTTGATTACTAGCTCATTAATACCATAGACAATTATGCTTAACCATGAGAGACAGAAACTATGATCATGGTTAAAAAAAGATTAATTCTGCAGCCCTAGCAAAAAAAAACAAAAAAAAAAAAAAACTGACTATCACATGAATTCAGTAGGTAGAATTAATTGTATAAATATTTCCTCTGTTGGAATCCATCCAGTTTGCCCAAAACCTTAGAAGAAAAACTTACTTCAGAGTTAAATTGCAAGTGAACTGAAAGAGAATATTAAAACTTTGTTTTTCAGGAACATATTTAGGACTGGATCTCTTTATAAGATTGTGATTCAATATAATATCCTGCTGTGGATTGAATGTGAAATTGGGTGAATGAAAGTGGGATTAAAAATAAAGGTTTCATTGTTTTATTGTTTTATTTCACAGCCAGAGGATTCAGTGAAAACAGAGCAAACTATTTTTGGCCATAAGGGTCTTAATAATTTGGTCTTTGCTTCACATTCAGTTGCCTATGTTTTACATCATGTGCCAACAAGTAGGTACTATATACTGTATGTATGTATATATATATATATATATATATATATATATATATATATATATATATATATATATATATATATGCCAAGTGAAGTTGCAAATTGTTGTTGATTCTCATTATGGGATGTGTCTATGGATAAATGACCAAATCTTAAGCTCTTAAATCCATTTTCACCTTGGCCTATCACTAGAAGAAAACTAAATCAAGGCTTAACATTATATTGATGGGTTTTATTAACATGTTTTTTTATTATCCATTTTTAAATTATATATATATATATATATATATATATATATATATATATATATATATATATATATATATATATATATATATTTATTTATATTGATTATTTTTTAATACTTATAATGTTAGAAATAATTTTTTTCTTAAAAAATATTGTATCATATTTGTTTTATACCAGATTACAAAAACGGTTTGTTTTAGTGAACTGGCCAATCCACTGACTCATGATTCACTTGATAGGGCTCATTGATTGGGCTTGGTAAAAATACAAATGTTCAAATGCATTGTAATCTTCATTTGAACGATCTCAAAATTGATTCATAAATTCCTAAATCAATTTTATTTACTCTAAGTGCAATGAGAGGAACTGTTGCAACCAAATTTTTGTGCAATTCGACTATAAATGTCTATGATTAGCCTCTGGCTTATAAACTGTCAGATTTTATTCACTGGTGATTGTGTAGTATAGTGGGGAAGAAGTTCAGCATAGAGATCCATGCAATCCATTTGTCATTGAATACTATCCCTTTTAATATCCTTTCTGTTCTTTACAGTCAGTTGTTGATCAAAATAACAAAAATAAACATTTAATTATATAGCATGGATAAAGTAAATGAGTCGAACAGTAAATAGACATTTAGCCCAAGAGACATTTTCTTTTAATATTTTTTTTTTATTTGGCACATATTTAACAAATTAATGTAAATACTTGTTAAATATGTAAATAACGTAAATAACTTATGCATGTACACAATAAAAGTGCAACAAAATGTAATATATGCTATATAATATCATATTTATTGATAAATTACAAGGATATAGTAAATACCATTAGTAAAATAAATAATTTCATAATG
The DNA here is from genome assembly GCA_032164185.1 of Moxostoma hubbsi. NCBI lineage: Eukaryota > Metazoa > Chordata > Actinopteri > Cypriniformes > Catostomidae > Moxostoma > Moxostoma hubbsi. The sequence continues at coordinate 5,598,697 of JAVLUX010000025.1, forward strand.
TAGGGCAGACCGGGGATGGTTGTAACACGGATCAGTTGTAACACTTCCAATTTCTCCAATCAGGAACAAGTTAAAAATCACCTGATTCACTTCACACATGCTCAGTTTAGTCCTTATTGCACATGTGAGAAAGTAGAGCCCTGTGGCAGTTACAACAGATTTTAGAGGGGAAAAAGTAATTTTGAGGAAAGAAAGTACCTTTCTTTACTTCATTTATTTTTATGATGGTAATGTAGTTAAACTCATCAAAGTTAAATTATGTTTATTGTCTGTGTAGATATTTTTCATGAAAGTTGTTAGTGCTACTGTTTTGGCTGTTAGCTGTAAAGTGAACTAGTTCATGGTGACAAGACTCTGGGTTAGTTGTAACATCAGTTACAACCTACCTTAAGCCAATTTTTTAATTTTTTGCATTTATATGTTTTCTTTGAATTTCAGTATGCCTAGATCTTGGAAGAGAAAAACAAACTGAGGGGTGTCTCTCAGCATTTTGAAGAGAACATCAGGTGATGTAAAAGAACAGGGAAAGTATGTAAGATCTGTGGCAAAATTGTATGGCATTTGCCATGTACAGATTCTGACACTCCAGGAGTGCCATACATCTGTCACCACTGTGACTGATGGTGACTAACACCTTGTGTGCGCACACACACACACACACACACACACACACACACACACACACACACACACACACACACACACACACATTATTATGATTATGGTAATGTAACACATGCACACAAATAGTGTTCAATTGTTGAAGCTGGTGTGCATTTGCTAATTTTCCATCCATCCATTGACAACCACTTAGGATAGCGGGGGGGCTGGAGCCTATCCCAGCTATCATTGGGCGAAAGGCAGGGTACACCCTGGACAGGTCGCCAGTCCATCGCAGGGCCACACATAGACAAACAACCATTCACACCTAGGGCAATTTTTGGAGACATCGATTAACCTAGCCTGCATGTCTTTGGATGGTGGGAGGAAGCCGGAGCACCCGGAGAGAATCCACACAGACACAGGGAGAACATGTAAACTCCACACAGAAAGGCCAGGGCAACCGGGGTTTGAACCCACGACCTTCTTGCTGTGAGGCGACAGTGCTAACCGCTGCACCACCGTGCCGCCTATTTGCTAATTTTATTAAACATAAACGTACACTAATTATTTTGAAAAGACAGTATTGAATAAAAAGCTTTCAAAATAAATGTTTTGTAATAATCCCTATTTCATAATGTTACGTATCACCCCAGTGGATATCATAATGTTACAACTCACCCCATGGTATGTTACAACTAACCATGAAAATGGGGTGAATTCTAAAAGTTTGTGTTTGAAACCAAACCATGTATTTTCTGTTTGTGCTGCAAAGATAACAGCTACATTATCTAATAGCAGACACATATAACTAGTTTGTATCATGTTTTTAATGCACTGGTTTAAAAGAACTCCAAGATACAGACAGAAATGTAAAAAATGTTACAACCATCCCCGGTATCCCTTACCTTGTTAGAAGGTCCCCTGTATGATTCACAGCATAAGCTTGGAGAGAAATTATTATATATGTAAAAAAAAAAAAAAAAATGGCATACTGTATTAACTGAAAAATACCCATATAATTTGAATCGAGAGCTTGTGAATCAGAATTGAATCACTCACAAAACTTGGAATATACCACATGATTCGTAATATGAATACAACATTTGCAATACTTTTATGGTGCTTTTTGGCTTTTTTATTTTTTGGTGCTTAATAGACATGTTCACTATGAACTGTTGTATGTGAATAATTCTTAATTTCTCCTTTTTTGTTACGCAGAAAATATGACAGCAGAACAGTTTGAAACGATATGATGGAGAGTAAATAATGACAATTATATTTTCTTTTTTTTTTGTGAACCATTCCTTTAAAGGCATGAATGACATAATTATTGCAACTTATGCATGTTTTAGCCTTGAGTGCTAGGCCTCTTTTCTGTGAATGCTATCTTGGTTTTCGCATCAGTTTCCGCATCAATTTTTATGATAAATATACATAAAAATCTATATCAATACCTTGGACAGGTATGACTGGCCAATGATTGGAGGCTTGCTCAGTTTTATTAACTTTGACTCTTGCTACTTCATTGCCTCCTAGATGAACTACACGAGTGTGTCAGAAATGTGTTCCTAGCTGGAAAGATAAATGAGTGATGCCAAATGATAGGAGTTATAAAATGAACATACAGTCCTTTGGTTATGAATTATCGGGAAGTGCATTCAAAGTGCTGATGCTGATTATTATATCTCAAAGAGCTTTATTGAAGCCACTACCACAAAGACACGAATAAGACATCTCAAATGTCAGCATCAAACCAGGAAGACATATGGAAATAGACAACCTTATAATGTCCTTGCCAGAGTCCTTAGAGACTGATCACCCATCAGGCAGAATATAAATCTCATTAGAGACATTTTTTTATAGATGTGCATTACCATTGTGTCATTGTATCCTCTGTGCTTAGTATATACTTACCTTAAGTTGCTGTGGTAAGCTGTTCTGCAGTCAAAAACAAAACCATATCATGAAGATGTTCTGTGTTAGAACATAGACAAATGGAACAACAAAATACTATATATAATCACAAATATTGCATTGCATTAGTGTAGATGTTTGACCAGTCATCAGGTTAATTGGAGGTCTCTTAAAATATTTAAATAGATTTTGCACCAGCAGAGCTGGTGCAGAGCAGATCTTTGAGATGAATTGGATAGCTCTCTGCAGGTCTTAAAGACCTCCTTGGTTTCAACGCATCTTAAAGCGATAGGCACATCTGTCATCTGAGCATGTGTTGGAGCCTGACTGAATACAACCTTTGATGAAGGAGGGAAAGACTACAACTCTCTTCTCATCTCTGCCAGACAGCAACAGAGGTGCAATGTCTATTATTTATTAATGCTGTTTTCTGAGTATTATTTATTTAGTAAATCAGATGTGTCAAAATACAAAACAAGCACAGGTTGTGCAACGACTCTTAAGCATGGCCAATAATAGCCATACTACAAAACAGAACAGTATGTCGATTCATATTTATTACTGCTAATGCACTCATCAGAATAGTTGCATGGTTAAATGCATATGGTAATGCAATGAAATTTAAATGGTGTTATGTATTTATTAGAGTGAAATTAACAGGTTTTATACAAATATTTTAAGTATCTGCGAATAAAATATCAATTTTGGAATTATTTTCTGGGAGTATAAAAGTTATCCACACAATCTGCATCATAAACATCCCAGATCTGTTTGTCTTTCTTTTTGCTTTAACAGATCTATTTTGGTTTCTGTTGCTCAACTAGTAAAGAATAGTGCTAGCAGCACCAATGTCATGGGTTTGATTCCCTGGGAACATGCTTACTCATACAGTAAATACATCAATAAGTCCATTTCAACATAAGTTTCTGCTAAGTGAATAAATGTAAATTTACGTGTATATATATATTCTCTCTGACTCGCTCAAGTTTGGTCTTCACAATTTTAAGTGCTAATTAATAATTAGTAAACATTTTTGCTCACAATTGTAAATTTTGCAATGGAACTTTTTGTTCATTCATGAGTCAAGTGTCTTAATTTGCAGACAATCAGTAGCCATTGTGTCATTAATGTGTTTTCAGGGTCAGTCGAGTCCACCTAATACAGATAGAAAATTAAATTAAGATCAATGTTTATGGAGAAAATAATTGGCTTAAATTTGTTATACACATTCTTGGTCTTATTATGTCATTTATTATCTGTGTGTTTTCCATAAAAAAAAAACACTTGGGGTAAAAACAAAAAATGCTTGTTGGAAATCATCACCTTGGCGTGCAGGCTACTAGTGAATGTAGCTTTTCGAAAATCATATTAAAAAGTAATTTAACTCTTCTGTTTTGAAAATTACTAACAATTGCTCTGTTCAAGAAAAAAAGACCCATTTGAATATGGTAGATGTACAACACACCTCCTTTTTTGATTATAAACAGGTACATTGACATACTGTATGCTTGTTTTTCATACTCAACACAAGCGTTTATAGTAGCATTTCATCTGGAAAGTGTGCCACCTATATGTCAGTGGTGGTACTATTATTTTACAGTAGATGTACAGTAAACCCTTACTTTTGAGTGAAAAATGTGATAACTGGAATATGTACACACTGTATCTGTTTGAAATAAATACAGAATTATGGTTTATATTCTAAAATATCTTTATTTCAGAATATAAATGTTGACAATGCAGATGAAAAATAAGTCCCATCGACTTCCTTTAAAAAATCCCCACCCTAGCAACGCTCTATTGATCATCCAAACACCCTGACATTACATAAATATAAACAAGTATCATGAAAATGTTATCTGTTAATTTATTTATTGTTGAGAGTCAAAAAACATTTTAACTAAAGCAAAATTCAGGGTTACAATGAGGCACATACAATGGAAGTGAATGGGGCCAATCCGTAAATGCTAAAATACTCATCACTTATATAATATAGACACAGTACATAAACAATATGCATGTTAACATGATTTTAGGGTGATAAATTAACTTCCTTACCTTTTCAGTATACAGTTTTTAGATTTTCTGCAAAGTAAGCAGTGCTTAACTAACAGAAGGGGGAAAAGAAAAATGACACTGTGAAATATTTAAATATACTTGTTAATATAAACAATGGTTTTCATTCAAATTCAATACGTTATTAAGCGCTAAAATGGCTATAGTGTAATCATCAATGCCCTACGGGAATTTCGCAGTTGATTTCAATGGAATCGAGAAAGAGGGGGTATTGAAACGTAAAAAAGCAGGCAAATTTTATAACAAAGTGACGTTCATTCGAGATGTTCATTCACAAGGAGAGAGGCATATATTTTGTTTTCACGTAAAGGTATGTTAATGTACTGTATTTATTAAAAATCTGTATTATCGATACTAGGCCATAGATACTAGGTCATTGTTTCTGGTTAGTCTGACGCTATGAAGTATTGATCTGGCAATCATGTCCTTGTGTTATGCTCTGTCTATCCTATAGTTCTAATGTTAGGGCACAGTGTCTGTTTATATATATATGGGGATGTAGACTGTGTATACATTAAATTTTCCTTGTGGATTCAGGTTAAGATTGTTGTCTTTGTTGGCCAGATTAGTTAATTGCCGCTGTCCATTCCAGTGGTTCTGTACTGTGGGAAGTGTGACATGTGAGGCCTAAGATGCTGAAACTTGTAACTGGCAATCTTTTCTTTTTCTTTTTGTTGTATGTCAAAACAAGCTCTATGGCACTATGGTTCATTGTATTATTTAATGGACATAAACCTGCTCGACTCAATATATGACAAACTTTAATGTGTGTAATATGAATAATATTACTGTCCTGAATATAAATCAATTTGGTCATATAGTTCGCCTCTGTGACACTTTTTCCCATATACTGGTGGGTTCTAAGGCAACAATTTACATCAATAACATTTCCGTAACAGTATACTCAACCATATAATGTGTTTCAGACACAGCGTTTAATAAATATATATTAAAAATCTCTGATGGTTGCCCAATCTCAAAGCCCATGGTACATGCCTGCACATTTTATGATACAGTGAATTCCCAATTAATAAAATCAAGCACAACCTGGAGTACATTTTGTCTACTAGAATATCCTGTTTCACTTGGAACTTCATCGCACAAATGAAGTAATATTAATTAAGATTGCCATTTCATGTTGGCTTTAACTCATGAGGCTAACTACTGCTAACTTTGCTTAATTAAGTGATTTTAGAACAAACATAATCTTTTGTCTCTTAATCGCTTAAGCCTGCCATATGATTTTTTTTTCTTCCCAATTTGGCATGCCCAATTCCCAATGCACTCCAATTTCTTGTGGTGGCACATTGACTTGCCTCAATCTGGGTAGTGGAGGACAAATCTCAGTTGCCTCTGCTTCTGAGACAATCTGAGCGCATTATTGCAGAGACCTTGCGCATGTGGAGGCTCACGCTATTCACTGCGGCATCCATGCACAACTTACAACGTGCCCAACGTAGAGCAATATCCACCTTGTATCGACCATGAGGAACTCACCGGACTAAAACTCGTGACTCCATGGGAGGTAGGCAGCATCTTTGCTTGCTGAGATACCCAGGCCTAGCTTGCCAAATGATAACTCAAATAGGGACCTATCCAAAACAAGCTAAGCGGATGTCTCCCAGTTGTTATTTGAGCACGCTCATAATAGCTTACCATGGATGCATTACATGATGACAGCAAACTGACAAAAAGATAAAGGCCAAAAGTGTGCTCACATGCCAGTATTTATTGCCAGTATAAAAATTCACTCAAGGATAGACTTTGCTTTTGAATCACAGAGGAGAGATTAGTCTATTAATAGGCTCATTCGTTAAGGCCCAAACTGAACGCAGATGCACCTTCCTACACAAGCTTGATTTCAAGCATCATTGCATTGTGAAAACTGTGTCAGTGCTCAATTTATAGCACAGCGCAAGTACGTGCTGCATTCTCAGCTTAGCAGCAAGGGGTGCTAGAGTGGATTTTCTTCTTTCAATCAACAACTGTCAGGGTAGTCTCAGCCATCAATTTGATTTGAATATTTTTTGAAAAGTATACATGACTTTTTGTCCCCAGTCCATTCAAACAAACTTGTTTTTCTCCATGTTTCTCCCCACTCCTCAAATATCGACTCATTTACTACATCCGGGCTGCAGCTGAAAACCTAGGCCGCTGATTTGCTGCCTAATAAGTTAATGGCTTAACTTACAGCTGTTTTGAATGAATGGAACTCTTAAGGAGCTGGTCTCCGAACAGTTTGAAAAGCACCTTATTTTCATCCTGCCTCTGTATACAGCTTTCGAAGGCAGCATTTTCCTGGTTTTGGAATCAGCACCGGTTTCATGGTCATGCCTAAAAAATGTATTGCCCTCTTGTGGTCTGAGATTTATAACTGCAAGAGCAATGCAAGAGCACACATAATGTATGCACAATGGGACCACGCGTTGGTCAAGCGCTCACGTCTGCATTTGCGTACTTTTGTGATGTATGTTTCGGCTTTTAAGCAGGGTAAAAAATGCCTTTAAAATGAGACTGTTAGCTCCAATTTCAAATCGGATTATCATATGACTGCCTGGATGTAATTGTATCATTGTAAGCCTGCCTTGAACGATTTCAGATAAGCAGTAGTGTAGTCTAGGGGAAATGCAGTATGCCCACCTAACTTTATTAAAATAAGAGATGACACGAATGGCCGCCAGAACAACAAGTAGGCTTTTGACCCGGAACTTTTTATTTATCAAAGCATCCCTGGAGTAACCATAATTTCCGCTGTAAATTTATTTCTCTGCCAAATGTAAATATATACATTTTATATACATTTATACATTGTGAAAATATTTTTGCACAAGTGCTAGTTTTTGATGCTCTTCGCAGATGTTAAACAACTGTATCACTTAATTATATAAAATGGCTTTTTGTTTTGCCTTTTACTGCTGTTGGAGGGGCCTTTTTTAAATGTATATTTCTAAGTAGGCAAATTATTTCACTATAAACAGAAAAGCACAATATAGGAATGAAATATAACAAAGAACCATTAATTTTTATATAGGTTATATATGGTGATTCTAGATAAAGTGTTAACTTGAACACTATGACACTCATATTAGCTACACATTGCTTAACAGTTTATTGCGTATTATGTATGTATTAGTTATTAATAATTAATTATTAATTAATGTAATTTTAACTTAACAATTTTCCTTGTAGCCTAATGAATGGAACATTAATGACACCTATTAATTTAAATACGTATATATTTCTTACACATTTTACATATGTACTGAATATAAATGTAAATATATACATTTTAGAGACCGAGTGCATGATTTATTTTATTTATTTATTTTTGAAACACGTCTTGGTTACTATTGTAACCTCTGTTCCCTGATGGAAGGAACAAGATGTTGTGTCGATGTAGTGACACTAGGGGTCTTGAGAGCCCCAAACACCTCTCATATTTAAGAAAAGGCCAATGGGAATTGGCGAGTGGAATTTGCAAGCCACTCCCATGGACATATGGCTATAAAAGCATCTGGCTTGCAATCACTCATTCAGGTTTTGCTTTGAGGAGCCAAGACAGGATCCCGGCCATTTCAGCGGGTTGTACAGCATTGTGGCAAGAGAGACACCCTATACGAAATACCACAGCCATGGCCTATTCTCTCTTTTTTTCTCCCCACAGAGTGAATTTTTTTTCGGCTGGGGCCAAAATGTATTTGCGTCGGGGAAGTTGTTCTTTCCAAGGAAAGAGAGCACATCCTGCACGAAGGGGAGGTTAACATATGGCAAATATGTCACATGGGCTTGCCAGCCACATGTGGAAGAGAAGTCGTGGTAGATCCTACCCGGAGTGGAGGAGCTTTACAAACACGGCGACCGGTGGCAGAGGGAGCTCTGCTCAAGGGAGACACGGATTTACCAACAGGAAAACCGTACTGTGGAAAATACAAAACAAGCAGTTACCACAGGTAACCAGCACATGTGGAGCACCTACCCCAGTACAGGGCATCCTAGCACAAGTACTGGGCATGACTACGAATTCCTCCACCAAATTCGCCAGCCACATGCTAGGTTGGAAATATATCCAGGGCTCACCATCCCGTGAACTCGTATGGGGGGTAAAAGCACACGCCTTCCCCTCCGGGAAGGGAAAGGCGCTGTACACAAGAAGTACACCCTGCCAGCTGCCCCGCATACTTACCTGTTCATACCTGACAACACACGTGATGAAACCGGCTTCACAGTAGATACACAAAGCACACACTGGACACAGCAATGACAAGGCTGGTCTGCCTCCTCCCGGCGCAGCGCTTTCAGGCTTACCACCTGATCCCTAAAAAGGGTCATGGGAACCTTAGGCACATAGCCTGGTCGGGGTCTCAAGACCACGTCAGATTATTCCATCTCTGTCTTGACCTGAAGCCCCAACCAGCTGAGGTGCTTGAGCACCAGATCCCTGTGCATACACAACAGATCATGAGAGTAGGCTAGAATCAGCCAATTGAGGATGCAGATGCCCACTTCCCTTAGCGGGGCAAGGGCTGCCTCTTCCTCCCTGGATCGTCCATCTCAGGGGAACTTGGGGGGCTTCCTGGAGCTCTTAGTGCCAGACTGTGAGATGTGGGGGGGTGTCAGCTTCCTGTGGAGGAGCTCTACTCTGGGGTCGAGTGGTTGGCTCGGGCTGCGGCAGAGCCGAATGAGTTGGTGTGGAACCTTGAATGTGCAGGATGCGTTGAATGGCCTCCATCTGCTTCTTCAAAGCTGAGAACTGCTGGGAAAAGTCCTCAATGGCGTCGCCAAATAGGCCGATCTGGGAGACAGAAGCATCGAGGAAGCGGACCTTTTTGGCATCCTTCATCTCCCAAATCGCCCCCAGCGCTAACCGACCTAGCCTTGTACCCATAGGTAGAAGGCCCAGGGTGGGGAGCAGCTGGAGTGGCTTTCCCCTGGAAGAAGGAAAGCCATGACCGCAATGTTGCCATGGTCATGTTCTCGTAGTGAGGAAGGGGGTGGTTACAGACATCTCCAAAATCATATAAAACAAGGATAAGAAAAAGAAAGTCATCACAATGGTAATGAATGAATGGATGATATGATAAGACAATACAAAAAACAACAGAAACATGTTCGGCAGGTAGAGTTCACAACAATGATTGTCTAGCTGTTATCCCTGGTCCAACAGATTATCCTAGATGAGAAAGAGTTCCAAGCTTGTACAGTCGCTGGTCGCGCCTTATTGAGTCGCGCAGTTGTATGTTCAAGATTGACAATGTTGACAAGGCTATGGATCCAGAATGATTTCATACACATGTCCGGAAAGAACCAGTTTTTCAAAATTGTTTTCTTTGCAGAGGTAAATCCTGCGAATACCATTTTGAACTGAATTTGCTTTAGATTTATATCAGAATTATCATTAAGGAGACAGAAACCAGGATTAGGAACATAAAAATGTCAAGTATATCCGCTAAAGATGAGTTCACATGCAACCAGAACTTAGAGATAACTGGACAGTCCCAAAACATGTGTAAAAACGTTCCAGGTGAAGCAGTGTTACATATATGACAGTTGTGAGTACTTTGTAATTTCATCTGGAATCTCTTATAAAGGTGTGATGTAGGCTCTATGTATTGTTTTGAAGTGAATTAGTTGGTGAGCTAGGTTCTTAGAAGTCATACTTAGATTGCACCATATTCTCTCCCAATCTAAGTTTATATTTAAACTCCCCAACTCCCTGTTCCATATGGATTCAATTGGTAAAGCCTTGGCACTATGCTGAATCAGTGCACTATATATTAAAGAGACTGAAGATCTGCCCAGTAAAGGTGCAATCCATTGTAACATGGGATGTGAGGGGATAGGAGAGTTCCAGGGAACTCCATAAGTTTTTAAGGCTGATCTTAGCTGAAAGTAAACAAAATAAGAGGACCCAGGAAGATAAAAGCGTGTTCTTAAATCTTGAATGGAGCAAAGACCTTGAGTATCATATATATCACCTAATGTATTCACCCCCAGGGATGCCCAAGATGGTTGATTGAATGGTTTGTTGCCACATAATAATCTCTCGTTATGCCATAATGGCGTGTTCTGACAGAATTTAGGTGGGCCGCCCATCCACCGTTCTGCTTTCTTCCACACTTGTATAGAGTTAGCAATGATGGGCCCAAAACTATTTCTTATTGTTTTGTTTGTTACACTAGAGAATAGTATGTCTTGCAACTTGTGTGGTAATATTTTAGCAGATTCAATCAATCTCCATGCAGTGGTAGATTGTGGGTCCACCATGTGCTGAGTGCTCTGATCTGAAATGACCAATAATAAAGTTCAACGTTTGGTACTGCCAAACCACCTAGCCTTTTGGGTCGTTGCAGTGTATTTAGACGAACCCTGGGCCGTCTACCATCCCAAATACAACTGGATATCATAGAATGAATGTCTTTAAAGAAATTTGGAGGGGGGCAGAGTGGTAACATAAAGAAAAGGAAATTAAGACGGGGCAATATATTCATTTTGACTGTATTAATTCTACCCTGAAGAGACGTTTTTAGATTCCTCCATCTATGAATGTCTGATTTTATTTTGCTTAGCATAGTTGAAGCTGTCTCTGTTAATTTTATGTATGTTTTTAAAAATCGTAATGCCCAGGTATGTAAAAGAGCTTTTGGTCTGAATATATACGGGAATAGGAACATTTGTGTGTATATTATTTAGAGGCATAAGTGCAGATTTTGTCCAATTAATTTTGTAGCCTGACAGGCTGCTAAAATTATCAAATTCTTTAATAACTGGGTGAATAGAAGTATCAAAGTTATCTAAGAACAAAATTATATCATCCGCATACAGAGATATAATATGATTATGATGACCAATTTCCATAGGGGAAGCTGTAGATTGCCTAATGGCTTGTGCTAGAGGTTCCAGAGAAAGACAAAATAAAAGTGGCGAGAGTGGACACCCCTGTCTTGTACCACACTGCGGGGTAAAAGGAGAAGAGATTATGTCACCTGTTAGAAAACTTGCTAAAGGTGAGTGGTATAGCGCCTTGATCATTGCTATGAAATTATGCCTGAAACCGAAACGTTGTAAAACTGCCCACATATATTTCCACTCTAACCTATCGAAGGCTTTCTCTGCATCAAGTGAAAACACAGCACAAGGATTTGGGTGTGTCTCTGCCACCTCTATAATATGTAGCAGCCTTCTCATGTTATCAGATGCATAGCGTCCCTTGATAAAGCCTGTTTGGTCTTCATTGACTAGAGATTGAATAACTTTTTCCAGGTGCAGAGCGAGTACTTTGGCATATATCTTAAGATCACATGTAAGTAAAGATACTGGTCTAAAACTAGAGCACTCAAAAGGATCTTTTCCCTTTTTCAAGAGTAAGGTGATGAGTGCTGTTTTTTGGTCTCTATGGAAGGTCTCATTTTTAATTGCAAAATTAAATGAATCCAGGATGAGTGTGCCCACCATGTCCCATAGTTCTAAATAAAGCTCTGGAGGGAGGCCATCCAAGCCAGGCGATTTGCCTTTATTGAGGCATTTCGCAGCTTTATGTAGTTCATCCAGCTCTAATACAGCTTCCAGATCATCTTGATCAGTTTGCTTGAGGCAGGGAAGCTCTAATTTGTCAAGAAAATGTTTACTGGTAGCATCGTCATAAGAAATCTCTGATTTATATAAGTTTTCATAAAATGTTAAGAATGTATTATTAATTGCCTGCGGATTAGTAGTAATTTTGCCCTCAGGTGTATTTATTGCTGGGATGTGAGCCTTTGTTTCACATTCCTTACGCATAAGAGCGAGTAGGTGACTAGGCCTGCTTCAAAATAGTACTTTTGTCTGGTTCTATGCAAGATAAATTCCGCCTTTGATACAGCCAGTGTCTTGTATTCATATTTCAAAGATGCAAGCAATTTAGACTGATCATCTGAGAAGTTATGTTTTTGTAAATTCTCTAATGATTCTATTATATTTTCAAGATTTGTGATCTGGGAAACTTTTGCTTTAGCTAAAGTTGAGGAGAATGAAATACAGAAACCTCGTATAAAACACTTTGTGGCCTCCCATAGAACTTGTGGATTAGAGCAATCCTTTGTGTTAATATCTAAAAAATCTTTTAATTGTACTTTGAGTGAACTAAGAAATCCAGAGTTAGTTAGTAAAGATGTGTTTAGACGCCACCTGGGGGCCTTTGACTTAATGTTGGGCAGATCGATGTTGCATATAAGTGCAGAGTGATCATATAAACAAATGTGATAACTATAAACAAAAACAAACACAGACCGCACAAGCAAAAATCCGTAGGTCTGTAAGAACATAAACATTGTCTGATACGTGACCAATCCACCCCAACGCATGACTATAGTATCAGATAAACCCACACAATCATAACACAAAAAGAAAACTTCCGACACCTCTCGAACTGGTAAAGCAAGGCTAAATTATCATACTAGTCCGTAGCCGGACTAAACTTACATTCCAAAATGCCTTAGGGAGGAACCTGAAATTGACAATTTCGAGATAACTTGTTAGATGATCTAACGTTAAGTTCATTACTCCATGTCCACTAAGTTGCCTTCTCTGGCATGTGGAGGATCCCTGTTGTTCTTTTCTTTGGTCGGGTTTGAGGCTGCATCAGTAATCACCACCGTCGCGCTGTACCGGTGAAGACGTGGACCTCCGCGGAAGAGAGTTGATAAAATCTTCGGCGGCCTGGGGGGTGTCGAACATCTTCCTTTCGCCTTTATACTGCAGTTTAATCCGCGCCGGATAAATGAGGAATGGCTCCAGGCCCATGTCTTTAGCCTTCTTCGTGATAGAACTGAAGCTCTTTCTCTTCGCTGTTGTCACTGGACTGTAGTCGGGAAAAAACAGGATAGTGCCGGCTGTTGGCGCCAAATTATGAGCGGGAGGCGTGAGCAGGTGAGCGGGTGCGTGTGAGCGGGTGGCTCCATTGGCTGCGTACTTCACTGGATAAACTTGACGTGCACCGTTCAGGATAGCCGATCTGTCTTGCCAACGCAGTAATCTGAAGATAAGAGTGCGCGGCCTGTTGGAGTTAGCCTCTCCTCCATCATACACACGATGTGCCCGTTCAATGTCAATGTCTCGGCCCACCAATGAGGGGATCCACTTGGGAAGATTATCTTTCAGGTAGCCGATTGTATCCGAACCCTCCACTGCTTCTGGTAAGCCAACCAGCCTTACATTATTCCTTCGTCCCCTGTCCTCCAGGTCTGTCAACTTTGTGGTGAGCTGGTCTAGCTGTGTCTTTAGTTCGATAACCAATCGCCTGTCCTCTCGTGCAGCCATCTGAACAGATTCAACTCGGTCTTGAGTCCGTTTAGTAGATTTGACTACCCTCTCAAGTTCACTGCTGATGTCTTTTACTGCTTCATTAGTCTTTTGGATTTCGGTTCGTAAATCACGTAGTGCTGGGACCAGGATCGAGTCCACAGCTTCCCTGACAGCTGAGGCAACGGCCCCATCTAGCCCACGTTGTTGTTCTTGGAGGGCTTTATGCCATTAGCAATAGCTGTATCGATATCTTCCTTGGAGATGGCAGAATCCTTGAATTTTTTCTTTATAGGCGATTGTTCATTTTCCCTTTTCCGCGCTTCTTTGATTTGGGAAGGATTCATGATGAGATAGGTGTCGAAGTATTTGAAGTATGTGATAGGATTATTGAAAAAATAAGATTATGCGAGCAGAGCTGAAAAATATGCTGGCATCGCTGTCGATGGGTCACGTGATCCACTTTGTAAGTATTTCTGTGGATAATCAATATACTCTTTAACCATGCAAGTTGACAACAGAGAGCCTTTAAGTCAAATAAAACCAACAGAGGACTGTCCTTTTCTCTCAGTACTGGAAAGCATGCTTGATTACAAAATGGATATAGTGAAGTTAATGATTACATGAGCCTGTCACAATGCAGGATTCTTTGTAGCACTTATGTCAAACTATATAAGCCATTCAGAGTGCGCTGTCAACATATAAATGAAAAATCAATACCTTTATTTATATATTTTGCAATATCTGACAAATAGAGCTACATACAATCACTACATCTTTTCAAACTTTCCAACAAAGAGCATTCATTGATTCTCCATCATGCATAATTTGGACACCCACGTACTGCCCACAATCTGTTCACCTAACTGTCTAATGCATATAGCTAACAAAACTGGAAGACAGTTTCTCAGTCTGGCAAACTGTAATCTGATTGGCTAGTTTTACGCAACTATCAGGTGTGAGGCCACACGTGATTGTATCAGGCCGCACGTGTTAACAGGGTACAGAGTTGATACAACAAACGCCCTTGGGCAAAAGCTAAACACTGGATTTGCCAAAGTTTGCAAGTTCAGTGGCATAACATCATTGAAAGATACTGGTTGGAGCAACATCATCACACAGGGAAATCAAATTGGTTAATAAAATATGCATTCCTGTTGACTATATTACATCCTTTACAACTAAAATTACAAATTGCTTGTGGAATTTTTCACTTTGTGGAAATTTAACCAGGAAACTGGAGCTCACATGTGCCCATACGTTCAACAACACTTCCAGCTTTGGCCATTGGGGGCAGTGATTCAAATTACGGTAAGCTATACGGTAAGTTATACTGTCACCAAACTCACTCATTAGCTCATTAGCCAGTTAATATATACTTGAGCATAACTCTTTATTCCACTTTGTTTTTGAGTCTTTACTGATTACTTTTTGGTGGACAGAAATTATGTTAACCTAGTCAACACATTTTCAAGTCGATTACAAAGTAAAATTAGCAATTTCTATATTAATCAAAGCTGTTTCTTCCACCAAAAGAAACACTGTGCTTTTCTTGTTTTATATATTGCTCCCTTTTCAATGTCAGATTCCCTCTTTCAGTGTATTTAAAGTGGCAACTTATTTGCAATTTAAATACTCAATTTCTGAAGTATGTATATGGAGTATTGTTTGAAAAAGCAAAAACTAGAGTGAAAAACAGAGGGAGAATGCTGGAAGATAGAGAGAGATAAAATAAAGAGAGAAAGATTCACAAGGCGTGGATAATCCTTACTTTATTTTTCAGTGGGACAGTTATGAAATATTGCTCAAGGCCTTTTGTGCTGCTGCATGCTGAATTTCGGCAGACTCGCCAACTGGGCGAATCCTGATTTTTGACTCGGGATGAAAACAAAATGTCTACCACACTTTGTCCTGCTCTGCCTGTGCTATGTGCCTGGACCACTCACCCACTGCCAGTCAGAAACATGGTGCCAGCATGCAAGCTACACCAACCGATGCTCCGCTGGCGACAGCTGTTCTCTTGCTGACTGAAGTCTGGGCACATGGCGAGGCGTGGCCAGTCTGCAATCAAACACAATTGCTGGGGCTCCATGCCTTAAGGCAACCGCTTAGGCATGCATGTCACAGCGCATATCCGTCCTTACTGTCACACAAACATTATGGCTTTATGAGACACCAGTCTGGTCAGTTGTTACTTGGGCATGGAAATGGTGACTTGCAGGATTTGGGCATTGCAGTCTTGACTGCGAGGACTTCCTTCAAACAGATCCTGGGGTACAATTGTGGCCCAGTTTCCAAGGAATCGAAAAGTTTGAGCTCTCTCAAGTCTTTTGGGCACATGACCCAAGAAGTGTTGTCACTCCACAGGGGTGTGATCAATCGTTTGAGGATAATCTGACCCAGACTGTGCAATTTTTTAACAAGTGCACACTTGATTGAACAAGCCCTTCACCAGATGTACACTGGAGGGATGCTATTATTTTTAAATATTACAGGCTGCTCTGTTGAAAAGCATTCAGGGTAAAGCATTCATGTTTAGAAAATGCTTAAAGTTGAGAAGATTGCTCAACTTTGTCATTTTTTTTTATATGAGCAGGCTTTTGACCCGTAACTTTTCAATCCACACGATGCCGCAGCACTGTTGAGTGAATTGTGATTTATTTATTTTTTTAAAGCTAAGAGAGATTCTCTCTAAAAGCACACAGAGCACTAGTAGGCAGGAGCACTGAACTGAAGGCATGGGATGTGAGACAGTCAGACTCAGTAGAGCAACCAATCAGAGCATTTGTTTCAGCTGAAATTATAAATTTCCTTACAATCATACCTTTCTTTTGAGTAAGGTGTGGAAATTTACTAGCATCTACAGTGAAATTAGTGTTATGCCATCTGTCCTTTTTGGAGGCCCCCCTTATACGGAAACACTAGGTAATTGCCTATTCTGCCTATAACTAGCACTGGCTCTGAAAACAAATTCACTATACTAAGCACAGTACAAAATAATTATAACCAATAATATATATACTGTATATAGCAATTAGGGCTGTCGATTTAACGCATTAATTCAGTGCGATTCATTTTACAAAAAATAGCGCATTAAAAAAATGTATGCAATTAATTGCATGCACCCAGATCACCTGTTTACTCCAGAGGGCAGTAAGTGAAATTTCAGCTGTATGAGCAACGCACATTTATACAGTGAAGAAAACTCTTCAGTAGGCAGAACAACACAAACCTGCGTTACATTCTTGCGTTCAAAACACTTGATGGAGGTCCGAACTAAGGGATCTCAAGATGTGTTTAAAGATTGAGTATTAAATTATATTTAACTTGACACAGTGACCTAAACATTTTATGTTTATGACACAACGCACCCAAGATGCTACACAAGCATGTCTGATGTAGGTGTAAATTGACAGGTCCTTAAACAAGCCCTCATAATTTATCTTGAACTGATTGACAAATTCACTTGTGAAAAGGATTGCTGTGAACTGTATGCCAATGACTGACTTATGTTCAATAATATGGTAGTAAACAATACATTGTATTCTATAACCGCTTTTTGTCTTATCAATGATTAACTCTTCTGCTACAGTAATGTAATGCATTGTATTTATCTGAATATTTGTTATAATATATATATATATATATATATATATATATATATATATATATATATATATATAAATATATATAATTTTTTAAATATTTAAAGATAACTACAGTATGTATAACTATATATTGATATGAATATGTAGAATCATTTTAGATTGAATTATTGTTATATGATGGGCTTTTTCAGCAAATATTTGTATATGCAATTAATCGGGACACCATGTAATTAATTCGATTTCAAATTTTTATTGATTTACAGCCCTAATAATAATATAAGATTACATTACTACACTCATATTAGCTACAGTGCTTAACAGGATTATTTTATGTATGTATTAGTTTATTTTTTTGAATGAAAATAAAGTGTTGCCTATTTTACTTGTAATAAACTTAATAAAGCCTATTAATTTAAATAAATATATAGTATATCTGTCATCTCTAGATGTGTTTTTGTTCAAGTTTTGTTTTAATGTCTTTTATTTAGACATTTTAGTTCCTGTATCATGTCATGTGGTTCCCTTGTCATCTGAATTCATGTTTCCCTCCATGTTCATGTGCCTTGTTTTCATTGGTTTATTGTCTTATCAGTCCTAGTTTGTCATTGGTTTTAGGTTATTAGTCTTGTATAGTCTGGTTTTCTTGTTATTGTTTTACACAAAGTCTGTGTATAAGCCCTCATGTTTGCCATTGTCTCTTGTCAAGTTTATGTTCATGTTAATTGTTCATGTATTTGTTTAGTTTAAATGATGTCTATAGTTAGGGTTTTAGATTTCACATATTTCAATAAACTGCACTTGGGTTCTTCATCTTCACGTCTTCGTCATTGCCAGTGCCAGCAAATCACTACAATATCAAGCTACCATATGTTTTAGATGTTTACTGTACACAATCTACTTTGTGCATGACATGAGAAATTTTAACAACAATTGTATACAGACAGATTGTTTCACTTTTAATTGATTATATCACAATTCCAGTGGGTCAGAAGTTTACATACACTAAGTTAACTGTGCCTTTAAGCAGCTTGGGAAAAGTCCAAAAAATTATGTCAAGCCTTTAGACAATTAGCCTATTAGCTTCTGACATGAGGTGTACTGAATTGGAGGTGTACCTTTGGACGTATTTTAAGGTCTACCTTCAAACTCAGTGACTCTTTGCTTGACATCATGGGAAAATCAAAAGAAATCAGCCAAGACCTTAGAAAAAAAAATGTGGACCTCCACAAGTCTGGTTCAACATTTGGAGCAATTTCCAAAGCCTGAATGTACCATGCTCATCTGTACAAACCATAGATATTTGGTACTGATGAATTTAGATGGGAAGTGTCCGTATTCTCACACCATTATATGTAAGGGTATTTGGTATGCTAAATTTAATTGTAATTGTTTGTGCTCAATCTCACAAAAAGAAAAAAAAATATATAAATGTTCTTAAATTATAGTCTTTGAGGGAAAAGGTTCAATCTGAACTTTGCTCAAAATTTCCATATTTCATTATTAAGTCATGTTTGTAGAAAATTACTTTAAAAGAGCTGATTGATATATTTTATGTGTTCAATGAACCGTTAGATCAACTCGGGAAACTGAAAGGAGACCAGTGCTACTCACTTGCACATCCTCGATGCTACAGAGATGAAGATGTAATTTTACATTAAAAGATAGCTGCAGCAACAGTTCTACCTACCTATGGTTTCTGATTAAATGCTACTTAGGAGTGGTGGTGGCATAGTGGCTAAAGCACTAAACTGTTAAGCAGAAGGTTGTCGGTTTGATCTCCACAGCCACCACCATTGTGTCCTTGAGCAAGGCACTCCAGGTTGCTCCAGGGGATTGTCCCTGTAATAAGGGCTCTGTAAGTTGCTTTGGATAAAAGTGTCTGCCAAATGTGTAAATGTACTTAGATTAACCCTAGTTTTAATATATATATATATATATATATATATATATATATATATATATATATATGCAATTTATCGCATGTCTGCGGACCATAATAAGGAAGATTCCTGAGAAATGCAAGCTTATAGTACCACCTGTTTACTCCAGAGGGCAGTAAGTGAAATTTCAGCTCTATGAGCAACACGCAGTTTATACAGTGAAGAAAACACTTCAGTAGGCAGAACAACGCAAACATGCTTTAGGTTTGTGCGTTCAAAACACTCGAAGGAGCGCAAATGCGATCTTAGGGATTTCAAAATGTGTTTAAAGATTGAGTATTAAACTTTATTTAACTTGACACAGTGACCTAACATGTTATATTTATGACGCAACACACCCGAGACATCTGACGAAGGTGTAAATTGACGGGTCCTTAAACAAGCCCTCATAATAAATCACCACAAATTTACTTGTGAAATGGATTGCTGTGAACTGTATGCCAATGATTGACTTATGATCAATAATATGGTAGTAAACAATACATTGTATTAAAAGCCGCTTTTTGTTTGGCCTTATCAATGATTAACTCTTCTGCTACAGGAATGTAAAGCATTTTAATTATCTGAATATATATATACAGTGAAGCGCATCATCTCTTTCCGCTTTTACAGGGAACAAGGGTTACACTTAAGTAACCCGAGACGTTCCGTTTACAAAAAGCTTCACTTATGATGCTGCACTGAGAAAAGCGCTTTGGGAACGAGAATACCCACGCCGCCGCACTGTGGCTGTCCGGACCCCCTACTATTGTGCAGTGTGCTCACAAGAGCATGAGAGGGCTCAGACATGAGCTTGAGATTTCGACTCAAGGACATAAGAGCCCAGAGTGGCATGATCATCCAAACTATAGAATCTAATGAATGTGTGCGGAGAGGACCAGCCTCCCGAATCACAAACATGCTGCAGAGGGACTGCTCTGACCAAGGCTTCAGAGGAGGCGACCCCTCTGGTAGAGTGAGCCCTGATGCCTACTGGCGAAGCTTGACCGCGCGCCTTGTAGGCTAGGGCAATAGCGTCCCTCACCCAATGTGACATAGTCTGCTTGGTGGAGGCTGCCCCCCTGTTGCAGCCCCCATGGCAAACAAATAGTTGCCCTGATTTACGCCACTAGCTAGTGAAGTGGACATGAGTCTGAAGGGCACGGACTGGACAAAGTCCGTGAAGTCTTTCCTGCTCCGGCGTGGTAAACGGCGGGGAGCAGAAGGCTTCGAGAGTGACTCTAGAGGTTCAAAGGGGGTCTCAACCAGACCCTCAAGGACTATTGCTAAGTCCCATGAAGGGGTCCTTTATGATCGAATTCCATATATTCCCAGATAGGTAATTCCCTGGGTGAGAGAGTGAATGCTCTTTTGACGGTGAGTCTCAGACCCAGAGAAACCAGATGAGCTAAGACGATATCCCTGTGCTGAACTGCCAGTTCTTGGAACTGCGCTAGTATCAGCCAGTCGTCTATGTAATTCAGAATGCAGATACCCCGGAGTGTTATATCCATGCATTTCGTGACTGTGGGGTAATAGGACTAGGCCGAATGGAAGAACCCGATACTGGAAGGTTTCACCCCCGAAAGCGAACCTCAGGAACTTCCTGTGCTGTGGCAGAATTTCTATATGAAAATATGCATCCATGAGATCGATCGTGACCAGCCAATATGTGATGTTGGGCTTGTGACACGACCGTCTTGATAGTTAGCATCCTGAACTTGACACCCTGACTGAGAAGTTCAAGCCTCAAAGATCTAAGATCAGATGCAACCCCCCACCCTTCTTGGGGACCAGGAAGTATTTGCTGTAATAGCCTGACTCTTTCTCTGGAAGGGGATCACGTTCTATGGCCCCTTTGACCAAGAGATTTTGCAGTTCTTTCCACAGTAGACATGCCTGCTCCGGTTTCACGTTAGTGGGTACCACGGTGTTGAAACACAGAGAGCGGCTAGCGAATTGAATTCTGTAGCTTTTTTCTACTGTTCTTAGGACCCACATAGAAGTTTCCACGCTGCCAGGTTCTCTGAGATGGGTATTAATTTCAACACTTCCTGTTGAGGGGATGTCGAGTGTTCCGCG
The DNA here is from genome assembly GCA_032164185.1 of Moxostoma hubbsi. Taxonomy (NCBI): domain Eukaryota; kingdom Metazoa; phylum Chordata; class Actinopteri; order Cypriniformes; family Catostomidae; genus Moxostoma; species Moxostoma hubbsi. The sequence goes on from JAVLUX010000025.1 coordinate 5,620,175, forward strand.
TCCTGGACTAAGGCAGGAAGCAGCGGTACACCCAACTTTTCATTGGAAGCCTCTAACTCCCAAAACACCAGAGGCGGCGGGAATGGAGAGGATTCGTGGAGGTACCGGGAGGGGCGAAGTGAATGATACATGCGGCCCGTACCGAGGGGAGCTACCCCCACAGGGCTGGGCGCAAGTCTCCCTTCTAGCAGGACTGGAGCGGGTCTGGGTGGCCGACTGGCCCGCCCCCTGAGTGCGGCGAGGAAAAAACTGCCCAAATGCTTCCTCCTTTTCACATCCTGGAACCTGGAGATAACTCTATTCATAGCATCCCCAAATAGGCCAGAAGGCATCAAGGAGGAAAGATTTATCTTTGTGCTTGATGCACAATAGGTTGAGCCATAGGTGTCTCTCCAAGCTGACCAAAGCAGACATAGACCGGCCAATGGCACGGGCTGTCTGCTTGGTCACACGGAGATAGGTCAGAGGCTCGACGTAGTTCAGAGAAAGCTTCATCGTCGAGCGTGGTACCTGCACTCAGGTCCTTCAGCAGATCAGCCTGGTATGCCTGTAACACTCCCATAGTGTGCAGCACCAGCCTGACCCGTTGCTTGATGATCCCTCCCCACTAGCATGGAGGTAGTCCTGCATGGCTTTGTGGGGAGGGAGGGTATTTTCAGTGATGATGCCGAACCCGGCAAGAGATAACCCGCAAGTGTCTCCTCAACCGGTGGCATCATCGAATACCCACGTGTCTCATCAACCACGATAGTCGAATATATCGACGTCGTGGGCACGTGGACACGGGAAGTATAAGGCTTCCTCCATGAGCGAGAGAGCTCGTCATGGAGGTCATTAAAGAAGGGAAGGGACTCATGAGGCGTTCCCTTTCCCTGGCCACCAGACAGAAATCTATCCTCCAACTTGGAGCATTTGGGGGTCTCTTGTTGGCGTGGCCAGTCTAACTGAAGCCTGGCCACCACACGAGTAACCACGTCGAGTAATTCCTCCGCTGATTTACTATCATGCCCGGAATGCTCGGAGGTGGGTAACTCGAAATCTGCTGACACAAGAGATTCAAAGTCCCCCTCATGAACCGAAGAGGTGCCGGAGCGCGCTTCAAGATCACGGGAAGGACCAGCAGGGACGAACCCGTCTCTCGCTCCTCAGCCAGATCCATACGAGAGCCCCACGAATGAAGTGTGGGCGCTGACTCCCGGATGTAAGCAAGGCGAGCACAATGCATTTTGCCCGAAAGCAGATCGCAATGCTCCCACCCGCCCCGCCCCAACGCGAGAGCAGCGTGCTCTTCCCCCAAACAAACAAAGCAGAACTGATGCGTGTCCCTCTCGGCCATAGAGCGGAGACAGGGGAACGTTTTGCCCTGATTTTCAGTCATTTTTTTTCCCCCCTTTTTTTTTTGGAAAAGAAAAGAGAAAAGGTTTTCTGCGCACTGCCTAACAGATTCTAACTCCTAACAGAGGAAAGAAAGTTTGACAGACTCGTGATAGCACACAAACACAGAGTGATCTGAAGACAAAAGATTTGACGATGCTCTGGTGACGCATCTATTTATAGCCCTGCCCCAGGTGCGTCCAATGATTACACTGGCAGAGGCTATAAATTTCAGTTAATGTTCATTGACGTGTTGCACACATATTCACAGCTGGTCACAACTATAGATGTTCCCAAAGCGCTTTTCTCAGCATAAGTGAAGCTTTTTGTAAAGGGAACGAAGTCATTTTTAGAAGTAACATCCTTACCTTCAATGAATGATTCCAGATATGGCTAGCTGTTGAATGGCTGTCTGTTGAATCTCAAAAAGACTGCAAAAGTATGATGCTGTTATTTAGTCAGCTCTGATTGGTTGAACAATATTAGCCTAAGCACCGCCCATGTTGACCCAGGAATGTGTCAAAATCAGGATGTGCCATGACGGCAGAGGAATGTAACATCTCATCTTGACTCCCACGTAACATGAATATTACATCATCAACGGCAAGATCTACTGAGCACTAACACCGCCATTTGGAGCTGTTGCCTCTGAAAGACACAGCTGTTTTTATAGCTGTCTGCAGAGAACAATTAACAAGCGTACATCCTCATTCAGTTACCCTTCACACACTCACAGGATCAATTTCGCTGCTGCATCAAGAGAGAAGTCCAGACTTTAAAAGAATCCCAAGAATATCTTAACCTTCAAACTTCAAAGTGACAGGTTCACCTCAGCTAGCTCACGGTTACCTTGGAAACCAAGTTTGACTGCTATGAGTTGCCTAACACAAGTTGAATAAATAAAATAAATAAAATGTGAACTTATGCTTCTAAAAAATAAACATGCTGACAGCCTGTTGATTAGCCGAATAGTTGTGATGCTAAATAAAAGATATTGCATTTGTTTGTTTTTTGTTTTGTTTTTCGGTGACTTTCAGATTTAACTTAAAATTCTCAGATTTAAGTTGAGTTTTAAATAAGATTTCAACTGCAAAATTCCCTTGGCAATTCACCCAGCAACACCTTACACTCGGCTCTTTTCTACAGTCATCCTCTGCCTGAGAAGCAAAACATAGCTGAAAAATGACAGCTGTGTGACAATTAAAGAGCTCAGCCATCAAGCTGCCACTGGGCAAAAGTTTTCTTGGCTGTCAAATGGCTTATTATTTTCAACCACCTGGCAATGACTTTGAGAGCAGACAGTCAGTTAAAGGTCAGAATGTAGGGTAGCTTCAAACTGTTTACTCTCATTTAGATTTATTCCAGTTCCTTGGCCTTGCCGTAAAAATATGTTCTACTAACCCAGCTTAATATCCAGAGACAACTATAAGTAATTGATTCGTAGTTTGATTTAACTGAAAAGTGTAAATACCGTGGCTCTGTGGCACTTTCAAAACATTGCTTTATTTGTTTGAGAATTCCAACTAACTTGACTCATCAGTTTTGGCTCAACTAATGATGTGAGTTTCGGGCAAAACTATTTGTTTGTCCAATCACGGATTCTGGAGTCTTGGGGGATGCTGTTTGAAAACATTCATTATTTAACAGTGCAAGCCCACTTTTTCAGCCATCTTGTTTCCAGAAATATATTTCACAGTCATAAAATCCTTCACAAAAGTGCTCTAAACACAATTTGTTTTCAAATTAAACATGAAATAATACAGTTTGATGGCTTCAACAGAAACATATACCATTGGTTAACAACCCCAAAGCTCAAACTTGGCCTATCTTTAAAGGCTTATACGTTTAGAAAAATGAAGTCCTCTAAGCAACAATGAATGAGATTTTTTACCATAACCAGACTGCTGCACTCTATTTTCTGTGTCACTGTTGTCACCAAACAGAATACACACACATTACCTTTAAAGGAATAGGTAATCTCAAACTATAATTATTGCACTTTTGCATATAAAAAAATTCCATCGGGTTTGATTTCATTGATGCTAAAACAGCATTAGGCAGTGTCTTGTCACCGATAGTGACGTGCAAAGATTTGATATGTAAAATGTGAATGAAATTTGTGAAAAATTAGATTTTTATAGTTATATTTTTCACAATAAACATTGTTTGCATAATAAAACAATAAATTATAACATTGTTTATTGTTTTAATTTGAGTAAATAATGACTGAATTTTAATTTTTTAATTAAATTTTTTTTTTAAACCATATTGACAGCAGTCCCATCTTTGATTTAGCTTGGGAATGACATTGAGGCTGTGAGGGATAGACATACAGTAATTTCAATGGGTTGTACTGCAGTTTCAAGTGTTTTTGGATCATTGCGCTGACAAAACATTGAAAAAACATAATTCCAAGAATATTCAGTAGACAAAAAGCTGAGTTGGGAAAATCAGATGTGATCTAGCTTTATACCATGCATGCCATTAAAGAGATTAATTTTTAAAACTGGGTCCAATTAATTCAGTGTGATGAAACATATGGAAAACACGATCCATTGCTATGATGCAAATTCTGTAGTGAAGAAATGTTTCATGGGCCAAATCACAAGCACATGTAATCTCAGCTATTGAAATATTTTGTAAACCCCCATATCCCATGACCACAGATGTCGTTACCGAGTCTCTTACCATTTTAAAATGACACGGAGGTCACGGAGGTCATTTCCCAGTCATCCAGGACTCTTTGTCTTGAGCCTCCCCTGCTCCACCTTCCATGGCTTTGCCCCTTAAGCCTGCCATGGCTCCACCTGCCACGACATCGCCCCTTGAGCCTCCTACGACTCAGCCTTCCACGTCGCCGCCCTCAGAGTCCTGGGTTCCCTGACCAGCCACCTGATCTGCTCTGGTCTTCTGGACCGGCCGTCTGCCTGATCTGCTCTGGTCTCTCTCTGCCTGATCTGCTCTGGCCTCTTTGGTCTCCACCTCCATCTTAGCCCTTACTCCCTCACCAGCCTTCCTTGGGCATGAGGAGCCACCCATTAGGAGGGGGTTATATCATGATTCTCTGTTGTTTTGCCTTGTGTTTTGCCCCTGTCATCTATTTCCCATGGACTACACTTCCCATAATTCCCTGCCCTCATCACTGCCAGCTGTTCTCTATTGTTCTCACTTGTGTTTAATTTCCTCATTTACCCCTGTGTATATAATGCCCTGTTTTCTACCCAGTATTTGTGAGCTTTGTTTCTCCCGTTCATATGTACTAGTTCCCTTCATGGATGTATAATTTCTTTTATGTTTCTAGTTCCAAGTTCTGCCTTATTTCTCTGTTTACCGAGTTATTTAATACTTTGCTTATATTTTTTGCCGCATCTAGATCCAGCTCTCTTGACCTCCTTCCAAACTTTACAACGCTAAGCTAAAATGCTATTTCTAGCCATGTTACATGCACGTTACTAGGCATGATCATTTTTTTATCAAAAAAATTCCTGTTGGATCGTAATTTCTTTATTTCTTGTATGACCTTTGATATTAGAGCAAAAATCATATTCTTGATAATCATTTTTTTTATTGTTTTCCTGTAAAAATATCTAAAAATCCTTAAAACAAGGTCAATTAGATGTATCTTGTTTTAGAAACAATACTGCATATGACATTTAGGTTTTCCAGAGAATGTATTTTTGACGTGTATTTTGTCTTACTGTACTGGCACAGTTTTTATACTGTCAAAACAAGTGAAAAAAAATCTACCTGATCTGTAGGAGTAATCCAAAGTATTTAGAATACTGTATGTTATAAATGACATTTTGCAGCATGTATTCAGTCATCTGTATTGGAATACATTTCAAATGTAACCCTCCCAATACTGGTTATATGTAAGAAATTTAACAGATTCTTATTGCTTTTACTTTTTCATAATCAATAGTGTTAACTAAGACAAGCATCAGTATTACTTCTCAAACTTAGAGTTAAGCCATATCCCAATCAGTTTGAAACCTCCCTTGTCAGTGTCACAATGTCATTGTTTTCCAAAGTATACTTTTACAGAGAGCGTTTTTGTTCAAGGAAAACAGTGTGGAGTGTTCCAATGTGGATGTGAGGCATAAACATAGTGTTTTCGAATGAAAATGGATTAGTGCTGACATGGCCTGAAGGATTTGAGCAAACCTCTAACCCTAAAACAAACCTCTGCACATAACTCGTCCTACACACAGATATTGTAATACAAATATAAATGATACCTCAAATCATGCAGCTTGGCAGGAGAGGTGCTATTATGAATCCAAGCTATCAAAGGTTACAAACAAACGTATGTTTTGCTTGGTAGATGATAAAACGGGACAAAAATATTCCATAGACTTGCATTGAAGGAGTGCCTCAAGACATATCAAGAGAGGGAAATATCATATAGCCCTTTTGCACTGACATGTTTTGGGGTCAGTTTCCTGGGCCGGTGCAAATTCTTGAACAGTTCCGCACATTTACACAGAAAAAAATGTTTCCGCAGCGGCCCCAAAAGCTTGCTGGCCTCTATACAGATTATGTCAGGGGGCGAATGGTGTGATTGTGTTTCATCACCAGGTATTTTTACAAACAACAGTAGATACCATCTGTCATAAGGAGTATTTTTTCACTATATAACAACAATAAAAACTTGCAATATAGTTTTTCATTGAGATCCAAGATAAACTTGAGAGATTGCAAAGGAATAAAATTATACGAGGAGAAACGGCAAGAAAGTATGAATTCCAGCTTCAATCGGACGATTGTCTAAATCATTAACAAATTGAAAACTTTAAAGAAAGAATAAGGACCCTAAGACAGACCCAAGCAAAAGTTGCAGTGGAGGGAGCAACGATGTCTGGGACTCTGTGCTCAGACTCCGACCATCCAGCTAAATGACTGGGGCATTGAATTCAGTCAGACTATTATATTTATATATCTATATAAATTATATTTGCCAACTTATTCTCATCTTATTTTGTGCATTGTTTTGTTCAGTAAGGAGGCTACTCACAGAGATAGGAAGATTGCTGCTATCTGTTATGTAAACTGGTGGGATTCTCAATCAAGACGTAAACATAATATTATATGCTCTGGAAAAAATATAAATATAACCATATGCTAAAATAATGTTAATAACGACTCTGTTACAGTTTATAGTACTTCACAACATTAAAAACTGTATAAATAATAATGAAAATATTAGTGTCATTTCTAGCCATTTTGTTAAGCAATGTTATAATTTTAGATTTCTCTGCATGTTTAAATATTTCCTCAAAATCTGGACTACACAAACACTGTGACGCACCATATTTGTTGATGTTTGAGGTGGTCACTTAAAACTACCACGTAGCCACGTAACCCATTATGCCACCATTCAACCCTCCAGTCAGAGTAAAGGCATGTCCAGTTAGCGATGGGTTCCAGATTGTCCAGGCCGTGAACAGGCCAAGCACAGCCTTGGCATGAGAACCATCGCCATTTAGGACTCAGGGTTGGGCTTTTTTTGACTCGAACCAGGAAGTAACCATGTAGCAACCATCCAGAACACCCTACTAGCAACCACAAAACCACCTAGCATCATAGCAGTGCTTTTTGCAGAGGCAAGCACCACTAAGATTTTATTCCAAGAATGCAAAGTCTTATTTACATTTTCATTTCCTAAGTCACTATTCTGAAAGGCTTTTGTTGCTACTTTATGAACATATGATTCTCTCTGCATCTCTCTCCCTTTCTCAAAGAAGGCAAAACCAGGTTAGCCATGGAGATTGCAGTGCCATAATTAATCATTGGCTATCAAGCACAAACAAACAAAAGTGCTGCCAGTTTTTGCTGAAGCGCTACTGCCAGGCTTTTTTTTTTTTTTTTTACACAAATTCACTTTCTGACCAAACCATCTCTCTCTCTCTCTCTCTCTCTCTCTCTCTCTCTCTCTCTCTCTCTCTCTCTCTCTCTCTCTCTCGCTCTCTCGCTCTCTCTCTCTCTCTCTCTCTATTCTCATCTCCTTTTCTCTCTGGTATTGCATAATGAGAAATTATTTACTGTGTCTTGCTGAAGAGCTGCATATTGTTTTATTTATCAGTGAAAGTGGCTGTACAAGACTGCAGCTAATGTTAAAATATGCGGTTCTCTGACTGTCAAATTAGTGACGCAACAGAGAAGGCTTTTGCTGCAAAATGCTTGTCCTGTTTAAAAGCAGCTGCAGCACAAAGGTGACATAGATGTTGTGATTAACACTTTGACAATACTATAAAAATAATAATTAAACATCAAGGCAAGTATTGCTCAACATGTCAGAGTGATTATTTGTATGTATGTGTAAAACAATGTTCACAAAGACTCAGTGTTTTAGATTCTGAAGAACATGCCTCTCACAATAAGTGCTCTTATATATAACAACCTGTCAAGAACATGTCCGGGTCACTTTTCACCCTGAAATAAAAATAATTATTGTATAATGTAAATGTCATGATAATTGTGAATAATGAGAAAATCATTTTGAATATTGATAATTACTGAAATAATTCAAAATGTTATATCTGGAAGTATTGTGCTTAATTGTCATGAATGTAATGAAAAATCTTAATATTGCAAAAAAAGGCTTCAGTTTTTTATTTGATTTTGGGTGAAATGCAACCCAGACATTGATTTATTACCTAAAAAAAAAGTTGCTTTCTATCAGGGCCCATATATTCTCAGCTAAAATACACAGCAAGCTCTGCTGGGGCACAGAATGTCTCATAAAATACAAGCCGGTATTCTTTTGATTGGGTGAATTTCAAAACAATACAACATGGTTTGAACTGATTGCATATTTGTAATATTACGGTAAGGTGCCTCCTGTCAAGGCTTTTGCATTGTTGGATGTGAATTTCAAATATACATTAAGGATGGGAGCATTAACTGGCACATTCCCTGAGCTTGTTCTGCCTCTCCCGGGAGATGCGGTGTTGGCCAGATTACGTGCAGTGTTTGACGAAAGGGAGTTTGCTCAGTGTCTCGCCTCTAGGGATGGTTAACGTGCATGGGAGATGGGTGATTTTACATAAAGAGGGAGTGTAGGGGACTAGATTGCACTGGAACTGAAAACAAAATAATTCTTAAAGGCTCAATGATCAAACCACGCTAATCCCCCACATCACATAAAATGTAAACTCGATATTTGGAGATATTATGATGAATATACAGTAGTATATTAATGACTGCTTATAGTGTGACAGAACAGCGGAATCTGTGTTCTATGTCAAAACTGAAGGTTCCATCTGCACTATTTTCTGATTTTTTCGCTCCAGAAGTTTATTTAAATTGAATCACAAGGTGTTTTGTTTCACAAACATAAATGGGGTTCAGCGTTGGGTACTTTTAGCAAAGAGGACTTCTAGAAAGTAAAGTCTTAATAAATATATATATATATTTAATAGTTCACTTTTTGTGACTAAATTTTGTGACTAATTGTGACTAAATTTGATCGTTTTTTATTGGTGGGTGATTTTAACATTCATGTCTGCTGTAAGTCAAACCCTCTGGCAAGGGAATTTATTAATATAATTGATGCTTTTAACCTGATACAGTGGGTTAAACATCCCACTCATATCCACGGTCATACTCTGGACCTTGTTCTATCTTACGGGGTAGAAATTTCTGATATAACAGTTTCTGATTATATGATCTCTGATCATAAGCCTATTTCATTTTCCATGTCCCTTCCTAGTCTTCCTCAAGTCTCTACTAAAACAACATCTATGTCCAGGGTCTACTCTCTTCAGTTCGGTGAAAGTTTTAGTCAGTGCTTTTCTAAATCTTGTTCTCATCTACTTCTGGAGTCTCCGTTAGCGGACCTGGATGCGGATGAACACCTGAGTTTGTTAAATAGCGTTTGGTTTGATGTACTGAATGAGACTGTCCCTTTAAGGCCTCTTAAGCACAAAGAAAAATCTGAACTGTGGTATACCGCTGAGACTCGGGTACTAAGACAAGCTTGTAGAAAGGCTGAGCGTAAATGGAAGAAGGATAATCTCCACATTTCACTACAATTACTTAGAGATAGTTTGCTGGCCTATCAGAGAGCCACCAAATCGGCTAAGGCAACCTATTTTTCAAATTTAATATTACATAATCACTCTAGACCTAAAGTTCTGTTTTCTGTTATTAATTCTGTTGTTAACCCTCCAGTCAATACACTGTCTGTTGCCTCTGCTGCTCTTTCTGAAAGCTTTTTGAGGTTTTTTAAGGATAAAGCAGTTAATTCAGGACCGGTAGCTCATATTCCCCCTATTGAGCTGCCACTCCATCCACAGTTGTCTACATCATGGGATGTCTTTGAACCTGTCTCCCTTCTGACACTCAATGACACTATTGCTAAGCTGAAACCTTCCTTCTCTTCATATGATGTTATTCACCCTAGGTATTTAAAGCAAATTGTTGACTCAGTTGGACCAGGTCTGGTGTCGTTTTTAAACAAGTGCCTTTTAACTGGGGTGGTTCCTGCACATTTGAAAGTGGCAACTGTCATACCTCACCTAAAGAAGCGTTCACTTGATCTGTCTACTTTAAAAAATTATCGCCCCATCTCTGTCTTGCCTTTTATCTCCAAAGTTTTGGAAAAGATTGTGTTCTTTCAACTACAATCCTTCCTTGCTGCAAATAATATGTTTGAACATTTTCAATCGGGTTTTAAAACTGCCCACAGCACTGAAACAGCCCTTCTGAGAGTGTTAAATGACATTTATTTGGCAACTGATACGGGTAGCTCTGTGGTTCTCGTTCTTTTAGATCTATCATCTGCTTTTGACACCGTTAACCATTCGGTTTTAATTAATAGACTGAAATCTTGGGTGGGTCTCTCTGGTACAGTCCTAAAATGGTTCCAGTCATTTTTATCGGACAGGAAATTTGTGGTTAGGACAGGTGAATTTTTATCTTCTTCTGCTCCTCTCCCTTGTGGCCTTCCGCAAGGCTCGATTTTGGCCCCCTCTCTGTTTTCACTGTATATGTTGCCTCTGGGATCTATCTTTAGAAAACATGGGGTGTCGTATCACTTTTACGCCGATGATACCCAAATCTATTTGCCTTTCAAGAAAAATGATCGACTGGCCATGACTGCACTTACCTCTTGTCTAGATGAGGTTAAATCCTGGTTATCTCTAAATTTTTTATCCTTAAATAAGGAGAAAACTGAAGTAATTGTATTTGGCCCTTCAGAAAATACAAAAACACTTAATCTGGATCTGGGATCACTATCGGCTTTTAGGTCCTCGCAGGCACGGAATCTGGGTGTTATCCTGGATGACTCCTTAAAATTTGATAAACAAATTTCTTTAGTAGTTGGGTCCAGTTTTCATCAGCTCCGTTTACTTGGAAAAATTAAACATTTCCTTACTGATAAGACTTTGGAGATGGCAGTGCATGCTTTCATTACGTCACGTATTGATTATTGCAATTCGTTATACTGTGGCATTTCTAAGGCCCAAATTGCCCGTCTACAGTTAGTTCAAAATGCTGCCTCAAGATTTCTGTTGAAAAAGAAGAAAAGGGATCACGCCACTCCACTTTTAAAAACACTTCATTGGTTGCCAGTGCAATTTAGAATACATTTTAAAATTTTACTATTGGTTTTTAAATCACTGCACTCTCAGTCACCTGGCTATTTATCTGACCTGCTCCATCAGTATATCCCCCCAAGAAGATTAAGATCTGGAGATCAGAATCTTATTTTAATTCCAAATTCTAGACTTAAACGCAGAGGTGACCGTGCCTTTTCGGTAATCGGTCCGCGTCTCTGGAATGACTTGCCAGTGGAAATTCGATTGGCTCCGAGTTTGACCATTTTCAAGTCTCTTTTAAAAACTTATTTGTTTTCGTTGGCATTTTAGGATTTTATGTTTTAGATCAATTTTTTGTAAAGCTGTTCTTTTTGTTGTGAAGCACTTTGGTCAGTCTGTGACTGTTTTAAATGTGCTATATAAATAAAGTAAACTTGAAACTTGAAACTTGAAACTTTTTGTTTCATCAGACCATAGGACATTTCTACATATATATATTACAGTTTGATATAAATAAAAATAGTCTGCTCAAGTAATATTTGTGATCTCAAACATACTCTTCAATGACACTTTTTTTCAACTTGGATAACAAGTGCAGTATCTTTAAAAATACATTTATTAATAAATAGGGGCAAAATGTTTAGTGTTGGAAATAGCACCTGTGGGACAGATGTAATTTTTGAAAAAAAATAAAATGTCTAAATCATTTTCACAAAATAAATATTTTTAAGTCAGTTTAATGTGACCTTCACATATCAAAAAGAAAAAAAACATTGTATTACAAATTAATTGCTGTACTTTCCAATACATTTAACAGTTATTTTTCAAATACAATGTATATATTGTAAAAAATTCCAGAAAATTATTTTAAGCCTTTAGGCAATTAGCCAATAATTGTAATCAACCAAGACCTCAGAATAAAATTGTGGACCTCCACAAGTCTGGTTCATCCTTGGGAGCAATTTCCAAATGCCTAAAAGCACCACGTTTATATGTACAAACAATAGTAAACAAGTATAAACACCATGGGACCATGCAGCCATCATACTGTTCAAGAAGGTGACGCCTTGTATCTCCTAGAGATGAAGGTAGTTTAGTGCGAGAAGTGCAAATCAATCCAAGAACAACAGCAAAGGACCTTGCGAAGAGGCTGGAGGAAACAGATAGACAAGTATTTATATCCACAGTAAAACGAGTCCTATAGAACCTGAAAGACTGCTCAGCAAGAATGAAGCCACTGCTCCAAAATTGCCATAAAATTGCCAGACTACAGTTTTCAAGTGCACATGAGGACAAAGATCTTACATTTTGTAGAAATGTCCTATGGTCTGATGAAACAAATAGTGAACTTTTTGGCCATAATTACCATCGTTATGTTTGAGGGAAAAAGGGTGAGGCTTGCAAGCCGAAGAACACCATCCCAAATGTGAAGCTTGGGGGTGGCAGCATTATGTTGTGGAGGTGCTTTGCTGCAGCAGGTACTGGTGCACTTCACAAAATAGATTGCATCATGAAGTAAAATGATGTGTATATATTGAAGCAACATCTTTAGACATCAGCCAGAGTGTTAAAGCTTGGTCGCAAATGGGTCTTCTAGATGGAAAATAACCCCAAGCATACCGACAAAGTTGTGGCAAAATGGTTTTAAGGACAACAAAGTTAAGTTATTGGAGTGGCCATCACAAAACCCTGACCTCAGTCTGATAGAAAATGTGTGTGCAAGCAAAAAGGCCTACAATCCTGACTCAATTACACCAGTTCTGTCTGGAGGAATGGGACAAAATTCCAGCAACTTATTGTGAGAAGCTTGTGGAATGCTACTCAAAATGTTTGACCCAAGTTAAACAATTTAAAGGCAATACTACCAAATACTAACAAAGTGTATATAAACGTATGGCCCAGTGGGAATGCTAATAAATAAATAAAAGCTGAAATAAATAATTATCTCTACTATTATTCTAACATCTTTCTTCAGAAGAACATAAATGATGATTTTTAGAAGAAGATAGAGCTTTGTCACTTCCTTATAATGGAAGTATACATGCGCCAGCACTTTTACGGTTCAAAAGTCATATTTAGGCAGCATAAAAGTAATCCACATGACTCGATACGTCTGTGTAAAAAATACATCTATAATTAAAATGTTATTAACTTTTAAAAAGCGATTCCTGGCATCAGATGATGCGAAGCATGACGTAAGAATGTCAGCAAGTTCATGCGAGAATTCGATTTTAAGTTAAAAAAAATAAGAATTTTTGACTTGTTTCTTACATAAACCTACTGATTCACTTCAGAAGACATTCATTGATCAACTTGAGTCACATGGATTGCTTTTATGGTGCCTAAATGTGACTTTTGGACCATCAAATTGCTGACACCTGTGCATTTCCATTATAAGGACCGGATCTTCTAAAAATGTTTATTTGTGTTATGTTGAAGAATGAGCCATTCACATCTAGGATGGCATCAGGGTAAGTGAATATTGAGATAATTTTCATATTTGGGTGAACTATTCCTTTAACCAAGATATCTAAATTCTATGCAGGTAATTGTAATTGTTAGTTCATTTTAACTTATTAGGTTAACTATTGTTAACAAATGCATGCTTAAGGTAAGGTGTTACAAAATCAACCCCTGAGACATGAATTTGCACATCCATTTCCCACCATTTTCTGACCCTTTAAATTAAACAGGCTATTGCTACTATAGTTTGAGACTTGGTAATTGTTACGTGGCCCACCAAAATTAGAGTTTAATATCAAGCAGCCAACTACGCTACATTGATTTTTTTGTGTGCAAGTGAGAAACCCCAGGAAAACTCTAATCCACAATAATTCCATTGTTTTCTTTTCTTATTTTTCTTTTGGTTTGTTTGTTGGGGAAGGAATCGTCAATCATAAACATACACAATTTATTCCAAAAGTAAAAGAGGTGAAAACTAAACAATAAATTAAAAACAGACAACGATCATTAAATAAATCTGGTTCAATCCAATTCTTTAGTCCCCTTGCAACTTAAGAGTCCATAGAGTCCAGAAGGGAACTAGCAGCTTGTACTAAAAACTGCCACTATCTCAAGTCCAGTACATACTAATATTCAATTCCCTCATTCATCTTTCCTCTCCACATTCATAGTACACATTAGTTAATAATAATCTTTAATAGTTAATAGTCACCCTAATTCGTATCACTACACAGATGGTGTGGATTGTTCAAATTGTTCTAAAATGGACATAATTATAATCCGAGCTCACGGTAAAAAAAAAAAGAAAAAAAAAAAGATTGCGATACAGTCTATGCGATATCCAGCATTGATAGGAAAAAGCTGTCTGTCTCCGTCATGCTGTTATTAAGATCCACCCTCTCAGACATCAACATCTCTTAAGCCATAGCCAAATACACACCGACTATCCTTGTCATGGTGTCTTCTTGTGCTGGCCTTTCACACAGCTCACTCACGCTTTTAGAGAAGCCAACGCCTGAACAATGCAGCTCCTCCAAAAAAACATCATCCTCTGTGACACAGTGTGCGTTCTTATAGGGATAGACTTCCACCCTGCTCTGGCAGTGGACCTATCATGCTTGAGAATCATTTAATCATTCGAGTTCACATGCTCCAATCATGATGAGAAGAAAACACAAGGACAATCTCAACATAAGAAAATGCCGAAATCACATCACACCAAATACAGCACAGCAAACATAATGAGTGCAAAATAACCCATAAGCACACAAGTGAAACATAGCAAATAATACACAACACCCACACAAATCAGCCCCATTACATCCTCCCACACTATAGGCATGCAGTCCCTTCTATAAAATTAGGACTCCTTTCTATATATTATCAGGCACTTTCCAAACATTTTACGTGTGGAATGTCTCACACAATTAACCCCTACATTCTCAACATTAGGCCCAGAGGCTACCCAAACACTGTAAGGTAAAGGATCATTAACTGTCACAGTGTCCATAGGACCCAATTGTGATGGAGGCTCTACCTCAGGTTCAGGGCATAATTTTAATGAATTGCAAAAAATATTTTCCCCCCTTTTCTGGCCTCACTCGATCAACAAATCCACTTCCTATACAGCACTTCATCAATGATCTTTAGCTTAGAACTCTGCACCAGCTGTTTAACAGTCGCTGACATGGTCCTCGTCTCAATGGCAGTTGGTAAGGTGTCCATTTCCACATACCTAATCACTCGTTGTGGCTTTTCATCCCCTTGATGGCTCACCAGCCACTCATCTAGATCTAAAGCACATGCTAAGGTCTGGGAGAAGTCCTCCTGCTTGGCCCACAGGGAACATAGACAAGCTCTCAGAATTTGTATTTTCACGTCCAGCATGATATTTTGCAGTGGCAGTGGTGGCTCAGCAGTTAAGGCTCTGGGTTATTAACTAAAAGGCTGTGGGTTCAAGCCCCAGCACTGCCAAGATATCACTGTTGGGCCCTTGAGCAAGGCCCTTAACCCTATCTGCTCCAAGGGCTGCTGTTTCATGGCTGACCCTGTGCTCTGACCCCAGCTTAGTTGGGATATGCAAAAACAACTGCATTTCATTGGCTCTGTACCTGCACAATGACAATAAAGTTGAATCTTAATATTTTACTGTAAATTTTAAACTGCCACCCAGCATTGTTCCACCGCCCCCAGCTTAGCTGTCTGTAGGTGAGTGACTGGATTATTATCTGTAACAACAGCGAACTATGTACCGATTAAATAGTCCTCCAATTTTTCTGTTACAGCCCCTTTTAGGCCCAGAAACTCCAACTTGAAGGAGCTGTAATTAGAGTCATTCCGCTCAGAAGCATGAAGGCTCCGACTTACGTAAGCAATCACACGCTCACCCCCATCTTGAATCTGTGAAAGTACTGCACCCAGCCCTTGATGACTGGCATAAGCATATAATACAAAGGGCAGGGAGAAATCTGCGTAAGCTAGAACACAGGCTTGTGCGAGGCAAGATTTCAAATGTTCAAAGGCAGCCTGGCATGATACAGTCCATTCAACTCTATGTGTAACAGTCTTCTTATTCACAGGAATTCCTACTAAAAGGGCATTTAACGGTTATACTATCTTGTGCAAAATTGGCAATAAATCACCTGTAATAGGCTGCTAAGACTAGGAATGCTCTCACCTCTTAAACTGTGGTAGGAGTTGGCCACTCCTGTACTGCTGCAGTCTTTTCAGGGTCAGGATGCACACCAGCTTGGTCCACCACATGCCCGAGGAAATTCACTGGTTGCTGAAGGAACTGACACTTGTCTGGTCTCAACTTTTGCCTATACTTCGACAGCTGCTGGAACACCTGTTCTAGATGGTTGAGATGTGTAGAGAAATCAACGGAATACACAGCGATACCACCCAAATAAACTAACAGGAAGTCTATAATGTGGCCACTCAAGCAGTGTTGCATTAGTCTCTGTAAGGTGGCTGGGGCATTGTAAAGCCCAAAGGGGATCTGATGGAACTCTAATAGCCCTAAGGGAGTAGTGAAAGCAGTCTTGGAACGATTATCCAAGATCCTTACTTGTCAATATCCACTTGCGAAGTCTAAATTGTTAAACCACTCCACATTTGTTAAGGTGGTCAACATTTCCTCGATATGGAGCAGTGGGAAAGCATCCTTATTAGTGACTGCATTCAACTTCATGTACTGCTCACAGAACCGCCAACTCCCATCTTTTTTCTAAACTACCTGAGCAGCCCAAGGGTTGCTACTCTCAGAAATTACCTCCTTATCTAACATACCTGTCAACAAGTGTTTCGTTTCCTTGTACATAATCGGAGTGAGGGTCAAATTGTTTCTTCGATAGGAGAGGCATTGCCAGTGTGAATTATATGTTGAACAGCCTCAGTGTTGCCCACATCATCCTCATCCCTGGCAAACACTTCAGACCATTTTGTTAAAATAATGTTTACATTTTGACATTGCTGTTTAGTTGTTTAGTCAGATCTTTGAGTAAGTTGACACACCTCATCAATCACCACTGCTCGTTCAAGGAGAGCAATCTTCACCACATGCACGTTGATAATACCGTCATTGCTCATAGTCAGCCCAAGGTCTCTTTGTCCATAAATATCCATGCCAGCTGCATCATATAGCCAGCCCAGCCACTGGTATTGCCCTACAGACAAACTATAAGGATGCAGGTTACAGAGTCGGACAGGGATCTTACCGTCTTTAACTGTGGCAACAGTTCATGCAACAGTCACTGCATGAGAATCAGGTAAGGGTTCAACTAGTTCACAATAGTCTTTATTCTGTAGACCCATCTTGACACGCCCCCACACTATAATCTTGCTTCATAGTGGGACCCATATTCCTTGCCGATTTGTGGGACACATGTAGCCAAGAGAGCCTTGTTTTTTGGGTATGAGCTGTAAATTGACAGGTCACTATGGCTTGCTGCCACACTTGATATTCTCTTGAGTTCTGAAATAAGAAAGGCTGATTTGGAGCTCAAAAATTCCAAGGACATTTCAAGGGCATTCCAACATTGAAATATTGCATTCATACCAGTAATTATTGGGTTAGTAGAAAACTCTGGGTCCTTGACAATGACAACACCTCTCTCTGGAATTTGGGTGCCACCCACTTCAAAGTCCAATACTGCATACCCAACATATGGGATCTCAAGGCCATTTGCAACTCTTAAAGTCAAGAATGAGGCTTGGCCAAACTTGTGATTAGGGAACTTTTCTTTCAACATACCTTGCTGCATTAAAGTGACTTGTGACCCAGTGACTAATAGCCCTGTTGGTTGGACCTCTGCAACAGGGCAAACTAGTTTAAAGCTTGCCTGGGTTCTAGGATCTCTGGTCAGTTTCTCGCCATGTGACCAAGCTGCTGGCAACGATGACGGATGGGCCTGTCCTAAGAATCCTACATGTTTTTAGGCTGTTGTCCCCTTCTCCTAGCTGTCACATAACCCTATTGTCAAGGATATAAATGAGTCATTTGGTTAACAAGACTGGATGGCCTTAAATCTTTCAACAACTCCTGGGTCAGCTCTCGAGTTTGCCCTTTAACTTCCACCAATATTTCATGCTTCAGTTCGGCTCTCCAATCAATTCTGTGTGGACGAGAATCATGTCCATCAGGTCTATCCATAGCAGCACAAGCAGTCTTATACCTTGGTTGGCTATATTCCGATTAGAACGGCAGGGCTTCCTGGTGCAGTTCTGCAAATGTTCCCTCAGGGTTACGACGAGCATAGGTTTTTAAAGCCCTTAACATTGGGCCATCTTCCAACACCATCAGCAGCTGTTCTTTCAGTTGGCCTTCAGCAAGGGTCCCCTCCGGGCTATGCTTCCATAACCTGCAATACAGTTCTTTAAACGCATCACAAAAGCTTTAAAAGGCTCTTCTGATCTCTGCCTACAACAAAACAATTGTTACTGAAGAATGGGAAGGGGAAATTATCCTGCATATAATATATCTAGCCGTTCAAAATCTTATTCACCCTATCCCGATCTTCATCAGCCAAAACAATGATTTCCCTTTTTGCATCCCACACAGAGCACCCAATTTCTTTGCCTCAGATAGTTCCTGGGACTCTAAAAGTCCTTGTATTTGTTGTTTCAAATCCCCATACTTTAAATCACCATCTACATCATTAAACTTTGTTTCCCTGGGGCAGCCAGGAAAAACTGGCATCATAATTGTATTTCTTAATTTTTTTTACCTCCTTTTTGTTACCATTTGAGTGCTGATTAAAAATTATAATCCCCAACCCTGCCAAACTACACCAAAATATGTCACGTGGCCCACCACAATTAGAGTTTAATATCAAGCAGCCAAATACACCACCTGGATTTTTTTGTGCACGTGAGAAACCCCAGGAAAATTCTAATCCACAATAAATCCCTTTTTATCTTTTTTTATATGGCTTTTGGTTTGTTTGTTGGGGAAGGAATCGTCAATCAATCAAAAGGTACAAAAACATACACAATTTATTCCAAAAGTTAAATAGGTGAAACACAATATTAGATTAAAAACACACAACAATCATTAAATAAATCTGGTTCAATCCGAGTCTTTAATCCTTTTGCAACTTTCTACATAGAGTCCAGAAGGGAACTGGTAGCTCGTACTAAAAAAAGAAAGAAAACTGCCAGTATCTCAAATCCAGTACATACTTATATTCAATTCCCTCGCTACTCTTTCATCTGCACATTCATAGTACACACTAGTTAATAACAATCATTAATAGATAATAATCATCTACATTTTTATCACTAAACAGATGGTGTGGATTATTCAAATTGTTCTAAAATGGACAAATAATCCGAGCTCATGGTAAAAAAATACAATAAAAAAATCTAGTGCTCATCAAAAACAGGAACTTGTGTGTGAACAAATTGTTTCCAGCGATGGTTAGTTTTGTGTACTCACAGGATGACCGGGTAGCGCCCCTTGCCACCCAGTCTATGCGATATCCAGTATTGACAAGATACTGCCATTGGTCTCCATCACGCTGTTATAACGATCCACCCTCTCAGACATCAATAGTCAGATCGTCTTGTAAGCTATAGCCAAATACGCACCCACTATCCTTGCCATGGTGTCGCCTCGTGTTAGCTTTTCACACAGCTAACTAATGCTTTTAGAGACGCCGACACCTGTGCAATGCGACGCAAAAACTTCCTCTGTGAAACAGCATGCATTCTTAAAGGGGTAGACTTCAACCCTGCTCCAACACTGGACCTATAATGCTTGAGAATCATTTAGTGTCCACATGCTCCAATCACGATGAGAAGAAAACACAAGGAAAATCACAACATAATGCCAAAATCACATCACCCCAAACACAGTACAGCAAACATAATGAGTGCAAAATAACCTGTAAGCACACAAGTGAAACACAGCTTATAATACACAACACCCACACAAATCAGCCCTATTACATAATGACCTCAGTTATGAATGGCTAATCCCAGTGTAGTTTTTAATTTTTACAAGTGTCCTGAATGACCATTTTCACAAATGAGTTTCCTGGGGAGAGAGCTTGGAGGTATAATCGTAAGAGTAGCTATGTCTACTTAGTAAAGTTCATTAAAGGTCATTAAATGGCATGAGCCATATTAATTTTAAAGAGCAAGAGTTTGATTTTGTTTATGTTTTTTTGCATCAAAATTAGTAATAATGTGGTTTTGCATGCAAATTGTGCACCTTCTCTCTGACCCTTAAAATGAAACAAGCTGTTTTTTATTGTTCTTCATTGTTTTGTGTTTGTGCCGTGCTGTGCCGTGCCTTTAACACTTCTGTGTAAACACCTTCTTTGCATGTGAATGGAGCAATAGTGCTTTGCTATGAGCACATTATCAGTCCAATTATGTCAGTCCCCACTCCATATAAGACTACTATAATTTGTGGTAGATAAAAACCTGTCATCGTACAATACATTATATCCTCAGAGTGCTTTTAGAAAAAAAGCTAAATCATACTTTTCAATATTATCTCAATATATATCAAACACTGGTGACAGTTAAATACTAAACTATTGCTGCTCAGGGGCTGTGCCAGCAAATTTTGATTGCTGGTGCTGAAGAGATGCTTTATCATTGACAGGGGAAGCTGAGCTTTGATCACTAAATATTTGTGAAACCGTCATGGTCAAGTGATTTTATTAATATCAGTTTGGACGTGGTGACAACAAAAGTAAAATCACTTTGCTGCAGCTTGTCCGCCACTCAATAAAACAGGCAACACACTTACAGGGGTGTTTTCAGCTTTTTTTCTGGAGCACAGATCCAGAAAAAGAATGTACCCTTATTGTGGGTCTGGGGGCATGCTCTCCCTGGAGAAACTTTTTGTAAAAACTGAACTAAAGTGTTTAATTCTGTTGACTTTAGGAGCATAATTTTTACATTTTCACAAGTATATATTTTGTGTAGCAGATTATGCTACTACAGGCTACAAAGCTTTGCTAAACGACTTATTCACACAGCACTAGTTAATGTTTCTCTAAATAAGCTTCATCAGATGGTATTACTGCACTACAATTATTGTAGTGGGCTTTGAAGTGAGGCTTTCCACAAGGAGGACTTGTGACTCCCGTTACGTGTGTGTGAACATACTAAATATGACATACTTTCATGATATTATACGTGTAAGTACCAAAAATCCCTGATTACAAATCATACTGTTTAATTCATTGGTTTTACAACATGGATAATATATTACACGTTATGAGAAACCTTATTGACAAGGTATATTATCAGGTTAAGCCTTGAATAGTTACCATTCTTAGTAGAATGAGATGAATATTACAAGATTAAAGATTATAATTATCAATTTGTCAGTTATAAGTGATTACAAATCACTACACATAGTTTAAAAGGTACATCAGGCTATAATCATACATTTTTCAGTTATAAAAGTAATCACAGGTCAAAAGTAATTTTCAGAATAATCTAGCAAGGCTAGGTTTGTGTACATTTTTGGTCCAAATGCATTTTGTAAATGGGTTAACTCAGCGAAGTACAGTGACTTTGTGTGAGATGTTCATGGATTAAGGTGAGATGTCTTCATATTAGAATCATGCAAACACGAAGGGCTTTGACCTGTTGATACGCACCTCCTATTTGAGCACAAACCATGAAAATAACATACCTGAACTTAATGGTTGTATTTACTGGACCCTTTAGAGTATAGACACAGTTGTAGTATCTTTTGAAACAAGACACTTTGGGCTTTATTTCCCAAGTTTTAATATATGTTGTTATTTTTTAAAGTTAGAGAAGCTGAAGTTTATAGTAATGGAAATATTTTGTGCTGAACATGTTAATATAATCTATAAAAAACAATAATAAAAGTGGCAAGACAACCCAGAAATACAATGTTCTCAAAGCCACAAGTCTAAAGAAGTTATGTTTCAAATTTGATGATGATCTAACAAAAAAATAGGAACCACCTTCCTCCATGGTTTTAGGAGGTTGAGGTGGTAAATCTGATGTGCTCCACCTCTATCCATTTGTTTCACCTCATAATCGATTTCCCCAACTCACCGTTTGACCTCATTGGGCCCTTCCAACTTGGTGATGCCCCATTATACAGTACAGCTGGGTTTGACATTCCTGAGCCTGGAGCAAATTGTCCTGTGTTAGCTGCCCCAGTGTGTGGAGTTTGCTCTCAGGTCAAGAAAATATTGAATTAAATTTTTACTTTTTGAAGGTCCCTCCTCCCAGTTTTCTCTTAAGATGTCGAGCACGCCATGTGGCCAATGCCCATAGAGTAATTAAAATGGGGAAAATTCTGTGGAGGCGTACAGGACCGCTCACGTTGCAAATAATAAGTGCTCGATCCACTTCCAAGTCCCAAATCCCAATTCCAAGCATCATTTTGCACAAACTTCCAAATCATGTTTTTTAAGGTTTGATTAAATTGTTTATCCGTTTTGTGGTGGTAAACGCTGGTACGGATCGATTTAATCCCCAATCATTTGTACAGTTTGCGTACCCTGTGGCGCCAAATATCTCCACGGTATGGCTGTCTGCGCTTTAATAAGAGTCAATATCCAACGTATGACGTAGGCATAGTGTAAGCTCTGAGCTTCTCTGTGAGAAGTGACGAATGTTGATGTGAGACTCCTGACAATTCCCCGGTTGTCCACTAGGGGGAGCAATGAACTTTTTGAACACTCTCTCCACTCTGTTTGATTAATGACCTAGTTCACCTGTGCCTAGTTTTGTCATCTGTATTTAAACCCAGTCTTTTCAGTTGTTATTTGCTCAGTCTTCTCTTGAAGTAAGTCAGCCTCAGTTTTTTCTCTGTGCTATATGCTTGTATGTTCTTATACTTTTGAGATTATTGACTTCAGCCCTTTGAACATCACACTGTCTCCGGTCTTGTGTCCAAAGTGCTTCCAGTAGTCTTAGGGGATAAGACTGCAACCCTTGCATGCTAGTGACCCGGGCTCGAGCCCTGACCTGGGTACCCCCCATTACAGTTGAAACGCAGAGGATAGAGGAAGCCAGTGAACGCGCAGAAGGCCATTACTGGAAGCCAGTGATTATAGTTTATAAAGTTATAAATATGGATATTTTTCTTACTAAAAGGCATCGATTCACTTCTGAAGGCCTTTATTAATTCCCTGGATCCGTATAGATTACTTTTTTTTTGGATGGATGGCTGCGCTTTTTTGGGCTACCATTCATTCCGATTATAAAGCTTGGAAAAGCCAGGATATTTTTTTCATATAACTATGATTTTGTTTCACTGAAAAAAGAAAGTCATATACACCTAGGATGGCTTGAGGGTGAGTAAATAATGGGATAATTTAAATTTTAAATTTTTTGGTGAACTAACCCGTTAAGTTAACTTACTGTACAAAACCAATATAATGCAATATCATAGTGGAGGAAATGTATCCTCAATGATATTGCAGCAATTATCAAGATATGGAATGAGATTATTCAGCAAACTGTAATCAACTCCTACATGCCAAATGAATAAAATAAGGAAAAAATAAACATTTCACAAAGTAGCACAAGATGACGGTGCCACAGATGGCCGCCTCGTTGTTGTGGAGATCTGCAATTCTTTTGTTGTTTTTTTTGTTTGTCCAGTGTTTAGTATTTTTTTTTTCCAATCGGTTTTACCAGGGATGAACTACTGAACATTCGGCAGCACATACAGACAGTTTTTTTCCAGTTTTTTGACTATTCATATGTTTTGCTGGACATTGTAGTCTAAAGCGCAGCTGTGTTGTTTAAGTGCTCTTTGAGATGCAGGCGAGTGAAGCGAGCCGGCGCGCTGGTCAAGCTCCTACAGCTAATTTGGAAGCGCTCTTTATTAACTGTAAGCCTTTCTATTTGCTTTGGGTGTTTTCCTCGTTTATTCTGGTGAGTGTTTACATTCCTCCACATACGTGCATGAATGCAGCACTGCAACAGCTGGCTGCTCAGATCACAGACATCGAACAACAATACTCAGACTCACTTATTATTATTCTCGGCAATTTTAACAAAACCAACCTCACCCGTGAACTGCCTAACAACAGACAAAACATTACATGCCCCACCAGGGACAGAAATATTCTGGACCACTGCTACTCAACATTAAAGGATTTATATCGCTCTGTCCCTAGAGCAGCTTCAGGACTCTCTGATTACTGTCTGGTTCATCTTCTTCCAACCTACAGGCAGAAAATTAAATCAGCAAAACGTAGTAAGGACTAAAAAGAGATGGACCAATGAAGCAGAGCTGGAACCACAAGCCTGATTTTACTGCACTTTTTTGAGCGTTTTTTAAGCTGCAGACACCAATCTGGACAAGCTCACCGATACTGTGACATCATATATCAGTTTCTGTGAGGAAATGTGCATTCAGTTTGCTTTGAATTTGTGGAGAGAAAAAAAAACTGAATTGAGACTTTCTAAGTTAACACTGTCTTTCCAAATGGATCAGACTTCTGCACAGCCAACACCGCCACTGCTGCACAGCACTCACTATAGACCTTATTTTTGCTAGCACCATCTTTGACAACGAGGCAGTGAGGGACATACTTTCAGTCTCTTCAATGGGCTGTAATGCAGTGTAAAGTGTATTTGGGACTTTCCATGTACTAAACATTGAAAATATATCTGTCCAAGAACATTCAGCATACAAAGAACTCCAGACAACACGAGTTGTGGAAAATCAGATATGATCTACAAGCTTTTTACAGGTTTATACCATGCGTGCCAATGAAGAGATGTTAAGTCTATCCCTTACAGCCTTATTGTCATTCCCGTTAAAAATTATGTCGCTAGTGTGAATAAGATCTATAGTCACCAATACACAGTGTTGGTGAGGAATATGATCTGGGCATTGAAACTCGTACAGAAAAAAAATATATATACATTCTTAGAGTGAGTTTCCATCCAACAATTTTTATGCAAATTTTTATTCTAATGCATTTTGCATTTTTTGGGGAGTTGTGGGTGGTTGGAAATGAGATGGCTGGTGGAGTTCAGTCCACCCCTGGCCAGATACCGTCTCTGGCACCTCCTCCCCCAAACCTCCCCCACAAGATGCCGCCCCAAGCGGCTGCCCATGTCACCCATGCCTAAATTCACCACTGGGCCCAATGAAAGGAGAGAGCTTGGAAGTTGACATTGACATTCGAAAGTGTCTATCCCCAGCTGGTCTTTAAAGTGGGTCCTCCTCACTATCCGCCAGAATAGTTTTAAATGCGGGGCTCCCTGAAGATAAAGCGCATGAAGTGCGTAGTAGTGGATGGAAACGTGCAACGATTCCTATTTTCTGTAGTCTAATTTTTAGAAATGCACATAAAAAATGTGAAACATTTTGATGGAAACCCAGATGTTTTTTTCGCCTTTAGCAATGTAAATCTTGCTAACTTTTTATGTTTTCACATTTAAAAGTTGATCAAAGCCCTCTGGGAACATGCAGTCACGTTTTAGTCTAATAATCTGGATATAGTTATTTCAAGATCAAGTTGTTGGAGGAAAAGTGCATTAAGAAAGAGGGAGAGTGAGGAAGAAAAAAGGTATTGTAGTGGTATATATTGTAGTTTATAGTAGCCAGATTGTGTTTTTTTATATAATGTGTTGTCAGACATTATTATTCAATCCTTTTAAAAAAAAAAGAAAATGGCACAAACAGGGGGAAATACACAATTGCAGACACATTTTTGTTTGCTGTTTGCACAGTATAGTGCTGTCACAGAGAATCATGAGGTATCTCAGGAAACTTACTGTATTTCAGTCATATCTTTTTCAGGATGTAGGAATATTTTCTCCATACCATTCCATAAAATTATAATAATAAAGGCTTACAGCACATTTAAGAGAAAATCAACGTAAATGTGTATCATTAAATAGGGCCCCATTCCTTTATTTCTCCTAGGGCCCCCAAATCACTAAATACGTCCCTGCGGGGGGTGCTATGGACTTTCTTGAGGAGACTGAAACACATGATAGCCCCTCACTAGTGCCGCCTCTGCTACTGCTTTCTCAGGAAATTGTGACAAGTCGAAGAGCTTTCCTGCATCTCTACCACAATCTATAAAACAAGATTTAATGTATAGGTTAAAACAAAACACAAAGTACCAGTTGAGATAAGAGTCCAACAAAATTGAATCAAGTGGCAATTATGAACACTCTTTTTACACCCTATCTCTATTTTATGGAGCACATATTTCAAAAGTACAGCTTTCCAAGGACACAGCCCCCTGTGATAATTGCCATAAAAGTAATCTCTAAAGAACATGGCCAAAATAACTAAATAGCTCTTTGTAATCAGACCTACAATAGGCACTCCATTCTTTCCAGAATGTTCCAATGTGTCAAAGATGTTTTAATTATATCCCTAAAAGACACAGACTCAAACAAATGACACATTAGTTTGATAGCTACTGGATGTGAATTTCTATGTGTAAAAGCAGTCCAGAGGACAAAAATGTATACAGCTCTTTCAATCTTCCTGGGATATCTTTGAGTGTTTTGCATCATAGGAAAATGTATGGCCTCCAGATCTACACTGTAGATTTATAACTGCACTTAAAAGTATAATGCAGCATTTTCAGGAAAGCATGACACTTAGGAAAAATCAATCTACAAGGTTGTGACTGTGGTTAGGGAAGAATTCCTGAGATGTCGGCAAAATAACTTGGCACTGTATCAGAGTAACAATATTGAAATTACAGGAATAGTTCATCCTAAAACAAAAATCTGTCATCATTTCACCCTCATGTATCCGCATGACTTTCTTTTTTCTGTGGAACACAAAAATAGTAATTTATTTCAGAAAATCCAGGTTTCAGATGATTTGGAATACAGCGTATGAGTCTAATAAACTACGTTTTTGACACATGTATGCTGGTTTTGCATATTATTTAAAGCTTGAACGCTCCAGTCCCCAGTATATTTGTAATTACACAATTGCATAAATAATTTTTTGGATAATATCTTGTTTAATATTATTGTTTCAAATGGATTTAGAACAACTTGATGTAGAGTGAACTATTCCTTTATGACACGAGAAATAGCTGCAAATAGAAAACATTTTGTGCAAGTATCTGGTTGCTCTCGTTTCTGTTTGGTTTTTATTCTTATTCCTTCTCTATCTTTTTTTCACTGACAGTTGCAGACAACACTCTTAAGGGTTACATATAGCATCTAACTTCATTGTCTGTGTGCGGGGTTCAATTACAGTGGCAAAATTTAGAGAGCAAATTGCCCAATTATACAGAGAAATGCACTTAAAACATTGCAAGTGGGTCACTTACAGTAAGTGGCTTTCTCTACTGCTGAAAAGGAGGAAAAATGGACTCGCTGGAACCTTATGTTTTTGTTGTTATTTGTGTAGTTAATGCCCAGAGATGGTTTCAGAGCTTTCATTAGATGTCCACAGTGAAATTAAAGATTGAGTGAAACTGGTGAAACAGCAATATTTAAGTTTTTGCCAAGAGAAAATCTCTGAAAGTGCCATTGTGAGCATTCCCACTTGCCACTGAATTCAAGTAAATCTCATTAAAATGTGTACATCAGAGTGTCTTTATCTTACTAATGTATTCATAAAACACTAAGCGAGAAATACCCGGATGACCTACTATTTCTAGCAACATTCTGAAGTCTGCATCGACTGGCACTTCCATGGGAATTGAGTCAACATAGTGTTCAAAATGCTGGATTTAAAAAACGGTAATGAACTGCGAGTCAGTCAACTTTTTTTCAACTGTAAGTGATAAACATGTGTATACCAAGAAAGTTATTTATTGTGCTTGAATCAGAGTGGATTACTTTCTCGATTGTTATCACATAAAATATTCGGGTCAATACACGCGTTTCTGAAATAAGTATGTTCGGAATCTATTCGTACAACTCAAATGCATACCTAAAGAGCGTACTGTTTTACCGGCCAAGAATTGCATTATTCATCAAACATTGTACATACTATGACAGTATGTGATTTGCAGAGTAGCGGTAATTCTGTGTTTGCCTACACAGAAACAGCAGTTTGACTTTTCTTTACCTAAAATCTGTATGTGCTTACCTAAATTCCAAACACTGCCCCCCGTGGCCACAACGATGAATATTGTTGGGCGTATAGACACATGTGAGCACCATTTTCTAGATGAAATGTTCACGGAGGGAGTGGAAAGTAAACAAAGCATACCTAATATTTAAAAACTAAAAATATACCAAGTAATCAAAATCTAATTAAATCAAGAGCTTGTGAATTGGAAATGAGTAAGTAAATCTGTAGCAATACCAAGCCCTAAATGTTTGTATACACCTAGAGTACATACAGATGAGAATTGGCTGGTTTATTACTTATTTGTCCAGAACTTCTTGCCTAAGAATGCATTATTTGTGTCGGACTTAAGAGAGAGTCAATGTGGCTGTCAGGCTGCTCAGGTAAATTTTTTAAGGGAAATCAACATATGGATGGCTTACTTTTAGCAGTCGCTGCATATTGAGCTGAGAAAAAAATCCACACATCGGGTCTTCCTCCTGATATACAAGAACAAATTTCTGTGTATAATGCATGTTAAACCATGCATCCACAAATTTGTGTTTGAATGTATTTATATACAAATTATAAGTTAGAACTGCTGTTTCATGATAAAGACCTATACATTTTGGGGAATTAGGTTGGTTTATCACTTGCTTGCCCACAGCGGCATGCCCTTGGCTTTCATTCTTTCACAATAACCATACATATCTCTCTCAGAATTCTCCTTGGTATTATTTACAGTTTGTCTTTGGCAGTGGCATTTGTTATAACACACGCATGTGAAAATGGCTCGCTATTCCCTTGCCTCTAAGTGAAAACCCTGTGCTTAGTGTTTTTTTTCTCCTGAATGAGGCACCAAGTTTGCCTTGCTCCATTTTCACAGAGCTCCAATTATAGCGAATTCCAGTGTCCTCAATTACCCATAAACCCACTCCCAAGTGGAGGGGGAGTGAGGGGCTGGAATCTCATGCATTTGCACAGGACTGAGAGAGATGAACTACGGGAGATGTTCCTGGCCCCTGTATTGAGCGTTGTCTGTTGGGAGCCACTCTTTTAACACTGAACACTTCAGCCCATTAGTGTTGCTGGGAGAGGAGGAAATTAGAGTGGACACATCTCAAATTCCCCTTCCCTCTCTCTTTCTCTCTTCCTTGTGCTTTCTCTCATTGTCGCCACATATAGCAAACTTAAGGGGAAGAGCGTTGGTTATCTGAGAAGCATGAGTTTAGTGACACTGGAGAAGTCAATTGATTTTACTGAAAGTGGAAGGATGCAGTCAAGGAAATCATTTACACATATTTCATGGACTTATCTATCTATCTGTCTGTCTGTCTGTCTATCGATCTATCTGTCTGTCTATCTATCTGTTTATCTATCTAATTGTCTGTCTGTCTACACAGAAACAGAAAAATGCAAACTCCAACATTTACATTTGTCAGACACTTTTATCCAAAGCGACTTACAGTGCACTTATTACAGGGACAATCCCCCCACAGCAACCTGGAGTTAAGTGCCTTGCTTGAGGGCACAATGGTGGTGGCCGTGGGGTTCGAACCAGCGACCTTCTGATTAGCAGCCCTGTGCTCTAGCCACTATGCCACCAACACTTTGAGAACAGAACAGAGACTGAAAATTGTGTGGAAATTTGGCTGACTATATATAGATTAAATTGAGAATGGCTTTTCTCCATATTGTTAGACACCTGACCCTGCTCCCGTTGTTGAAGATCAACAGTTACAGCACAAAGCACTCGATCCAAGTAGACTTTATTTTGGTCAGACTGAATTATCGTTGGTAAATAATAACAACCTCTAAATATCCTATGTGGCAGTGTTGTGGCATGATTCAGAGGTACAAAAGAGGGTACAAAAGTTGTTCTTTAGACACCCCAAAATTGTCAGTTCTTCCTGGTATCCTAAGGGAATAGGCATTCCTAAAAAGCTTAGCTTGTCTTAAGCTCTTAAAAATCACACAACAAAAAGAACATGAGCTAGTTGAAGAATATGTTTGAATGTCTGGAATTGCTGAACCCCAACTTTTATACAAAATTATCTCTGAAAATATTGCATCAATGTAGGGCACCCAACCCAATCTAATTAGTATTTGTAGTAGTGTTGTTGATTTGATGTGTTAATTATTCATTGTTAATTAATCATGTCCCTAGACAATAATAAGGAATATTCTACCATTTATGCAATTCATGCTTGAAGTACCACCTGTTTTCTTCAGGGGGCAGTAAGCGAAACTTCAGCTGAATAGGCTTATACAGAGAACATACCACACTTATGGACAGCAGACAACACAACATGTCACAGTTCCGGCATTTGTGCCGGCTCATACTGTTGTTTGTTTTTCTCTCTCCCTCATGTCTCACAGGTGGAGCCAGCACACATGATCAGCGTTTCCATGAGAACATGGGATCGTTCAATGGGAGGTGCTAATCAAGGCAATGATTCACTTGCCCGCTCCACCTGCTTCACTCTGATTGCACTCCCTTCATATTCCTTGTGTTTCCCCTCTTTCTTTGCCAGTTTATTGTTTGCTGTCAAGTGTTAACTGTGCTCTCTTGTGTAGTTGGAGCTTTCTTGTGTGTCTGTTGGTTGCCTGTCTATAGAGGTGTGGTTACCCTCCTGTTTGCTGCTGCCTTCGCCTGTACAGTTGCCCAATTCCTGTGGAGGAGGATTCCTCTGTCTCTTCCCACGTCTCGGGGGAAGATATCGTCTAAGCTCTGCTTCGCATTGCAACAAATTATATTGACTCTCTTCGGATTGCTCCTAACTTTCACAATGCACACACTCATCATACTAACGCACTCATCCCTTAGCCCTTTAAGCAACTCATTAGACTTTGCTCTCTGCAGCCGGTGAAGGGTGCGCCAGTCCTTATTTGAGAAACTGTCCAAATAAATTCACTGAACTGTTTCCCTCTGTATTTGGGAACTTTTTCTCCCCTCACCCTCTGACATGAGGTTGCATTTTTGTGTTGTGTTATGTAGTGTTGTCTGCTGTCAGTAAGTGTGGTTTGTTCTCTGTATAAGATGCACATTGCTTGTTCAGCTGAAGTTTTGCTTACTGCCCCCTGGAGAAAACAGGTGGTACTTCAAGCATGAATTGCTAAAATGCAAGGAATATTCCTTATTATGGTCCAGGAACAAGATTAATTGCCTTAATTTTTTAAAGTGTTTTTTCGAATTAATGGAATTAATCACACTGAATTAATGCATCAAAATGACAGCCCTAATACAAATACTAATTAGATTGGGTTGGGTGCCCTCCATTGATGCCATATTTTCAGAGATAATTTTGTATAAATGTTGGGGTTTAGCCCATTCTCACATTCAAACATATTCTTCTACTAGCCTGTGCTCCATTTGTTGTGTGGTTCTTAAGAGCTTAAGACAAGCTAGGTTTTTTAGGAATGCTATTTCCTTAAGATAACAGGAAGCACTGACAGTTTTTTGGGTGTCTAAAGTACAACCTTTGTGCCCTCTCCCACCACAGAATCATGCCACAACACTGCCACACAGGATATTTAGAGGTTGTTTTTATTTATTCATGATAATTCAGTCTGACCAAAATAATGTCTACACACATTGATGGGGTGCAAGTCTGAATTTAGGGATCTCAAGACATGTTTTTCTAAGTTTGAAATAACGTTTAACTTGACAAAGCATCCGAAAAACAGTATGTTTATAATGCGACACAACCGAAGTGAGAAGCTTCAAAAGCATCCATCTGATACATTTGTACATTGACGTGTTCTTAGAAAAGCCTTTATAATAAATCTTGGACTGAATTGTGAATTCAGTTGCAAAATGGATTGCTGTGAAGTGTAGACCAATGATTGGCTTCAATATTATTGAAATAAACAATATATTGCATTTTAAACCGACTTTTTGTATTGTTTTAATCAATGCTTTACTCATCTGACACAATAATATAATGTATTTTATTTATTAGAATTTGTTTTATAATATGTATATAATTTGTAATTATTTAAATTCTTACATTTTCTACATTTTATTACACATTGATAAGTAGGGTGGCCGTGCCTCTTCACTTTGACCTCTGTGCCCCTCCACACTGACCATATTTTGACCACCTATAATTTAGTGAAGTGGCTGGACTTTTCAGATGTCCCTTACTCACCAAATACATAATGAACAGACAGGGCTGGATTAGTAATCTGGCATACCAGGCATTTTCCCGGTGTGCTGACACACTTTGAGGCCAATCGGGGCAGACTTGCCATCGAGAGAACTGGGACTAAGCTGAAATATCTGAAATATGAACCTAAGCTGAAAAATACCAGGCCAATTTCTCTTCCCAGTCCACCCCTGCAAACAGGTTGTCACCTGGCAGCTCGCACTACACTTTCCAACACAGGGCTCAGTTCCAGCATTTCCAGTTTAGAGATTCCATCAGCAAGTGGTAATTAACTTAATGTCCAAACTAAAAAATGTATAGTGGAACATCAAGTTATGGCCATGATGACTGATCACACTTTTAGCTATTTTCTGAAATGAAATTTGTGTTAAACTATCTTTAGGTCGGTTTCAATTATTATTATAATGTTTATATTAACATTTGTATTTATGTTCTAATTTGTATTTTTACACCTGTTGTCATAGAGGGATTTTTATGTCACTTCAAAGGGGCCGGTAGAAGAAGTTGGAGAGAGTTTGAATGTGGAATAATTTTTTTGACCGATTTGTTATTTTGATTATATTTTCGTTTAGTTTGAAGTAATTAATTTTGTTAATTATTAAACCAAAATAATTTTGGTTTAAGTTTTTTATGTTTCAATAAATTAATTTATTTGCTCAAAATCAAAATTGACCGAAATCAAGTGCGTTCTTATACAATCACTATTAACTGTATACTTACATTCTCTATAATTTAACGGAGCCAACATTCAAATCCTGACGAGAACCACATTTTCCATGTGTATATAAAAAGAGTGTGTCACTGTCAAAAAATATGCCTGACATTCAACATCGATGCAAAGTAAATGCACAAAAGAATGTACGTCCATATTTCTATTCTTCTATTTCATTGCATAGTCCATTTACACTACTAACTTCCTATGAATATACTGTCTTTGTTTATATCGCTGGTGCTTGACAGGAAATGGACTATATAATAGGATGCAGGCAGTGCTAAAAAACCACCTCAGAATTAAATTGCATGTGACCCATCCCATTAGTGCTTTATGCAAATAATTCCCTCAAACCCACTTGCCCCTAGACAGTGCATTCTTGCACAAAAATACCCAAACTTCCTGGCCATGCCTAATGACTTTGCATGTATGAATTATGGCATGGCACTGTGCTTAGAACTAGCACTCTTAAAATATGGCCTTTAGAGTACAAACAAATGTTCACAAATCCTTTGATGTCCATTGGATATTGAATTCATGGAATTCTTTGATTGATTTGAATGTATTTCTTATAAATCAACATACTGTATGGACAATTTCTAAAACACAAACCCTATGTGCAACTTTAGCGATGAACAGACATTAAAAGGTGCACTTTTCTAAAAAGAATTCTAAATTTAATTAATCCTGGCTGGGTGTGAATAGTGAATTTCTACAATGGCATCTATGGATATATATATATATATATATATATATATATATATATATATATATATATATATACTAGTATTATTATTATTATTAACCTTTATTTAACCAAGAAGTCCCTTGAGATTAAATCTCATTTTCGAGGGAGACCTGGCCAAGAAAGCACACCAAACAAGGTAAAAATTTAAAAGATCAACACAACAAAAACAGGCATAAGACAGTAATGAAAACAATGGACTTCAATTATCAAATCCAAGGTAACAAAGTGATTTATATGTAATGTGTTCTGGAGGGAATTCCATGACCAAGGTGCAAAATAAGAAAACGCTGTTTTACCCTGATTAGAGCAATTCCTGGGTACCCTATAGAGTAGCCATCTAGAGGAGCGAGAATCATAACAGCTATTGATGAGTGATAAAAGATTGCACAAATTAGGAGGTAGTTTTCCCTGTATGGCTTTATAAATAAAAAATACCAGTGATGCTATCTCATTAAGATTAATGAAGGCCACGAGACCAAATTATAAAGTACACAATGATGTGTACTAGACAATTAATTACTTATAAAATGAAGAGAACAATGATACACAGAGTCTAGACGGCGAAGTATAGAGGAAGCAGCATGCATGTAGATAAAACACTTATGAATGTAGCCTGTACAAGCTTTTTCCTAGCTGCTAAATTAAGGCAGGCCCTATTTCGATAATAAAAAACCAGCCTAAACTTCACCTTCTTCACAAGGTGTTCAATATGCACGCTAAAAGAGAGCCTATCGTCCACCCAGATACCCAAGTACTTATAAGATGATACTTTTTGAATTGAGTCCCCTCCTGAAGTATAAATGTTAACATTATCTGAGGTCTGAGAATGGGCTCTAGAAAAGATCATAATATATATATATATATATATATATATATATATATATATATATATATATATATATATATATATATATACATATATATATACAACAATTAATTCCAGTCCTCGAATCTGATTGGACAAGAGACATTCCATGAGCACTGATGGTCTGAAACCATCAGCACGCCGATGCTTCACTGTGTGTGTATCACTCTGCTTGTGTCGGTGCCATTCTGAACTAAAAGATCACTTTTGTGTGTAATATGAGCCAGTTAGGTGACATGAATCCAAAACATCAAGTGTTTACATAAAACAGCTCTTCGTGATCACTTGTATTACTACTACCAAATCTAAGAAATTGCTTTAAACAGCTTTAAACGAACAACTTCAGCATTATGGCTCATCACAGCTGAGAGACACAATAGACTGATTAATTACACTATGGGTGCTGTTTAAAATGGCAGAGGACATTACAGTTGCTATAGTGATCGAATCTTGCGAACCGGCTACCACAAAATAGGGAGAAACACCCCCACTTGGACGCTATTTTTCCACTGAGAAAGCTGATCTTCAGAAAGCTGACAGCATCTCTGCTTGGTAGTGGCAACAGGTGATAGCACATGCACCATCTCTCTCTCTCTCTCTCTCTCTCTCTCTCTCTCTCTCTCTCTCTCTATCTCTCTCTCTCTCTCTCTCTCTCTCTCTCTATCTCTCTCTATCTCTCTCACATACACAGACACATCCTTGTTTATCCAATAACTTGTTAGAAACAGCACAAGTCTTGATACTATTTCTGAAGTGACATTTTTTAATTACTAACGGAGGCTTGGACGCATCATTTGGTTTGAACCAACAATGGCAGTTTCTGATCCGTCGTGTAAGAAAGTAGTTCCATGCACTATGCATTTTTATGACCGATATTTTTTTTTTATTTCTTTTTTTTTTTACAAAAATAGAGGAAAACAGACTAAAATTGATGAATATGACATGACAAATTTTGAATACATTTAAGGGATAAATAAGTGTATTAATTAGAAAAACAGCATCAAACTTATTATATTGATGCACATTCCTTTAAATACTAAAAACTAAGCAACATGAAATTTCTGTCATCATTTACTCCTATGTTGATACAAACTCAGGCTGGGTTTCCTGAAGAACTAAGTAAAATGTTAGTAGAACTTAAGTAGTACTTTCCCAACAGAATTGTTATCTAAGACATATGTAAAAATGGTTGTAAATTAACAAGATATTTGAACCGCTCTTAAGTCCATTAAGTCAAACTTAAATGTGTTTTTGTCGCAAAGATGCATTAAATAAACTAAAAAAAAATAATATATTTAGATCATTGGAAAGCCATTGTACATTGATTCAGTGGATAAAAAAAGTGTTGAAATTTCTTGCATTGAAATTAGTAGCAGTCTCCGTGTCTGTGCATGCAACATTTTAGGTCTAAATTAGGTCTAAATTTACATGACACATAATACAGTATAACTTTTTATTAGCCTTCTTTAATTATCAGAACTATATTAGCAATAGAAAGATATGTTCTTATTAAACAGATTTCTTAACAAAACATACAGTATGAGTGAGTAAAGTGACCCTGCAGTTTAAAACTTAAATAAATAGGCCTAAATAAATAAATAAATTATGGTTAACAAAGGAGATTAGAGTGAGTGTGCAATAAAATCTCTCTCTCTCTCTCTCTCTCTCTCTCTCTCTCTCTCTCTCTCTCTCTCTCTCTCTCTCTCTATTCTTCCTCCTCTTCTTCCTTCCTCCAATGGCTGGTTCAAATATTCCTACAGTTTGTTTACATGGCAGTCACAAATTGCATTTTTTACAATGGCAAACAAAGGTACCTAGAACTTTAACCAGGTGATCTATTAATTTTTTGATCAGTTTATGATGAGTAGTGAACTACTGATGTCTCACATTATAATCCTGTTCTTTGTGCATCTATAGAAAGCCAAAGAAACAAAACTTTAGGCTACGTGAGAGCCCCTTATTATGATTTGCTGCTCATCACTAAATTCATGTTACATGCATTTTTTGCATCTTTATAAGCTGAGCATCAATATATTTGAAATCATGTCTTACCAAAGACATCATTATTTCTTTAATTAAATTCTGTTATAATTAAAATATTTCATCACCTTGACAAGGATACAAACAACTCGCATGTTTGTTAGTATTTCCACATTATTTTCATGTTAAAAATTCAAACTTCTGGACATATTGGCCAAAGTTTCACCATTTTTGGACTAGACAGCTCCTTAAGTTGCATAGTACTTAAGTTGTACTTTATAATGA
Organism: Moxostoma hubbsi; assembly: GCA_032164185.1. NCBI lineage: Eukaryota > Metazoa > Chordata > Actinopteri > Cypriniformes > Catostomidae > Moxostoma > Moxostoma hubbsi. The sequence continues at coordinate 5,656,819 of JAVLUX010000025.1, forward strand.
GCGGTCTACGTGCTGGTTTGGGAAACAGACGCTACTCCATCATAAAATAACTAGCAACGTTAGCTAAGATGATCGTAAAAGCTTAAGTTGCAACATTATCAGGAGACCCAGCCTCATTTGACTTTCTTTGTTCTGTGGAACTCAAAAGGAGATCAGAATGTTAGCCTCAGTCGTCATTCACTTTCATTATATGGTGAAAAGATGCAGCGTTGCAATGGTGACTGAGACTACAATTGCATCTACTTTTGGGTTCCACAGAAGAAAGTAAGCCAAATGGGATTGGAACAACATGAGGGTGAGTGAATGATAACAGAATTTTCATTTTTAGATGAATGATCCCTTTTAGTAAAACTTGCATTTTACAGTCCAGATCCATAGAAAACCTCACTCTAATTCAGCAATGTGTTGCGGAATGTTCCTTGAGGTACACGCAAAGGAAGTCCTTAATTTGCTTGCCTCATTTTAAGCCTCCATGTCATTTCCCAGAAAAACATTAGCAGGTATCTGCTGCATCCATAATTAAATTTGTCCCCACCTTTTTTCAGACGAGGCCTGCATTTCGGCAAATTAGCTAACTGAAAGCGACAAGAGATGCTGAAGTCTTCCACCAAGCCACCACAGGCTGCTTCAAGCGATTTGTTACAGGAAGTGACAAGGAATGCTTTTGGACGCCTCTCACATTCTGGGCTGAAGAAGCATAGGGATTCACAGAGTGCTCCAGAGGAACAGCAACAGAAGAGAACTGCTGAATATATTCAAGGCAATGTTCTAGAAGATTCTTGAACCGAAAGCCCTCCTCTCCCCCGAGGTTTCCCTCAAGTTTAGGCCTTCATGACAGATGACCATCATGTATGTCAGATAGTGGTTCGAAAGGGTGCTTGAGGCTTAGAGTCTAAGTGGTGAGTCAGAGGCATGATGATATGTTATAAAGGTGTAATACATAGGCCAAAGGAAACCTGTGTTTCATGGTAAAATGGTACAGTCCACAAGTATTACTGTCAGAAATGCTTCTATTTGTTTATGAATTGGCCTGGCTAGACGGTTTATCACAGGTAAACACTATGAAGCATTTGTTGTATCAGCTCAAGAAGCGTTACACACTTTGTGACAGAGTGCCCGATCTCTGTTATGAAAAATAGATGAAGAATCTGCTGCCACAAATGTTATTTCTGGAACCAGGCCACTTTCCTCAACCTGAGGAGGTTTGGGAAATTATAACAGCAGACAGCTATTCAGAGAGAGGCCATGCTGTCTTGGCTCCAATGAAAACTAAAAAACCTGCATTCTGAAATTGTGCTTGGCTATTACAAGCATTCAATCCATGGTTACCAATAAGTATATGAGAAGCCAAATAGAAAATATTTATGAACATTCTGAATATGTATTTGTAAATACAAATTTTATATGCACAACATGCATATTTATAAATCCAAACTATTTATTAAAATGTACATATACCCTATCTAAATCTGAATAAATAGTTATAATAGTATATATAGTTATTCAGCCCTTTCCCTCTGCAGGAACTAAAGCCCGATTCAGGTACTTTTACTCAGAACTAGTTCTACATTTTCACACATGAGGAACTATTGTTCCTCTTCGCAATTTAGGGGTAGTTTAGAGCGACTTTTTAGCTCCTACTCTGGGGAAGGTACTTTTTGGGAGAAGAGGGACTGTGGGAGGTGCTGTAACTTGCTATTGGTCAAACACACATGATGCACAAAGCAATGATAAATGCAAAGTGTCGACAGATGCCATGATTATACAAACTTGTAGCTGCTATCCTACTAGAGGATTGTGCTAATTTTCCAATTCCCTTAACAGAAATAACATAAAACCAATAAAGTATTCAAAGAGTTTCACCTGGTTTACATATTATATGTTTGTGAGGGTGTCATGTCTAGATGTGTTTTTGTTCATGTTTTGTTTTCCTGTCTTTTATTTAGAAATGATAGTTCTTGTTTCATGTCATGTGGTTCACTTGTCATGGGATTTCATGTTCCCCTCCATGTTCATGTGTCTTGTTTTCATTGGTTTATTGTCTTATCAGTCCTAGTTTGTCATTGGTTTTAGGTTATTAGTCTTGTATAGTCTGGTTTTCTTGTTATTGTTTTACACAATGTCTGTGCATTTAAGCCCTCATGTTTGCCATTGTCTCTTGTCAAGTATTGTTGATGTAACCTTGTTTGCTAAGTCTAGTTTAATCAAGTTTATGTTAATTGTTCATGTTTATGTTTAGCTTAGTTTATGTCTATAGTTAGGGTTTTCTGGATTACTACCTAAAATTTTTCCTGAAATAATGGACATAAATAAAAAGATGTTTATTGAGAGTGGGTAATTGTGAACTATTATAAACTTAACCATTGTGAAATCTAATCTACATGAGAAAAATCTTGCTGTGTGATTTATTTGCATTAAGAGGTCTTTTTAATATATTAAATATATTTTATATATTTAATATATATATTAACGTGTTAATTTAGTGCAATTATTTATGTAAGAATAATGCAATAAAAAAACAAATAATTGGAATTATTATGTATTAATTGTATTGAATTAGCTTTATTTGGTGGCCTTTCTCAGCAAATATTAATATTTGCAATTAATTTGATGAATTATTCGTCATGTAATTAATTTAATTACAATTATATGTTCTTCACATTTTTTATTATATACTGTACATTATAATGATAGATGGATGGATGGACGGACGGACGGACGGACGGACAGATGGACGGACTGACAGACAGATACATACATACACACACAGGGTTGGGAGGGTTACTATTGAAATGTGTTCCAATACAGATTACAGGATACATGCTGTAAAATGTAATTTGTAACATATTCTGTTAGATTACTCAAGGCCAGTAACGTATTCTAAATACTTTGGATTACTTCTTCAGCACTGGTAGATTTTTTCACTTGTTTTGACTATAAAAACTGTGCCAGTACTGTAATACAAAATACACATGTTAAAAATACATTATCTGAAAAACCTAAATATCTTATTCAGTGTTGTTGCTAAAACAAGATCAATCTAATTGATCTTGTTTTAAGGATTTTTAGATATTTTTACAGGAAAACAATACAAAACTAATTATCAAGAATACGATTTTTGACCTAATATCAAAGGACTTACTAGGGAAAAAAAAAAATATAATATAACATGAATTTTCTTAATAAAGAAATATGATCGTGCTTGGTAACGTGCATGTAAAATGGCTAGAAATAGCATTTTAGCTTAGCGTAAAGCTGACAATTTACACAAGATTTGTTTCGATTTCTTCTGCTCCAAACTTACTCGGAACTTACTTCTCTGTCTGCTCGTATGTGTGTTTGACCGTTGTTCAAATGCACTTTGGATTGCATCATTTATATGTATAAATGTTTTCCATCTGAAAGGACTAAATATTAAATGAAACAAATGACATTAAAATAGAAAGTAATCTCTTCAGTAATCAAACCACTTTTTAAATGTAACTGCATTTTATTTACTAATGATTTAAATTGTAACTGTAGTGGAATACTACATTGTATTCCATTACTCCCCAACACCGTACATACATACATACATAAAAATACAAATATACATTTTGGTGATAAACTCTCTTTTTAAAGGAATGCACCCTTTAATAGAACATAAGACACACCATCATTTGACAGCTCTCAGTCTGACAGTCTTTAAATGTCAGGGAATCATGAGCAGAGTTCAAAACAAGTTCATCTTCTAACAGCCCTCAGATTATGCCACGTCCTCTATAATTCATATCATTTTCCCATATGAGTGTGAAAGAAAGTGCTCTCAAAATGTTTCAGTTAAATCTCTCTCTGTATTGTGTGGCATTACTGCCTGATTGCTGTAGACGACCCAGCACATCTCAAATACGACTTAGACAAAACACTTGGAAGGCGAGCATGCAATCAATGCCAAAGCTTTGTTCTTGGGAATTGTACCAGCCCACGCTTTTGTTTCCTGCAGCTTGCTTGTTATTTTACCCTGTTCCGCTATATTGAGCTCAAAGATATGCAACCAAACAATAAACAAAAGGAAATACCTGTTGTGTTGCCCATTAAAAAACATTAGAGCCAGATGCAATCCTTTTTGACAGTGGTTTAATGAAAACTGATAAGATTGAGAGAGAGAGATATCCAAGAGAAATTACTTTGAGCACATTGGATTGTTTAAAAAAGTTTTTGTTCAGCAAAGAGGAAAATTGTTCTGCTCAGAAGTTGCCCTTCAGACCTCAGAAGACTCAGGAATAGTTCAACCAAAAATTTAAATTCTGCCATTATTTCCTCACCCTCATGTCATTCCAAACCTGTTGGAGGAGAAACAAAAGACACTTTTAAGAATGTAGTCATCAAATTTGCCCACGCAATTACAAAGAATGGGGACTTTATGGATGATCTTTATTTAACGGCCCCAACAAACTCTAACATTCTTGGCAGTTGGATGCATTTGGATTTAGAATGTTGAAAAGCATAACTGGCATTATCAAACTGGCTCAGCAAACACCAATGGGGTGAACACATTGACCCAACAAAGGTGTTTGTTGGGGCAGTGTGAACTGGATGTAAGTTTGAGTTATTCAAAACATTACATATGTTTTTAACAAGAAAAGTATATTTCTATAGTGTTCTGTGACCTTGCCAGTAGTCATGTTATCGAAAAAGGCTATTTCCTCTGCATAAGAGCCCTTCATATATATATATATATATATATATATATAGCTCTGCAATGTATAACATCCTGTGACAGCCTGAGCTGATAGCAGAGCTGACAGCAGCTCACTGCAAAACTGAATTTATAAAATCCTCATGCAGACTACCTATGTAATATCGACCAACCCTCTATCAATATACAAGGAGACATCTTAAGGATCAAGGATTTGCTTTGAGGATTGGATAGTTCCTTTTTCACAGATTTTTTTTAAACTGAATTTCTTTATGATATCCATTTATTTTTAATCATTGTTTTTACACCTTGTTTCATCACTGCATCTCAAATCATCTGCACTCTCTGTCATGTCTCCTTTGAAAGCAATATTTGAGATACATTCTGGCCTTCTCCAAATTTGTTTGACAGTCATGGGCAAAGTAAATTAAGGCCTAATGGATGTCAAGTTGAGTGGTAGTTGTAAATATGCAAAATGTCACTGACAGCTGTCTGTTCAGTGTATATCTAAATGTACTCAAGGGGCTTGACAGGCTTTATTTCATTCATTCAATTTGCTGTGGCTTCACTGTGGTTAACCAACATTTTATATAGAACTGGTTCCTGGAAAATACTGACATAACATGACAGATTGGTTCAACAATAATAGGCATTGTTGAAAAGTTGAATTAGCTATTGTTTTTTTTACAAGATGCTCTAGCCCGATATACAGCAGTTCAGGTTGAAGTCCTAAAACTCAGAAGAAAATTAACATTTTGGGTTCCTTCAGGAAATTTCTACAGATTTTTAGGCTTTTAAAATGTAAGTTACAAACAAGTTGCTAAATAAGGACTGCAACTACCACAAGAATGTGAGTTTATGTGTTTAACAAATCGTAAAAATGTTGCAGTCCTTTTATAGCAACTTGATAGAAACTTTAGATTTTCAAAAAACTACATGATTCATTGATGCACCCTGAATACCAGGCATGACAACGGCATCCCCATTTTTGCATCAGTTCAACTGTGATCACCTTTTCCTTTGGCGCTGTTTGCTTATTGTGCTAGCAACTGCTGAAAAAGGGGTTCTGGTTTCCATGGGAACCAGAAAACTATCGCATTCACATACCAATGGTAATCACGATTTGGAGGTTAGCTTATTACATTTTTATTACACTGACAGTTAAGTTTAGTGTTTGGGTTAGGGGCTAGAGTTAATATAATTTGCATTCCAGTTGAATGGACTTGTAAATTCATTATTTACATGTTAAAATACAACTTGCTTTTGTTGCCACTCTTTGGCAAGTTGATGCTCATACGTTTAACAATAATTCTATCTTGCCACAGCGATTACAATTTTGTGTAAAAACTCAGTGCCACTTTGCTTGACATCATGGGAAAAACAAAAGAAATCAGCCAAGACATCAGAAAAAAAAGGTGGACCTCCACATGTTTGGTTCATCATTGTGAGCAATTTCCGAACACATGAAGGTACCACATTCATCAGTACAATCAACAGTAGGTAAGTATAAACATGATGGGACCACGCAGCCATCATACCACTCACACAAAATGTTAATATTTTGGCCATAATGACCATCATTATTTTTGAAGGGAAAAGGGTGAGGCTTGCAAGCTGAAGAACACCATCCCAACCATGAAGCATTGGGGTGGAAGTATCATGTTGTGGGGGTGCTTTTCTGCAGGAGGGACTGTGCACTTCACAAAATAGAGGACATCATGAGCAAGGAAAATGATGTGGATATATTGAAGCAACATCTCAATACTTCAGCCATGAAGATAAAGCTTGGTCACAAAAGGTCTTCCAAATAGACAATGACCTCAAGCATGCCTCCAAAGTTGTGGCAAACTGGCTTAAGGACAACAAAGTCAAGGTCTTGAAGTGGCCATGCTGACCAGCGCTGACCTCAATCTGATAGAAAATGTGTGCGCAGAACTGAAAAAGCGTGACCGAGCAAGGGGGCGCTACAAACCTTACTAAGTTACACCAGTTCTGTCTGGAGGAATGGGCCTAAATCCCAGCAACTTATTGTGAGAAGCTTATGGAAGACAACCCAAAATATTTGATCCAAGTTATCCAAGTTAAACAATTTAAAGGCAATGCTACCAAATACTAACAAATTGTATTTAAACTTCTGACCCACTGGCAATGTGATGAAAGATATAAAATCTCTACTATTGTTCTCTCTACTATTATTCTGACATTTCACATTCTTAAAATAAAGAACCTAACTGACAAAAGACAGGGAACATTTTCTACAATTAAATGTCAGGAATTGTGAAAAAATGTATTTGGCTAAGTTGTATGTAAACTTCATTTCAGACTTCATTTGTATATGATTTTAATATCAGTAATTTTCCTATAGAGCTAGTTATAAAGTGTCTGCATTTATCCTCTGAAGTCATTGACACAGAAAAATTCCTTCTAAACCAGGGTTTCACAACCACTGGGTCACAACCCAAAAGTGAGTCGCAGATCATTGTCTGCTGGGTCGCGAGATCTTTTCTGTCATAAGTACAAATGACAAATTAGAAGAATAGAACTGTACATTTGCAATGTTTGAGGCATCTGTGTTCTCTATTGTCGAATCGTGTTAATATCTCCAGGTTTACGTAAACAACCGCAAGTAAGAGGCTGCATCAGGCTGCATTTCTCTGATGTTAATTATTAGCTGTCTGTAGCATGGTGGAGGGCGGGACCGGGGTGTGATTACGCACGCCCGGTCCCATATTAGGCTAATTAAGCCGTCAAGAGGGATAAAGGCCACTCACGGACACCGATGGGAGAGAGAGAGATCATTCACGGACATGTCCGTTGTTTTATGTGTTTGTATTTTGAGTTTTACATTAAACCTATGATTTAGTGTATATGTCAAGCCGGTTTCTCACCTCTTCCTTGCCCGTGACATTGATCTGTTTTACACTGTCCAATCACAATAATCCATCAGTATTAAAAATCATTCTTTTACATAGAGTTTCATGCACTGGCTCCATGCATTACCATGCTATTCTGACTGCAAATCTCTGGACATCATCATTTCAGAGCAGCAGTCCCATGTGTCATATTAATGTGAGTAAAAAAAAAAAAAATTTCCCCTTCTGTCACTCACTCGATGTTGTGTCGATGTAATGACACTAGGGGTCACTCTTGAGAGCCCCAAAACACCTCAGATCTTTGAGAAAAGGTCAATGAGAATTGGTGAGTGGAATTTGCATGCCACTCCCCCGGAACTACGGGTATAAAAGGAGTTGGAATGCCCACTCTCATTCATATTTTTTCTTTGGAGCCAAGCGGTTGTGTGTCAGCGAGCTGAATCCAACTGCTCTTCCATTCACTTCTTTATGCTGTTGGATATATGGCACATTCCAGTGGCTTTACCTTCTTCTGCATGATTAGTGCTACTAAAAGAGTATATTCTCCTCTATTAGAGCAGCACATTGACGTGAACGTCTTTTTAAGATGCCTTTCCATCTTTGTGTGATTATTGGATGCGGTTGTTATCTCTCTGCCTCCGATGGCCAGGGGCACTGCCTCACCACCTCATGGCCTGGCTGGCGCTGGAGGCGATTTGGGGAGTTCAATGGGCACGGACTGGCTGGGTAAATCCCTGCCGACCTCCTGTTCCCCAGCACGCTCGTTTGCCCCCATTGAGTTCCGAGATGAGACCAGCTCGCCCCTTGGCCAGCTTAACGTCTCTTTCAGTGCTCGCGAGCAGGATGAGTTCTTGATAACTACATCGGAGAGTGCACTGGCGATGTCAGACGCCGAGGGCTCAACTGGGCATGCTTGACCGGGACGCCGTGAGTGTCGGGTTTGACTGGAACCCTCCGTCCTCCCCTGAGCGCTCAGGGCTAGATGATTGGTTCCTGGGTTCGGGGTGCCGCTCACAAACACACCCCCTGCAGGAAGCTAACGCCCCTGCCTCACAGCCTGGCACAAGAACCCGGAAGGCTCCTAAGTGCCCCTGAGACAGACGACCCAGGAAGAGAGATGTCTGCTTTGGAGCTGGTACCCAGAGAACTCCATCCTCCGGTGGAGGGCTGGAAGGTAAATCCCTTCCGTTTCCTTTTGTCTCGTGTTCGCCACACACCAAACAGGCTGCAGTACCCACATTGTAAAAAAAGAGCCATATCCTCACTCTTTGGGTCACTTAATCTGTGTTTACGTCCAAGTTCTGAACCGGGCCTTACACAGGCTCCCGTTCAAGCTGAAGCAGAAACACATTTTGGTGTGCATCCGGCATCATGATTGGTTCACGGTGGTAGACCTGAAGGATGGGTACTTTCACGACTCAGTTTTACCTCGACACAGACCCTACGGTTTGCTTTCGACGGCTGGGCGTATCCCCTTGCGTCTTCACAAAGGTCGCAGAGGCAGCTTTTGCCCCGTTAAGGGAAGAGCATGTCCGCATACTCAACTATCTTGACGACTGGCTGATCCTAGCACACTCTCGAGAGTTGTTGTGCACAGAGCATCTCTTTTCAGAGCATCTCTGGTTCAGAGCATCTCTTTTCTCGGCATCGAGTTAGACTCAGTCTCAAAGATAGCGTGCCTCTCAAGTGATCGTGTGCAGTCAGTGCTGAACTGCCTGAAGTCATTCAGGCGGAGGACAGTGGTTCCACTGAAACACTTTCAGAGGCTCCTGGGGCATATGGCATCCTCAGCGTTGGTCACGCCGCTCGGGCGTGCACAGACTCGAGTCCTGAGTAGCGTATATAAATTGGCAAGGCGGCGTACGTTCTCCTCGCATGTCGCAACTCGCCCTCCATCTCATCCTCTGTAGGGAGGGAGTCAGAGATTACATTGAAAACCCAGAAATGTGTCTGGCTGGGATAATGAAGTTGCAGGAAATGCTCTGCCATGTCAGACGTCTCATAAGGGACAATATGGTTCGAGGAGGACCAGCCTTTATTGATCATAGTGATGACTGCGGAATTGTCGCATAACTACACTGCGTTTGTGTGTCTGAAGGGAACCCATATGACACTGGCCGTGACGATTGGTGTGGAATTATAAAGGCTTCTTTTAAACTTCTCTTGTTGAGTAGCTTGCTGTGTCATCACAAAACGTGGAATGTACTTCCTATTTCTGTACTCAAACATATATGTTACATCATATAGGGTAAATAACTATTTCATTGGAGGGTATAGTGGAATGTTGTTTTGCTGGACCATATAATGAAGTGCTGTACGAATAAACTTGGAAGGATTTGATAACTTGGGTCTCCGTGTCATTTCTTTCTTCCCTCAGCTGAGCCGCATCGAGATGAGAAAAATGTATTAAATACATTAAATGACAAAATTATCTAACAATGGGATTAATTTCAAAGAGAGTGAATGGAGCGTAGGAAGCTATATTGAAAAAAAGTATAATTCTGGCCATTTCCCTGTGAACCATGATCCTAGAAATTAACCCCTGAATCCTATGGAGGGAGCCACGTCCGTGAATAGGGACATGTCATCTGGAGATTCACGGCAGCCATCATGGATTGATAAGTAGGAGAGGTTGTCTATGGAATGAATTTGCATTTAAAGAGACATGTATAAAATCAGCGTGTTTTTGATTCCACCCCAAAGAGACATTTATAACATGGTATAGTAAATGATCCGTGGGGTATTTTGAGCTGAAACTTCACAGACGCATTCTGGAGACACCTGGGACTTATTACATATTGTAAAATGGGCATAATAGGTCTCCTTTAACAGTAACAAGATTATATTAATGAGCTTGACTTGGCACAGTTTTTATCCAGTGATTGACAGACCTACTTTCCTGCTACTAAAATGTAACGTCACTGACTATGCGCATTAAAAGGGAACGGCTCATATCGGAATACTTTAATACTTAAAAGTAATGTAGTTGGGCTGATATGATGTTAGACTCTGAGCTTGAAATTTGGATTGAAGATCCCCATAGATTGAAACATGGTCTGAACAACGATGAGTGAATGATTTATGAAGACATGCCATGCGAATTTCTGCACTTTGATGATGCCTGAATGATAATAAAAATGTCAATATGCCACGAGATAGGAATTACTCGCTGTGTGATCTGATCATTATGCGAACGTGGAAGTACTTGTAGAGTATGAAAACGCTGCGTTTTATGGATGGCCCTTGAGGTTCTTGGAGAACGTCACTCGAAATGTTGTACTGAACGAAATAAGTTATTTATTTCACCGAGGACCCTTTCACAAGGCTTTGGTGAAGGCTATATTAACCTGTTGATATGCATTTGTTCGCACTCGGGAGGGACGTCCCTCTGCTTACGTTTAATATAGAATTTACTGTCTATATATGTAATTGTTATCGCATGACAATGTGATAGATTGTGAGCAGACTTATAAAGCAATGGCTTACATGTGATTGGCTGGGAATTATCCAGCTAATGTTGCGATGATGTACAGCTGCTTGTCTTACTAGGCAGCGCTTACATTTCCTGGTGATTGGGACAATAGCAGCTAATTATTCTACACTCTCCAGATCCATGTTAAAGTACTCATTATTTCCTGACCTTATTGGCAAACACAACTTTTGAAAAGCAGATGGAGTAGTCCTAAGGATTGTGTAGTGAAGAACATATTCACATGAATTATTTTCTACATAAAAAAACACGCAAAGCCTGCAAATGTACATGTACTGTAAGTGGGCAATTTACACCGAGCATGTTTTTGCGTCCACATGTGCTGTTTTGTAATTGTTATTCTATGGAAACATATACTAGATTGACACTCAGCAGTGTCAAGTTAAAAGAACAACAACTTTTAAAAAATGTGTATCAAGACACCTGCATTATTTTACATTAGTTGTGCCTCAAATTTTTTATTTTTTTTTAATTTAGTCACTAGCCAACTGTTAATAATAAAAATAAAATACCTGCAAAACCAGTTCTTTTTTCACGACCTTATTGGAAACTGCAATTTGAAGTTGCAAATGAAGCACAATAAATAATTTCATAAAAAGTATTTTCTATGAAAGAACCATACAAACGATGCAAATGTACATTAAGTGTAGTTTTTGCACTGTTTTTGAATTGTTTTTCTATGTAAACATGCACTAGATAGAATTTTTTTTTTACCTTCATGCTGCATCTCACTGTTGTTTTCAGCATTTCTTGCAGGAGCGCTATGTTTTTAAGATGCTGTGTCAAATAAAAATGTCTGTAATTTTAAAAAAATGCTTCTTTAGACACCTGCATTTCTGATCAATTAGTTTGTGCGCTTTTTTTAACGCAAAAACGTGCTCAGTCTGAATGGCCCCTAACAGTTCCATTTAGTCAATAACCAACTGTAACTTTCACAAAAAGTGCTTCATTAAATGTGCACATAAGGTTATACACATACTGTTGGCCCATTTTTGCAGAGTCATGCACAATATCACAAAACACTTATTATATTTTCCATAAATTTTACACCTTCCTGTAAAAACTGACCAATTTGAAAACTGTATTGTTTTATATATGCACATACATAAAGTTGCTTTCAGAGTTGGCACCCTGTCTTGATTGATGCGCTGTTAAAGCCTAAATGCAAATTGAAACTATGCCTATGCAATATTTACATATTAAGCTAATAGTTACTTGTCTATGCATATGTATACATATATTAGCATATTTCAGTTACAGATATAAACAAGTGTGGGGAGGGCGATAGGTAAAAAAAACACACTGACCGACACAAAAATGCATTTATTTTTATAATTGCTTGTTTATTGAAATCCCTCCACAAACTTGCCTCGAACTAAAATGCACCACATTAAATCTAGATCCACAATCGTTGATTTTTGCAATGTTTTTGGTGTAAGCTTGATTTACATAATCGCCGGCCAGTAGGTGAAAGATGGCGCGCGCATTAGCGTCTGCCAGCGGAAGGTCGTTAATTCTTTTAGGATGATACTTCCTGCTGGTTCCAGCACCTGGAAAAGCACATCAAAATTGCAAGAAAAAATCCTTCTGTCACCAGGGCGTAATCTTGTGTTCGTGCCTTGTGACGAATGGGCTTTTTCTTATACTGAAGAACTGACAAAACTTGTCCATCTGCAATCGCACTCAGCTGTATATCATTACAAATGCAGATTGTAATCCATCATTCTGTCACCAAGCATTTTTTCCATTTTACACTAAAATGACTAATGAAATCACAAAGCGGAGGCACTACAGTCTGTTTTTATGGAAAGTAATTGAAAGTTTTATTAGCTGAAAGCTGCCTATGGACATACACATTCTACGGCAAGCCTTGAGGGGATAAATACACAATCACACACATTCACCAGTTAAAGTTACTCTATGAATCATATCCTAAATAACTCTATTAAAGTTGTTTATGTTCACGTGGTACTCTTGTTGTTATTTCAGCTATCTCCATGTGACATAGGCATTCAGAGAGATAGAGAGTTGTGGGGAGTCATGTCTGTCACCCCTCCACCATTTTGTATCGACAAGTGTGACATGCATCTGACTGAAGAGAGTGTGATTTCTGCAAAACAGTCGGGAAGTGTGACACCCTCAGCCAATATCGAGTTTTTTGGAGTCTGCTAGTGTAATGCCGACTTAAGAGAGGAAAATTCCTTTAACTGTAATTGCATTGTCCCACTAAAAGTACAGCATAAAACACTACATCCTTTCATGCAAATCTCACTTTATCTATAGGGGCACATGGTAATCATAACTGATTATTGCCACTATGCAACGTACACAGAGCTGCCTTGTTTTTTTGCATAGCCATGCATCAGGCAATCCCCCTTTATTTATTTCAAATCGTAATCTAGTAAGTGAAACAGTCTGTGATGAATGCCATGGTCTGAGGATGGTAGAAGAGAGAGAGACTAATTTGTAAATTGCGCTAATCAAACAGATTGCGGCTTGTGGGTCCCTCGCAGTGCCCGCACGCTCCCTTGAGTTCATTACAGTAATGAGAGGTGAAGCGACACGGATATGCCACGGACACTCGCAGTGATATACCACCCACAGCTCCCCCCCTCACACCATGATCCATCTTCGGATTCTCATTCACCTCCACACTGCCTACTGAGACCTGTAATGAAACAGGCTGCAGGCGGAGGCTGGCCTTTTCCTCAGATCTGGGAACAGGTTGTGTGCCATAAATGTAAGAGGAGTAATTAGAGAGGGAGGAGGTTGTAGGTCTTGGATCAGCAAAGCTGCTGGCAGTGGTGAATGCTGAGTTGGGGGGTGTTCCTGTGGCAGTCAGGGCCATATGGAAGCTCCCGTCACCCGTCTGTCACCTCCCACCTATAACAGCCAGCCTCATCCGCTTCTAGGTACTTCCATGTGAGCAGGGACTACATCTTAATTAACCAGGAATTAGAATTTTCTGGCAAACATCCCCATTTTAGGATAAAATGGTAGGAGGGGCACAACAAATCGAGTTGTCCCACTGGCACGTTCTACCCAGAGAAAAGTGGAGGGGGGGTGCAATCTATATCTTTGGATTCTAGAATGCGCTAAACACTCATTATGGGTTTCTATGAATTTTGCTACATTCTTTTATATCACATCTGCGGCTTTCATTTTGTTCACCAGCTGAGATTTGGGAAATGGCACGTTGTCATAAAGGGGAAGCTGAGGAGGCATTCAGCTGTGATAACTTATGTATTGATGCAGGGCTTTCTCCACACACACAAATACACACACACTGACACCCAAGCTTTCATGTTTAACTGCACTGTGGAGGAAATTTGCTATGCAGGCTGGTTAAAAGCATATAACAGATTATCATCGTCAGCATTCCAGTGTAAGTGCTTATAATTCTTCTTTTTATTTCTTTTTTCCCAAGCCAAATATAGCATTAAATTCATAGGATGCAGTAAATTTAGTCTTTGAATAGCAGCCAAATTAGTCTCAAGGGTATTTTGTGTGTGTATGCTGTCACCTTGTGGTCAATACACGTAAAATTTAAAGACTCTTGGCTAGTTCACACCAGCTTAAAGGAATATTCCAGTTTTGATACTCAATTCACAGCATCTGTTGAATAGTGCTAATGTTGATTTCCACACTCCTCTCTCAAAAAAATTGCAAAAAGTTGTTACAGTAAGTCATTACCAATGGAAGTGAATGGGGCCAAACAATGTGTATTTTAGCATTTATGGACTGGACCCATTCATTTCCATTCGAAGTGCCTTACTGTAACCACTTTATACTATTTATTTTATTTATGAACAAAGGAAGTGTCTAAATTAGTGTGCCACAAATGCAGTTGTTTGAGCTTACCTTGTATTGAACTCGGAATACTCCTTTATTTAATAGCAAAATATTCAATTTTGGAAATTAAAAACAATTTGATGATGTTATGATGAACATACCAAGGTGTTTTACGCATGTGGCCCAATTTGGGAGCGTCACAAGTTTACAGGGCTTTTTTTGGGGGGTGGCTGCTGCGATGTTCTGGGTTCTGTGATTTTGACAAAAATGTATGACTGAAACAGGGTTTCTTAAACAGATGAGTTTGGCTCAATTATGCTCAGATTCAAAGAAAAATATGTTTTAAATATTTTAAAATCCACATTTGGCTAGACAATCAAAAAAAATCGGAAGCAGTTTCATTGTTTCACTCACTAAGAATTTGTTCCAGGCCACTTACATTTTAGTTATAGCTCTGTCTATTTAGACCAGTGACTGATATGGGAAACTTTAAAAGGCATAGTTCACTCAAAAAAGATCATTCATAATTTACTCACCCTATATTGTCAACAACTCATATGACTTTCTTTCTTCTGGGGAACTGGGGAAGTCACTTTGATGGAGATATGATTTATGCAGGTCCATACAATGCAAGTGACTGCTCCAAAAAGCATATAAAGGCAGCATAAAGGTAATCTATAAGACTCCAGTGGTTTAATCCAAATCTTCTGAAGTGATCCAATCAGTTTTGTTGAGAACAGACAAAAATATAACTCATTTTTCACTATAAGCCTTGAGTTCGAATCAGAGACTGCAATGGCAAGATGTGCAGTGAAAAAGAAGTTACATTTAGGTCCAAAATTGAATGGATCGCTTTTGAAACATGGATTAAACCACTTGAGTCTTATTGATTACCTTTATGATGCCTTTATGTCCTTTGTTGAGCTTGAAAGTTTGGTCACCATTTACTTGCATTGTATGGACAAAAATACATCATATCTTCATCAAAATATTTTTGTTTGTGTTCTGCGAGAAAGAAAGACATATGAGTTTGAGTGAGTATGATGTGAGAATTATCATTTTTGGGTGAACTATTCCTTTAATACTGCTGGTCCTGTGAACAAACTCACAAAAATCAGATATGAGCAGAACATTTGCAAATGGGCACTTTGGTTTGCCGTGTGAACCTAGGCTTGCCAATGTGCAGATACAAAAAACAAAAACAAATGACTTGACACTAAACCCTTGATGTTGCTGTCAAAAATCTAAGGTAACAATAAATATAAAACATGAGATTCAGCATTTTCGTTCTCATCTCTTAAACATAAATCTGTTTCTTATTGATTTCCCTACATTCTCTCCATCTTTCTCTAAGTGCATGTGAATGTAGAACTAACTGCAACAAGAACTCACACGTGCCACATGCCAGCACATGCTTTCAGCTGCATGGTACTGCGGTCCTCTGCTTCCCCCTCTGTCCCATTTCATCATTCTGATATCATCCACTACAAAAGGCCATGACAGAATGATCCCATTATGGATATTATGCATGTCAGTCCCCTGTGTGTAAGACAGGATTCTGAATTCCTTTTTAAGTGAGACCAGTAATGAGAGTAATGCGGCTATGAAAAAAAAGATGAACAGAAAGCACAATGAATGGCCAAAAAGAACAGATCAATGAAACAACAAGCCCATTAAACATTGAAAGAAAACCTTTGAATAATAACTCCAATGTGAAATGTTTTTACATGGACTGCAAAGGTTATGGAGCCATAAATCCAGATTTGATCAATTGTAGTTTCTAGTGTTTTTTTTTATTTAGGATGATTATTCTTACTAAAATTAAAGGATCATCTGTTCCTGATTACTTCTTCCCCTCTTTTGTAAAAACAATTGTTTTGGCCTCTGTTTAAGCTTCCGCATTTATACGGTACTGAAAGTCGCAGTAAGTGAATTACTGTGTTTGTGAACAAATCTGTGTTTATAATGAGCACTGGGAGTACATAACTCTCTATTGTTTTTTCCTTTTCTTTCATTCTCTCATTCTGTAGGATGTTCTGCTTAGATGGCAGCCAAGAAAGCTTTGGTCTCTCATCACCATGCCTGACAGTCTAGAGTAAACTGAATCCTTAAGAAAGAAACACACAAAACACATTATGTTGTTGGTGTATCGAGAGACTGCAGAGGGCCGTGTCCTTTATCGCCTCTGGTGCTTCCTGAACAAGAAAAACAATTTACCCTCTAAATTTGTGTGCTTTCATTAATTACCAAAACACATTTTGAAGGCATGCAGACAGAAAAGGATTAGCCTCAGCACAATTTAGATAAACAGATGAATGTGGCTCAAAGTGTCTGCCATATAATTGAGGACAATTTATATCAAGACCAATAGACAAGCACTTGAATGGCTATGACTAATGAGGATTCATCAATGACCAGAAATGAGGCGTGCATGGCTCTTTAAATACAAGTATGTTCTCTGGAAAATCTATAGACTTAAATTGTATCTATCTCACATATTGTGTTAAATATCAGTGATTTTGCAGATCTGGCAATTTCTCTTTTCCCCATGAAGCACTGCATGTACACAGACGTGTCATGCACTCATTTATTTTTAGTTGGAACCAGTGGCGGTCCTGGCTCAGTTGTAACTAAGGCAAGAAGACCTTTTAATCATCTTAATAGTTAGTCTAGTGGTAAAGTTTTTGCCTAAGGTGCAAGGGGACCCAAGTTCGAATCTTAAAATATCATTATTATTAATAAACCAAGCAAATATATCATTTTAATTGTAAATTATTTATAGTTCATGGTAGTAATTGTTGTACCAAGCTTCTGCCTTCAATTTAGGCAGATTTAGATCAAATCTACTGTAGTAACTGGAGAATGCTTAATTGTCCTGGAATTAATGTCAAAATGCAAAACCTCATTAAGGAATAAGACATGAGTCTTAATGTCCCTAAAAATTGGCTTATACAATTTTTCTATGTAAAATATATTTTATTTGTATTTAATTAGTTAGTTAGTTAGTTAGTTAGTTAGTTAGTTAGTTAGTTAGTTAGTTAGTTAGTTAGTTATGGCAAAGGTTAGAAAACTTCCAAAAATAGACCTCTTCCAATTACTAATGTTTCAATAGACCCATGGTACAATACAGTCATTATCTCTGTTAATGGTGCACAGTGACTCATGGGTCCATGGCTTGTAATTGATGTCCAAGCCTGCATGTATTGCCTGTCTACAAAGAAAGACACATAGCATCAGCATAATAATTTGATAAACTTTTCACATTCACAGGTTTCCTGTGGCATTAAATAATGTAAGACAGGTGTTAAGAGTAAGTAGTTTTTCTAGAGGTAGTCGTTAAACTTATGCATTGGTATTGATGCGATATTCATTAATCTTAAGCATTGGTATTTATGCGATATTCACTGAACAAAAAATCACTGTCACAATTTGGGTACCTCGCTTTTACAGTAAAGACAAAATTCCCCTGGTCACACAAAAATAGAATAGAATTTCAAAGCGCAGTTTGTTTGTTTTTAACTCATTTTGTTGCAACGCCTCCGTCTATAAGTCTAGCCCTAAAACATTGTTGCACTTTGCCTGCAGAGAAATTCACACAGAGTCCTGCAGAAAGAAAGAAAGAAAGAAAGAAAGAAAGAATTCTGTGTATTCAGGAAATTTTATTTTTCCATCCCATTTACTGTCATTTATGTAGATTACAGAATAGCATGATATTGTAGTGTTCAGTTGCATATCGTTTTGTAAAAAGCAAACCAAGCAAAAAACAGTTTGTAATATGTGTTATTTATATAATTGTGTTTGATGGGTTTTTGTGCCATCTGAAGGCGAAGTTTGAATAAGATTGCATTGATTTTGGAATACAGTGAATAATTGTTTAGTTTGAGGTTTGCGCAAAGGAATTTGTGGTTTATAGTTTTCAGGAAATGTGTCTGAGCTGTTGGGGGAAAATGGTAAGACAATTCTCTATTTGGTCACACTTTATATTAGGTGGCCTTAACTACTATGAACTAGCATTAAATACATACAAGACTATGTATTTACAGTGTAAATACACATTGTTCTGCAAAACATCCACATTCGCTGCTACTGAGTTTGAGTTACATGTAGGTTTAGGAGTAAAGGTAGGGTTAGGGTTAGGATAAGGGGTTAGAAGTTAGGTTTTGGGGTAAGGGTTCGGTTAGGGGTAAAGTTAACTGTGTAACTACAAATGTAATTAAATGCAGGTACGTTAAATGTAATTGCAATGCAACAGCATGTGTACATAATAAGTGCATTGTATCAAATGGTTAAGTACATAGTAAAATAGAGGGACCCACTTTATATTGGGTGGTCTTAACTACCGTGGAAGCAAAACAGTTAGAACAGAACGTTTAGACATTTTCTACTGTATTTATTCATTCATTCTTCACTTTTTTAACTACACAACATTTTGAAAGCCTACATTATATAACATTTTACCAATAAAAAAGTGTCTGACATGGAAAACATTGTAGGATTTATTAAAAAAAATATTTAATACATGTAATAAATAAAATAAAATCACTATTTTTAACTAACCTCAAAAGTGTCTGTATTTAAAGAGAAAGAAAGAAAGAAAGAAAGAAAGAAAGAAAGAAAGAAAGAAAGAAAGAAAGAAAATTGCAATTCTCAGACTATTTCTAGGTCTTCATTAACAAACATGTGATGTATTTACCTTCATGTCAGTGTATTTGTAGCATATGTTAGGCAAGGTTCAGCTGGTGGCCCAGAATTGCTCTGCATAAGGAATGTTAATACATTTCATATTGGAAAGTGTTGCTGAGATATTAACAGTAAACAGATTACTGCTGTGCAGAGTGTATGAGGAGGGAATGCTGATGGAATTCGCTTGCTAAGCATGGCTCATTGATGTGCTACTGCCCATTCTTTCTTGTTTTCTCTCTTTTTTCAGTCTTTTTATTAATAGAGCTTAATAAATACTTTAGCTATTAATGTGGTGTGCTATTTTAATGTTTGTATATGCTTATTGTTACAGAGTTTACACTGTATTGACATTCTTCAAAATTTTGTTTCACAGTGCTTGGCATGCAGTACTTTACTGATATTTCTCTTCTAAACCACTAACCCTAAATATTAAACTCCTGCAGTTAATTCAGCCTGAACCACTTATCTCTAAACTCGATTAAAAAATTAAACGGGATATTTATTTTTATTTAGTTATTTTTGTAAATGTTAAAGGAATATACGATTAGAGTTTAAAAATCTCCCTAGCACATGCATCTTGACAGCATTCCCCTTGGTGATCATGATTTTAAGCTCAATTACACTTCCTTCAGTGCCATCTAGTTGTCTGTACATACATCAAGCACTAGGAATGTAATCAAGCTTGAAATCATGGCCCTGCTTTGAGACTGTTGTCAAGATGTACAGTGACAAAGGAGTTAAATCTTGGTCTGTTGTCACCCAAAAGCAACTGGATTGCTTCAGAAGACATTGATTAAACCACTAGAGTCATATGGATTACTTTTATGCTGACTTTATCTCCTTTTTTAGAGCTTTTAATGCTTGATCACCATTCACTTGCATTAAATGGACCTACAGAGCTGAGATATTCTTCTAAAAACCTTTGATTTTGTTCAGCAGAATAGAGAAAGGCATGAGGGTGAGTAAATGATAAGATAATTAAAATTTTTTGGTGAACTATCCCTTTAAGTTCTGCATTCAACATGCAACTGTATTAATGACGTTAATATATGTGCGTACTGAATTGCAAATAGTCTTATATTCTTAGTTGTATATTTTTTGTTATTTTATTTTATTTTTTTCTTCTATTTGACCATCTGTAGCTGCCTTTACAATACATTGTGTTGTGTATCTTTTCAAACACAGCCAGCATGACAACTTGTCAGGAGTCATTTCCACTACAGCTAAAGATTTTGCCACAAATAAAGGTTTATACTAATTTATTTCCAAGTTGTATTTTTTTCAAATTATGCAAAAAGTTTGGAAATATGATGTAATTCAATGTATTTTGGATATATATAAATGCTCAATACAACCTTACCAAGACAAACTGTGTGCCATTTTATTTCTAAAGTGTTTCAAACCAAAAAAATGCTGTCATAAATGATACATAACTATAGAACTATAACTATATTTAAACTTTAACATATTCCTTGTTGTCTTGTGAGTATTGTTGTTTCCTTCAGGATATGCAAATCTAGTTTTTAATTATTTATTATATTTTGACCTCAAACATTGTGAAAAAAATAATAATAAAAAAAAACACTGAATTTTTTTTAGGATTTATGCATCTGTGCTGCTTTGAGGTAATCAATGAACAAAATTGTCGTGGGTCTTTTGGAAGTGTAGATTAAGTGATTTAAATATCTATAAACACATTCTGGTTTGTGTTTGTAAGTCTATATAATGCAATTTGAATGAGTGGAACAGGCAGACAAAATTATTCTAATATGTATGCCTATGTGTGCTTACTTTACATCTAATGCTCTCAATTTGTCCTCCATCAAACAACGCAACTCAACTGAGTATAATTAACGGTTCCTACAAGTATGAGAAAGATAGAAAGAGAGAGCAAGCTTTACACAACAGCTTTTATTGAGTCAGAGGACTGTGTTAGATTTCCCAGGCTGTAAACGTTCATATCATGACCTTTAGTTTAGCGGGGAGGATTGTTCTGGCTCAATAGCGCAACTGATGTTATGTCCCAAAACTTGGCCATCCATCACTCCATCCCTCTGTTTTTCACCTCCCACCACATCACTCCTGAGGCAGTGCCTGTCCAGAGCTCATGCATATTCATGTTGGACACGGGTCATGAGCTGAAGAGGAGCCATCAGTCACTATTAGCACAGCAACACTTGGAGAAAGTTTTAAAAGACTCAAGCATGATTTATAAATAAATAAAAAACTTCCCATGTATTAAAGGGTTTAGATATATATTACATAAGTTTGATTGTGTGTGCAATTATGTGTGCGTGCACTTCAAAATCTCTTCGAAATGATTTTTGCAGATTCTCAGATGGTAATATTTGTTTTCTATGTGGAGAACAAAGACTACCATAAACCAAAGGAAAGACTCTTGGGACTTGATACATATGACAATATTGTTTCACATACACATACACACACACACACACACACACACAAACTAGTGTAGTTTATTGTGGCAGGGCGGAGGGCAGGGCCGGGTCGTGATGATACACACCCGGTCCCGTATCAGGCTAATCAAGCCTCCAAGAGGGATAAAGACCGATGGCAAACGGTGGTGCGGGAGAGAGAGATCATTTACGGACATATCCGTCATGTGTGTGTTTGTCCTTTGTTTTAAGTTTATTATTAAAATGTGATTTACATTGACATGCCGGTTCTCGCCTCCTCCTTGCCCATCTAAATCCTTTACAATTATCAACTGCTTGTGCTCAGTGGAATACTGTGCACTTCAACGTTCAGATATATCTTATTATTGTTATTAAGTCTTTAAGTCATGCAGAAGAGACACTATTACATAATATGCAGACTACACAAAGACTTTCATTGATAATTCATTCTTTTGGATAGGCAGGCAGAGACAGTACTTCAGCATTCACCCCCTAGGTACACCTTGTTTCCCTTTCTCATTAAGTTATATGATCTAGTTGACTAATTTAGTGCTTCAGAGATTAAGGTAGGAATTTATAAGAAGGAAGGATCACATTGGGATAAGAAAACAGCACAGGTTAATGGGTAGTAAATGAGAAATACTTGCATGCACAAAGCTTTACAGTGCTGCAACTCTGTTGGTATCTCTTTTCATAAGCTTGCTGAACTTAGTACCTTATTCAAATGAGCTTAAGTCATGCTAAATCAAATTTAATGCAATTCTTCTCTTCTTGGTCAAGATTTAGACAGTAAACTGCATGAAAGATTAATACATTCTAGTGCTGTCAGTCAATTAAATTTTTAATCATGATTAATCGCATAATTATATGTAGTTAATCATGATTAATCACAGATTTTGAAAGTGCTGAAATTTGCCTCTATATATACTTATTTTCTTGTCAAAAATTATTTATTTTCATCTTAGGAAGAAAACAAGTATTTTTCAGCCTATAGAAGGCACATGGTGAGATAAAAGTGCCGCTCGACGCTGGTGTTGTCGCTTGGCGCAAATCATGAATGCAGCTTCACGATTGCTGCAGGAAAGCAGATAGCCACAGTCTACCGGCGGATCAATAGTGTGGATGATAAGAGTTTGAGAGATTTAATGCCCATTGCAATGAATATGCAACCTATTGGGGACTAGGTCTTTCAGTTGTGCAAAGTTATTCAAACTCCCACTTAGACTTCTTGTCTTTTGATGTGACTTGAATTGGTGATATTTTAGTGCATTTCTATGTTTTTATTGTGGAAGACTTTGTTTGGAAAATGTTAATAAATCATTATATTGCAACATATTGTTTTGATTTCTATCACATGTGTCATCTGGGCTTGTTTTGTACATCACATAGCCTTAAGACTGCCTTTCTTCATCATTTTATCACTGACAGGTAAGCACTGTCAGAGATTTTTTAATTAATTACATAACAACCTCGACAGCTCTATCATAGGAGAGAGCGTAAAGATCAACTAGCGTGTTGTAGTTCCGCCATAGAATGTCTATGGGACAGCCACGTTATGCTGTTTTATGATAAGTTTGTAGGTTCTTCTTGGTAGAAGGGCTCTGGCGTTGTGGTGTGTGCATCAGTGTAATGACTCCAGGCGGACACATTACAAAGCGCCTTTCACACCAGTGTTTATGCTTTATTATCGACAAATGCCTTAAGGAATAAGGAAAATGAGTGCATTAAACTTTTTTTAATTAAATGCATGTGTTAACGTGTTAATTCTGACAGCTCTAATACATTCACAATATATTTGTGGCAAATTGTAGGTTTGCAGCCACACATGAAACAAGAACATCACAAAGTATAATCAAAAGTTTAATAAAAAAAAACAATCATTCTATTTCATTGTATATTATGGATAGTTCTGACTCTATTGGATGAGCCACAATGTAAATGAGTGTTAATACACACCTGTGATTGCTTATTCTATATAAATGAAATAAGTTGTCACATTGCTTGACAACCACAAACAACCTACAGTTAGGATAATGAACTATACTACGTGGAAGAATTTCTAATTCTCATAATTATAAATAAGGAATTAAATGTACATTGTTGTCTTTTATCGTAGTGCTGTTTCTGCAGTTTTAATGGCAATTAAACTATCTTTTCAACCAAAAAGATTCTATACACTTCCAGATGAAGAGCTCGCTTCCACTCGCATCATTTCTGCCGCAGAGCTATTTTCTTTGTGACATTCATCATGAACATTAAATCACAATTCCCATTAGACATTTAGACGCCAACTTACCAGTTCTTCTCACAATTTGGCACTGAAGCATTTCAAGCTCAAAGATGTGAATTGCTATTCTTCCCATTATTTGTCCAATGCTAGAACAAAATCAACTAGCAACTTCTGTAGTGCCACATACACCCTGCCTCCTAAAAACAGAAAATATCTATTGCATTTTGCATACGCTATGGTGTAGACCAGAAAAATTACTTTCCTTTACTTTTTGCTATGCAGTGATAAACTTTGTTTACAAGTTTGTAAACAACTTAGTCTTGTCTCTATGGACTGCATGTTAAAGTGACAGCACAGTACAGCCAGATGGAGCTCAGAATTGTGTCTAATCAGGCTGATATTGATCAGTGTTGTGGAACTTCTTTGAAACATGTCTCATACCTGCAAATGTGAGGAGTTCCGTCTCATAGAAAGGCATCTGTATCACCAGTGGTTGTAATTAGAGTCTTATTTAGACTATGCATCCATCAAAATTAATTAGGAAAGATTCGCTGTTTTATTCAAGGTCTCCTTCAGGAGGATGGTGCACTACAACTGTGATGTCTGTGTGAAAATACTATTTAGTTAGATAGCATCTGTGCTGCCAGTTATGGAGAGCTGCTAAGCAGGATAATATAAGGGGAATATAATAAAAACTGGTAACCCAGAGGACAATATTATTGCTCAGAGTTTCTTTGCACTGTTGACTTAATACAGATGTCATTTTTTAAAATAAATACTTTAAAAAAGTAGATAAAACTTTGTCTCAGATGTATATCACAGAAACAGACAAGATGATTTTTCACAGTAAAGAGCTGTGAAATGAACGTGGATATAATGGCACAGATAATTTGGTCTTGAAAGAATTTGAGAGTTTATATTGGATTAATTTACTTTAAATTGCCTAATTTGGTATCTTGGCAAATCTGAGCACATTGTTGAAATCTTCACTAAAACTCTTGAGTAGACACATGAGATTATGAGCACTGACATTAATTTGTCTATTAAAACTCTTGCATTATTTGAGCTGTAAAATGGTTTAAATTGTAATTTTTTGTCATTAAGGTTTTAGGGTTTTAGGGTTTATTGACATTACATCGTCATGGCATGAAGTTGTAAAACTGGATATAACTTTACACAGAAATAGGTTAGTAAGCTATTTTATTATACTAAAATTATGTTAACACATATATAGTTTATGTCTTGTGGCAATCCTTTTGAAACAATGAGTATTTTAATGTTTACAGATTGGCCCCCATTCACTTCCATTCTAAGTGCCTCACTTGAACCCAGAGTCAAGTCAAGTCAATTTTATTTGTATAGCGCCTTTCACAAAACACATTGTTTCAAAGCAGCTTTACAGAAGCTCAGGCATTAACAGACGATAAAACTGTAATGTCTATAAGGTCGATGAATCATCATTGTGTAATTAGATAAAATATGATTGTTAATCGTGTTTAAAAATAAGCAATTAAATAATCATTGTATTAATAACCCCAGTGAGAAAGCTGAAAGCGACTGATTTTGTATTATAATTTTTTTTAAAGAAAGTGGGGCAAGTCAATAATTATTTTTGTGGTAATTAATATTATGCCACAAATGCTGTTGATTCCTTTAAGCAAAACTTAGACAATCTCAGACAAACAAATAAGCTGTTCATTTATAATGTTTATTTCCTTTGGGAACATAGAGGAAATATTATTGTCGCCATTTAATATGTCGGAAGGCAAAGCAGATGTTGAGTATAATGTGTGAGTTTTGTGTTTTATTTATTAATTACATTTTTTATTTATTTATTTTTGCATAACAAGACCACAAGTCCTAATATCTGTGCTTTATAAGTTTGGTAGTTAAGTACAGTATGAAATATACAGCGGTCTCAGACAGTACAGGTAATTTGTTAAAAAAACCCTCTGTTTCAGGCCTTGACAGTATGAGACAGAGTGAGACCATATCTTTACTGACAGCCATTGAGGACACAAGCAGGGAGCCAATCTCTCTCTGATATTGCAGTGTAATGCACCAGACGTCACCCAGCAAGATCCATTGGAAACCCCTTCGTCAACAGAGCATCTGAGAAGAACCCTGTGGGAAAATAATCTTCAATCATCCTAAACTGGTTTGCTTGTCTTAGTTGGTCTCTCAGGCTGGTCTACTTGCTGGTTTTATAAGGGTTCTGGCCAACCTGGTCTCATAGAATCACGTTACTACCTGCATTTTTGCTAAAATGATTTTTACTAGCATTTTTGTACATGTTGTGGCACTTTCCTGATTAAATGAATACCAGAGGTGCTACAGCAGCAATTACTTTTAATCCTCTTCACACACATCATGAGTTAAATGGACAATTATCAATTCGTAAACACTTACGTTTCACCCTGTTCCCCACACAATGCTATATTATAATAAATATACTATAACATCTAATCACTTTAACTATAGTGCATGTCTTGTAAGGAGATACATCTTTTATATATATATATATATATATATATATATATATATATATATATATATATATATATATATATATATATATATATTAGGGCTGTCGATTTAACGCGTTAATTCAGTGTGATTAATTTTACAAAAAATTTAATCGCATGCCCCCGGACCATAATAAGGAAGATCCCTGAGAAATGCAAGCTCGCAGTACCACCTGTTTACTCCAGAGGGCAGTAAGTCCACAAACCTGCGTTACGTTCTTGCGTTCAAAACACTCGAAGGAACACAAATGCGATCTAAGGGATCTCAAGATGTGTTTAAAGATTGAGCATTAAACTATATTTAACTTGACACAGTGACCTAAACATTTTATGTTTATGACGCAACACACCTGAGACGTCTGACGTAGGTGTAAATTGACTGGCTCTTAAACAAGCCCTCATAATAAATCTCCAACTGACTGACAAATTCACTTGTGAAAAGGATTGCTGTGAACTGTGTGCCAATGATTGACTTATGTTCAATAATATGGTAGTAAACAATACATTGTTTTTTTAATTAAATTTTAAAATATTTAAAGATAACTATGTATAATTATATATTGATATAAATATGTATAATCATTATATATTGAGTTATTGTTATATGAGGGGCTTTCTCAGCAAATATTTGTATATGCGATTAATTGTGATATCAATTGTGACAGAACAATATGCATGACATTACAACAGACAATTCTTTTATTTAAAAAAAAAGATAGAAACTAGAAAACCAAGAACCACAAAAAAAGAAAAAAACATACGCAATCAAAACGCAAAGTACATCATGGATATTACATACATATATGAAGATTGTTGTACCAATCAAAATTTAGGACCATAAGAATGTTTTAAGAACCATAACAACTTTTTATGTTGAGAAGAGCTCAATAAATCAGTATCACCCAATAACCAAATAGTTGGATCATTATTTATGCAGGTACCTATAACCTTTGAAGATACATCAATTATATATTTCCAGAAGTCCTTTAATACAGGGTAATCCCAAAGCTTTGAAGTTAATCTTCAGATATATTACATTTTTGACATTTTGAAGATATATCAGTGTTCAACATGTGAAGTTTTTGTGGAGTATAGTACGTTCAAAGCTGGATTTGCCTGTGCTTGGTAGATATTAAAACAGTTTGCATTCTTTCCATAACATAGTCCCATTCTACAGGGTCTTTACTTGTCCATGCCTTTAGGGTACTATCAGCAATACCAACAGGTATAGCAGGGTTCTCCCAAAGGGGTGTGTGTCTGAGCGGAGTTACACTAAGGCCAAGTAATTGATGTGATTTCAGAGTAGCAGCAGAGTATGAAGTATTACAGGTTTCTTAGTGAATTTAGACTAGCTTCTTTTTGCCCCCAAAAAGGGTACAACCCTTAGAGAAATGGAATTCAACTCCCACTATATAACTATATAAACGGCCAATATCAGCCCTATAAACGTGCAACCAGATCCATATTGGGCAAAATTGTGAAGCTAAATGGTTGTCTAAAAGTAGGCAGGTTCAAACCACTTTTATTATATGGCGCTTTAAGTTTGAGAAGTTTCACTGTAGGGTTACCTTTCCAATGAAAGCAGGAGAGCACCTAATTACGTTCCTTAAAATAAGACCTAGGAATTTTCAAGGCGAGACATTGAAACTTATGCTTCAATGAAGGTAATTCTTTCCAATTTTGCATATCTCTTTTTACTCTGTCAAGTAGTATAGAATAACTGTTTTGAAGCATGTCATCATGTTAAACCAATGTAAATGCCTAAATATTTGAACCCATTGGGACACAATGTTAATGGTTTAATTATACATTTTAAATGATCTGGAACATTAAGAGGAAGAGTTCAGTTTATAGCCAGAGACATCACTGTATTATTTAAGTACATGTAATAAGGGGGGAGTAGAAAATTGTGGATTGGTCAAATATATTAACAGATCATAGGCATAAAGGGATATTTTATGTTCTAAAATGTCAAATTGAATGCCATTTATTGCAGAATGGGATCTTATTGCAATAGCGAGGGGTTCGATGGCCAGGGCAAATAGTAAGGGGGATATTGGGCAGCCTTGTCTGCATCCTCTTGACAGTTTAAAAGTGATTGACATTACATCATCAGTGAGTAATTGTGCTTTAGTATAATTAACAATAGTTTTTAAATATCCAATAAGCTGAAAGCCAAAGCTTGTGGCTTCTAAGGTAGCAAAAATTAAACTGGACTCGATTCTATCAAATGCCTTTTCGGCATCCATAGACACAATAAACATGGGTATGTTTGCCTTTGAGGTATATTAATTACAGTATATGAATAAGCCTTCTAACATTATCAGAACCTTGTCTATTCATAGTAAAGCCCATCTGATCTGAATATATTACATTGGATTTAACAGTTTCCAATCTAAGGGCAAGCAATTTAGTCAAAATTTTATAATAAGCACTGAGCAGACTGAACGGCCTATACAACCCCATTTCGACCTGTCTTTATCAAGTAGTATCAACTTATTTTGAAGTAGTATTATAATTGCCAATTCTAGAGAATGTGGAATCGATCCTTTCTCAAATGAATCTTTAATCATGGTTGTTAGGGGAGGTATCAATATATTTCACCTTACAATATTCTTTTTGGATGCCATCTGGGCCTAGGGCCTTGTTGTTTCCCAAGTGCATCAACAGCTTGGAGGACCTCATTCTCAGTTATGTCTGAGTTCAGTCATTTATTGCCATTATCATCAATCTTGGAAAGCTTTATTTAACTTAAAAAGTTTTTAGCACCAACATTGTCCTGGTTATGATCAGTTTTGTAAAAATTTTTAATTAAAAAAATCCCTAAATAAATTATTAATTTCCCAAGGTTCTGTTGAATGGAGTGAATGTGTAAATCAGATTCTTCTTTCTCGATCAGACAACACCTTGCTAGTTTTCTCTCCAAATTCATGATAATTATATTTTGTACTTGCAATGATAGCTTTCGACTTCAGAGTGCACAGATTATTATATAAAACCGGTTTCTGAATAAATTGTGTCAAACTTTTCTCCTTGTTAGTCAAAGAATGCTCTAATTCCAGTGATATTATTTATTTTTCTAATTTTATTAATACAGCCCTTTTTTCTTTCCGTTTATGTCCCTCGCAAAAAAGAATATGTCCTCTCATTGATGCTTTAAGTGCCTCCCTGATGCTTAAATGTGAGGCCAAATTAATGTTAGCCTCTAGAAAAATCTGTATCTGAGTAGTCATGAATATAATCAAATCCACATCTTTGAGCATATAAATTTGAAATCTCCAATTTTTAGAGTCGGGCAGAGCAGTTAATGGCTCCAACGTCAGTCTGACAGGGTTATTGTCAGAAATAGATGAAGGAAGATAACTACAATCCTTTATTTGATAAACTAGATTGTGATGTTAAAAAGAAATCTGTTCTTGAATAAACATTATGTAAGTTTGAGTAAATTGTGTAGTCAGATTAGTGTGTAGTCAATTTAGTTTGGATAAAGAGCAAGCCATCAGTACATCACACAGTCCCAGGTCAGTCATTCCCTGATTCAGAGTAGTTGCTGCTTTTGACTTAAAATATTTCTGTGAGGACATGTCCTTATGAGGGTCCAATACTAGATTAAAGTCACCTCCAGTAACTCAATTTCCCTCAACAGCAGCTAATCGTAACAGCAATTTACTAAACAATGCTGGATCATCATGGTTTGGTCCATATATATTTACCAAGGTTATACATTCTCTTTTCAACTCACATTCTACGAGCACATATCTACCCATATTATCAGAGTTTACTTTGATCAGGTTCAATTGTAACTTTTGTGGATTAGCAATGCTATACCTTGTCCCCTGGAAGAAAATGATGGTAAAAAACATTGCCTACCCATTCTCTCTTGAGTTTTTTATGCCCCTGTTATGTCAGATGAGTTTCCTAAATAAAAGCTATATCAGTATTTAGTCTCCTGAAATGTGAAAGCACCTTAGTTAAATTAACTGGTTCATCAATCTAACATTCCACTATACACAATTTAAAACACTAGCCATTAACATAAGTTTGAAAATGGTAGGAAAGATATTAGTACAGTACATATGATGGTTTACCACTACACTTACTTGGGATATTTGTGAAAGGTATAACATGTTACATGAGACATCAGACAATACACAAAATACAATTAGAAAAACTAAATTATTCAACAAAGAGAGAGAAAAAGAACTAGCCCTTGCAAGTAACCTCATGACAGAACTTGTAGCTGGCCAGCCAAACATTCGCCTACAGGGTGTTTAAAAAATTCTCTATTATGAAAGTCGTGCATTTCAGCCATACATCATTACTCATTATACTTATGAAAGTGTTGAGAGATGAGCCATAACTATTCCAAAATAAGTCTCAAAATTAAAGAGCATTCATTGAGCAGTAACAAGCTGCGACCAACTAGAAATATTTCGTAATGTTACCTGTTATTCCATTGGACAAAATAAAAACATGGCCTGCATGTGGAGGTTAGCTGAGAATAATATCTCAGTTCATATTCAGGGGTAGAGACATCTCTGTCTTTGCCATACATTTCAATAAAGCTCTTATCTTCTGACGGGGTGGAAAAATCCTTTGCTTTACCCATGTGCAGGATCCAGAGTTTGGAGGGGTATATGAAGGAATAATCAATTTCTCTATCCCTCAGCATCCATTTCACATCCATGTTGGCCTTATGAGCATTCTGCTGCTCCACACTAGAATCAGGAAAGAAGTGAATGTCCCAGTTGTCAAAGTATATTCCTTTTAAGTTCTCTCGCAAGTTGAAGGTTTTTCTACTTCTCTCTAAAGTTCAGGAGTTTCACCACAATTATCCTAGGAGTCGATCTGTCTGATGATGTATTGCCCATTTTTGCCCTCTCTCAATTATCGGAGGAGATGAAAAGTTTTCCAGTCCGAGGATCTCAGGGATGACACGTTAGGATTTCTCTGGCAGGTTGACGATACGAATGTTTGATCTCCTGCTTCTTTTCTCCAGGTCTTGCACTTTATCTTTAAGGTAAGAAATGTCCTTATCCAAGTGTTTGACTGTCGAACGAGCCTCTCTCAAATCATCCTCTGTGGCGCTGACCCGAGTTTCCACCTCGACCATTTGTTCAGACTGTGTTGACATAGACGTTTTGATGTGAGTCAGTTTGAACTGAATGTCATTGGTAATCTTGTCGATTTGTTTTCTGACTTCCTTTTTACTGGCTTTGATCTCCTTCCAAAGAGTTTGTAAGAATTAAAAGACCAGTGTATGAATCCTGAAGAGCATGCAATTGACATATTTGTTAAAAGTGTCATAGAAGCAGCACAAAATTACAATACATGTTTTTTTCAGCAATTGCATTTTTTATGTTTAATCTGCTTTGTATGACACTATCAGTTAGGTTTAAGGTTTTGGGTAGGGATGTAGGTAGACTTTGTTGATTTACATTCATTCATTTAGCAAATGGTTTAATCCAAAGCAACTGACAAAATTACGAAAGATACAACATATTAAGGAGACAGTAACATGAAAATTAATCATTAAAAAGGTCCAATTGCACTGAAAAAGTATTAGCCAAGACAGAGATTAGACTGTCGCTTCGGTGTCCCCCCAGAAGAGCTGGAGGAAGTGTCTAGGGAGAGGGAAGTCTGGGCATCTCTGCTTAGACTGCTGCCCCCGCGACCCGGCCCCGGATAAGCGGAAGAAGATGGATGGATGGAGAGATTAGACTGCAACATGAAAATTTTATAATTATTATTATTATTTTGAGTGTATGGTCAAATGCTCACGAAACATTTGTGTCTTGTGAGGCAGAGTCTGCTTTATGGAAGGCCGTTCCACCATTGAGGTACAGTGAAGACAAAAACACAGGAAAGTGATTTGGTGCCTCTTTGTGTTGGTACCACAACAAAATTGATTTTAAGAAAGCTGGAGCAGACCCAGTGACTGTTCTGTGTACCAGCATCAGAGCATTGAACTTGCTATGTGCAGCATCCTGAGCCAGCGTAGAGAGACAAAGAGGGGTGTAACGTACTTTCTTGGGTTTGTTGAAGACCAGCTCTGCTGCTGCATTCTCAGTCATTTGCAGAGTCCTAATTGCACATGCAGGAAGGCTGGCTAAAAGAGCATTACAGTAATCCAGTCTAGATATGACAAGGAACAAGGAGTTTGTGGCATGATCAGAGAGGAATGGTCTTATCTTCCTGATGCTGTAGAGTGCAAATCTACATAATTGGGCTGTTTTTGAATTGAGTTGGTTGTCGATGGTTACCCATAGATTTCTGATTGTTTTCAATGGTGTCATTGTAGATGAACCCAGATGTACGGTGATGTTGTGATCAACAGTACAACATATTTAAATTTCGATAGAGCATTAACTTTGAAAACCTCATCTGTAGCCATGTGATTTCATTTAGCAAAAATGTCACCACCACCTCATTAAATCAGGCTGAATTTGGGCACTTGTCAGCTGGTCATCAGTCTTCTCGGTTAAACTAGCTAAGGCCAGGCAGCAAACCATCTTAGGCTGGTTTAAGAATCTTTTTTCCGCAGTGAATTTTGGAAATGCAAGGCTTTAAAGACAGAAGCTATGCATAGACTTCATGCCAAACATTCATTTCATTGCTTCCCCTACTGTCACAATGAATCATGGGAGTTTTGCTCCAAGATAATTTGAAAGACTACGATCCATAAGCCTATGGGCCCATGACTAAGCCAAACATCTGAGTAATGGCCCCTTGGAACAAAAAAAAATAAAGTTCTAGTTACTCATTCAGGAGATCATAAACTTTAGCCATCATGCTAATCATTTTTAGCAGGATGAAACAATGTGCATGAAGCAGGAAAATGCACGCTTTTAAAAAATACATAACTTACTCACGGTATGCAAGAACATGTTTCATGGATTGAAGCTAGATCATCAGTTATAGGACACAAACTGTCACTGATCCTTTTATACTAAAAGGGCAATTTTGCATACAAGCAGGCAGTCCAAATTTTTAGCTCATTATTCCGAACACCCAGGTTGTTTCCCAGAATATTCAATAGCAGTTCAAAGACATGTTGGTTTTTTGTCATAGAAATGCATTGTGCCCTTGGGAATGTGCCTTCTCTAAAGACACACATTATTGTCACAAAGACGATGGCCTACATTTCCCTAACTCGTGTTGTGACATAAATACCTTAAAGGTCTCATAAATCATAACCAAGTTTGACAGCATTCACTTTTGATGTCTGCACTCCTACCAGTTCATTATTGACTGGAAACTGTGGATATGTTCAATATACTGTAAGTAAAGGCAACAATGTACTGTAGGGTACCGCTGTGATTGCCAGAGAATGTTCACATTCATGCCCTTGTGTTTAACCTCTCTGTATAACAGATTTTTTTTAACTCTTTTGAAAAATTGCTTTTTTACTGCAAATTATGCCCAATCACGAACAGTGAGCTGCTTTTGTAGTACTTGGTTGCACATAATGAAAGATACAAGACCAGTAATAAGCAAACCTGTTTCCTTGTTTCTCAGTGAAATTATTTATTAGGACAAACAATATACATGAAGTTGTGTTTGAAATCAAAATACAATTTTGTGGCTTTTAGCTTTAAAGCCATCTATGCTAGTATACTTTAGCAGAATAAAGTTAGCTGTCTTTCTCTTCTGGGAAATAGACCCAAAAATTCTTGTGTCATCTTCCACTTTTTATCCAATCAAATTTTTCCCAGAATGAGAATGTCCCTCCCCTTACACTGCCATAAATAAATAAATAAATAATAAAAAATTTGTAATCAGTATTTTAGCCTTGTTTTTCAGTAAAAAAAATATTTAAAAAATCCTTAAAGCAAGATACAATTTCTTGAGACGCAAAATGTTTTTTTATTAAAATTGTTCAAAAATTAATTGTTTCCTGAGAAATATAACAAAATGCCAAAGGGCTAAGAAAGTAAACTTGTTGAATTAAAGTTTAGTCCCTTTGAATTAAGTTTATTTAGCTTACCCCATTGGCAAATATATATTTTTTTTTAATTATTTTTTTTTTATTATTGTTTTAAGCACAAATCCCACAACATTTTGTTAAATTTCTCTGAAAACAAGAACTAATTTATGTAATTTCTAAGGAAAATAAAATTCAATATTGAGATAGACAATTATTTTTTGGATTGTAATACCACCTGCCACCAATTAAGCAAATCATGCACTGAAAATGTTTTTAAGAAAATGTTTATGGTATAAAATTAAGTAAAATCTACTTATTGACATAATATTGAATAACGTGAATGAGCAAAATGTACTCAAATCCCAAAATATGGAATTAATGTAACACTCCTATTGTGTTCTGGTCATTTTTGACCCAGGAGTTAAATCATAATTTTTAAATACCACATAATTTTCATACAGGAACCAAACTTTGTGACTTTGTCAAGGCAACCAAAATTAACAGAATTGTTATTTTTATTTTTATTTTATTTTTCAGATTTTAAAAAGAAAGTATTTAAGATATATAACCATTATTATAATGTCGTTACGTCCTTTGCATTCATGGGTCAATTTTGACCCAGGCATCATGGCTTTACATGTGACATTATGCAGATATTTTCGCATATTTATGAAGTCTATTTCTCTTAAAAATACTTATATTTAGCCTCTTTCACATACTCTCTCTCACACTTTTTTGTCTCAAAATAGGACTGCATCTTGTTTACAAATATGCACACAAACAAACTCACACACCCTCAACAACACAAAACTGGCAAATTGGGCTTAAACGATTAGTCGACGTTATCGACAACGTCAACGATACAAAATTGTCTACAAAAATTTTCACTGTCGAATAGTCGTTTCATCTCATTTAACGTAACATAAGATCACATTAAACTGTAATAATGATGCGTGAGAGCAGCACTGCATCTTGTGGCTGACTGAGGAGAGGAAGAATTACACAGCTCACAGTCCAGCTGCACCTTAAACTTTCCAAACAGCTGATGATGAGGTGATGTAGATCACAAATTATGAGGGAATTATACAAAAACACCAAATAAGTAATAACAGAAGAACTCTCGTTGTGTAATGAGCGGAGCTGGAGCTGCCGCTCCGCTGAAGCAAAACTTGTGCATTGAGCGTCTTTAAAAGAAACGCCCCGGTGTTACATCTTCAATGCAGCTATAGTTATTGCATTATAGCTTTATTAAAGATCAAATAATAAGGAAACAGGTCATGTAAATAAATACAAATTCCGAAACTGGCATTTCTTTGTGAGGTCAGCACCTCTTCTATGAGTCCCATAAAGTGTCGATCTAAGGGGGAGAGATTGAAACTGCACCCAGTTGATGCACTTTCTGTCGTGCGAACGCTCGTCCCTCGAACACGCACAGTTGCTGCAGCTAGATTATAACGTGATGGCTCGGGACTTATTAAATCATAATATATTTGTCACTGTGCATTTCATATTGTGAGGAAAATTGGCAATACGCAGCTTTATTAATAAGAGAGAGTTAAAGATGGATTGAAGTGAATAGAAAGGTGAGAGAGGGTAGTATTTGCCCCATTATACACTGCAACAAAATATGTTTTTGATTTGTTTTTGTTTTGGCTTATTTTCCAATATAAATATCTAAAACTCCTTTAAAACAATGTACATTGTACAATGTACAAAAAAAAAGATGCATTCACCTGAGAAGCAGCATATAAGCTATTTAGACTTGCTTTTACAGAGTATATCTTGAATATAAGTATATTTTGTCTTTACTGCACTTACAGAAATATAACAAAGTAAAAAATACGCGTATATTCAAAATACACTTACTGTATATTTAAGATGCATTCTCTTAAAGCAAGTCTAAATATCTTATATGTTGCTTCTCAAGTAAATGTATCTTGTTTTAAGATAATGTTTTTAGGATTTTCCATTTCAATTTTAAATGGAAAACAAGACAAACACACTTGATAACAATAAAACAATTTGGAGTAATGTTTTACTGAATAAAACTTAATAAAAAGTATTTTTCCTTTAATTCGGCGAATGTCATTTAGAGATATTTTTTAAAGATTATTTTGTACTCTTTATTGTTAGTAAGCATGTTTAATATAACCTTTTAAGTCGGGGCACAAGCAGAGTTGTAGGTTAAGAGCTAACGATTAATCGTTGTAATAATATCTCCAATAGTCCCCAATAATCGTTTTAATAATTTAAGATTAGTTAGATGCAGATTAGTAAGGGAATGCACTCGCTGGATGGTATAGCTGTGACGTGACTGGCTCAAAGAAAGGCCCAACCATGGGACATAATTCTTCAAATGTAGCCCTGGTTAGTCGAAAGTGCTTCACCCACAGATCGTCGTTAAAGTTGGTCCTCACAATCAGAAAGAACTGTTTTGAGCGTGGGAGGCCTGGAGCTCCCAGGTATATGGAGGCTGTTGGTGAATGGGAGCCCTCATTATGAGCTATTGCACTTGTTCTGTGTCATCTCCTGGCAGCGTTTAATAACATAATGTACAATTGCTTTATTACTGCAAATACAACTCTCCCCGAAGAAAAGAAGTAGTTCAGCTGCTCCATGACAAAAAGGCTGGCTTCCTCAAAATAATGCGCATTTACATTTCATGGAAACGTGTGATGTTTCATATTTTCTATAGTAGAATTTTCAGAAATGTGCATTAAAAGTCCTAAACATTTTGAAGGAAACCTAGCTAAGAAGTCCACATTTTACTCTGCCACTCTCTTCAGACTGATCTGATAATGAACCAGCTTGTAGCATAATCACACATTAACATTCAGCAATTCATGCAATTAACAGAATATATTTTGTTATGAAGTTGTGTTGTATAGTTGTTAAGATGTTGTTTGGTTGGAAGTAAAATTTGATTTGGCTGCGTAGATTGTGACTAGTAATGAGTAATTAAGAAGTTAATAGGAGAATTACTAGACATTCTCATTTTAAATATTTATATAAATGTAATGCGTTATATCTTCACATGTATCGCACTGGTCTAGCTGTAGTTAAAGTATATTTTGAAATGTTAAAGAATCATACATAATAACATTTAGATTTTTCAGTTTACATGCCAAAAATATAGATCTTTTTACATGTATGAATAGCTAAGAAATTATAATATACATACTTAATTGTACTGAGGTACAATATGGTTTTTGATGAAAACAATTGGATTATGAATGTTTTATAAGCTTAAAACTCCACCAGATCAAAACTGACCCGCGAATGCAAAAGGTGGGGTTAATATTTTCAAGTTTCCGCCTGAACTCATTTATTTACTGTAGAGAGTACTAAAATTTTTGTATTTATATAAACCATATATATAAACCATATGGGAGGCGTAGTGGCTAGAGCACAGAGCTACTAATCAGAAGGTCACTGGTTCGAACCCCACGGCCACCACCATTGTGCCCTTGAGCAAGACACTTTACTCCAGGTTGCTCCGGGGGGATTGTCCCTGTAATAAGGGCTCTGTAAGTTGCTTTGGATAAAAGCGTCTGCCAAATGCATAAATGTAAATGTAATATAGGCTATTTAAAACATTGCAAGTCCTGCGATATGGCCCCTTTTTACTGT
This sequence comes from Moxostoma hubbsi, assembly GCA_032164185.1. Lineage (NCBI taxonomy): Eukaryota > Metazoa > Chordata > Actinopteri > Cypriniformes > Catostomidae > Moxostoma > Moxostoma hubbsi. The sequence continues at coordinate 5,695,064 of JAVLUX010000025.1, forward strand.
TTCAATAGAAAATATGTCAACACAGGAGAGCAAACTATGCTTTTCAAGCCATTTCATGGGGTCTTAAACATTATTGCATAATGACTAACAGGGAAAACATGCTCTTTAAACAGAAAGTGCACCACCTGCCAGCTTGTGTGCTACACAAACATCATGTTCGTTATGATCCAAATGCTTCTTGACAGCCTCTGGCGAAGCTTACTGGTCATTCCATGATGGGATGTGCAGGTCACCAAGCGTAGCTGCTATTGAGAAGGTGGCACCACTGCTAAGATCTTTCTTATTATGCAGACTGAATTATATAAAATAAGCAAGTTTCCCTTGATAAAACTAAGGAACTGAATTAAAGCCCCTTTTGGGATTCAATTAAGGAAGCCTTTCACATAATTCTGGGTAAGAGATTTAGGCTTTCTGTATGGGGTTTGGGCTTTGGCAATGCAAAGTATTTAGGCTTGATTGAATTAGCTCTCAGAAATGATTCTGCAAAAATGCTCTGTTTATGTGCAATGACATGGCCCTCTGCTACTCTGACTTGCATTTAAATGAAGTGCCATCAAAATGAGTCCCAGTCCTGCCAGTTTTCTTTGCTTGAAACTGTGCCAGCCTTTGCCACATTCCCTCATTGCTAGCTAATTTAAAAAAGATTATCCATCTATAATGGCACCTATAATGGCACAAATAATAGCAATGGCACAGATCAAGTGAAACTAAGCTAAAGGATGTGTTGCCTCAAAAGTGTGATTGGTACATTTTTTTATTATGGAGCGATGGCTGCTATTGGACCAACAGGGACATACACATAATGAACTCACAAGCAGTGGGAAAGATTAGATGTGAGTCTCCACTGGGCACTCTTTCACACACAATTGGTTTACATTAATAAATGTCAGATTTATTGTCACATCTGGTCAGATTGCTTGTTATGTCTGAGTTGTAGCAGACAGCTCAAAATCATTTTGGAACTATGGCCGACGGACAATAAACTGGACCTTTGGGAAGTTGCAAATAATTGCTTTTCAGAATGGCAGCTAGCATAACTAAAAAGTAAGAAGTAAATTGTTCGACTTTTAGAAGAAAAAGTTTTGACATATTGTTCTAAACAGTTTTAGTTTGTACAAAGTGTCCTCTCATTATGAAATATCTCTTCACATATTAAAATCCACCAAATACTCTATAAATGTTTGAGTTTCAGTCAAATATCCAACATGATCACGCAGGAAGTGGACATGTCACTGCTGAATGTTTCGTAACCTAACATTGACCCCATTCTGGTTACTGACCAGCACCATCTCCCATCAGACATCTTTGCATCAATTTGAATGTTTTTACCTTTTTGTGGCAATACTGATAGCATATTGCGCAAACAGACTCAGAGACAAAGGTGGTGCGTCCCATAATGCACATTTCCAAAGGTGTGGGAAAGGGGGTGCTGAGGGTGCTGAAGCACCCCCTAGTGAGTAAGACTGGAAAACAGTATAAATGAGATTTCATATATTTCATTGCATTTATGTGTCACACCACGGTCTGTCCAGCAGAGGGGAACCTAGAGCACAAGTCCTTCCACAACTTCCTCCTAATTTCCTGTTCATTATTAGCTCAATGATATCACCTGTGCCAGGCTTGTTAGCGTGTATATAAAATACCTGCTTTTGTTTGTATCTTTGCTCAGTCTTGAAGTTCTTTTGCTTAGGCAGATCTTTTGTAAATGCCTGTTCCTGTCTGACCTACGTTTGTGCTTTGTCGAACTGAAGAGAGCTGTTGTGATGGATATTAACTTTTTATTCTCCCTTTTTTTCTTTTATTCGCACAAAAGCGAAAAAGCAAAAAGCGATCGTTAACGAGACAGTAATTTGACAATAAATAATGATTAAATTGTGTCAATGTATCATTGCTGCTATTTAATAACTATTCTAGTGTAATTTTACAGTTTATTTGAAAAAAATCAATCCTCAATATTAAGTTTTTTTATTCAGAAGAATATTGTGCTTTACTCATGTGCAAGTTTATCCTTATATTAATTATAATAATTTACACACATACACAAAAAACAGAAAATATTCTCATGATTCATCGCCCTGCAGAAGGCATTAAAACCTCAGCTGAGCAAAAATGTTGTGTTAGATATTGAAACTCCCATTAAGACATTATTTAGCAACACCACTGAACGCAAGGTCTCATTTGGGGTCTTCAAGTAACAGGCAGGGTTGGGGAGTAACAGAATACATGTAACTGGATTACGTATTTGTCATGTTTAGTCTGTTGGTTAATGTTTTCATGTCTTTTAGTTTGAAAATCTAGTTCGTTTTATGTCATGTGTTCCCTAGTCATGTGATTCCTGTTTCCCTCATGTGATATTGTCATGTTTTTACCCTGTTCATGTGTCTTGTTTTCATTGGTTCATTGGTTGATTACTTTGTTATTAGTCTTGTCTTTTCATTGGTTTATGTTCATTTAGTCTTGTTATCTTGTTTATAGTTTAGTCTTGTGATTGGATGTCTTGTTTATTTGTTAACCGTGTCCTTGTATTTAAGCCCTTATATTTGCCATTGTCTTTGGTCAGGTATTTTTAATGTAAATTTGATTCAATACTTTGTTGTTTTGGTCTATGTCAAGCCGAGCCAAGTCTATGTGTAGTCGAGCCAAGTCAAGTCTAGCCATGTCTATGTGTAGTCGAGCCAAGTCAAGTCTAGCCAAGTCTATGTGTAGTCGAGCCAAGTCAAGTCTAGCCAAGTCTATGTGTAGTCGAGCCAAGTCAAGTCTAGCCAAGTCTATGTGTAGTCGAGCCAAGTCAAGTCTAGCCAAGTCTATGTGTAGTCGAGCCAAGTCAAGTCTAGTTTTAGTCATCAAGTTCATGTTTATGTTAAATACACGTTTATAGTCAGGCTTTTGGGATTCAACGTTTGGAAAATAAACTGCACTTGGGTTCACACTTCAACTGTTTCCAGCAACGTGACCGTATTTAAAATACAAAATATTAGTAACTGTATTCCACTACAGTTACAGTTTAAATCATTGTTAATCACAATACAGTTAAATTCAAAAAGTATTTTGATTACTAAAGAGATTACTTTGCATCTTATTGTGATTTGTCTCATTTGATGTTAGACTATTCAGTTGGAAAACATTTATCCATATTATAAATTATGCAATCTGAGGAGCTTTCGAACAGCAGTGAAACATATGGATGACATCATTGATGAATTTTCCTTTGGGATCTTAATAGAGGAGCTACAACATGTTTCTACAGCTTAATAAGAAAACCATTAGAAACGTTCTGACAGATGAAACGTAAATCCAATAAATACAAGATTATACACCTTGTCAAAGTTTTTTATTTTTACAAGAACTGCTAACCAATGTAGCTTTTAACATGGTATAGAAAGATACAACCAATATATCCATGATGAAAATTTTTCTCTAGTAAGACCTTTGGTATTAGAGCAAAGATATACTGCAAAAATTTATTCTTAATGAGAATTTTTTTTCTGTAAAAATATCAAAAAATCCTTAAAGCAAAATAAATGTAAGTTAATTGTTTAGTCAAAACAAGTGAAAAAATGTGCTTGTTGGGACCAACAGTGACAAACTTGGCATGAGGTATTATCAAAGTAAAACTGTTTATGATTGCCAAGCTTGCTATAAAGATTTTGCCCTTGAGGTCTACAGAGGTTGAGAACAGCAGATGGCATAAGAGAAAACTTATGCAACCTGGTGCAAGTATGGCAAACAAAGCCATTGTTCTCAATTTAAATAAAGAACTTAAGGCTTTTAATCTTGTTCAGGGTGAGTCAGGGAACTGTTGTTTCAAAACAAGAGGGTAAGAAATGTTTGGGGATCTTTGTACAATGACTAATGTATCAGAGAAAAGGACTTTATGAAGGTAAGGCTTCTTAAAAATTATTCCCTTTGATCTAGCCAAAAAGACTTATTGTTCTGTACTTTATACTGAATGCACCAGAGAATCGCTGTGTATTGCTCGCATAAACATGAAAGCATCTATTTTTATGTGTAGCTATTCTTCTGTTTGCGAAAATGTGGGAAAGTATATCCACCTCTGTGTCTGGTTTCACACCAGAGGAGCTAATTTTGTTCATTTCTTTACTCTTTACATAATTCAAAACAGTTTATGTTAATAGCATGGAGGAAGTGATTGCCTCCTGCAATTTTTTTCTGAGCCAAATGCTCTAATTTTTGTGCTTACAACACAGCATTTGTTTTGATACACTTAAATAAGTCTGCCATTTTCACTGCCGCCCCCCCACCCCCCAATATCTAATTTTCTCTTAAGCCTGTGCACTGCTTCAGCAAAACTGCTTCAGGCCAATTGGATATGTCAATTCTCATAATTCTGTGTGTATATATATACTTTGCACTTTGCACTTTGCTTTGGTTTTAGTGCTGCCCATCCAAGGAAAATACCTAATTATTTGTGTGTGTGTGTGTTTTTTTTAAGCAAGAATGACTATTACTAAAGTAACTGAGGTGACTGTGGACATTAATGATACCATTGCCATGTTGAAAAGAGGTGTGTGTGTATGAAATTGTTTTTATTATTATTTTCAAGGTGCATTCAGTAACTTTTGTCTTTGTATCATCTTGAACTTACACTGACACCTATACTGTGGATTGTCCTGTATTTAAAGATAAAATGATGTGTCCCATATTGAAACAATACAGTATTTGTCCAAGGCACAAGACACTATTTGTCCCATATTTAAGCTGGTCAGATGGCATCACTGTGAAATCGTTCCAGATTGTTAATTTAACATTGATATAAGTTGGAAATTTTGCCTACAGTGAGAAAGGGACCGTCTGAAAAGTTGACACATTGTGCTAAAACATGCTGCTACTGTAGAGGGTGTGGTACAGGACTATCTGAAAAATCCACAAATTGTCATAAAACTGTTTTTTCTATATAAATGTTCAGTAAGATCAAACAATGTATGAATACAATCATAAAGACAAATACACATGATGGAAAAAGGTAAACAAATAAAATAAATAAAAATTATTACAAAAAAATTTAATATGTAGACCATCCAAAATGCATACATAAATAAGACAAAGAAGACAAATAATTGAAAAATAATAATCAAATAAATATATTTTTATCATATAATTTATGTTTTTTTTTTTTTTTTTATAAGTCATGGGTCAGGAAAGTTCTCATTTTAGCATATTAGAAAGGATATAGAATTTATTTTAATGACACATATTAACTAAAACTAACCCTCCCATGCACCAAATCTTAGGAAGTAACATGCTCTACAGTACATACTATACTTTGTGTCTGTACTTATCTATTATATTTGCAAAATTCTGAGTGGTCACTATCCTTACAAGATGCAACAGTGTTTAAAGGTTTGGACATGCTGATGTTATGTTCATTAATGTTGGTTGAGTATTCAGGGAATGGACTCTTAATGCCCACGAGCATGACCAGATGTCTAACATCATCAAACCTTTTTTAGAGTGCTTGGCTCAGCATCGTAGTAGCCTCTGACAACACGATCACTGTTTTCATTATTGACAAAATGTGTTCTCCTCAGGATATAGCTAAACTCCCAAAGCCTGTTAGCAAGAAAGTGCATCACAGCACCAAGGGGCTAGTTAGGCTTAAATATGCATCTTGTTGACTTTGTGGTCAAAGTATGTGGCTTGCTTGATGTGGAAGTATCTTTAAATAAATAAAAAAGTAAATAGGCTTACTTTATGATATAACATGTGAAGTATCTTAGTACAAATGCTCTTTGATAATACCAATGTCATTGGCTACAAGTGAGATAGTCTGTGTTGAAACAACTTTGTTGATGCCTGTGGTGGTCTGGGAGTACAAGACCACCACAGGACATTATCCTGAATATCCCACAGGATATTCAGGATAATAGCACTGGAATACACTTAAAGATGTGCACTGCTAGCATCACTATTCAGTAGTGATGCTAGCAGTCACTAGCATCAGGGACAAATTTGAACAGTAGAGCAATACATTCCTATATTCGTCTATAGACTGGAAGGTTTTTACTACTAAGCACACAGACAGAAATGGATTATGTCGTAATAAGCCACACTCGTGCACTGATGGAATATTTTTCACTTGGAGACATATAGAGGCCCACAGCCATATCTAGATAATGGAATATCTTTGAGACCCCACACTGGGGCTCCAGAGCTCCCTGGGAAAAGCTCCCTGCCTAGGCAAAAGAATTGTTCAACTCTGACTTTTATGAGTTTATGAGGACTTTTTATGCATGTTTCATGTTTTTGTTGTTGTTGTTGTTTCTTCCCCTTTTCTCCCTGATTTGGAATGCCCAATTCCCAATGCACACTAAGTCCTCGTGGTGGCATAGTGGCTCGCCTCAATCCAAATGGCTGAGGATTGACGTCAATCCGTGCATCATATCACGTGGCTTTTTGAGCATGTATTACCGTGGAGACATAGCGTGTGTGGAGGCTTCACTCTATTCTCTGCAGCATCCATGCACAACTCACCATATGCCCCAACAAGAGCGAACCACATCATAGCGACCACGAGGAGGTTAACCCATGTGACTCTACCGGGCCAATTTGGTTGCTTAGGAGACGAAGCTGGAACCACTCAGCATGCCCTGGACTCGTGACTCCAGGGGTGGTAGTCAGCGTCTTTACTCGCTGACTCCTTACTCGGGACTCCTTTCCAGATAGTTTATTTGTCCGTCCAGGGGTGGGGCACCCACAAGAATTTCTACATCTTCGCGTATTCAAAGAAGACCTGCTGGTACGGAAGAGATGCTGCCGTTACTGTGATATAATTTTGTCCACTGACTAACTTTACTTTTTTTTTTTTACATGCAACACTTTTTAATTAACATTAAACTTCTAAATATGTTTTCATAGGGTGAATAATGAGTAGTACTTGTTGCCTTTTTATTTATAAAGTGCAAATTAATTAATAATTTTGGCTATATACTTATATGCATAACAAATAGCTTTCTACCAAGTGTAGTATAATCAAACTTTGAGTCCACTCATGAAGCAGAAGACCTAAAACCAGCAATTTTAATTACACGAGCAATAAACCATTAAGATGGTCTTTCACACTCAACGAGACGAGAGCTTACAGCAACTATGGAAGATTAAAGTTATAATAACCTTAAATACCATCCGACCGTAGGAACCTGGATATCCTCTAGCAACTATGAACCAAAGCCACTGAAAATACATCAAACTTCCTCTCTAACCCACACCCCACCACCACCACCCAAATGCAGCAGCTCACTGCTCACGTCTCAACAGCACATTTAATCAATGCACAGGCTTTCACAATCCTACACTGATTAGTCCATGTGTTTAATGGCTGCATTTTATGATTGCACATGCTGTGATGCAGAACTGCAGGTGTGAAGTCTCGCATTTGGCAGATTGTTTGGAAACAAAGCGAGTGATTTGAGATTAGTGCTGCTTCTCGTAGCAAATTTGTGTAATTGTAAAACAATTTCTCAACGGTCCCAGAATAAACTCGTGTTTTAAAAAGAACAGATATCAGACAAAACAATTTATAGGGGCAAAAAAACTTTGAGCATTTGATTACAGTTCTCCTAACCCTTCTGGCAAAATCTGCAAAATGTTTATCATTAAAAAAAAAAAAAAAAGAAAGAAAAAAAAAGAAATAGACTTCATACAATTTTTTTTAGTTTTTACTTTTATTTTGTACTAGCCAGATTATGAGGTCTCCTCTACAATGGTTCAGTGATGTTCAAATCCAATTTTGACACTCAAGGACAATTTAGGGACTCACAACTAATACAACTATTACAAAAATGTTTCAAGTATTTATTGATAATTGGAGGCCACACGCAATATATAAGAACCAAGGGTATGTAAACTTTGGAACTGGATAATTTGTGTAATTTAATTTATTATTTTGTCTTGTCATTTATTATTAAATGCATGAGGTATCATGAACTAACCGTGAACAATATTTTTAACAACCCTTATTAATCTGGGTTAATTTTAATGTATACTCACTGAGCACTCTATTTGAAACACCTGTACACCTACTTATTCGTGTGATTATCTAATCAGCTAATTGTGTGGCAGCAGTATAATGCATAAAATCATGCAGATAAGGGTCAGAAGCTTCATTAATGTTCACATCTACCATCAGAATGGGGGAAAAATGTGATCTCAGTGATATAGACCATGGCATGATTGTTGTTGCTAGACAGGCTGGTTTGAGTATTTTCTGTAACTGCTGAACTCCTAGGATTTTCACGCTCAGTATTCTCTAGAGTTTTCTCAGAATGGTGCCAAAAACATCCAGTGAGGGGCAGTTCTGCATACAGAAACACATTGTTAATGAGAGAGGTCAACGGAGAATGGACAGTATAGGTATAGGTATAAAATGAAATTAATGTTAACCAAAATTAATATATGCTGTATAATTATTGTTCATTGTTAGTTTATGTAAATTAATGTAGTTAATGAATGTTAATGAATGAACTACAACTTTATTTTAAAGTGTTGCAGTTTTTCACCATTGACTTATTTTTAAGACCTCATAAATTCTTCGAGATTTCGCTAGGGTTATGTAAACTTTTGAGCGCAACTGTAAGTAGGTGCATTTGGATAGGAGTATCAAGATACTTTGCTTTCTAAAAATAAGATGCATGATATATTCTTTCACCACTTTTAGGAACTTTAGAATGCACATTCTCTCTTCATAACTGGGACCCTGGCAGCAAAACAGGCCAGTTAAAGCTGGCAGAGAAGCTAGTCATCGGAAACAGATCTAAACAATCCTCGTGTGAATGGCTCGGCGTGAAAATATAATCCATCTTGTTTGACCTTGGGATATGCTTTAATGATTTATTGCAGTCTGTTGAGGGGTGAACCTTCCAGGGTCAGGACATGGTCAGACAAGGTCTTCAAGGCATTCTGTGTTCCTTTGAAAGAGAAGAGCAAGTGTATGTTTGCCCTCTGCTTATAGTGTTGCTTTTTAAGAAGATTCCAAGGCACCAATGTTTGGTTGGTTGTTATGGTCCAATTAGCCTTTACTGGTAGATGACGTAACTACACAATTGTAGGGGCAAAAACCCATTCACTATAAAAGTAGTAGTGTATTCTGATGAAATATATTTAGTTTTTACAAGCAAATCAGATCTACTGTATTTTATGATATTATACTGTAGGTGTTTTGGAGGGCTATTATAAGCATGAAATTGACCAGACTGATCACGTTGTGAATTCGGAAAAGGCAGGTCTAAAGTTCTGCTGCTGAAATCTTCCCACTGAAATCTGTACCCACAGATTCCTTGCATGCCGAATGCATCCCTTGGATAGATTCTAGGTATAACCTAGACTTGCTATTCTTGTCTGTAATTAAATTTGCACTATCAGGCCAGTGGTCCACTATGTACCACTCTATATCAGGCACAATGTTCCACTTCAGTGATAATACCCATCATAATGTCTCCTGCTCAGTAATTGATTTGGCTCCAGGCTGATGCTTTCGAAATATGGGCAACAAAGCATATAGGTATGTTTCCATCAAAATATACTTTTCATTTGAATTATGAATCAAGTTGCTATCAATAATGTATTCATTCTGGATATTCTCAAGAAAAGTGGTAATCAAAATTCCTGACAATGGCCAAATGTATTCAAGGCAGTGGCTTAAAATGTATGTTTGCTTATCAAGTACATGTTTTGCTGGAGGTAATATATGTCAGCCTTTTTTTTTAAGTTTGTATGCACAAAGTGTCAGTGAAAAGAGCTGTCATCCTGGAATGGTTTCCGCATTTATATAGTAATTTAGAATTTCATAGAGTATGAGTATAACCATTTGAAAAAAGTATATTGTTTATGTACAAAAATAAAAATGCTAATAGTCCTTTATGTATAAGGAATTAAATCTATTATATATAAATATTTACCTTAACATCAAACAAACTGTGTCATAAAAATAACAGTTTACACATTTTCAGTTTGAACTAATGGAGGCCTATGTTTTTAAGTTCTTTGGCACTTTGGAAAGTCTTCATTCCTGGAATTCAAGTATTTCATTATGTTTACTCCCAGCAAAGGTTTACATTGAATTGTAATGCTATAGGCATTCATTTATTATATTTTAAATCTAAATGTATGAGCATATTCAAATCACAGATGTTGTTTATATTTAGGACATTTTTCAGTAAGGAAAGCCAGATGATCTGGAGAAAAAAACAATAGATTGCAATTGTGATAGTAATGGTAAATAAATGCTACTAATGTTTAATTTTCATGAGAAAATGTTGTTAAACCTGGTGTAAATATTTTTGGCTGTTAGTTGTAAGATAAATACAGTCATTTACAGTACATTATCCATTGGAAACCTGCATCAACCATCTGGCCCAAGGTCACCTTTTCATCAGCATTAAACTGGGGCGACTTTGGCTCAGGTGGTAGAGCAGGTTGTCCACTAATCGCAAGGTTGGTGGTTCAATTCCTGGCTCAAATGACTCCACATGCTGAAGTGTCCTTGGGCAAGACACTGAACCCCAAGTTATTTGCAATGGCAGGCTAGCACCTTGCATGGCAGCTTTGCTGTCATTGGTGTGTGAATGGGTGAATGAGATGCAGTGTAAAGTGCTTTGAATAGCACTAAGGTTAAAAAGGCACTTTAAAAGTGCAGACCATTAAACTCTCCTCTTAGCGGGTGCCATGTTAGTGGACTAAGCAGAGTTTGGTCTTGGCAAAAAAGTGTTGACCAGGCTGAAAGCATGGTTTGTGAGATTAAAAATTACTGTATTTTCATCCCTTTAACAATCCATTTTGTGGAATTTCATGAAATGGAATAATGTTTAAAGGAATATTCAGGGTTCAGTACAAGTTAAGCACAATTGACAGCACATTTGTGGCATAATGTTGATTATGACAAAAACAAAATCTAAATGTGATAGTGGAAGTGGAGATTTATAGTAAAACAAATGACTTAAATATTGATCTGTTTCTCTCTGAAGTAATGGATTAAACCGCTGGGATCTTATGAATTACTTTTACGCTGCTTTTATGTGCTTTAAGAGCTTTAAAGGTCTGAGCACCATTCACTTGCATTGGAAGGACCAAGAGAGCTGATATATTCTTCCAGAACTCTTTGTTTTCAGCAGAAGAAAGAAATTCATACACATCTGGGATGGCATGAGGGTGAGTAAATGATGAGGGCATTTTCATTTTTGGTTGAACTATCCCTTTATGGTGTTCCTTTAGATGTTGGCTATATATGTGTGAGAGTATACTTCATATGTAGCCTGCCTGCTCCAGAAAATGGGTAATTTCTAAATACATAAATATATGTGTGTTCACTGGCAGGCAAATATTTGGAATAATGTACAGATGTTTTTGTTTCGGAAGGAAATTGTTAGTTTATTTCACCAAAGTGGCATTCAACTGATCACAAAGTATAGTCAGGACATTACTGATGTAAAACAAAACAGCACCATCACTGTTTGAAAAAAGTATATATTTTTTTTAATCTAGACAGGCCTCATTTCCAGAAGCCATCACTCCAACAACTTATCCTTGAGGAATCATGCTAAATTGCTAATTTGGTACTAGAAATTCACTTGCCATTATGTCAAACACAGTTGAAAGCTGTTTGGTTTATTAAATGAAGCTTAACGTTGTCTTTGTGTTTGTTTTTGAGTTGCCACAGTATGCAATAGACTGGCATGTCTTAAGGTCGATATTAGGTCAAAAATGGCAAAAAATAGAGCTTTCTCTAGAAACTCATCAGTCAATCATTGTTTTGAGGAATGAAGGCTATACAATGCTTGAAGTTGCCAAAAAACAGAAGATTTCATATAAATGTGCACATTACAGTCTTCAAAGACAAAGGACAACTGGCTCTAACAAGGACAGAAAGTGATGTGGAAGGCCAGATGTACAACTAAAAAAGAGGATAAGTACATTATATTCCATTACATAATACACAGTTAACATGTACTAAAGAATTATTATTATTATTACATATATATATATATATATATATATATATATATATATATTGAAAGTGAATGGTGACCGAAGCTGTCAGTCCCTAACATTCTGTCTAACATATTTTGTGTTCCTCATAATACAAAGCCTACCCTCATGTTGTTTTGGAACAACATGAGGGTAGAGAGATTACAGAATATTAAATTATGGCTGAGCTAACACTTTAAAGAGATAGTTTACCCAAAAATTTAAATTCTCTCATCATTTACTCAGCCCCATGCCATCCCAAATGAGTATGACTTCCTTTCTTCTGCAGAACACAGAACAATTCAGATTTTGAAAAGAATATTTTAGCTCTGTAGGCCAAAATGTTTATGCTACAAATAGCACATAAAGGCAGTATAAATGTAATCCATAAGACTCCAGTGGTTTAATCCATGTCTTCAGAAGTGATTTGATAGGAGTGGGTGAGAAACCGATCAATATTTGTGATTTTTTTTTTGCTAGACAGCAGGGGGCGATATGCAGAGAAGAATGTGAATCACATGTGAAGGTAATCTGTTTCTCTGTTTCTTATCCACACCTATCACATTGCTTCTGAAGATACTGATTTAACCTCTTTATTAGATTATGTTTATGCTGATTTATGTTTGTTTTTAGTTTTAAAATGTTGCCACCCATTCACTTGCATTATTGGGCCTACAGAGATGAGAAATTCTTCTAAAAATCTTCATTTGAGTTCAGCAGAAGAATGAAAGTTATACACATCTGGGGTTGCATGAGGGTGAGTACATAATGAGAATTGTAATTTTTGGGTGAGCTAGACCTTAAAGGGCTCTTGTCAGATCTAGATAAATTTGTCAATAAGAAGAGAGGTTTGGAAACATATTATTACAGTGAAAACATGAAAATGTCCCACAAGGACATTATATATAATGCTGAAATATAATATATTTCATAGCTTTGAAAGTCCTGTGTGGATTCTTATTTCAGTGTAATTACATTTTTCAGTGTCGTAAGTATTTAGATCATTAGTTCTGTACAGAAGTACCGCCGCTCTCTAAATGCAGAATACACAACCTACTTAGGGCACCAACCCTGATCGTGGAACACTCGCTGTGTCTGAAACCACCCCCTATCCACTATATAGTTCACTATTTCAAGTTTTCAAGATTTTGTTGGAGTGTCTGAATTCTGAGTGAGCCACTCGTTCCCTAATTTTGTTCACCCACAATGCATTCTAATTTCAAGAGTACATTTCAAGTACACTCGATGACGGTTATTTTCCCACAATCCACCATGGGTAAGATGTATGAGCTAGGAGCTTATTGCTTCCTTCACTCCTGCAATGTTTTATTTCATGCGGAATGTAGCAAATTACTTTTTGACAAATCATTACTTGATTAACATAACATAATAACATATAGAGAGACAAAACATACAGATACATTTTAAAATGTACAGTACCTCATCTAGTAACTCACAGTAAATATAAAAACAGAATGAAGATTTATTGTATTAATATATTATTTAATAAGAATAACAAATAAGTATTTAAAAGTATTTTAAAATTTCATATGTGACGTTTCTGCACCAACCCCAGAGCTCTGACACTCTCGTCCGAAATCACTCATTTCTTTCAATTAGTGCACTAGTGTCAGATATTGTGCACTAACTGCCATTCACTCTATAGGAAATAGTGAATGAGTGAACGATTGTAGACACAGCCACTCTCGTCGCCACGATTGCCTCGTGTCCGCACATCTCACATGCGCGCACCCCGTGCACCTCACTGTGCGCTCCAGTTGTCAATCACGCAAATGGCAGTGATTTACACTCAACTTGGATGTTTACATGGATTTATACAGTTAATCCACCTGAAGTAGCTGCGATAGTTTCCAGTACCCCACGAGGGCGTGGAGTAAATGCATAAATACTGCTTATGACATGCAGGACAAAGCACATTGATATATTGCTACACTGATGTACACTGTTCAAAAATGTACACTTAAAAACTGATGCCATAAGAGCTCAGTTACACAATCACCATCTCATTATACAGAAAACCTGTGTTAGAATTAGAGCAAAAACTTCAATAATCTCTCAATAAATTACACATTAATTCAAATTAAACCCAATAATGTAACGACAGTAATGCCGCACATTATAAAGAAGTAATAAAAAAAAAAATTCTTCAGAAAATGACTTGAGTGAGAGTAAAAAGTACCCACTTTTAAACCTACTCTAAAATTAAAATTTTCCCCAAAAAGTTACTCAAGTAAATGTAACGGAGTAAATGTAACGTGGTACTACTCACCTCTGGTTGAATGCCACTTTGGTGAATAAAAGAACCAATTTCTTTCCATAAGAGCAAAATCTGTACATAATTCCAAACTTTTGGCCACCAGTACATGCACACACACACACACACAGAGTGTATATTTTTTGCTGCAAAATAACTTCCTAAATCAATATCCACTCTGCCCACACTGATTCCCAGCATATCCGAAGGTGCCTCTTTTCAAAAATGGCTGAAAATATCTATGAGCAATTTCACCTCTGCTGAGACACCTTGAGTCACCAAGAAAGCTTTGAGAAGTGTCTGCTGCTAACTTCGGTTGACAGGCTTTCACAAGAATCGCTTGTACACGTGTGACATGGCCAGGCAAGAATCTATGAAGCAAGTCAGACAGACAACAAAGCAAAAAAATGACAAGGTCTAGCCCCCATAATGCCCTCATCACAGTTCCAGTGATGGACAATTGAGCTAAATTAGACCCTAGCCATCACTTTGCACTCCAGTCTATTTGGCCTAGAAATGTTCTCTTTGTCCTCAGGTTGATGTCAGCACAGCCGTATTTCAGAATAGAGGTGAGAATGATAATCATTCCAGGTTTTTTTCTTGACACTTTTGGATGATTGGTAATTCAGTATTAAAGTTGCTGGTAGGCAGAGATGGGGAGTAATGAAACACATGTAACACATTACTCATTTAAAATACTAAATATAAATAACTGTATTCCACTGCAGTTCTATTTAAATTGTTGGTATTTAGAATACAGCTACATTTAAAAAGTATTCTGATTACTGAAGAGATTACTTTGCATTTTATTGAATTTGTTTCATTTAATATTCAGTCATTTCAGATGGAAAACAATTATACATATAAATGATCCAAAGTGCATTTGAACAGCTGTGAAACATTTTCTTATGATGTGTTACATTCATATGAGCAGACAGAGAAGTAAGTTTGGAGAAGCAGAAATAGAAATAAAGCTTGTGTAAATTTTCAGCTTTACGATAAGCTAAAATGCTATTTCTAGCAATTCTTTTATCAAGAAAATTCACATTTGATCATTATTTCTTTTTTTTTTTTAGTAAGGCCTTTGATATTAGGCCAAAATCATACTCTTGATAATAATTTTTGTATTTTTTTCCTGTAAAAATATCTACAAATCCTTAAAACAAGATCAATTTGATTTATCTTGTTTTAGAAACAACACTGCATAAGATATTTAGGTTTTTCAGATAATGTATTTTTAACATGTGTATTTTGTATTACTGTACTTGCAGAGTTTTTATAGTCAAAACAAGTGAAAAAATCTACCAGTTCTGAAGAAGTAATCCAAAGTATTTAGAATACGTTACTGACCTTGAGTAATCTAACAGAATACATCACAAATTAAATTTTCCAGCATGTATTCTGTAATCTGTTGTGGAATACATATCAAAAGTAACCTTCCCAACCCTGCCGGTAGGCAATAGTCATAAGGGATGAACATTAGCTCTGTGTTGCAGGTGCTAGACCTATAAAAGCAGTGCAAAAGGCCTTACATTTTTAAAGATGACATTAGGTAGGAATTGAGACTGATGCAATATTTCAACTGGACACTGTTTTTCTAATACTTCTAAAAGATTTTTTTCTGGTGTGATGTTTTGTCAAGCACAGCTTTATTCTGGTATAAATACAGTATATTCAAATAAGCGTAGCACTTGTATACACACTTCTGGTAGGACAAACTAAGCCACCGTAGCTGTGACTCAATTCAAATGGTCCCTGAAATATGCACACTACATATTAATCATGAGATATCTGTTGTAGTTTACTTTACTTGACAAAATATGACAAACACAGACATTTGAGCTACCCATATAAGGGTTTATAATGCATGAAATACTTGTGTGAATAAATATTCAAATAATATATATTACCATACTTTGATATAGCTATATAAAAGTATATAATGCATCCAAGTGTATTTTTATAAAATATTTGGAAATGTAACAAATGTTCAAGGTTCAAAACAAGTTAAACTCAACTGACAGCATTTGTGGCATAATATTGATTAATACAAAAGATAATTTCAACACGTCCCTCGTTCATTTTGAAAAGAAAAAAAAATAGCAAAAATCGCAGTTACAGCAAGGCACTTACAATGGAAGTGAATGGAACCAGCCTAAAAATGCATAAATACACACTCTTTCAAAAATACTGTATATTTACAAGACTGAAACATCATAATTGCTATTCCCGTGTGATAAAATCACATACTAACGTATCCAATATTACAACTTGGTTGTCGTTATGGCGTAATGTCGGTAAACACTGCAATCTGGTTAATGTCGTATCACTGGTAAGTCCCTCATTTTATTGTACAAAATCATGTCAATACATATAAAGTTTATGTGTTGTGGCTATACTTTTGAAACGGTTTGTATTTTAGCATTTGTGAACTGGCCCCATTTATGTCCATTGTAAGTGCCTTACTGTAATTGTGATTTTTGCTTCTTATATATATATATATATCAGTATGTGGGACACATGAGGAGAAACTTTGAAGACTGTTGACACTGCACTTTCAAATACAATATATATGAAGGGTGATATTTGTTTAAATCATTTGAATTAAATATCTTCCTCTTACATACAGAAGCCCCCAAAGACTTCAGGCTCTGAAATCTTGTGGAATCCTTGGTTGGTTGAAGCACTTATGGCAGCAGTTTCTTCCAGTAAATTAATTATGCAAACTTGGAGTCCCACACCCCATTCACTATACTGAATCACTGCAACCACACTCTCAAATAGGGATGTGCAAGACTATTTGACTAAATGTTTCTGATGCTGCTAGTCAACACTGGAATTACTAGTTGGTTAATATTTCCCCCCCATTAAACTGATCATCATTTTACACAATCACGTTTGGCTTTGTATTTTTACAGAGGCTGCGCTTCAATTACTGTCATATTAATGTTTAAAATTTTAAATAGAATTAACAAAACAAATATTATTTTAAAAAGAGGATATCTGGAGCAGATATAAATTTACATTTCACCTCAGGCTGCGCGTGCTTCTTCCCTCTCTCACTCGTGGCGTGTGCAGGAGAATGGCCTCTCGATAGACATGCAAATTCAGTAAAGTAGTTATGAAACTGAAATTTCACTTCGGTGGTGGTGCGGGAATCAGATTCCCAAAAGTTTGAAAGTCCCTATGGATGTTTTCACATTTGAGTATTCTTTACATCTGTGCATGCTTGTATGTTATTTTCAACCCGATCTCATGAAAAGCCGTACATAATTTATGAGTTGGCTATTTCATATGGTCTCGCCCAATGCTATTCGCATAAACTTCTTATGACTTCATCACGTACAAATTCCCGTATGTCTAATGTGGAAGCGGGAGTTTTCCGTGCACAAGGACAGTGTGTAAACATGATAGGAAGCAAGTAATTGTCACATATTACATGAAAACGATGTCCAGTGACGTCATTGGCTGTAGAGAAATTCGTAGGAATTCAAACAAGTGAAGTCACACAATATCATATGAATTAGGCAAATATAGAAAAGTTGTACAAATCCTGACGACTTCATCATGAGAGTGTGTTGGTTATTTTTCTGCTGTGCGGGCTTTTTGAAGCACAGGATAGCAGCCTCAGGGGAGTCGAGTCCTGTCTTTCAACAGACCATGTCAATGTGTTAAATTTGTTAATCAAAAAATGTATGCTTTTGAGGAAGTAGCCTAGAAAAGGACTGTTTATTTTCAGCGAGGTGCCGACCGCTTAACGGGTTAAAAGCTATCTTTTGTTCTGTGTGCACATCATGTTTAGACTACTTTAGGTTAATTGCAGGCTACATCACAGGCCCATTTTTTCTATCCTATGGCTACTTTATTCACATCGTAACTGTTGTTGGTTAATGTTCTTTACCGAACCGCTATCATATTAGATCAATGGCTAATACATGACAGCACGTCGTGAAATACGTGTAACTTTTCAGCTCATTTTTTTTCTCACTCGTAGGTTTGGCTTAGTCTACCTGTTAATTATTTTCAACAATGACCTGACTGTTTTAAAATGTTAAGTAACTTTTACGTGGTGAATTCTGAGCTGCTCTATTATTCCTGCACTTTTAATTCAGTTGTTAAAAATTCACAAATGTTGATTCAGTGAATGAGTCATGTTCTATATTTAATGTACAATGATCATAATGCAAAGTAAACACATAGCAGATAAATACCCCTTTTCAGTGGAATTAAGCTTTGGATTTGTAATACATTTAAATGTATTTTAAATTGGTTGAATAAAAAAAAGGTTGAAGGTTTTCTGAAGGTTGGTTTCTTTTTAGACTAGTTGACTAGTCAACTTCAATATTTCCATACTTCAAACCCATTCATACATCTCATTCGCCAAGATTATCCTTTTCTTTCACTCATTGCAGAGTCATCAAAATGAAGACTCGAAGGACCTACTGATAAACCACTAATGGGTCGAACAAAATAATTGAAAAGAGCATAATAATATAATGGGTGGATAGAAAGTGGGTAAACTGATGAAAATATTATGTGCACGTGTGTGTCATAAATGAAACATTTAAACAAGTAAGACAATGGGTATTTCTGGAAGAAAATACTAGTAAAATTAAATTTTATTAGACAGCACTGCCTCAGGGCAAATTTAAGGAGGTGAATAAAACTGAACACAATCACATGACAACAAAGAACATGCTTGAACAGTTCCCGTTGTCCTCTCCTCATTCCTGACACGCTGAACCTGATTAAATCAGATTTAAATTTTTGTAGCATGACATCTTTCTTCCTCTCTTTTTTTCTTTTACTGCAGAGTAAAGGGGTCTATGAGTAAATTATGTGTATACTTTGTAATAAATACTAAAACAAGTTATTGAAAGTTGAGAAACTTAATATTTGATGTAATATTTCAGATGTCTGTTTAAATAAATAAAATCTCAATTCAGAGTAAAATTAAATTTATGAATTGGAAGACTTGGACATGTGGCAGCTACAAAACTCTTCAAGTGGGATGGCTATGATGGGTCCATATATTCTGTAGCCCCACCATAAGATTTTGGGCTGAATACTCGCCTTAGTTTAAAAATGTGTGAAAACAGGTTGGGGGTGATGGAGTGTTCATGGTTAACTGTAACCTTAGAATCTGCAGTATATGTTGTAGGGTATTTGGTATTTGATGAATGTAAAAAATGATCAGTTACAGTGCCCACATTCTCACACAATATAAGTATTTAATTTGGTATGATAAATGTACACTGCACGGGTTGAAGTGTTGTGTACCTTACCATTATTTGTAAGGGAAACAGCATGTATGAGCTAGGAAATAAATTAAACTGTCCTTATTCTACATTTCTATGTAAGGATTTATAATGGAATCAGTCGCATTGGCCAACAATTATAAATGATAAATAACTAGATTATTTGTCTGAATAAAATTCTCCACCATTAAAATCATAATACAACGTCTCGTTGTATCAGCTCACAATTTCAACTGTAGGGAATTAGCTTTTATAAGAGAAGTATGATTAATTATCTTATTGGAGTGATATTATTCTTATGGCTTATTGACAATAATATTACACATATAGGTATAGCTTTGAAGCTAAATCTTTTAAAAACAGGTATGAGATTATTTATCAAAATAGGAGAAAGTCTGGATGGTTCCTTGAGTCGATGGTGTTCCATGTTGAATGTAGAAGTTAGAATGAACTGTGGTGTTCAATGACTCTATGGTCGAAGAATTTACACTTGGCATGAGGTGTTGAGGCCTGCAGGCCTGCGACCTCGTGGTCAGACCGGGTGGTCCCGGTCCAACACGACTAGCAGAAGAGAGTAGCGCAGAGAGGAAGAGTCAGGGGAAAGGGAGTGAGTAAGAGACGGGACGTGTCTTTTAACTTCTGATGGAGGTCCCTCCTCTCGAGTCTGTCTTTACCAATGAGAAAGGTGTCATTTACGAGCAGGCAGTGTTCCTTTGTTTGGAAGCTGACTCATTTGCATGATTGGGGGTAAGCTGTTAATTTGTGCCCCTTTATGCTCTGATTAATATAGCAAGCTTACAATGCATGCTATCAGGATTTGAAATATCCCACTTTGCAGAGTGTCACAAAGGATTACTTTGATAGGAAACATGGTTACACAAATTGTACATTATCTGGTAGTTCTGTCATAAGGCATGCATAAAACAGTATGCAGTACAAAAGACACTATACGAGACAGGGATGATCATATATACAATGTCCTAAGGATATACATGTTAATTTATAGAACAATTTGTCTGTAAATTAATGAAGAAAGGTCTGTTGTTCTGGGCTTTTAGTCCATTTCTTATGAGGGCAATATGGCTCTTGCAAGCAGCTAACCCCCCGCTTGGAATGCACTGGGGTCTGCTTGCTATGTGCTGATAACAATCTGTGGGGGAGCAGACATCTCTGCTTGGTTAGACCTTTTCTTGTTACAGTCTTGAGACATCTGTTGGCTTATTCATTAAATAATGAATAATTGTGTGTCTGATTGGTCCAGATGCTACAATGTCATGTGTGTGGTGTGATTACCATCAGCATATACAGTGGTGGCCAAAAATAGAGGCATCCTTGGTAAATATGAGCAAAGAAGGCTGTGAAAATTATGTCTTTATTGTTTATCCTATTGATCTTCCATTCAAAATATTCACAAAAATATATTCTCTAATGGATATCAAACCATGGATAACACAACACAAGTTTGATCAAAAAACACATATGTTTGACAAATATATGTGTGGCACAGTTATTGGCACCCCTAGACATTTTTATGAGTAAAATATATCTGATGTATATTCCGATTCATATTTTAAAAAATTTAGTACACCTGGGATTGTTCAGCCATGACTTCCTGTTTCAAAGGGGTATACATATGAAGTAACACAAGCCAAATTCCCTTAGTCATCTATCACAATGGGTAAGACCAAAGAATTAAGTTATGATGTGTGGCAAAAGGTTGTTGAGCTTCATAAAATTGAAAATGGCTATAAGAAAATAGCTAAAGCATTGAAAATACCAATTTCCACCATCAGAGCAATAATTAAGATGTTCCAATCAACTGGAGTTGTTATGAATTAGCCTAGAAGAGGACGTGCATCTATATTGTCTCCACACACATTGAGGAGGATGGTTCAAGTGGCCAAAGAATCTCCCAAAGATCACAGCTGGAGAATTGCAGGAATTAGTTGGGACTTGGGATCAGAAAGTCTCCAAAACTACAACCAGTCATCACCTACATCACAACAAGTTGTCAGGGAAGGTTTCAAAAAGCCTCTGCTCTCATCAAACAACAAACTCAATCATATTCAGTTTGTCAGACACCACTGGTACTTCAATCGGGTTCTATATTCAGATAAAACAAAACAGAGTTTTTTGGCAACAAACACCAGAGATGGGTTTGTCACACAGAGAGGTAGCCATATGGAAAAGTACCTCATGCCCACAAAATATGGTGGTGAATCTGTAACAGTGTGGGGCTGTTTTTATGCCAATGGTCAAGGACATCTTGTTTAGATGCATAGCATCATGGACTATCAAAAACCAACAGATAAAAAAATTAAAACCTGACTGCCTCAACCAGAAAGCTTAAAATTGGCACTGGAAGGATCTTGGATCTTTGGATCAATGATACAAAACACACATCAAAATCAACACAAAAATGTTGATAACCTCTGAATTTGAAGGATCTGTATAGATTCTGTGTGGAGGAATGCACCTGGAGTATCTTCTAAATTCCAATAAATTGTTATTTAGAGCATTTATTTGCAGAACATTACAACTGGTCAAAATAACTAAAAAGATGCAGTGTTTTTAGACCTTGAATAAAGCAAAGAAAACAAGTTCATATTAACAACACAATACTAATGTTTTAACTTAAGAAGAGTTCTGAAATCAATATTTAGTGGAATAACCCTGATTTTCAATCACAACCTTCATGCGTCTTGGCATGCTCTCTACCTGTCTTTCATGTTGCTATTGGGTGAATTTATGCCACTCCAGGTGCAAAAATTCAAGCAGCTTGGCTATGTTTGAGGCTTGTGGCCATCCATCTTCCTCTTGATCACATTCTAGAGGTTTTCAATGTGGTTCAGGTCTGGAGATTGTGCTGGCCATCATATGGACATAATCTGCTGGTCCTCCATCCACACCTTGATTGACCTGGCTGTGTGGCATGGAGCATTGTCCTTCTGGAAAAAACAATCCTCAGAGTTGGGGAACATTGTCAGAGTAGAAGGAAGCAAGTTTTCTTCCAGGATAACCTTGTCCAACCCTAGGTTTCTTTGCTCACCTCCAAAGAACCATTTATGCCAAAATGGTTCTATTCAGAAAGATTGACAGAAGATTGACATTTTGCATTAAAGTGTTGTTTAGGTTAACAAATGCTTAATGTGGGTATGTATGTATGTGCACAAACTACATTATTGAAAGTTTTGTTAATAAATAGTTTTGAACACTAGCTACATTCATTTGCATTTGCATTTCACACTGCAGAATTTTTTTTAACTTTTACAATCTACTGTCCTTTCTCAAATTTATTGAGTAATTTTATGTATTATTTATTTTGACATAACTTATGACTTACACTTTTATTTCAGCAAGCACCAATATTAAATGTTGACAAACTTGAACCATTAAAATATCTGCCTAGTAATCTTGATAACAGGTTATGTTATAATAACATTTTCTTTGCATCTAGAAAACATGGTGACAAAAAAACCAAACATGTTTCCAGGAGCACATCACAACAATGAATTATTCCAACTGCACTGATTTAAAGAGATTTATCAGGAGTGTGAATATGTAAAATGTGCAAGGTCAAAAAGACAAAGTAATGGAATGTTTCAATTTCTCAACTTGTGAGTATTTGGAGTTTGTAGTTATGCTGTTGTGTACAAAAATATGATAATCATGTGTGTGTTGGGGGTGGGGGGGTATATGCCATATTAATTTAACATTGGTTTAAGCAAAGACCTTCAACTAACTCAGAGCCAAGAGAAGTGGAAGTCAATGGGACATTTGATTTCAAAACAAAGATATAAATAATATTTATATTATTTCTCATTATTTTGCATTACAATAAGGTTTCTATGATAGTAAGTAATGGTTAATTTCTGTTTGCAGTGGCACTACTAGTATTACAATTTGACCATCTTCATGCAGATAAAACACAACAGTCCAATTCATGTACATTTTAAGAAATAATTTTGAGAGATACCAATTTCTTTGTTTTTAATTACTCTGCATACTGACAGCAGGTCTATTAAATGTTTATCTTACTTACAGGTATCAGCACATCCATCCTCAACCTAATCTTTCATATGGATTCCAGACTCCTCAGTGCAGAGAGTAAAGAGAGTTGGCATCAAACTGATGATATGGAGATGACTGAAGTGAAGTCTTGTTTAATTGTTGTATCCAAAAGACCTTACTCAGTTTGTCAGACCAGTTGCAACAAAATTATTCTGTATCTGCCCCGGTGCTAAAATAGTTCAACAGCTTTTCATAGGTAATTCGTTTTTATTTATTTGTACTTAGTTTTTTACTTGTTTATTAATATCATTTATGGTTATAATGTTAACTTATAGTTAATGTTAAATTATTTAACATTTATGATTTTTATATTACTAATATTACTACTATTTAACTTTTAGCGTATTATTACAAACCTGTTGATATATTAAGTCAATTCTCTATTGCATAATGAATTGTGTTAATTGTTGCTTGCGTTTAAAATGCTTTACTTAATAATACTTTAAATGTCTCTTATATGGTTATTTCACTTTCTTAGTGATATAGTATATGAGCTATTGAAGTTGCATATTCATTAAGCTTTCTTCTGTTAATAAAACAAAATATTTATTTAATAACTAAACAAAACCCAAATATTATGATTGCATTTTGGGAACCCTTAAAAGGTTCGGTATAGAACCTTTCCACCTGGCTCAAAGAACCCTTTACTGTTCTTTTGATAGAACCATTAAAAAAGGTTCTATATAGAACCTTTTAGGGGTTCCAAATATGAAGCAAGCAAAGAGTGTACACTGTTTTACCTACACTTCTGAGAGTGTACTCTGTTTTGCCTTCACAACCACTCTAAGACCTGAAAAATCCTTCTTGCTTCATACATCAAGCAGGCTTGATTGATGCACTGTGGCAGGCCACCTGCTATCTGCACAGAAAGTTTCAGTACTCACACCTCTGAGCTGCCCACCCTGCCAGACCCCCAGTGACAAGAGCATACACAATTGCTCTTATAACTTTCAGCAGGGGTTGGAGGAGAGTATTGCTCACACTAACCTCTGGGTCTCGTTCTTCTTCAGTGTAATGTGATCAGACAGACTGCATGTTTTTATGTGTCCAGTGATCACCAGCAGACTGTTGTGAGTGAATGAGTTCAGTGTATAAACAGATGTGGATTGAGTTGGGGTATATTTACAAATAAAGTTACCTAATGTTGAAACTACTATTAATTAACTGATACCTTTCCATTGTGCTTGCAGATTTAATCTTATATCATCACTGTGGGTCACATGAATGTTACCCAGCATTTTTGGCATCTAAATAGCTTTCATTTTGAAGATGAAAATATTGTGATACCTGATATTTTACAATTTATTGCACTGATTAAGTGATTCCTTTCCATTTGTGCTTGCAGATGGTTGAATCATATCTCACTGGCTGATTGTTCAAGGTCTCCTGGAGAAGAGAGGTGTCCAAGACACACCAGCTGACCACTGGGGTTCCTCAAGGATCAGTGTTTGGACCACTCACTCAATATACATATCATCACTGGTACCAGTCATTGCGGCACATGTCTTTTCTACCACTGATATGCATATGATACGCAGCTCTACCTGTTGTTCCAGCCTGATGACCCTACTGTCTCAGCTCGTTTCTCTGCCTGCCTCTCTGACATTTTGGCCTGGATGAAGGAACGACACCTTCAGCTCAACCTTGCTAAGACAGAACTCTTCGTGATCCTAGCCAACCCATCTGTTGACTAGAACCTAATTTTCATCTTGGTTGAACTACACTAACACCAACCAGAACAACCCGGAACCTGGGAGTGGTGGTAGATGACCAGCTTAATTTCACTGCACACATCTCACCAACAGCCCAGTCTTGCAGATTCGCACTTTACAACATCAGGAAAATCAGACCTTTCCTGTCTAAATATGATACACAGCTCCTGGTTCAAGCTCTGGTCATTTCAAGACTGGACTACTGCAATGCTCTGTTGGCTGGCCTTCCAGCTAACACAATTAAGGCACTGCAGATGGTCCAGAATGCAGCAGTGTGTCTGGTCTTCAATCAGCCAAAAAGGTCTCATGTCACCCCTCTCTTGATTTCACTCAACTGGTTACCTTTAGCTGCCCACATCAAATTCAAGGCTTTGACTCTGGCTTTGAGGACAGCCAATGGAACCGCACCCTTTTACTTCAATTCACTATTTCATCTATGCCCCAACTTGCTCTCTGCAGTCTGTGAACAAGTGACACCTGGTGGTCTCATCACATAGAGACTCAAAGTCTATTTCACGGTCATTTACTTTCTCTGCTCTTCTGGGGTGGAATGAACTTCCAACCTCCACGCGATCTGCTGTTACCTTCTCAACATTCAAGAACCAGCTGAAAACACAACTGTTCCGCGAGCACTTAACAAACCCACCCTAATTGCACTTACCACTGCACTTAACATGCACTTAATGTACTAAAAAACAATAATAATTACTTGTCTGTCTGTTTCTTTTGTGCTAGCACCTTTACTACTTTACTACTTACTGCCACTGTAAGAACTTGGTAGTCCTATCTTGCAGATGCTGTAAAACTTTGTGTGACAAATTGCTTGCTATGTGTCTCACTTGTAAGTCATTTTGGATAAAAGCATCTGCTAAATGACTAAATGTAAATTTAATTCTGTCACTGGTCTAGGTGATAGAAACATTCTAAATATTACACTAAATTGTCTACCACTGTGACTGGACCATGAAATAGTCATTATACAATACTGACATCCAGTGGTAGAACATAACATTTCAGACCAGAAAAATGCAACGCATGTCTCTTAAGCTTACACAAGAGAGGGAGAGTTAAGAAGCTACATGGCTTAATAAAAAGTACTTAATTTTTAATTTTGTAACAGTAGTGATGGAGTTGTTATTTAGCTTACTTAACATAGCTCTGTAAAATTGGCTTTTCACAGCAGCTATAACATTTAATTAATTAATAAATTAAACTGACATGTGGCCTGTAATTTCTCTTACAACAAATGAATTTAAGGAGGAAATTTTGTATATCTATTTGCATTTTTACATATAATTAGCATATTATTTAATCAGAGATTGGTCAACTGAAAAAGAAAGGGTTAAAACATAAAAATATATTGTTTAGACCCACCATTTAAAAAAATCATAATAATTATATTAAATTATAAAGTATCAATATTTCAAGAAATATCTTAAAGCATAATATTATTAGAATAAACTCAATAGGGAATATGGATGGTATATACAGTATTTATGTTGCCTGAAAGATTAAACTGAAGATTTTACATCTTTCTACATGACAGCAACAAATTAAATTAAAGAAACAAAAACCTGAGTTACAGTTTTGATGAAATGACTGAATGTATCTTAAACCCAAATTTTGATAGAGGGAGATGCTGATTGCAATTCTAAATCCAAGTGCAAGTCTAAAACCCTGTAAACCAGATGCTGGACAAAGACCAGTGACAATTCAGTCTGCCCCTATGCAATCAATAACAATGACATCATTGCAGGCAGTTCGATTTTAAATAAAAGTCAGTGGGTGTTACAAGTGTTTTAATAAAATAAAAAATAAATAAATGATTTGCCCTTTTTGCTGTAAGCTACTTGAGACATGCTGGTAAAATTTGTTTGTCAATTATTTTCATTGTTTTTATTGCTATACCATATGTTATATCATATTGGATCTCCTTTTTTGGAGTTGATTACTACAGTATATCACATCTTTTATATGGTATGCGTAATAGTGATGTAGATTAAAGAGGTATTTTCTTTATTTTCTTTTATACAGCAGAACATATTTTAAATTAAATAAAGATATAAATATAACTGTAATGATTCAAATTATATAAAGCAGAAGGCCAGTTCTCACAGTCACAATAGCTTACATTTGTTTTTTACATATGTTCACATACCATGCAAACGTAAAAAAATAAATAAAAATATGTGATGTTTTGAACATTGCTGTTTTTTTTAACATAAATGGTATATAAATAGTAGCAATGTTTCAGAAAAAAGTCTGTATATAATTTTTTTTTATTTAGATGACATATAATATACATTATCTGTGTATAAGATATTACAAATATTGCAAATAAAAGACCTATTCGTTTAATTAACATCCAAGTTTAAAAATTAAATAGATTTTAGTTAATTTATGTTTTGTAAAAAATATATATATATATATATATATATATATATATATATATATATATATATATATATATATATATATAACATATACAAATGTTTCTTTTTATTTATTTTATTTTATGTTTTTTTTGTGATTTGACAAGTGAAAATATTGCCAGGTCAAGTAAAGTCTGAACTTCTGAGCAATCTGGCCATTAGCAAAAGAAGCGAAGCTGATGAGCGTCACATGACGGGGGCGTGTCTATCCATGACTGAAGGGAAGCAGACCCGTGTCACGTGACGCGGAGAAATAGGGAGGCTCTTGTGTGTTTACATCAATGCATTGAACGGCAGCTGCTGCAGAGCGTCCACACATCAATGTTTCGCTTTCATTTCCTTATAAACCAGCACGATCATCGTTACTTACGCTCGTAAACGATCGCATACGGAAAAATACTTCTGCTGTGTGTTGAAGGAATCGCGAGTTGACTGCAGCTGTGATCAGTTTTGTATTAGATTACTGGCGTCATGGACGAGCTCGCGGTGGAAGTGCGAGGCGCGAGCGGAGCTTTCTACAAGGTGCGGTTCATGTCTCATATTATACGCCTCTTATATGTGCATAACTCTCCGGATGATTCAATTATCGATGAGAAAATACGATTCAACCCTCCATGCACGCATATCCTCATGCATTATGGTGCGTTAGGCCCAGTCTGCCTTATTACACCAGGCCTCATGTATCTGAGATCAGACGTTAATGGGGTTTAAAGATATATCGTAATCATCTGATATCATGTATATTGTTAATGCATATCTTGACACCAGTGTCTGTCAATGTTCTGTCTTGGTTTTACTGGGTCTGTGCATGGTACCTCGGTCCTTCATTTAAGGGTGATTGTTCACAACGTGCTGAATATTTCTAGAATAAGGATTATTAGGAGGTATTCCAAGCACTGGAACTAAGAGTACTTACAAAAAACATTAATAGCAATTAACATGTACCACAAGTTTGGAATTATATTGAATTATAAACCTTGCTGTTTTGGAAGGAAATTGGTACTATAATTCACCAAAGTGGCATTCAACTGATCACAAAGTATAGTCGGTACATTACTGATGTTAAAAACAGCACCATCACTATTTGAAAAGTCATTTTTGATCAAATCTAGACAGGCCTCATTTCCAGCAGCCATCACTCCAACACCTTATCATTGAGTAATCATGATAAATTGATCATTTGGTACCAGAAAATCACGTGCCATTATATCAAACACAGTTGAAAGCTACTTGGTTCTTTAAATGAAGCTTAACGTTGTCTTTGTGTTTGTTTTTGAGTTGCCACATTAGTAATAGACTGGCATGTCTTAAGGCCAATATTAGGTAAAAAATGGCAGCAACAAAAAAAGAAAATGCTTTCTCTAGAAACTAGTCAGTCAATCATTGTTTTGAGGAATGAAGGATATGCTATGCTTGAAATTGCCTAAAAACTGAATATTTCAAATAAATGTGTACACTACAGTCTTCAAAGAAAAAGTGTCCTTTTCTGGCTACTGGCTCTAACAAGGAGAGATAGAGATGTGGAAGGCCAGATGTACAACTAAACAAAAGAATAAGTACATCAGGGTCTCAAGTTTGAGAAATAGACTCCTCACATGTCCTCTGCTGACAGCTTCATTGAATTCTACCTGCTCAACACCAGTTTCATGTACAACAGTAAGAGAAGACTCAGGAGTTCAGGCCTCATTGCAAGAATCGAAAAGAAAATACATTTTTGAAACAAAAAAAATAAAATGTAAACAGTTAGAGTGGGCAAAGAAACCCAGATATTGGACAACAGATAATTGGAAAAGAGTGTGATGGATCTTAACCCCATGAAGCTTTTGTGGGATCATCTGGACTGTAAGGTGCATGAGAAGTGCCCGACAAGACAGTCACATCTCTGGCAAGTGCTACAGGAAGTGTGGGGTGAAATGTCACCTGAGTATCTGGACAAACTGACAGCTAGAGTGCGAAGGATCTGAGAAACTGTCATTGATAAATGTGGAGGATTTTTTTTTATTTTTTTTATGAGAACTCTTTGAAGTAGTTTAAGAAGATTTTTTTTTTTTTTCAAATTTGAATTAGTAATTTTTCATGTTTTTCATCCAATTTCTTTCCATAAGAGCAAAATCTGTACATAATTCCAAGTTTTGGCTGCCAGTGTACATTGAGTCTGAATAATAAAAGCATCATTACTTCTATATAATAGGTATATTGTATAATATAGTGTAGTTGAGGCATAGTGCTTCCATTTTTATCAGCATCAAGATTTTAGGGTAAAATTTATATAATGTACTTTAAGGGAAAGTTTTTATTTTAGGTGCTGTCACCATTTCTTCTAGGGTTTTACCATTTTATTCACCCTTTTGCCTTCTCTAGTTCATTTTAAATGGCTGTCCATTGTGACAAATGAATTAGGTCATAAAATCGACATGCGCTATTATAAAAGAATGAGCAGAGTAGTTTTAGATGTAGTATAGCATGTCACACCGGAGAACAGGCCACTTCTCCAAAAGTATTTCATGCCCACTACTCTAAGCTATTTCTAAACCAGCCATTGTTATAATTCTGAAGTTACATAGGCAGCTTACTCATTTTTGAGACGCTGCCATTGAGTAACTGATGCAATGTCTCTTCTTACAGGCTCTTATTAAGGATGTTCATGAAAGCACAGTCACAGTGTCTTTTGAGAACAAGTATGTATTAACTTCAGAAAACAAATGCATTATGTATATCAGTTACAAATGCATGTTTACAGTGTCACATTAGTATTGATATAATGGCTTTTCATTAATACATTGTTACCAATGGCTATGTTGTTCATTGCATAATATTATGCTTTATGTAGGATTATGGAGAATATATATATATATATATATATATATATATATATATATATTACACATATAAACATATTCTTCATTTTATTTCACAGTTGGCAACCAGAGCGACAGATTCCTTTCCAGGATGTGCGGTTTCCACCTCCAACTGGATTTCACAAAGAGATAAATGAGAGTGATGAAGTGGAGGTATGGACTATCAGAGATTGTCCATACATCAAACAAATATTGAATTTCTTAAAAAAAAAAAAAATTATAATAATTACTTCTTTTCCACAGGTGTACTCCAGGGCCAATGATAAGGAGCCATGTGGATGGTGGCTAGCCAAAGTTCGCATGGTAAAGGGAGAGGTAAGCAGTTTGGTAACCAAGATCTCATCTAATCAAAGCAATAAAACAGGGCCCTGAAGTACCCTACAGAACAATTATATGCTAGAATGATGTATGTAGATTCATAAATATTGTGTTTTAATGAAATTGTCATTTCTTTTCCATCACTCCCAGTTTTATGTCATAGAATATGCAACCTGTGATGCTACGCTAAATGAAATAGTCACATTAGAGAGGCTACGACCTGTGAACCCCAACAAACCAGCTTTAAAGAACACCTTTCTCAAAACCAGACTAGATGTTCCAGAAGACCTAAGACAAATGTAAGGTTTCATAATCCATAACCAGGAATTAAAGGTTCACCCAAAAATGAAAATTCTCTAATTTTCTCACCCTCATGCCATCCCAGATGTGACTTTCTTCAGCTGAACACAAACAAAAATATTTTTTTGAAAAATATCTCAGCTCAGTAGGTCCATACAATGCAAGTGAATGGTGGCCAGAACTTTAAAGGTCCAAAAAAGCATAAAAGCAGCTAATCCACATGACTCCAGTGGTTAAATCTATTTCCTCAGAAGTGATATGATAGGTGTGGGTGAAAAACATATCAAAATGTCAGTTGTTTTTTTACTATAAACCTCCGCTGTATCTTTCACATTCTTCCGCTTTTCTTTTTTGCAGTCTTTGTGCATATCGCCACCTACTGGGCGTGGAGGATTATTTATAGTAATAACGGACTTAAATATTGTACTTTTTCTCATCCACACCTATCACATCCCCTCAGAAGATATGGATTTAACCACTGTAGTCGTGTGGATTACTTTTATGCTGCCTTTAAATGCTTTTTGGACCTTCAAAGTTCTTGCCATTATTCACTTGATTTGTATGGACCTACAGAGCAGAAATATACTTCTAAAAATCTTCACTTATGTTCAACAGAAGAAAGAAAATCATACTTTTCTAACGAGGGTTAGTAAATGATGAGAGGATTTTGATGTGAAATATTTTTATAAAACACTGTAGAATTAAGTAGATTCCTTTTGTCCTTAGCAACTTTTCAGCTGATGTGCTAAAATAGAATTTTTTTTATACATTTTTTTTTACAATAACAAACTGTATCTTTTTATTGTTTGGTAGGTGTGCAAAGGACTCGGCTCATAAGGATTTTAAAAAAGCGATCGGAGCATTTAATGTCACATACGACTCTGACGAAAAGCAGCTGGTTATTTTGGTAGGTGGCAGTGTTGTAAATCAGTTTGAGGACTAATGTACGATTAGGAGTTAAGTTTAATGAATCGGATCATTCTTTCTTTTCAGTCCGTTAATGAGGTTACAGCAAAACGAATATGTATGTTGAGTGACATGCACTTCAGGAGTCTGCGTACAAAGCTAACGCTGATACTGCGGAATGAGGAAGCAACCAGGCAACTGGAGGTACAGCCGTGAACACCCCTGATGTTTAGTGTCAGGTTCACCCCAGTCATTTTCAACTAGTCAGCAAAGACTTCAGTCTTAAATATTTTACCCAAAAATGAAAATTCATGTGTTTTTCCAAACATATATGTCTTTCCTCTGTGGAATACAAAATAAGATGCAAGGATGACTGACAGCCTCAGTCACCATTCAGTTTTATTGAATGGAAAAAAAATCTATATGCAATAAAATGAATGGTGACTAAAATACAGCGCAATTGCTCTTTTTCAAAGAAAGTACATGAGGTTAAGTAAATAATGAAGGAATTTGTATTTCAACAGTGTTTATTGCAGTTATTTTTAGTAATACAGTATAACGTTATTTAATTCCTATAATGGAGGTGTCAAAGCAAGCCGATAGAAATATCATGGCTTCACTGGTTTATTGCTCACTGACAGAATGCAGCATATTACTGGACACAAATGCATGCCGTGTCATTAGAGACTGTCTATATTTAACAGGTGCAAATGGGTATTACTTTCTCATATGTGCAAATGCACAGTTGTTGTGGCCTGTACCCATGTTTAGGCAGAATATGATACTCTGATGAAATGCAAAACTGTATATTACAGATGCGTGGGCTTCTTATTTGTAATGTTTAAGCTCTTGAAAATGTGCTTTTTAATGCTACCGATTGTGACTAAATATGTACCTAAATTGATACCCATCCGATTTGTGTCTCCCAGAGCTCTCGGCAACTTGCCTCAAGGTTCCATGAGCAGTTTGTGGTTCGCGATGACCTCATGGGTTTGGCTATAGGCACCCATGGGGCAAATATCCAGCAAGCCCGGAAGATTCCAGGAGTCACCACCATAGATCTAGATGAAGAGACGTGCACGTTTCACATTTATGGAGAGGTACAAGACAGCTGAAGTTGCAGCCAATGTTTAGTGTCACATTCACCCATTCATTCACAACTAGTCAGCAAAGATTGTACAAACAGCTTACGATATTATACACTACAGCTGTATTGTTTATAGTGCCAATAGAAAATTATATCACTTTGGAATGTACTTTTTTTGTCTTAAAGCCGGTATTCAAAACCCATTCCAGCTTTTACAAATTGTCTTACAGCATTCAAGTAACAAACAAAAGGCAACAGTTCCAGAAATGTATGTAAGCTGAAACGCTACAATAACAGGGTTAGAAATGTTATTATACCCCTGGATTTTGCTTTAATGAGAGCCATCAGTCTCACACACCTAGATTGGGGAATATTTGCCCATTCTTCCTTGCAGAATTGTTTGATTCCAGTCAAACTGTAGGGTGTGTGGCGATTGACTGCTCTCTTCAAGACCATCCACAGGTTTTCAGTTGGATTCAGGTCAGGGCTCTGACTTGGCCACTCAAGGCCTTTGACCTTCCCATTCTTAACCACAGCATTTTTTATTTGTTTTGACTATGTTTAGGGTCATTGTAGTGCTAAAAGGTAAACCACCTTATAAACACTTTTGCCAAATGGCATCAGAAGCCTCCAAAAGATTTTTTGTTTTTTTCGCAAAGTGCAAACGAGACTTCGTGTAGCATTTTTTCAGAAGAGGCTTCTGTGTTGCCACCCTGTCATACAGGTCAGCTTGGTTTAAAGCTTGGGATATTGTTGTCACATATACAGACCACACAATCTCAGTCATAAGGGCTTGTAAATCCTTCAAAGTTGCCTTTGGCCTCTTGATTGCTTCCCTGATCAATATCCTCTTGGTACGGTCACCCAGTTTAGAGGGACGGCCCAAACTAGGCAAGGTTTTGGTGGTGCCATGCACTTTTCTCTTCTTAATAATGCTCTGAACGGTACTCCGAGGGATAGATATAACCTTTTAAAATCATTTTGTACCCTTCTCCTAACCTGTGCCTTTCTAAAATGTTATCCCGGAGCCCTTTTGAAAGCACTTTTCCAACCAAGGTAAATTCTTGAATTCATTGCCATGCACTACTAGTAATAGAATCTTCATGGAACATCTACTTCTGAAGTAGTCAAAACCACTACAACTGATGTCAGTGGGGTGCCAGTTATCCGGGTATGTGATCTGAAAGGTGATTGGTTGCACCTGAGCAAGTTTGTAGTGGTTACTCTTAAGGGGCTGATTACTTATCCAAACCAGGCATTTTACTAATCAATTTTTAATAATTGTTCAGAATTTTTTTTTCACGTTATTTTCTATTCAATGTTATAATTATGTTATAATGGTTGGAATGTAAACACGGCTGAATAAACTAAACCAAAATAAATCTTTGTAAAATTTCCAGGGTGTAATGATAAGGATTTTGACAGGTATGATGACTTTCTATAGGCACTGTATATACTAGGATATATCAAGGAATTTATAAGTTGTGATCTCAAGGCCTGGAAAAGTTATGGAAAGTTCTGTAGTGAAAAACGACTGGGAAAAGTCCATTTGCACAAGGTGTGGGAACCTTGTAATTCATGCACACCATTGTTTTTGTTTTTTTTGCCATGTGCATTTTCCAACACTGACTGGGATGACCACAGTGAAAACACTTTAAAGGAAATTTTCGGGTTCAATATAAGTTCAGATCAATCGAAAGCAGTTATGGCATAATGTTGATTACCACTAAAAAATGTTTTCGACTCGTTCCTCCTTTTGTTTAAGAAAGCAAAAATCTGGGTTACATTGAGGCACTTACAATGGAAGTGAATGTGGCCGATGTTTTAACATTACAATACTCACTGTTTTAAAAGTATAACCACAAGACATAAAGGATATGAGTGTAAACATGAGTTTAGTGTGATACAATCACTTTTTCTGTTTAAAGTTATAGCCAATTTTACAACTTGGTTTCCATGATGATGTAATGTCAAAAATCCCTAAAACGACTGTGAAAATGACAATTTAAACATCTTTGCAGCTCAATTAATACACAAGTTTTAACAGAATTAATGTAAGTGCTTTTATAAACTTAGAAGCTTCACATTTCTTGGTTTAAATCCTCCAAAAATTGGCCACGTTCACTTTCCTTGTAAGTGCCTCACTGTTATCTCGATTTTTTTTTTTTTTTTTTTCTTTTTTTTAAAGAAAAGTTGGAAAGAGTCTAAATAAATGTTTGTTGTAATCAACATTATACCACAAATGCAGTTGATTTAGCTTAACTTGTATTGAACCCGGAATATTCCTCACCGAATTGTGTCAAGTAGTACCGGCAATGAAAAAAGTCATTTATTTTTAATTTATTGTCTTTACATTTTTTGTTCCAAAGTACCAGTACTTTTGATATACATAGTGGGAATATGTCAGCCCAAAATACAAATGTCTGAGACGACTTTGACATTTTTGGATTAATTTTGTTTTGTATTCTAGGACCAGGAAGCAGTACGGAAGGCCAGGAGCTACCTTGAGTTTTCAGAAGATGTTATTAAAGTTCCTAAAAATTTAGTCGGTAAGGACAAATACAATTAACCACATTCTCTTTCATAGACTGAATCTTCTTATTTATACACCATTATTTATTAAATGATTCAATAATTTTTCCCTGGTCCTACAGGCAAAGTCATTGGCAAGAGTGGTAAGCTGATTCAAGAGGTTGTGGATAAATCAGGAGTTGTCAGAGTTCGAGTGGAACCAGAAAATGATAAAAAGCCGTCTCCATTAGAGGAAGTCAGTGTCTCGCTCTCGCTCTGTGTGTGTGTGTGTGTGTGTGTGTGTGTGTGTGTGTGTGTGTGTGTGTGTGAGAATGTACTCACTGTTGTATTTATGGGTGGCAGAAGTGTTGATGCTGGGGAAATGCATTAATTTATAGTAATTAGAGTGGAATGTATTACAGCACACTAATCATTGTAGACTGTAGATGAATACTTATTTCAGAATACTCTTATCCCATCTATATGCATAAGGAATAAAACTATGCATTTTAATAAATAAAATGAAGACATTATACTTTTGTCACATACTAATAATATAGAATTTGCATACATTTGAAATGAATCCAGTTTGCAATTAATGAAGTATTCCCTTCTTTTTTTGCCTCTAAAACTATTATACGTGCTGGCTTTTCACCTCCAGGGAATGGTGCCATTTGTGTTTGTGGGAACGAAGGAAAGCATTTCAAATGCCCGCATTCTTCTGGACTACCATCTGAATTATCTAAAGGTAGGATTAATTTTCCCCCTTGCTGTTTCACAGATTGTACCCTCAGTGCACATCACTAGAAGTCATGAATACAGCAATTAAAGAGAGATTTCTCACATTAAATGAAAATTGTGGTCATTTACTCACCCCTATGACTTTCCAAACACGTATGACTTTCTTCCGTGGAACACAAAAGAAGATATTTTACAGAATTTTTGAATGGAAAGCTCCTCTTTCCATTCAAAAAATAGCAACTGTTGGTCGTAATTGTTTGTTGAACAGGAAGTAGACCAACTGCGGATGGAGAGACTACAGATCGATGAGCAGCTCAGACAGATCGGTGGAGGACCCAGAGCTCTCCCAGGACGACCTGAAAAAGACAAACCCTTCGTGGCTGATAATGGAATGGGCCCGTCGCGAGGTGGTGGCAAACCCTTTGGTCGTGGAGGAAGAGGGAGGCGGGGCCCGACACTGGCATCTGGTAAGATGGACCCAAAATAAAGAGGCCTCAAAAAAGTATTTGGCCACTAAAGCCACACTTAAAAATTCCATAATTTTTTTTTTTTTTTTTTTTTTTTAACTTTCATATATTCTAGATTCATTACACATAAAGTGAAGTATTTAGAGTCTTTTTTTTTGTTGTAATCTTGATTATTATGGCTTACAGCTCATGGAAATCATAATCCAGTGTCTCAAAATATTAGAATAGAGAATGTATAATACAGAAATGTCGACCTTCTGAAAAGTTTAATTTATGCACTCAATACTTGGTCAGGGCTCCTTTTGCATTAAATTAAATTATTAAATAACTTTTCCACTTTTCTAATTTTTGAGGTGCACCTGTGAGTGTATGTGTGTGTATAATACATAAATATATATATATATATATATATATATATATATATATATATATAAAAATCATAATTGCATTAGATGGCAAAATATTAAAGCAAGTGGCATTTGCAAACAAATTTTGACATTTTGCATTTACTTCTAACTAACTGGACTCGAGGTGGTTCATTGTGGCAATATTAAATCAACCATCCTCAAGTTCACACAGATATCCTAGTAGAGTAACCACAGGTGTCGTTTATGTCATTAACTATGGACATTTTCCAATAAGGTTGACAATTTAAATGTCACCTGGTTTGGTATTTTGTTGTCTAATTCAATGAAACTCAAATGAAAAGTATTTTCAAGTCTTGCTTAACTGTCAAATACATTTTGGGGCCAGGTTATATATGCATTATGTCAGTCATCGACCACTCTAGTCCGTAAAGTAGAAACCATATCAATATAGTCAACCACTATATAAAGCACAGTTTTAATTGTGTGTTTGTTGAAAATGTGAGCATGAAATATCATTCTTTACTATTGATTGTATTTGCCATAGGCACCAACTCTGAGGCCTCTAATGCATCAGAGACCGAGTCTGACCACCGAGATGAGCTCAGCGACTGGTCCCTAGCCCCCACAGACGAGGAGTCCATGGGGTACCCCAAAAGAGTCACAGACGGACGCAAAAGGGGTGGGGTGCCCCGGGGCCGTGGAGGGAGAGGAAGAGGGGGAGGATACAAAAGTCAGTAATGTAGTATTTTTATGGTCCTATTCAATGGTTTAAATATACATAATACATATTATAATATAAAGAATATTTGCAACGGATATCTGTAGAATTTTGCTATAAACAGTCTATCAGATAAAGTTATCAGTATGATCATTTCATGTATTGCTTTTTAAACATAGTTATTTAC
Source organism: Moxostoma hubbsi (assembly GCA_032164185.1). Classification (NCBI taxonomy): domain Eukaryota; kingdom Metazoa; phylum Chordata; class Actinopteri; order Cypriniformes; family Catostomidae; genus Moxostoma; species Moxostoma hubbsi. The sequence continues at coordinate 5,733,252 of JAVLUX010000025.1, forward strand.
ATATCGCTTTTTGTGATCTGGGGGTAGCATCACATCAGTTTTTTTCTTGTTATTATTGTTATAATATTTTGTCCTAAATCAGCTGAAGACATGCACTGGAATGAGTCCCGCTCTCGCAGTTCCAGAGACTCCAAAGTGAGACCTCAAGAAGATTCACTGCAGGTATTGTATTATTGATTTTAATGTTCTCTTATAGACCTTCACTGTAAGATCTCACTTGTCACTTTGACATTATACTTATTGTATTGCGGTTGTCAAAAAGAAAACAAAAGTTGCTAAGCTAACCCTTTGCCCTGTTTTGTAATTTCATCATCTGAGAACTGAAGAAATACATAGAAGAATACACACAATAATAAAATGTTTAAAAGGTTAATTGCATGTTGATATCCAAAGTTTGCTTTTCAAATAAATTAATTCTAAATGTATTTTAAAATTTGATCTTAAAACTTCTCCCGTCTGTTTAGAAGAATTAGGAGCCTCTCTTTCAGACTGACTTTAATATACCGTGCTAAATTCAGTAGTTTGGAGTCAAAAGGAGGCCATTCTAAAAGCTTGCCTTCATAAATGTATATGTTTGTTATGTCATTTTTTTCCTGGATCAAAAATGGTCTTCGGTTGTGACTGATGTATACAGTCATCCACATGCTCGAAGTAGGTTTATTTCATAATTGCATTTAATTACTTGGTTGCATTTTTCATGTTTACATTTGATATGTTATTTTTCACCACCTTAGAGTTGGAGTCAGAAGTTTACATACACTTTGGTTGAAGTCGTTAAAACAATTTTAACCACTTTAACTGTAGTTTTGGCATGTCGTTTAGGACGTCTACTTTTTGCATAACACAAATAATTTTTCCAACAATTCTTTACAGACATATTGTTTAACTTTTAATTGACTATATCACAATTCCAGTGGGTCAGAAATGTACATACACTTTAAGTTAACTGTGCCTTTAAGCAGCTTGGCAAATTCCAGAAAATTTGACTTTAGACAATTAGCCAATTAGCTTTTGATAGGAGGTGTACTGGATTGGAGGCATACTTTTGGATGTATTTTAAGGCCTACCTTTAAACTCACTGCCTCTTTGCTTGACATGGGAAAATCCAAAAAATCAGCCAAGACCTCAGAATTTTTTTTTTTTGGGGATCTTCACAAATTCTGGTTCATCCTTGGGAGCAATTTCCAAGCAGCTGAATGTACCACGTTCATCTGTACAAACAATAGTACGCAAGAATAAACACCATGGGACCATGCAGCCATCATACCTCTCAGCATTCTGTCTCCTAGAGATGAATGTAGTTTGGTGCAGAAAGTGCAAATCAATCCCAGAACAACGGTAAAGGACCTTGTGAAGATGCTGGAGGAAATAGGTAGACAAGTATCTATATCCACAGTAAAACATTTCCTATATCGACATAACCTGAAAGGCTTCTCAGCAAACAAGTAACTTCTCCAACACCGCCATAAAAAGCCAGACTACAGTTTGCAAGTGCACATGGGGACAAAGATCTTACTTTTTGGAGAAATCTCCTTTGGTCTGATGAAACAAAAATGTAACTGTTTGGCCCTAATGACCATCGTTATGTTTGGAGGAAAAAGGGTGAGGCTTGCAAGCCAAAGAACACCATCACAACCGTGAAGCATGGGGGTGGCAGCATCCTGTTGTGGGGGTGCTTTGCTGCAGGAGGGACTGGTGCACTTCACAAAATAGATGGCATTATAAGGAAGGAAAATGTTGTGGATATATTGAAGCAAAATCTCAAAACATCAGCCAGGAAGTTAAAGCTCGATCACAAATGAGTCTTCCAAATGGACAGTGACCCAAAGCATACCTCCAAAGTTGTGGCAAAATTGCTTAAGAAAAACAAAGTCAAGGTAATCGAGTGGCCATCACAAAGCCTTGACCTCAATCCGATGTAACCCAATCACTCAAAGTGTGTAAGCAAGGAGTCCTACAAACCTGACTCACACCAGTCCTGTCTGGAGGAATGGGCCAAAATTCCAGCAACGTCTTGTGAGAAGCTTGTGGAAGGCTACCCACATGTTTGACAATTAAAATAATTTAAAGGCAATGCTTCCAAATACCATCAAAGTGTATGTAAACTTCTGACCAACTGGGAATGTGAAGGAAATACAAGCTGAAATAAGTAATTTCTCCACTATTATTCTGACGTTTCACATTATTTTAATAAATTAGTGATCCTAAATGACCCAAGACAGGTCATTTAGGTTTTCTATGATTCAATTAAAATGTTTAAATGTATTTGTCTAAGGTGTATGTAAACTTCTGACTTCAACTGTAAATTGAACCTTTTTAATTCAGTGCAGATTTTTGTAAAAATTATTATTTTAAGGTGTAATGGCAAACTAAGTGTAATTTAATTAACACCATATTTCTATATTTCTGTATGGCATTGCAATGTAAATATAAGGACAAGTACATAAAGGGATTTGAAGTCTGGACCTCCAAGACGAATCAACAAATTCTGGACAAATTGCTCATTCTAATATATGTTCTGTTTGGTATTAGGAAATTAACTGCGTCATTTGTTACCATATATATCTTGAGACTACTTAAATAATTTGAAGTCTGATGAAAGAAAAACAATAACTGTTATGGAGTAGGATTTCCAAAGTAATGTGTGTACCACCGTGAGGCAACATACATATTCAAAGCTTCATGGATTTAGCTTAAGTTTTCATAATTTATCAACTAGTCCAATCATCTTGTTCTTCATTAGATCCGCATCGACAGCAATAATGAGAGGAGTGTCCACACCAACCGAGGGTCCCAAAGTCTTGCAGCAGACAGCGGAGGGAACCGACAGAGACCCATAAAGGACAGAGGGATGAAGAAAGAGAAGCAGGATGGCCCTGACATCCAAGCCGTTGTGAATGGAGTTTCGTAGACAAAAATGCCCCCCATTCTCCCACCAAGCTCCACCAATCCAGATGCTTCTTCATTAGAGACACATTAGGCCAAAGAGAAGCAGGTCAGTAGGACTGTTGCAAGACATGACATAAAGCACACTGTAATTGATCATGGGGGTAAGAAGACAAGGTTTCTTGGTATGTGGTGTGCTGAATTTCGTAGTCCTCATTGATAAGGAAGATTGGTCTCTAAAATCTGAACTGAAGCTTCACGTTTTCTAATTGACTTTCTAAAGACTACCTATGAAACTAACAGAAGCTGTGTATACATGCATTTCAAAATAAGGAATCATGACTTAAAATTGTATTTTCAAACCATTTGTTTTCACTAATGTCCAAAAAAAGGGAAAGAAACACTCCAGCACTTGGGCCCAAGTTTATGCCACATATCATGGCATGCATTTTTTTTGTGCGCTTTGGTGTCCTTATTCACTTGAGCCCATTCTGATGTGAGGTTTTCGCCACATCATTAGCAAAAACACAAAAAAAAAACAAAAAAAATAAACAAAGGAGAAAATAAACAAAACATAGCAAAAAGTATAAAACTTGTTAAAAATAAATGCTCCTGTCTGATCTGTGCCTTTAACTAGTGTGGATAGTATAATAATTTGGATGTTTAAATCAGGGAAGAAGACACAACACCTGTCTAACAAACATTTGTTGGAACCCCAGCCGACAACTAAAACTAAGGTGTTTTTTTCTCTGTGCTGCATGTATTTCAAAAACATTTTGTATGTCTGGAAAGATTCCATCAAGCCAGTTGATTTTATACTTTTCATTGAATTGTGAGCAGAACAGGTATTAACCCAACTGGAAATCAAAAATTGTAAGACAAATACTGATGCTAATTCAATAAAGTAACAGGCGGCACGAATATTAATTTATTTTGAAATTTAGCATATCTTTACATTATAGAACAGTTATTAGTTTATTTTTAAACGTAGCATTGCAGTTTCTTTTCAATGTCTTTGATTTACATTTATTTTACCTCCTATAATTTCACCTTAACACCTTTTTGTAATAAATGACACAAGGTGAATTAGCTTTTTTTTTCTTCTCACAAACAGGGTGAAAATGCTCTCTTTTCCATTCATGCTGGCTACAGTAAACTGCCACCTTTGCTGCTGTATTTTTCAGCATCAAGTGCGAAGCACTTATATCAGAGATCTATAGCTTTTTGTCTATGTCTTAACAATGGCTCATCATAGACTGAAAATATTAATCTGTGGGGTTGCATACTGTATATTATGTCATCAGTTAGGAGATTGTTGCTGTTCTTTTTAGATTTGAACTTTAAATGTGCACTTATCATGTTTGTGTTAACTCTGCAAGTACTTTATAATCTCTTAACCTATAATAAACTAGAATGTGATAAGACTTCCTCGGCAGGTGAATCACATGTATGCTGTCAACATGACTAAACTGAAGTTTAGATGTCTTTGCTAATTTTGAGTCTACTGTACTTTTTGCAGCTGAATTCGCCTTGAGGTAAAGAGAGAGGGGAATACGATGTTAACTTTGATATGAAAACCGTTTGTCTTATCTGACTAGTGCTTGTGCATTACACTTTAGTTTACATTTTGAAAAAGACGCGATGCTGTTCTGAACCCACGATTCTTTCGAAACCTACTGTGACTGTAACCATGGTAGTTTTTATGGTTTTATTTGACTGTACAGCAAGAAACCTTTTATTTAGAGTCAGTTGTGTACTCTTTTTCCATTTTTTTTTTCTCTCGCTAGTCACCTTGGCAAATAACCAGCTCTACCTGTTCAGCTTATACACCAGTTTCAAAGTGATTTGCCTGGCTTAATGTCCTGTGAAAACTGTTGGAATTGAGATAAATGCAAAAGGAAAGACTTTGTAAATGTAGAAATACTCTGTGACTGGCAGAGAATTTGCAGCTCTGTGGGTTGGGGAAAAAATAAACCACTTTCTTGTGGCTCTTAAAATTTTGGCTAAGCCTTCACTTTAAAATAAGGTGTTTAAATGGTTTACGCTCAGTATTTTTACAACCTGCACGTCCACGGCGGGCAGGAAACTGGCAAAATGGCACAGTTCAATGCAGTCTGTTAAAAAAAACGACGTTCAGAATCTTTGAAGTGTTGCCAAAACAGACTGTTTTCTAGTTATTTATTTTTTGGAATGTATATGAAATTGACAAATTGTAAAACCATCTCTTGCACACATCATAGGCTATTGTGATTTGAAAAGAGCTAAAAAGGGGGAGAGAAAAAAAAAACATGAAATACTGTAGATACTGAACCGAGGTAGACTGACCTTGTATGTTACTGCACTTTGGGTAATAATTTCTTTGTACATAATAGCAGAACAGACTGGGTTTTATGTTGACATTGTTTGGTTATAGTGCAATATATTTTGTATGCAAGCAGTTTCAATAAATAAAGGTTGATCTTCCTCTGCAATTTTAAGTGTTTTTATTCCACAAAGGGATTTAAAAATTTTACATTCCATATGTGATGAATATACTCATCATTAAATACGACAGCAGAATTTATTAGTCATTTCCATAATATGTTATCATCAGCAAATTCCTTTCAACATTAAAGACCCTGTGATTTCGCTTTGAGTGTAGTTTTCTTTTCTGTGTTGATGTATTTCCTATTGAATCAAGTTTGTGTTGGACATATCACAGGGCTTATTCCTTTTTCTTTTATAGCCTATAAAAGGAATGTTCCGAGTTCAATACAAGTTAAGCTCTGTCGACAGCATTTGTGGCATAATGTTGATTACCACAAAAATTTATTTGGAATCATCCCTCCTTTTTTTAAAAAAACAAAAAGCAGAAATCAAGGTTGCAGTGAGGCACTTAAAATGGAAGTGAATGGGGACAAAGAAAGTGAATTTGACCAATTTTTACAGTCATTTTAGGGTTTGCTGACATTACACCATCATGGTAACAGTCAAGTTGTTTTTATTTGCATAGCACTTTTCACATCACATCGTTTCAAAGCAGCTTTACAGGAAATCATGCATTAACAAAAAAAAAAAAATGTAATATCTATAAAGTCTTACAGTGGTCATTGTGCAGTTTGATTAAATATGATTCTAAAATGTGTATTGAAAATAAATAATTGTATTTAGAACCCCTGTGAGCAAACTGAAGGGTGACTGTGGCAAGGAACAGAAAATTACATAAGATGATGGTTAATGGAGAAAAATAACCTTGGGAGAAACCAGGCTCACTCTGGGGGCCATTTCCCCTCTGGCTAAACAACATGAATATAATGCAAAAATTTGTTATTTGTATGCAGTGTAGTCCATCGATAAACAGAGGTGATGCAGGCAGAGATAAATGATGAGGTGCATCGCAGTTCAATCTGCAGGATATTTCAGTGAGGTTTGGTGTGATCCATCCTAAATCCAAGTTCAGGCAGTGGCATATGAAGTATCCAATGTCTTACAGTTGGAGATGGCACCAGTTCATCCTCTGATGTAAAAAAAAAAAAAAAAAAAAAAAAACTGAAGTGATATAGTTTGTCGTCATTTCTAAGTGATGCGTAGCAGTGGAGTCCGGCACCAAGGAGGAACGGAGCTGGATCTGTCAGGCTCTGCTAAGCTTGGGATATAAATCCTGAGGTTGAGACATGGAAACAAATAGAATAATATTAGTGTAGATGCCATTCCATTTTATGCAGAGTAATAGATCATGATGGATCTTGTTCCGGCAGACCTAACTAAAGCAGCCTAATTGTGAGTTAAATAAATTAGGTGTACGCCTGGTTAAATAGATGAGTCTTTAGTCTAGACTTAAACTGAGTGTGTGTGTCTGCATCCCGAACCGTGTGAGGGAGACTATTCCATAGTTTAGGAGGCATGTATGAAAATTATCTACCTCCTTTTGTGGATTTTGATATTCTTGGAATTATTAACAAGCTAGAATGTTGTGATCGTAATGAACGTGATGGAATATAGTGTGTCAGAAGGTCATTTAAGTACTGTAAAACTAGACCATTCAAAGCTTTGTATCTAGTTAATATGAAATTTAACAGGTTGACAATGATAAAATTGTGCTAATAAAATCATATTTCTTGGTTCTAGTCAGCACTCTGGCAGCATATCTTTGGCAGTTGGGAGGACACTACCTTTTCTAGTATTTTTGACATAAAAGGCAGATATGAAATTGGTCTGTAATTACTCAATTCTAGGATCAAGCTGTGGCTTCTTAATAAATGGTTTGATTACTGCCATTTTAAAGTTTCTTGGGACATGTCCTAAGGAAAGCGAGTTAATATTAAGAAGAGGTTCTGAGATTACTGAGAATACCTCTTGCAAGAGCTTGGTTGGTATTTTATCTAACACATATGTTGTGACTTTTTTGATTTTTTTTGACAAGTTTTGATAGTTCTTCATGACCTATTACAGCGAAGGATTGAAGATGCTCGTGAGCAAAATTATGAGACACTGTTTTCTGAGGTAATGTGACAGTTGATTGCATAGTTCCAAATTTATTTCTGATTATTTCAAATTTATCAATGAAGAAATTCATGGTCATTACTTGTGTTGCAACAGAATATCTTGTTCAGTCGATGCTTTATTCCTAACAAATTTAGCAATAGTTCTGAATAAACACCTAGGATTGTTGTGGTTATTTTCTATGAGTTTGCTAAAATATGCTGACGTGGCAGCTTTTAGTATCTGTCTAGATACAGACACAATCCTTCCATGCACCGCGAAATACCTCTAATTTTGTATTCTACCACTTGTGCTCCATTTTCCGAGCTGCTCTCTTGAGCATGAGTGTGATCATTTTACCATGGTGCAACACTATCAAGAGTGCTAGCTTACTGAGTATGTGAGTCTTCAATTCTTGAAGATTACTGGTGAAGCTATCTTTAGTAGTTGAAAGAATAGTTCTACCTGAACGATAGTGTTGTGTAGATTGAGTAACATTAGCTGATCGCAATAAACAAGAGACAAGGTAATGATCTGAGATGTCATCACTCTGCGGTACAATTTCTATAGTATCAACATCAACACCATATGACAGAATTAAATCTAGCGTATGATTATTGTGTTGAGTTGGTCCTGTCACATTTTGTCTCACTCCGAGAGTTAAGAATATCAATAAATGCTAATCCCAGTGTATTGTCTATGTGAATGTTGAAGTCACCAACAATTAAAGCTCTATCTACATTAACTACTAGATCAGATAGAAAATTAGCAAATTCACCAAGGAAACCAGAGTAAGGCCTGGGATATCTAAATACTGTAGAAAAGGCAAAAGATAGCATTTTTTTTGTATTATTTATCTCAGATGGTGTCATTAAGCATTATTTGTTCAAAAGACTTAAACTTATATCCTGTCCTCTAAGTTACACCAAAAACTTCACTGTAAATTGTAGTAACACCTCCTCGACCCTTCAGATGAGGCTCATGTTTATAACAATAACCTGAGGGAGTAAATAAATTTAAACTAATATATTCATCCTGTTTAATCCAGGTTTCAGTCAAACAGACCACATCCAAACTATAAACAGTGTCTGACATTGTTTTTGCAAGTTCACACAGCTTTTTAGCATTATCTCTGGTGATCTCCGACTGGCAAAGCTAGACATCATTAGTGCCGACATAAGATTTTAGAAAATCTACATTTAGCATTAGCCAGCACTTGTAAATTTGATCTGATGTCAGACTCCCGAACCCCCGAAATGCATTTAACAATGTTGGCTGGAGTCTCTTATTTCCACGTTCCTTACAATAGAATCACCGATTATTAGGGCTCTTTCAACATGACTTTCAGTGGGTGCATTACTGAGTTGGGAGAATCGATTGGAAACCCTAACAGGAATGGGATAGTGGTGCTGCCTTTGCTGAGCGCGTATGCCTCTGAGACGTCACCTAATCGCCCTGCTGCAGGGGCTCTAAAGCCGGAACCAAAGTGTGTGTTGCTCGATGTATTCCAAAACAGTATCTACTGTCTTCTCTTTCTCACTGACCTCCACTAGTGTTCGGATACGTGTCACTAGCTCATTAACCTTCTCTGTCAGCCTGACTTAATTCCTCACATTTATCACATGGGAATCCCTCACTGCTGACGGAAGAAGCTATAGTAAACTTGGTATGTAGTGCAGGAAGAAATAACATGGATACCATGACTTACCGCAATTGTTTGTTGTTCTTGTTGTTGTGGTTGTTCTTGAGCAGTGTGGCTTTGAGATCGTTGTGGTTTGTAATCAGCAGATGTTTGAGATTGATGAAATAATCTGTGTAAATCACAGTGTGCATGCATTTGAGACGTGAGCTGTAGACAAGCATAAAAACCGAGAAACGGGTGTGCACTTTATAATACACAAATGAAACCGTAGGAAAGTGGAAAAACCTGAAGCACATGGTAAAATGGCAAAGGATAAAACGATGACCGTATAAAAATAAGCAATGCTATGCAGGCTAGCAAGCTACAAACACTTGTGTCTATGCTTTTGAAACGGTGAATATTTTAACGTTCAAAAATTTATTTATTTTTTAAGAAAAGGACGGATGAGTCCAAATACATTTGAGGTAATCAATATTAAGCCACAAACGCTGTTGATTGTGCTTAACTTGTTTTGAACCCGGAATAATCCTTTATAAAAACAATAAATTTAAGTTTACATTACTGCTATGGACCATGATTTTGTATTTGCTGGTTGTATTAGGGGGAACATCCACTTTTTAGAGAGCATTAGATTGGACAAAAATCTTGGTATTGCAAAATGAGTCATCAATAATTTTTGTCCATTTTCCAGAACAATATGTTTCATTTTATCAACTTTTATGTGTACTAACGCATAGATGGCATTAAAGCTAATATACATGGACTAAAAGACACAACACCAATTTCGATTTTGTGGGGGATTTCAGACAACCTTCCTTTGCTATAGTAAAGGTAAAAACTTGATTTTCTATGCATAAGCTGGTGTCATTTGTCAACATGTTATTTGCAGCTGTTTGGTATTTCTGTTTTCATTGTTCTTCCACTTGGTGGAGCTCTTCCACAGGCTGTGCAGAATACAACAAGGTACATCACAGTTGTGATACTAATGCCTTTATATAATACATTTTGGCAATACATCAATCGTTTAAAATGGCAATGGTAAATACTGCTATTAAGTAGTGTTGATCTTTAGTGTAGCAGTTATTTGCTGCATCATTCATAATGTCATTTTAATTGTGAGTTTTAACCTATGCACAGTTTTTGTACACACAGGTAAGGTGTGAGATTACATTGCTAGGTTTGTGGATCTGTCCTTTGGAACCGATTTACTATTCTGGAGTTAAAGGAATGTTCCAGGTTGAAAAGTTAATCTCAAACGACAACATTTGTGCAATAATTGTGGTAACATTAAGGCACTTACAATTGAAGTGAATGGGGCCAGTCCAGAAACATCAAAATACTAAAGTATAGCCACAAAGCGTAAACATCATACATGTTAACAGAATGTTAGTATTTAGAATTCTCTTACTGACCTTATTTGTGTAAAATTATATCCAATATTACATTTTTGTTGTCATGACGATGTAATGGATGTAAACCTTGTAATCTGGGAAACGATATAACGCCAATTAATCCCTGATTTAATCACACTTAAATCATGTTACCATGTATAATGTTTATGTGTTGTGGCTATACTCTTAATACAGTGTGTATTGGATGTTTATGGACATGCCCCATTCACTTCCATTGTAAGTTCCTTGCTGTAACTCCATTATTTGCTTGTTTTTTTTTTTACTAGGGGTGAGTCAATAATTTATTTTTGTTTTTTTGTGGTAAGCAACATTATGGCACAAATGCTCTCAATTTAGCATAACTTGTATTGGACATGCAACTTTCCTTTTAAGAAGTTAAGCTCTCTTGACAGGAACTGTAGCATCCATTGTATGGATTGAGTGCATATCTGTCAACACATTTTCTTTGTTTGTTTTTACAAACTGAGGTACAAGTTGAAATAATTTTCCGTCATAATTGACATCATGTAGAGTATTACGGTAAAGCTTGTATTAAAGTATTCTTACAGTCTGACATGCCTTGTATTTATCATAATATAATATTTTTGCTAATTTTTTGCTTTGCAGTTATTAGGGTGCTCTGTGTGGTTCCTGGTTGCTAGGGTGTTCTGCGGGTTGCTAGGTAGTTGCCTACTGACCCAAGTCAAAAGATCCAACCTCTAAAGCTGCGTTCACACTGCCAGTGACACGCAATGACAAAACAACCCCATCTCGTTCATTTTCAATAAGAGCTGGCGACTTCCGGCAACATGAGCGACGGAGACAGTTGGCGACCAGATGTGGGCGTGTCCAACAAAGTTGAGAAATGTTTAACTTTATGCAAATAAAGAGCAACTTTTGGGAGCGACATCCAATACAAGAGAAGACGGTTGAGCTCACGTGATCCTAATATTTTTATATTAATATTAATTGTAAAGAAACAGTGCTGTTTAGACTCTCCATACACACCATTAGTGACCTAACTGCCAGCCACTGGCGACATGCCAGTGAAAACACACTGCCAGCAAAGTAGCTGGCAGTGTGAACGCAGCTTAAGTCTTCATGATATTGTGGTCCCTACATATCTCTCCTTCAGTGTAAGTCTATGGGGGGGTTTTCACCCACCATGCATAAATTGGATTACAGTTATAGCACACCTCTCCTCCACATGCCTGAAATCATGAGGCATGTTGAGGAGAGGTGTGCTATAACTGTAATACAAGGTATCATTCTTGTCTGTAGCACAAACATGTGGGATGGGTTATGTGCCAAAGTTTAATACTTAGAGTTGGGGGGATTTTAAGTATGCTTGCCTTTTCAAGCACAACTAATTATACAATTTTTGTGTTTCGAGATCAGGACCATATTTCTTTTCATAAAGCATAGTTGGATATGCATTTAGCAAACCGTTAACTCTGCATCTGTAAAGAGGACCTGTTTTTGCAATTTAACTATCTTACTTTTTCGTTACCCTTATCTAACACACTCAGGGCAACAGGGAAAAACAAATCTGTTCCGCATTATTGGATTTTTACAAGAGCTGACAGAAATTTAGCCACTTTGCATTTTTTTTGCAGGACGAAAGGGACAATTACCTCTGACCCCAAACAAAGTCTGTTGTTGCCCTTACCCTGGAATCCAAGTCATCATCCACTGAATGTATCCACCAGACTGACCTAGTTTTCCTTCCCCTAACAACCACAAGAAAGCACATACACTGACCTGGGATGGTTCGTCACACTCAGTTTAATCCATACAATTGTGGCGAATGGATTTAACAATGTAAAGAGTTCCAGTATGATATACAGTGCTTTCTATGTAATAGATATACACTGATGAGCCAAAACGAGGTGTCCTCTGGTATCTGGCAGTAAGACATTAGCAGCAGATCCTTTAAGTCGTGTAAGTTGCGAGGTGGAGCCACCGTGGATTGGATTTGTTGCTCCAGCATCCCACTGATGCTTAATCTAATTTGTAGGGCAGGGCAACATTTTTAACTCTTCATCATGTACCTCAAACCATTCCTGAACAATGTGTGGCAGGGCGCACTATCCTGCTGAAAGATGCCACTGCCATCAGGGAATACCATTGCCATGAAGGGGTGTACCTGGTCGGCAATCAAATCAATCAATCAATCAAATCAAATCACTTTATTGTCACACTACTGTGTACACGAGTGCAACAGCAGGTGAAATTCTTGTGTGCAGTTCCGTGCAACAATGCAGTAATGACAGTGACAATAACAACATATTTACACAAAACAATTTACATAACAAATGTACACAATACACACAATGTAGAATACACATACACTAGATACAGGTATAAATATATATAAACACTAATTGAATGGGAGAATATATTGACAGAATGAGGATTAATAAAGTGCAGTGCTGATTGTTGATCATGAGGGATCATGTGTTCAAAAGTCTTATTGCTTGTGGGAAGAAGCTGTCATGTAGTCGGGTGGTGCGGGTCCTGATGCTGCGATACCGCCTGCCTGATGGAAGCAGTGAGAGCAGCCCATGACTCTGGTGGCTGGAGTCTTTGATAATCCTCCGAGCTTTCTTCACACACCGTCTGTTATATATATCCTGGAGGGAGGGAAGCTCACCTCCGAAGATGTTTCTGGCAGTTCGCACCACCCTTTGCAGGTCTTTGCGGTTGTGGGCGGTGCTATTGCCGTACCAGGCGGTGATGCAGCCAGTCAGGATGCTCTCTACGGTGCTGGTGTAGAACCGTGTGAGGATGTGGTGGTTCATTCCAAACTTCCTCAGCCGTCTCAGGAAGAAGAGGCGCTGGTGAGCCTTCTTCACAACGGCCTCAGTGTGGACGGACCATGTGAGTTCCTCAGTAATGTGGACACCGAGGAACTTGAAGCTGCTGACTCTCTCCACCGGTGCTCCATTAATGGTGATGGGGCTGTGTTCTCTGTCTTTCTTCCTTTCTTCCTGATGTTTAGTTAGGTGGCACTTGTCAAATTGAGATCCACATGAGTGGTTGGACCTAGGGTTTCCCAGCATTGCCCAGACCATCACAATCTATAACAATTTGGCCCTTGTCAAAGTCACTCAGGTCTTTACTTCAGCATTCTACACGTTGACTACGAGATCTGATTGTTCTTTTACCATCTAATAATCTACCCAGACCATGACATGTGGCCTTGTTAGGACATGATCAACATTATTTGCTGTGATACAGGTGATTATTATACCTGTTAGTGGTCATAATGTTTTGGCTCATCTGTGTATATACTGTGTGTGTGTGTGATTCAGACAAGGGTGTCGAGGCATAACTTTGGACAATTACATTTCTGGGGGGAAAAATGCTTTTTAAAATAGTTGTATTGTGTTTTATAGAATCCCATGGTGGACATTACTATGTCAGTAAGTGTCTTAAAAATATAGGACAATTTGTCATTTTATGACATTGCATCACTAGTTCAGTGATGTCAATAAAACTATTTGTTTAGCTTTTTGATGAGTATGATGTAACTGTGTGCATTTGTGTGTATTCTATGTGTAAGGAATATATTGTATTACTTCATTCCAGAGTCTTGGTAGTTTTGTAGTCACTTGATAAAACTTTTTGTGACAAATGGTATGAAGGTTTTCCGAAATGTGTGAAACCAACATGACTACAAAGACTGCATTTCTAAATTGGGACAAGCATTTTAAAGATTTCTCCTTTTCAGCATCTCAAATCATTGGTCATTGACCCACAAATAATTCTCTTTCTGCTTGTTGATGTTATTGTGCATCTAATTGCGAAACGTTACAGAATAAACAGTGTGTTCTGTTCTCTATTTTGTTTTACAGGGCCATCCAGACATAGTTATGTACAACGTGTAAAGAACAATGTGTTTTACAGTGTAGTGCTAACAAAAAGATGCACTCAATAACCAGGAGAAAATGCTCTTCCACGCTCATTTTGAAGTCTCTCTCTCTCTCTCCCTCTCCCCCATGACTCATTTCTATGTTGCCTCTGGCTTGAAAGTGCCGTGTTGGTCTCATGCATGTGGTGGAGTGGGATTCAGGGGCCACACACACACACACTGAGCATGATGTTAAACCGTATACTCGTGTCATTAGTCTGGGTTTAATATCACTGGCATGCTATCTGTTCACTATCACAATATTGTCTTCCAGTGTGACACGACAAAGCTGGAAAGCTCATTCTATAGTAACTGATTTTTGTTTCCACAAATAATTATAGACGATTAAAAGAAATGAGTGAATTTTGGCTCTTTATTAGGGATGGGCGATATCATTATTTTATTTTCAATCCGATACCAATAATATCAGGTACAATATCGTTGATACCTATACCTCTGATTTTTGTTTTATTTGGGGATAAAATGGGTAATTTAAAATATTATTTTTGTCAAAGTCATTATTTTTTACATTTACAATAAACAAAATACTATTGAACTTCTGCTTTGTTTACCCTTACAAAAATGTACCATTGTTTTACTACAGTAGCCATAGTTTTTCCATGGTATTTAGTTAAAACATAGTTACCTCAAACTTAACTATGGTGAATGTTTGTCAAGGTTACTTTAGTAAAACAAAGACCTTATCCCAATAGAGATGCTGTTGAATGACCTCAAGAGAGCTCCATCACCAGTCATCCTAAGAATATGGCTGAGCTGAAGCAGTTCTATAAGGAAGAATGGTCCAAAATTCCTTCTGAACATTGTGCAAGTCTAATCTGCAGCTACCGGAAACACTTGATTGAGGTTATTGCTGCCAAAGGAGGATCAGTTATTAAATCCAAAGGTTCACTTACTATTTCCCCTATACTGTGAATGTTTAATCGGATGTGTTTAATAAAGTCATGAAAGATTCTAATTGTTTGTGTGTTGTTAGCTTAAGCAAATTGCATTTGTCTATACTTGTGACTGATGAAGATGAGATCACATATTTTTTACCAATCAATGCAGAAAACCAGCTACAACACACACACACACATATATAGATATAAAGAAAAGTCCCACAAAGTTGTGACATTCAACTTGAAACATTTAGAATGTAACCGGTTTGAATGATCATTGCACAAAATATGTTGTTAAAGAAAAATTTTATGAAGTATTAATACATTTTATTTTATAATCTTTTATTTATTACAAGGCACCAAAGCATTGAATATATTTAGGATTAAGGCAGTATATTTTTAAAGAATCATCTGTTGAGAAATTATTGGTTGGCCACTAATCTGAATGTTAATCTGTGGTTTGGGTGTGTTTGAGGTAATGTACGTGATAATGCCAAGCTGTATAATAGAGTTGATTGACAATATTGTTTTGACAACTGACAATGTTGTCTCATTTCAGAATCAGAATGAGCTTCATTGCCAAGTATGCTTTCACACACACACGCACAAGGAATTTGTCATGGTGACAGATGCTTCCAGTTCAAGAGAATGCAATGTATATGCATACATACAAAAATATACATTTAAACATATATTCATATAGTGATGTAAAAAAATAATATATATATATATATATATATATATATATATATATATATATATATATATATATATATATATATATAAACAATAGCGCAATAATGTTGTGACTATTTTATATACAGTTATGTGCAGGTGATATAATGTATGAAAGAAGAGGTTGGATGTGTTAAAGACTACAACTCAAATATGGATACAAGTAGGAATGGATGGATTGAATATTGCATATATTGTATTGACGAGGAAAGTATTTGGGGGCAGTTTTAACTGATCATGAGGTGGATGGCCTGATGGAACAAACTGTTTCTCTGCCTGGCTGTTCTGGTGTTCAGTGCTCTGTTGCGCCGGCCAGAGGGCAACGGTTCGAAAAGGAAATGTGCTGGGTGAATTGGTTCAAGAGTGATTTTAACAGCCCTTTTCATCAATCTAGGTGTGTACAGTTTTAGCAGGGTGGGTAGGGGAGCGCCAATAATCCTCTCAGTAGTCAGAACTATCCTTCAAAGTCTTCTTATGTCTGACTTGGTAGCTGAACCAAAGCACTCAGCAGTCATCGAGTCTATCCTCTGCACTTCTATACTGAGTAGAACTGTATCAACAGTGCCCATGGCAGGTTGAATTTCCTCAGCTGGTGAAGGAAGTACAATCTCTGCTTGGCCTTTTTCAAATTTAAGTCTATGTGGGTCTCCCACTTCAGGTCCTGTGAGATGGTAGTGCCCAGGAACCTGAATGACTCCACTACTACCACAGTGCTGTTAAGAATGGTGAGTGGGGTCATTGTTGAGGTGTTCCTCCTAAAGTCCACTTTCATCTCCACTGGTCTAAGCATGTTCAGCTTCAGGTTGTTTTGACATTTAGTTATATTTAAGAGTTTATAATCATCTGTAATTTTTAATCAGATTTTTTTGTCTAGAAATATCATCTGGACTGCATTATCCCAGTAGACTCCATTAGAACAGCTTTCTAATTCCTATTAATATCATTCACCATTGCTTCGAATATATCAACTGAATAATGTAACACAACTGACCTCAATACGCTTGTTAATACTGTGTATCCATGATGAAATAATTATGTATACGTCTTTGGAAACGGTAATTAAATTGATAATGGAATACAATGGTAAGCCACGTTAACCTGAAATAAATCACCAGATAAACAAAGATGGGAAGACCTATTAAATATACTACATAGTATTAATTAGCAGGAGTCAAACGATGTTACCTACCTATGGGCCTTACATTTCCAGATAATTCATGACATGCGGAGCCGGTCATTATTTTCAATGAGCGCTAATTCAGATGGAATGCTTTGGAGGAATTTGTGGTCAAAGAACACTGGGACTAACCTCTGTTAGTTCACTTAATTGAAAAGTGAAATTAAATTATTGATTTTTGTATTTTCTCCAGACAAATGGAGGGCCATGCTGACATCTAGAGAGAGAGAGAGGAGTCTAGCAACGGCACACAAAAGCAAAGTGCTCCCACGAGCAAGACGGCCCCTCACCAGAGTAGTCCAATTCAATTTGCGCAAGAGCCATTTTAATGCCTGTGTCAGATGCTTGTCTCCTAATGCATTTTGATGAGTATGAAGTCTTCTGCTCCTAATGAGGCAACGCGCCGGGTGCATCTGAGTGATCTGATAGCTTATCTCTCTGAAGGAGAAACAATAACGATGCTTAAATGCCCTTGTCCTCATACACACATTCATGTAGCATAGATTTTGTTGTTTATATTGTTAGTGGTACTTGTCAAGGCATCTATTACTATTGTTTATTCTAAGGGTTGTGGGTTTGTAAAAATCCCTAAACCAAGTATTACATGCTGTCCACTGTTTATACTACAGACATGAATGATTTTGTACAGCTTATTAATCCAAAGTGCACTATTACTTTTCTAAGTGACTTATTGATTTATGATTTTTCCCCTGGTGGACAAAAGGGGCCAAAAAAAGTCCAATATCAAGTAAAACACACTAGCAACCTCATAGCAATGCCCTCACAACCATCCACAATACCCTAGCATAATGGGGGCAAGTTAAGTATGGGAAAGTTCTTCTCGCGTTTTCTTCAGAAAATGTAAAGCATGAGTTGATCTGTATCGTACACTCTTCTGCATGTGCATAATGTGAAGAATCAATGATGTTTTTGGGAAACTCAATGTAGTTTAAAGGTGCTTTAAGTAATATTTTCTACTTTTTTTTTTACCAGAAATAAAATTTAGTACCTAATGATGTGTTCAAATTATGTAGTTCCACAAGTGGAGTAAACGAAGGGGGTTGCCCCAGGTGGTTCTCGCCATGTTGACATCATATGACCAGCAAAATACAGTACCTGGGTTGTGGACTCGAGTCACACAACTATGACTTGACTTGGACTCAAGTCACAAATTTGATGACTTGTGACTCGACTCGATATGATCAAAGAAGACTTATCACTTGACTTAGACTTTGACAACAATGACTTGCAACTTGACTTGGACTCAAGCCCTCTGACTTGGAAAGATGTTATACTTTCTAAAATCAAAGATCAGAGCAAATCAACGATTCATTCCCCCAATAAACAATTTGTTTGATTTTCAAATCTTCTTTTCCACACTACATTCAACCAATCAGACCACCAACCAATCAGCTTCCTCGAGAGTAGGACCAAGTTTGAAGATTGCACATTCAAGGATGACACAGCCAAAATTATACCAAAGGTAATTTCATTTGAATATAAGGAATACAATGGGCAACAAAAGTAATGCAACATGTAGAACCTGCTGTTAAAATATTACAGTTGCTTCATTAACAACATCCAATTTTTGGAGTCATCTGAAAACCCACAGACAGAGATAAGTTGAGATTGATAACTGTTACACATCAGCTATGGTTCAGATGCATTTAACTTATTGTGTTAGCTGGGTTAGCTAGCTAGCTACTTCATTCCACAGAGCTCAGTGCACTGCAATTACAGTTTTGATGTGAGTTATTTTGCATGCTTCATTGCAGAAATCAGCTAAAAGATGCACTGTGGACCACTGTTTCCCTCCCATCCCATAAAATATGGGGTCGTCCTGTATTTAAAGATGAAATTATGCATCCTGTATCTAATCAATATTGAACACTATTTGTCCCATATTTAAGCTTGTCTGATGGTGTCATGGCGAAATCGTTCCAGATCGTTAATTTAACATTATGTAGGGAATTTTGACTTCAGTGGGTAAGGGGTCATATGAAAAGTACACAAATTGTTCTAAAACATGCTATTACTCTTGAGGATGGAATTACTATAGTAATTAATACTCGGACACTAATTTTGGCAAAGAGCACTAATGACTTGCTTAAGACTTGACACTTAAATTTGAGGACTTGGGACTTGACTTGGACTTGCTTGTCTTGACTTAGAACTTTACTTGAGACTTCTATGCAAAGACTTAAGACTTACTTGTGACTTGCAAAACAATGACTTGGTCGCACCTCTGTAAAATGCTATTGGTAATCCCATATTATCAGACACACATTGTGGATAAATGAATTAATGGTTGACAAATACGCCCTGGAAATAGTGTATTTCTACAATGACATCAGTAAACGGAAACTTTTTCTTTTGCATAATGCTGCATCCATGGAGATAGCTGTCAATATACATTCCTGTCTTAAATTCCTGACCACAATGTATATTTATATATATATATATAATATTATTTATATTTCAAGCTGGTTCTCGCCTCCTCCTTTCCATTAACCCGCTTTACATTGGTGCGGAAACCCGGGAAGGAGGAGGGATGCCCGTCGTGGAGTCCTCGATCCTGCAGTCCACCCAGTGGAGTCTCGCCGCCAGGGGACTGAGTAGGTCAACCGAAGAGCGGCCGCCATCCATGAGGTGAGTGGGGACTGGACTCCCTGACCGCCTGGAGTGAAGGGCCCTGCCATCCCCCAGAAACGCTGAGGGGTCAAAAGGACTGCTGTCCATGAGGGGAGGAGGGAGTCTCCACGGGTCGCCGAGAACGCGGAGGGGTGTTTTGTGTCGCTGGGGGTCGGTCTGACTCCGGTCCGCAGCAGCAGCAGCTGCCGTTTGCCTGAGAGGGTGGATGAGTGATTGGGGACCACGTAAAGGTGTATCAGAGAACCGGTGAGTGAGTTTTTTTTCCTCTTTCTCTCCTCTCTCTCTCTCTCTCTCTCTCTCTCTCTCTCTCTCTCTCTCTCTCTCTGTCGTTCCGTGTTCGCCTTTATCCCTCGCCTATTTTGTTTCGTTGTTGTTTTTACCCTCCTGCCTCCTCCCAGGTCAAGCAAGGTGGGGATGACCCGCCGGCAGACGGGGCACAAGTCACAGAGAGTGGGGAGGTGGTGGGGGGTACGTCATGCCGGGGGCTCCCCGGCCTGAGGCAACACCGGGAAGAATGTAGAGAGGAGGAGGGCGGGGCCGGGCTGGAACAACGCACGCCCGGTCCCCAATCAGCCTGATGGGGGTGCACGAGGGATAAAGGCAGCCGGTGATGACGGTTCGAGGGAGAGAGAGAGAGAGAGAGAATGACAAGCAACTGCTCTGTTATGTTTGTGTGTTTTTCATTCAGTTTATTAAAACTATTATTTATATTTCAAGCTCGTTCCCACCTCGTCCTTTCCATTAACCCGCTTTACATTTACTAATTCAGATACTTTTAAATGTAATTATTTCTTTTTAGTCTGTATTTGAGATCAGTAACCTTGGCACTGGTTCTGTTTGAGTTATTTTAAGCAGGTGCATAGCATTTATGCGCTTCATGAAATGTATCAGAAGCCTGCAAAATACTTTTCTTACTATATTTAATTATTTGTTCAAGTGCAGTTATTTACTGTTCAAGGATTATCAATGAGTTTTATCATTCCATTTCCATCTGATTGATCTTTAGGAGGTAAAGTTCTATAGTCTCAAAAATTAGACTTGTTTTAAAGGTTTGGCATCTAAGCAATATTTTTAGCAATTTGTTTAATAGCAGGCTGGGTTTTAAGCACTTAAATAAACAGCAAAGACCACCTGCTGGATTTAACTGTCTGACATTTGTGACTGATGACCAAGTCTAGTCAGCTTAAAAACCTGAAAAAATATCTGAAACTTGAGACAGGAAGTGAAACATGTTAGGTATCTCTTCAAAGGACTTAGAGTCCTGTCTTTTGTCAATACCATCATTTAGTCATGGTTTATTTAAGGTTGTCATTAATGTTTGATTTTTAATATTTTATGAGGATTTAGGTTTTTGGAGATGTATATATATCCAAGGTGGGTGTCAAATACAGTGGGTTCTACAAGCCTGAAGCCTACAGTATACAACTTTATTTAGGAATTAGAAAAAAGAGAGGGAATTTTTAGGATTTTGAAAGTTATGGCATCAGAAATATTAAAGATTCTGCAGCATTTCTAGGTCACTAATCAAATGTAAACCAATTTGTGACATTGACCAGATACCAGTGCTTCCACTGGAGCATGCAAGATGATCTTTGAAACATTCTCAAATCATGCAGCAAACATGGATCATCAGGTTTTGTACAAACATGGAGTCCATTCCAGAGCTTAAATGCTGCCAAATACTATTTCTTTTTTAAATACTGATAATTCAATTTGTAAGTAAAAAGTTTATATGCCCCACTGGATGCCACATGCTGTATTGCTAAATACCACACAGACTAAGATCTTCTAGGTTTACCAACTCTTCTGAGAAAGTTGATCCAATTAGTGTACAAACTGAACATACGGTTTAGCATCCACTAAACGTGTCTATGTCTACGCATAAGTCAGACCTGCTCCTGACCCCACCTGTCTTTTATTCTGCTCTTCTCTTCCCTGTGGCTGTCAGACGCAGCAGTCGCCATGCAAGGATGTGGGAAATGTCACTCTCAGTCTCTGAAAGTAGCATTGTGCGTAGTGGCAGTGAATCACTCAGCATGAGGATGTAGACTGAGCTTGATGGCAGTTGCAAGTATGTGTGTGTAGGCTGCATTTGACAGCGCCCAAGAATGCAAAAAAGGGAAAACAGAAAGTGACAAGCTTCTTCACTGGCTTTGTCATAGCTCTAGTTTGGTTTGTGTGGACCCATTTTGACTGACATCCCTGGGTCTCAGTCAGACATATATTTCAAATATCTCACAGAGATAAGAAAATTACTGCACAATGTATGGTTTACTCTATGTTTGGATATTACTGCTGCCCATATAGAAATTATGGAGGCTGGTATGGGTTTCAAAACTTTTAAGACCACGTTTACACCTATTATTAATTAACATCCAGTTTGGGTGATTTGACCAAAAGAGGATCCAAAGCATTTTTTATTTGAGCACTCAAACTACAAAGCTAGATGAAGACATGTGATACATTGCATTTGTAAGCACTAATCTTTTATAATGTGTCCTGAACAACAGTATGGATGCCCATTTCTGCCACATGAAAAAAAAAAAAAGGTGCTTGGGTGAGTCATACTGTAATTATGAGATACTAAGTCATATTTATGAGATAAAAAGTCATAATTATTAGATAACATTTTGGGATAGAAAGTCATAATTATTGTATATGAAGTCATAATTATGAGACAAAAGGTAAATTGTTAGATTCTAAGTACTTTTTATTGTATGACTAAGTCATACATGACAATCATAATTGTGAGATTGACAAAGTCATTTAAAGTCTCACAATTGAAAATGTAATTTAATCTCATAATTATGACTTACTATCCACATTTTTACTTATCTCATAGTTATACTTAGTAAGTCATACTCATGAGATACTAAGTAGGGCTGCACAATTATGACAAATAGCATAATTGACGATTATTCAGCTTGATATTGTAATTGCTGTTATTCATTTAGATTAAAATACTTTGTGTGGGGCAACAGCATGCCATATTCTTTTAATAGGCTGCACATAAAAAAGCAGAGGATTGTTCTTAAATTGCTTTATTGCATGTAAAACCAGTTTTTAAAAATGTTGTATATATTTTGTATAAAATGTGAAAGTGTGCAATACAACAATACTAGAATACTAGGTTGACGTTTCTGAAATGATAATAGAGAATTTAAGCAGATTTCTGATTGTCTAATGCATTCATGCACACCTGTGGTGTTTAATCAAAATTCTAGAAACAGAAAACTAGAACACTTATCATGTTTTTGCTGCAATATATCTCAACATTGTCCATAAATTGTCCCAGTTTCAAAATTCCATATGAATATTCTAAACATGGCCAAGTGCAACGCGTGCTGTTGTTTTAATGAATTTACAGACAACAACTGAGTAACTGGTGGATCCTCATTTTCAACTCACAATAATGGTAAGACAATTCTTCTTTGATTTATGATTATTGATACTCCTAAATTACTGACATCAAATAGTAATTTATTTTAGAACTAAACCATTGCTAGAGGATAATTAAAATGCTTGCAGTTGAAATGCACATGGTTTTGCCAGTATTCATCTAACAGTACATGTGTCTTGGTACTGGTAAACCCTGCATGTTTGTTTTGTCAATAGGCATGCTCCACTGGCATGATTAGTGTTTCCATGAGAACGTTCATTGCTCTCAGGGCAGCGCCGATCATGCCACTTGATTGCTTGTCGAGCAACACCTGTTCCAGCCTGATTGCACTCCCTACATGCTAAATTGAGTATTAACCTCGCTCCCTATATTTAGCTGGTCCTGTCTTGTCAATCTGTTGGTTTTCCCGTGTTTTTCGGGTTGTGGTTTGCCTTTCAGTCTTTGCTGTGTTCAGCCTGGCAATCCACATAGGAATTCTGCTCTATGCCCGCATGCCAGCTATCTACACTTCTGGTGTTGATCGCATTGTCCACTGGACATCTCTCTCATCGCCAAGCTTCTATGGAGGATTCTGCCAAGCTCCTCCTGACTTCCACAATGCACACACTCCACTGACGAACACTACTTTCTACTCTGCGTGGTAGCGAATTACTGACTTTATTAATAAAGAGTTTTGAAACTGTTGCCTCTGTTCCTTAGACATTCTGTCAAGCTCCTATACATTACAGAATAATCTGGTCACAACATGGACCCAGCGGAGGATTCCATTCTTTGCTCCACACTTTCTCAGCAGGGAGTTCAGCTGGGACGTCAGCAAGACCAGATCGCTGCTGCTAACCAGGCTTTGGAGGCGATGGCCTCATGTCTCGCTGATCTCACCTCCTATGTGCAACAGTTCCGTCCATCTCCGACTCCTGAATCTCCACGAGATTTTTCCTCACCAGCCCTCGTGACGCCTGTGTATTCTGGACGTTTTGATGCCCACATTCCATATCCTATCCTGTATTCAGGTGAGGCTGATTCCTGCAGCACATTCATCTCACAGTGTTACCTATTCTTTACGTTGCAACCCTCCACGTTCACCTCGTACGCCATGAAGGTGGCTTGTGTCATTGCACTCCACACCGGTAGGGCTGGTGAATGGGGCACTGCTATGTGCAACAACCGGCATCCCTGCTCTGCTTCATGTCAGACATTTATTTTGGAGCTCTGCCAAGTGTTTGATTGACCGGTTCATGTTCGTTTATCTAGACAACATTCTGATCTTCTCAGAATGTCTCAACTCAAGGCAGGTCCGCTGGCATCACTTTTCACACGCTTTAATTTTGTGCTGTCGTTTCACCCGGGCTCTAAAAAAATCCAGCCCGACTCTCTCTCTCTCGATGTTTTGAAGTTGAGACCTCCACTGTCCCACCGGATACCATTTTACTCTTCCGCATTCATCGCCTGAAGAGGGATGTCCTCAATTTATTTTGCTGTGACTAGTGGCCCCTCCCTCAGTATTTTTAAATATGCAAGCCATACTGATAAACAAAACTGACAACAGAGAAAACAATATATTGAAACATATGACTCTTTCTGAGTGAGCTACATCTTTTTTATGGCTCACCATACACTGCGTTGGGGAGTAACGGAATAAATGTAACAAGATTACAAATTTAAAATCCAAAATATAAGGAACTGTATTCCACTACAGTTACAATTTAAATATTTGGTAATTATATTACTGTTACATTTAAAAAGTAGTTTGATTACTGAAGAGATTACTTAGCATTTTATTGTCATTTGTTTCATTTAATATTTAGTCCTTTCAGATGGAAAACATTTATACATATAAATGATGTGATCCAAAGTGCATTTGAGCAGCAGTGAAACACTTTCTCATGATGTGTTACATTCATATGAGCAGACAGAGAAGCAAGTTTGAAGTAAGTTTGGAGCAGAAGAAATAGAAATAAACCTTGTGTAAATTGTCAGCTTTACGCTAAGCTAAAATGCTATTCCCATAGGTATTCTTGGGGAGTACAATGTTTATTCGACGTAATTATTCAGTTGAAACGGGGTAGACATTCTTAGGCTTAATATGGCCCTCACTTCTTGCCACCCATAAAAGTTCCCTTCAGTAAATTATAATAAAGTTCCTGCCTGTTCCAGCAGAATGCACTGGACCAAATATAGAACGCTGTTAACGTAACACAGATTAACCCTAGTATAGAGTACTGTGGGAAAGCATAGTTTATCCAGTTTGTTCAAGAAAATGTGAGTGAATATGTCCAGATTCTGTTGTGGCAATTAACTTTTCATCAGAGATAAAAATGAAAATGATGTCATTATTCCACAACCATTTGATTCTTTTCCCCCCATGGATTACAAAAAGAGAAATTTTGAAGAATCTTCATGCATCTCTTTTCCATAACAATGCCAGTTCAGAGTGACCACATCTGTCAAGCTCCAACAAGGACAAAAATAAACCATAAATGTTGCTTATATGTTTAATGCTCTATATTCCAAGTTTCTTGAAGCCATTCAATAGTTCTGTGCGAGAAGCATATTGAAATGAATGGCACTTTTTGATCTTGGCAGATTTGGTCATTAAGAACAGTCATTGTATGGAAAAAGCTGTGTGAAGATTTGTCAATATTTTACTTTTATGTTGAAACGAGAGAATAGAATGAAGAAAACTGTATATTAGGTTATGACATGAGGGTAAGTAAATGAAGAATTCAAAATTTTGGGTAAACTATTCCTTTAATCATAAACTTAAATGTAATATATTTTGTTCTGCAACTCTTTATGGCCTGCATAGGGCATAGTGTAATTCACAGTGCACCTGCCAGCTTATTCAGACCTGTATGAGTGGGCTATGCTAAATTTGTGCCACCTTTAACTCTCGACAGTATTGGAGCAGATTGATAGGGTCTTCAGGTGGGATGCTGGCTGGATGAGAGGTCCAGATGGCTCATTACTGCTGACAGCAGTTTATTTTATACCCTGCACTCAGTAAAAGGTCACACTGTCCATCCACTTGTGGCTCGGGGAGTTCTGCCCATCAGATCAGCTCTGACAGAGAAGAGCATTACTAAAACTGGGAGACTGGTTTATTGATTGGATTGTATGCTCTCATAAACATATTTGAGTGATTTTCACAAAATGCCAGGTCACATCTCAGCCCAAAGTGAAAATAAATAAAATAAGAATATATAAGAGACATCCGCACTGAAGGAATGACTCTCGTCCAATCAGATTCGAGGACCGGAACTAACTGTTGTAGAGTTTGTAAGAATATAAATACAACAGTTAGTTCCGGTCCTAGAATCTGATTGGACGAGAGTCGTTCCTTCAGTGCGGTTGTCTCAAAACAGATTTAGTTGGACGCATCATTCTTTGTATCACTCCGCTTTTGTTCGCAGCATTCTAAACTTAAGTGTAAGAGCAGCACAGATGTGTAAACAGCTCAATATGTCGCTTTCATTTTTCCCTGTGGCATTAAAGATTTTAGCCAGCAGATTTTTTTTTTAAAGATTTTTAACGACAAAAGACAATTCTGTGTGTTATGAGTGAGTTGAACTGCTGTTCATTTCAGTCAGAGCTGCGAGTCAGTGAATGGTTTCTTTGAAGTCAACGGCAATTGCCCCTCGCTCCATGATTGCTCGGATTACTACTAGATTACCACTTGGAAATACAGCTTCAGCATTAAGTCTTATCACAGCTGAGAAATACAACAGACGAAGTAATCACATATGCTCAAGGTGCTTACCTACCGGAGTTTCTGCATTGGAATCAGAATTCAGATGTAAACAACATTCAACATGGTGGAACAGAAAAACAAACCGGCTGCCAGGAAATACTCAGGGAAGCGACTGTTCAGATGGCTATTTTATCACAGAAAAAATTATCTTCAGCAAGCTGACTAACACCTAAGATGTGGAATAGGTAAATCAGCTATAGCTTTACTGTTCATCTCTGCTTGGGAGGAGTGACAGACACAGGTAATTGCTCAATTGCTCTCTCTACATTTCTATCTCTCAAACACACACACATCCTTGTTTCTCCAATAACTTGTTAGAAACAGCCCAAGCCGCCGTTACTAGTTCTAAAGTGACGTTTCTTAATTAGTAACAGAGGATTGGGTGCATCTTTTGAACTAGCAACGGCAGATCCTGATCCGTGGCGTAAGAAAGTAGTTCCATGCACAAATGTGTTTTTAGATTTTTTTTAGATTTTTAGATTTTCATCATTGTTTTACTTGTTCGTTGAATTGCTGTATATAAGCAATATCACACTCACAGTCATGCTGTATGGCCATAAATCAGCACAGCTATGATTACCTAAGGCACTCGGCCTGTGGCCGAATCACAGCTGTGCTGATGTACTTTTGGTCGTGTGATATTGCTTAAACATACAACGATCAGACACAACATTAAAACCACCTGCCTAATATTGTGTAGGTCCCCCTAGTGTCACCAAAACAGCACCAGCCCGCATCTCAGAATAGCATTCTGAGATGTTATTTTTCTCACCACAATTGTACAGAGTGGTTATCTGAGTTACCGTAGACTTCGTCATTCCTAGCTAATCTTGCCATTCTCCGTTGACCTTTCTCATCAACAAGGCGTTTCCATCCGCAGAACTGCTGCTCACTCGATGTTTTTATTTTTTACACTATTCTGAGTTAATTCTAGAGACTGTTACAGATCAGCAGTTACAGGAATACTCATATCAGCCCATCTGACACCAACAAATGTCCATACAGTTATCTAATCAGCCGATCGTTTAGCAGCAGTGCAGTGCATAAAATCATGCAGATACGGATCAGGAGCTTCAGTTAATGTTCACATCAACCATAATAATGGGAGAAAAATGTGATCTTAATGATTTGGACCATGGCATGATTGTTGGTGCCAGATGGGCTGGTTTAAGTATTTCTGTAACTGCTGATCTCCTGGGATTAACATGCACAACAGTCTCTAGAATTTACTACGAATGGTGGCAAAAAAATAAATAAATTTAAAAAAATCATCCAGTGAGTGGAAGTTCTGTGGATGGAAATGCCTTGTTGATGAGAGAAGTCAACAGACAATGGCCAGACTGGGTCGAACTGTCAAATTCTACGGTAACTCGTAAGATAACCGCTCTGTACAATAGTGTTGAGAATCATGTTGGTTCTGGTATTTAAACAGCAGTATCACATTTCAATATTTATAAATGCAAACAAAAATATTGCCGACTTTTGCCGCATCTCGTAGCGCAGCACAATGGACGTAAATGGAATTTTGGTCACAAACATGGTGCCGCAGTCATACAGTGACGTCACACAAAACAGGTCAATATATACACTCAATGAGCACATTATTAGGAATACATGTAAACATACATATTCATGTGATTATCTAATCAGCCAGTTGTATGGCAGAAGTGCATCAAGAAATCATCAGATATGGGTCAGGAACTTTATTTTATAAAATATGAATTAATATTGCTCTTTTAGACACAGTGTAATATGCATATCTAAAATTCCCAGTGCATTTCCAAAAGTGCAGTGATTTCATATGGCTCTGAAGCAAAATATCATGACATAATGACATCAAACTTTGCATGCTGCTCCTGACATACAGATTGCTCTGCCCATATACAAGTGAAAATGTGCAACCAGAAACCCAAGTTAAAGCATGATGGCCTTATTATTTCCTTTCTACATCTCACGGATGTGTTTTTCAGTGTCAAGTCAAAGGAAAAGTAATAATATTGTGAATCTTCCAATGATGAAGAATTTAAGGAGCTCTCACTCAGTCTGTTCCAAATACCAACACTATCATTATCAATTCCCTCGATCCAGCGGCTGGAATTCTTTGATTCTTGTCTTCAAAGACCTTGGTCATTATGTCTTCTAGGGAACTTTCTTCCACTCGGCACAAACAGATGATGCCTGAAATGAAATGAGTGAAATGAAAGGCTGGCAGATACAAAGCACTGACATTGCTGCCGAATAATTGATGTTTCTCAATAGAGTTGAGATTGCATCTGTATACACTCATAATGCACATGTCAGAGTCAACACACACACACACACACCAGGATGTCACAGAGATGGTAGCATTGCAGAGCTGATAACAAGTTGTTAGGCTTCCCCTATTGTTTCAAAAACGTCATGTATTCAAGCTAGTTTACATAGCAAGTGATGTGCATGTCTGTCTTGGTGTCATGTCGGGTGAAAAAATCCAGTGGATTTGCATTTAATTATAGGGATCTGATCCATATTTTGGTACCAGAATATCTTGAGGTTGGGCTCTTTTGAAGAGTTTATTTCGGAGCAGAGCTTAGCATCCACCTAGCAACACCTTGGCAACCATCCACATCACCCTAGCATCATGGCAGTGACTTTTACACTTGTAAGCACTTTTTTATGGGCACACTTTTAACAAAAAGTTAAGTATGCGGGGAAGCTGGCCAGGTCTACCACTTTCGTACAGCACCTTTCCCCTCCCAGAGGGGAAGATGTATGATTTTTTTTTTCCACTGTGAGTTCACGAAATGGTGAACCCTGGATGTCTTTCCTCCTCAGCCCTGTGGCAGGCGAATTCGCTGGAGAAATTCGATGCCGGCTCAGTATTTGCACTAGTATGCATTGTAATGGGGTAGGTGCTCCACATGTGCTGGTTGCCCGTGGGTAACCCCGTGTGACGTATTTTCCGCAGTACAGATTCCTTGTTGGTAAATCCTCGTCTTCCTTGGGCAGACCTCCATCTGCCACCGGTCACCATGTCTGAAATTTAGAAATGCACCACATGCTATACTGCCGGTCAGTGAGTTCATGTGACGTATTCTGCACACTACCTCCCCCTTCCCCTTTGGGGCGTTGGGGAAGGTTACGTGGGGTCCGGGTGCACTTGCTATGAGGCACGCAGTGGTCTGCCTGCACCTGCACTGCCACTCCACATAACAAAGTTAAGCTGGTTGTGGCGTTTCATATAGGGACCCCAAGTGTCACTACATCAACACAATTTCAAGTGAGTGACAGAAAGGGAACATGTTGGTTACTGTCATAACCTCCATTCCCTGATGGAGGATGTTGTGTCCCTCTTGACACAAAGCTGAGCTACCTGCTGAAATGGCCGGGACCCTGTCTCGGCTCATCAGCGCTAAACCTAAATGAGTGGTTGCGAACCAGCTCCTTTTATACCCGTGTGGCATGCAAATTCCATTCACCAATTTCCATTGGCATTTTCTCACAGATCAGAGGTGCTTGGGGCTCCCAAGAGTGACCCCTAGTGTCACAACATCAACACAATGTCTTGTTCCCTCCATCAGGCAATGGAGGTTATGACAGTAACCAAGACGTTTATTCAAATCAGAGCTTTTCTTCTTTGACATTTTTGCAATTAGCTAAAACACCCTCTTTCTTTTTTTCAAATCAGTTCTAGCTTTGAGAGCACAAAAGCTGTATTGAGAAACATATCATTGCCAAAGAGATTTTGCTGTTGAAATTAGCCACAGGCACTTAGTTTTGTGCACTGCATTAAAACTCTGGATGGCTGCTGTCTAAGAGTAAGTGAAAGAAAAAGGAGGAGGCAGATGTAAAAGATGATGCTGAATAAATCTAATAAAGATGAAAATTATTCAAAAACATTCAATCAAACTTTCCTTTGAATTCTGAAGAGAACAATAGCGCCATGCAAACCATGAAAGATGTATAGCATCTGTTTGAAATATATAAAACAATAGGTTGGGAAATTACATTCTGAAATAATCTTAAAGCTGATGTGTGTAATTTTTGTGATGGTAAATTACGTTCACCTGTTCCAATCAGTGTAAGTGTTAACACTGTGGCTCTGTTGTGCTATCAAAACATTGCTCTGTTTCTTTGAGCATCTCGTCAAACTAACACAGCAACATTACATAGTGAATTTGGTGGTATAAATGTACAAGGGATGGGTTAAAGTGCCCGCATACCTCCACCGTTAAATGTAGGAAATTTTGTAGTATAAATGTACATGGTACGGATTAAAGTGTTGCAATTCTCCCACCATTATATGTAGGAAAACAGTATGTGTGCTAGTAATTTACACTGTCCTTATTCTACATCATTATTATGTAAGGAAATGTATAATGGAATTAGTTGTGTTCAACAACCATTATAAGAAAGATAAATGACAAATAACTAGATTATTTGTCTGAATAAAATTCTCCACCATTAAATTCATAATACAATGTCTCATTGTATCTGCTCACAATTTCTATTGTAAGGAATTCGTTTTAATAAGGGAATTATGATTAATTCACTTATTGGAGTAATATTGTTCTCATGGCTTGTTGACAATAATATTACACATATTTAGGTATAGCTTTGAAGTGAAATCTTTTAAAAACAGGTATGAGATTATTTATCAAAATATACCACAGTCAAATTATTTTTGAATACAGTCAAACTTTATTGCTATTCTAAACATAAACTAATCTAACACATAAAACATGAAACAGGTTGGTGAGTAAAGTGACAGAATGTGAAATAAATGATCAGTACAGCTACAATGAATTTTATGGAGTCTGTTGACAATGTCTTAAGAACCATTTATCTTTCTTGAGTCTAAATTGATTTGCAATCGGATTATCCAAAGTATTCAACTAATGCACCAGCACTTTGAGCAAAATTCTGGAGATGTACTTGCGTGTTGTTGAGTTTCCTTGCATTGCGTTTCTTGTGTTGCTTGGTTCTTTGGTGTTTGAAGAAAGTTCGTTCCATCGATGTCTTGTACTCAGTTCAAAGATCGCGGACAGATATTGTCTGGATGGCTGATTAAGTGGGCTTTGAAGCGAGGCCTTCTGCAAGGAAGACTCACGACTCATGTTGGGTGTGTGAACCGTAGGGCGAGAGTAAGAGGCTTTCTCAGGACTTTCTCCAGAGTTTGTCTTGGACTCTACATGGCACGGAGGATCTGGAAATGGCAAGAGAGCCGAAGAGAGGAGAACATGCGACGGTTCCGAGAAAGCGTTGCAAGAGAGAAAAAGCAGAAGAGGAAGTTCTTCTTGGGTAGGAAAGTTTTGAACTGAAATTGGCCGCACCCCAAAGATGTCCGGAGCCAGTCAGAAGTGGCTTTTCACATTCACAAGTTCGACTGGTCTGTCCATATCCAAAGTTGATTTACAATCCCTTGTGGTGGATTCTTTCAAACTCCCACTCACAAATAGTACATGTTTAATCATGAACATTTATATATTGATAACAGTACAAGAGGCATGACATTCGTTTTGATCAACATTCTCTACGTAAACAAGCAAGCGTTTACATACTAAATATGACATTCTTTCATGAATATTATACATGTAAGTAATAAAACCTGAAAATCCCTGGTTACAAATCATACTGGTTAATTAATTGGTTTTACAGCATGGATAATACATTACACGTTATGAGAAACCTGATTGTCAGGGTATAATATCCTGTTGAATAGTTACCATTCTTAGTAGAATTAGATGAATCATACAAGATTAAATATTATAATAATCGATTTGTCAGTTATAAGTGATTACCAATCACTACACATAGTTTAAAATGTACATCGGCTATAATCATTCATTTGAATCAAATTAAATTAAAAAAGTGATCACAGGTCATAGTCATTTTCAGAATTATCTAGCAAGGCTAGGTATGGTGTATATTTTATTGGGTTAAATCACAAGTACTGGGACTGGGATGAGGAACTCATGAGGTTCTCACAAGGAAACCTTTCAAAGAAATCCAAAGAAATAGATCATGCTGAGGGTTTAAGTTTGTGGAACAAAGAAGAATCTTCTTTACTGGTCAGCTCTATCATTGCAAACCCTCTTTGAGATTAAGCAGGCATGGGAGAGCAATTTAGGCACTATGGATTCGTTTTTTTTTTACTCTAATGGCTCGGTGGGGGATCTCTCTGATCAGTGGAAAGTGTTGATTTAATGCCTTTGTTCATGGATAAAACACTCACTTTTGACATAATCTACCTGTGAGATTACCAAAAATGTTTTTTTTAATTTAATGTAAAAAAAAGTCTATTTACCATTAAAGTTTGAACAAATTGTATCTGAATCGGATCAGTCGATTCAACATCACCAATGGCACTCTGAGTTATATAGGCTGAGATCAAGGCGATTCAGCGAAACCTGACTCTGTTCACTGAATCTTGGCTCTTGATTAAATCTTTTATCACACCGTGTGTGAGCCAGAGAAAAAATAGAAATGGTTTCAGGCTGAGCGTATAGCAGCAGTTTATGAAGGGGGCTAATTAGCATCTGTCACTCAGCGGGCAAGAGTGCTGTCGAGCTGTTGATGTGGTAGTGCCCTGCTGCAAGTGAGCCTGACAATTATCAATGAACTCATAGGAGATCCATGTTAAAGTGCACAAATTATTGCTACAGGGGAAGTCATCAAATGAATGTGTTCGACTGACTTCAGAGGTGTTGTACCTATTGTTCAAGCTGTAAAACGACATCTTATAAAGGACTACCGTATCCAAAAATGAAAACTCTGCTCTTATTTATTCACCCTCATGTTGTTCCTAACCTGTATGATTTTTCATTGTTCTGTGAAACACAAAAATTCTGTTTCCATCTGGTATTACGATGCATCATGGGTTATCTGATCACATGTGGTCAGGTGAGACACAACGCTGTTTATACCTGGTCACTTAAATGCATCTCTTGTGACACTTGTTTTCGGATTTGGAGGGGAGGGTCTCTGTTTCATGACGACATGCATCAATCACTATATCAGTGTGTTTCTGCATGATATTAAAGCACAACAATGTCAGAAAAGACAAAGAAAGTGCAAAAATGAGTGCACTGTTTCTCCTAGATGCGATTGAAATTTTTTCTAAGCACAAACGCAGTATTTCAAGCAGAATGATCCATTATTTTTGTAGATTACCTGTGTTAAAGGAGCTTCAGGTGTTCTTGCTTGTCATCTGTGTTGATCAGACAGACTAAAGAAGATCAATGAAGCTCTCGTGGTTGTGTACGTATTCACTTTTTTAAAATTTTCAGATTGGTTATTTCCTTTTAAAGACTCTTGCAAAGTTTAAACTTTTGTTTAAAAGCAGTGGTTGATTGACAGTTGAAGGACGGAGCGTCACTGCTGCCGGGACGCATACAGGATGTATTAGCGTTTACACATCAAATGCGATCTGGTCACATGCGTTGTTGACCACATTTGTGTATGGTTTTAGACCACGTTTAAACCTGTATTTAAGGGTGACCACATGTGATCGTATCACCCGAAACGCATGTTAATACCTGGTGGAAACTGGGTCGAAAGATGTTTTGAAAAATGTTCATGCTTCTCTTTTCCATACATTGAAAGCAAGCAGTGACTACTGGGTGTCAAGCCCCAAAAACTATCCAATGCAATGAAAGACCCTATGCAATTTTTCAAGTTTGCTGAAATAACATAATAGCCCTGTGTGAGGTACAGATCAAAATGTAAGTTGTTTTTTTATTGAAAATCTTGCCCTCTGCCACAGCTGTCAAATCTTGATCCTTCAATATGCATCAATGACATCAAATACTCCAAATTGGTTTGCACAATTGTAAATCGGTTATGAAAGTTATATGGTCATATAAATTACTTTTATGATAATTGTAGGGTGCTTTTTTGTCCTTTTTAGAGTTTGACACCCACCAGTCACTGTCTTATAGTGTTGCTGTATGGAAAAGACTGATCTCATTAAAAATATTTGACTGTGGCAACATTTTTGCTAAATGAAGTTTATGTGGTACGTTGCACGTATCATTGCAGATTCGAGGTAAAATATCCACTGAGAGGTGCAAAAAGAAAGTTAAACAAAAAGGTTACATTTTTAAGGTTAATGCTCTGCGGTTTTAAATGAGCAAAAATGAATTTCCTAAAAAAAAACCTTTAACTGAAACTTAACCAAGTGTAATAAAAAGCACATGTGAGATGATAGAGCATTAACCTCAAAAACCTTGTACTTTTTTCTAGTTTAAATAAACAAATCCATTGTCCCTACCCTAAATCCTACATCCAAACCATACACATAATGTTATAAATGTACATTATGAGATGATAAACCCAATAGCTGAAGCAATCATGTCATTTCATTGTGCTTATATGACACTTCCGTCACAGACTTGTGTGCTGTGTGGAACTCGTAACCGGATCTTCCATATTTAGGGTCCAACGCTCTGTCAGTTGCACCACCTCAAAACGTAATCAAGTTTGGATAAGCTTGTAAATGTAGTTGGCTATGTAATGCAAGCCTTAAAATGTGTCATCTTTTCAAAGCTTTATAGTAAGTATTTTGATGTCATAAGTTAGTATTTTGTGTGAAACAGAGAGAAAAATATGTGTTTATGAATTGTTAATCTGCCATTTTACTTCTTGATTTACGAGAACGTTAATTTAAAATATCATTGTTGTTATTGCACCTATATTGATTATTTACCAGAAAACTGCAGCAATATATAGAACAAGGCACGTAAAACTCATTTCGCAAAAATCTAGTTATTGTAACGTAACTCTGTGAGACCAGGTTGGGAAAAGAGCAGCTTTGACATCCTACAAAATCTGTCATCATGTGTTCCACATGAGAGTGAATAATCGATGACAGAATGTTTAGTAAGTGAACTATTCCTTTAAATAATAATTTAAAAGTTGCTTTCATCCCATTCCTACATATTATTTTTATTCATCATCAAACATGAAAATATTTAACAACTACTTGACTGCTTGATACAATGTAATTGCAGTTTGTTCTGCAACCGATACATGTAGCCAACCAAAGATCTGTTGAATAAATCAGAAATCTATCATTGCCTACCTGGAGAATAATTACACAGAGAAAATGTTGTTGTTTTTCCAAAAATGAAAAAGTATGTGTTTTTGTACTATAACCTGATATAAGGTCACACTTTTCACCTAAAAATAAAAGAGTGAGAAAACCCCTAGTGCGGAGCAGCTGTTCTTTGGTTTCAACTCAGTACAGTTCTCAGAATCAACTGTTGGGTAATCACAGTGAGCAAAGTACTGTTTAGTTAAAAGCTGTCTAATACAATGTTTCTTAAGTGCAAAAGTTTGTGTGTTTACATATTTACATATATTACTCATCCTCAAAAGGAAAAAAATATGTATAAAGAGAATAAATAAAGTCTTTATTTAGTTTAAAATGCGAAAGAATTGAATAATAGAATTGAGGTTTGAGTAAAATAGTCCATTAAAGGAATTATTCACCTCAAAAAATTAATTCTCTTATCATTTACTCACCCTCATGCCATCTGAGGTGTGTATGACTTTCTTTCTTCTGCTGATCACAAATGAAGATTTTTAGAAGATATTTCAACTCTGTAGGTCCTCACAATACAAGTGAATGGGTACCAAAATGTTGAAGCTCCAGAATGACAAAGGCAACATAAAAGGAATCATAGTCAATCCATATTTTTAGAGGTAAAATGATAAGTGTGAGTGAAAATTAGATCAATATTTAAGTCTGTTTTTCTGTCAATCTCCACATTCACTTTCACATTCTTCTTCTTTTGTTTTTGGCGAATCGCATTCTTTGTGCATTTCGCCACCTACTGTGCAGGGAGGAGAATTTATTGAGGAAAAAAATAACCTAAATATTGATCTGTTTCTAACCCACACCTATCATATCGCTTCTGAAAATATACTATAGATTTAACCACTATGGAGTTTTATATACTTAATATACTTTTATGCTGCCTTTGTGCATTTTGGAGCTTAAAAATGTTGGTACCCATTCACTTGCATTGTGAGGACCTACAAAGCTGAAATATTCTTCTAAAAAAAATGTTTGTGTTCAGCAGAAGAAGGTAAGTCATACACATCTGGGATGCATGAGAGTGAATAAATTATTCGAGAACTAACACTAAGATAACTATGTAAACAAACAGTGGCCCCAAAAAGTATTTATATACTGAAAAACACTCATAAAAATGCATGCATTTTATTGCTTTAGATAAGGATATATCAAACCAAGTGGAATTTATTTTACAGAAATATAACACAAGCAGATTTCCATGTTAAACGTTTATTTATAAATAAACATTTTAAATAAAAAGTTGTTAGGTTTTAAATCATAATAATTCAATTTTACATTTTCTGATTGTAAACGTTAGTTGAACATGTCCATAGGTAATGTTATGAACTCTACATGTGGATACTCTGCTAGGCCAACAGTGTGAACTTAGGTGGAAGTGCTTCATACATCCAAAATTGACCTTTGGGCCATGTAAAAATGTAAACCTGACCACATTTAATTTAAGGGCCATTTGTGAAAATAGCTCAGAAAATTGAAGGTTAAGAGAAAATGTCTAGCAGCATATATTCCATCAAATACAATAAAATTCATATATCGTGGCTGCAGTAACCAGATACTTTTTGGAGCCATTGAATGTGTGTAACTTCAAAACATTTATTTTGGCTGCAGCAATAGAATGTATGCATGCACATATTCAAGAATATTGATTACTTGTGTAGATCACCCAATCAAACACTCCCAATCTACTGTAAATACACAAGATCAACTGTACAAAGACTGCAGAGGAAAGTTTGGATTGGACAGCGGGCAGCAGATAATTAACTCAGAAATTACAGTGGTATAATTAGGAGGTGATCCCCCTTAGATCGTATCAGCACAGCTGTAATGACTCTCTTATTCATCTCAATGAGTTTAAAAAAGAATGTGGAGTCAGTCGTATGATGAAGTATTTCTCAAGCCATTTATCACACCAATTGCCAGAAGCAATTTCCACCATTTTAGCAGTTCTGACAGGGATGGACTGGCCATCGGGAGATCCGGGAATTTTCACGGAGGGCATTTCGAGAAGTAGGCCACCCTATCTCCCCCCAGTCGGACCGCAAAACGATCAAGGGTCAGACACTTGCCCCACTCTTATTTATTAAGTGCTGAAATTATCTGCTGCTCTGTCCAGCATTAAACACTGTGCGAGTCACACTACCCATTTGAACTTGACAATTACTTTTCAAATATTGATGGTGCTGTTTACACTTAATGACTACACTTAATGAATTCTGAAACAGCTATATCTGTACATTACTTCAAACTTTTGGCCACCAGTACATATATATATATATATATATATATATATATATATACACACTACCGTTCAAAAGTTTGGGGTCACCCAAACAATTTTGTGTTTTCCTGAAAAGTCACACTTATTCACCACCATACGTTGTGAAATGAATAGAAAATAGAGTCAAGACATTGACAAGGTTAGAAATAATGATTTGTATTTGAAATAAGATTTTTTTTACATCAAACTTTGCTTTCGTCAAAGAATCCTCCATTTGCAGCAATTACAGCATTGCAGACCTTTGGCATTCTAGCTGTTAATTTGTTGAGGTAATCTGGAGAAATTGCACCCCACGCTTCCAGAAGCAGCTCCCACAAGTTGGATTGGTTGGATGGGCACTTCTTGCGTACCATACGGTCAAGCTGCTCCCACAACAGCTCAATGGGGTTCAGATCTGGTGACTGCGCTGGCCACTCCATTATCGATAGAATACCAGCTGCCTGCTTCTGCTCTAAATAGTTCTTGCACAATTTGGAGGTGTGTTTAGGGTCATTGTCCTGTTGTAGGATGAAATTGGCTCCAATCAAGCGCTGTCCACTGGGTATGGCATGGCGTTGCAAAATGGAGTGATAGCCTTCCTTATTCAGAATCCCTTTTACCCTGTACAAATCTCCGACCTTACCAGCACCAAAGCATGGTAAGTCTCGCATGGAATAGCCTTCATTTCTAAGGACAAGAATAGACTGTCGAGTTTCAGATGAAAGTTCTCTTTTTCTGGCCATTTTGAGCGTTTAATTGACCCCACAAATGTGATGCTCCAGAAACTCAATCTGCTCAAAGGAAGGTCAGTTTTGTAGCTTCTGTAACAACCTAAACTGTTTTCAGATGTGTGAACATGATTGCACAAGGGTTTTCTAATCATCAATTAGCCTTCTGAGCCAATGAGCAAACACATTGTACCATTAGAACACTGGAGTGATAGTTGCTGGAAATGGGCCTCTATACACCTATGTACATATTGCACCAAAAACCAGACATTTGCAGCTAGAATAGTCATTTACCACATTAGCAATGTATAGAGTGTATTTCTTCAAAGTTAAGACTAGTTTAAAGTTGTCTTCATTGAAAAGTACAGTGCTTTTCCTTCAAAAATAAGGACATTTCAATGTGACCCCAAACTTTTGAACGGTAGTGTATATTCAAGCAATATTGCAAGTGTGCGATATGGCCCTTCATCAGCACAGCTGTGATTCAGCAGCAGGCATGAGGATTGATTATGCGCCATATAGCACGATTATGAGTGTGATATTGCTTATATACACAGTTTAATGAACAAGTAAATAAAAAAAAATTAGGAAAAACTGAGTACGGTCATAAAAAATGCATTTGTATATGGAACTACATTTTTACCTCACGGATCAGAATTTGCCGTTCAAAACAAATGATGTGTCTAAGCCTCTCAAAAACCACTTTAGAACTAGTAGTGTCATGGCTTGGGCTGTTTCTAACATATTATTGGAGAAACAAGGATGTGTGTGTATGTGTGAGAGAGAGAGAGAGAGAGAGAGAGAGAGAGAGAGAGATTGAGTGTGTGCGATCACCTGTTGATGATGCTGTAGTCTGTTGGTCATTTTGGTGAAATTCATACTATTTTCTCCACGGAAAAATAGCCGCTCAAGTGGGAGTATGTCTCTCTATTTTGCCGTAGCTGGTGCGCAAGAGTCTTTCACTATAGAAACCGCTCCTCTGCCATTTTGAACAGTAGCTCCTCTCTAATGTGGAAAGTCCGGTAAGAGGTAAGCGCTTTGAGTTTGTGTAATTAATCAGTCTGTTATGTCTCTAAGCTGTGATGAGCCTTAATACTGAAGTTGTTCATTTAAGGCCATTTAAAGCTATTTCCTAGCTTTAGTATTGTAGTAGTAATACAAGCGATCATAGAGTGCTGTTGAACGTAAACACTGAGTGACGCTTAATTCACATCACCAACTGGCTCATATTACACACGAAAATTAGCTTTTTCCTCTACCTGCTGGCTAAAATATGTAATGCCACAATGTTAAATGTAAAGAGAAAGATAGCTCTTAACACATCTGCACTCCTCTTACACTTTAGACACATGGACACAAGTGGAGTTATACACACGGTTTGAGACATCAGTACTCATAGAACAACTCTCGTCCAATCAGATTCAGTATATTAGATAAACAATGGCAAATTACATTTTTTTCAAATAGTAATAGTAATTTTTCATGTTATTGTTGTCTTGACTATACATTGTGATCAGTTCAATGCTACTTTGGTGAATAAAAGTACCAATATCTTCCATAAGAGCAAAATCTGTACATTACTCCAAACTTTTGGCCTCCAGTGTGTGTGTGTGTGTCTGTCTGTGTGTGTGTGTGTGTGAGCGTGTGTTTGTGTGTGCACGTGTTTGTTTGCATGCGTGTGTGCGTGCATGTAAACACAGGGATTCCATAATCTCCTGAGCACTAATATTTACAGCAAGGCTGCTTCCTCAGCCTCTTGGAAGCCTCTTCCAAACTGAAAGGTTTGAACCTACACACTCAGACACACTTGCCTAATCCTGAGATATCCTCTTAAACTGACATATTGCAACACTTGTTTTAGTATGACAAACTTGAGAATTCATTGTTTCTCGAAGGGTCTCGTATATGCATTAATTTGAGGTTAATATGCAGAAAAATGCAGTGACATTTTGCCATTGAGTTCAGACAGG
This sequence comes from Moxostoma hubbsi, assembly GCA_032164185.1. Taxonomy (NCBI): domain Eukaryota; kingdom Metazoa; phylum Chordata; class Actinopteri; order Cypriniformes; family Catostomidae; genus Moxostoma; species Moxostoma hubbsi. The sequence goes on from JAVLUX010000025.1 coordinate 5,774,190, forward strand.
ATGACCTGGTAAGGAGATTTTCAGTAGCATACTGGAGTTTATTGAAGTACTATTAGGAGTATAATCGAAATTAGAAGCACATTCAACAAATATTGAATAAGTTTCAATACAAGGATCAGGTTTATTAACTTTTTGACCCAAAAAATATATTTAGGAGATGGGGTTAGTTGTCACACTTTTTGAGACGTAAAAAAAAGACGTATTTTTTTTCAACACAATGACCAATAATGGAACCTGTTGTCACAGTGGAACCAGCCATATTATAGCCTTTTCAGCCCATTTTAAACAATAAAACAGTTATGAAACACAAACCAATTCATTTAAAAAAAGCATTAAGCAAAGTACAAAAATATAAAAAACATTGTTTTGGCCATCAAATATTATCACTTATATACATTTATTACATTTACAGCACATGTAACTTGCCCCAACTTGCTCCAACTTGCCCCAACCTGAAAAAACCTTGTCCTGAGAACACAGTTCAACCTTTTGGTTAAAGGGATAGTTCACCCAAAATTTAAAATTCTCTCATCATATACTCACCCTCATACCATTCCAGATGTGTATGATTTTTTTTTTTTCCTGCTGAACACAAACAGAGATTTTTGGAAAAATATCTCAGGTCCATACAATGAAAGTGAATGGGTGCCATAACTTTGAAGGTCCAAAAAGTATATAAAGGCACCATAAAAGAAATCCACATGACTCCAGTGCCTAAATCCATATCTTCAAAAGCAATATGATAGGTGTGGGTGAGAAACAGTTCAATATTTAAGCCTTTTTTTTACTATAAATCTCCACTTTAACTTTCATATTCTTCTTCTTTTTTTTTTTTTTTTGCCATTTGCATTCTTTGTACATATTGCCACCTACTGGGAAGGTTGTAGAATTTATAGTAGCGTGTTGCTTGTTTACTGAATAGCATCCACTTTATTTTGTGGTGCACCTATGACAGTTTCATCTCACATGTAGATGTGTTTTGCGGGACCCAGTCTTCCACATTCAAAGTCCAATGCTCTGTATTTGAACTATGTATTTTAAATTGACATACAAAACCATTGCTTGAAAAAAACGTACATTTGTGTAATTGGACTCTTGCTCAAAACTTCATATTCACTGAGATATAGCCCTTATGACAACTTCCTTGTGTGAAAAATAGCCCTGGTGTTTGTATTATCACTTGCAGTATTACTTACTATGAGCAAAAGGCGCCAATAGCCTGACTCATCCTTTCCACTTTTATCACACTATTGGTAAAAGCAGGTGGCAAGGGCACAAAATGTGTTGTATTTGTGTGAGCTATTGTTAGACACAGTTGCATCTTCTCTGTGCTTCCTGACCATTGAGAAATTCATCAGCAAAGTATGCATTCATGTAACATTCAAAAAGCCATTCTGCAGGAAAAATGTATTTCACCTCACCCAGTGTGTTATTTTAAGGCAAGATTAATATCAGTTTCCAAGTTTCTGCAATGAATTTTGAGAGGGCATCCCCAGGCAAATTTGCATAAAGAGAAATTTGTTTTTGTAATGCACCAAACAGACCATGATCAACATGTGGTTCTTGCCAAGTCATCATAATGTCAACAATAAACATATGTGGGTCTGTCTTGTGGCTTGCTTACCCCCAAAAACATGATTTTTATTATATGGGCTGAACATTTGTATTAAGAAATAATGCTTACAGGCATATTCCTGCCAGTATATTCTTCAGTTTAATGTTTCCATTATGTTATCAGTGAAATTTTCATATTTGCAAAGGCACTGTGTTCACATCTTTCTTACTACTTCATTAAAAGGTACACATGATTTCTGGTGAAACATATTTTTTTTGTTTAAAACTGCAATAAATGTGATTTGTTGGAAGTTCAGATTTATTGGCAAATGTCAAACTGTTTAAAAGATCACGCTGAAAGAATAACATGCTGATATGACATTATACTGACACATGAACTTCTGTGAAACACCATAAGATGGCATAGGTTATTTCTTTGAACTTGTAAATCAAGAAAGTGAATATAATCATGTTATATCATAAAATAAAGTCATCATGCTAAATTGGAGCCACTTAGTCTTCAAACAAAGATGTTATCCATGCATACATACAGTATATGCATTTATTTACAATACGTTTGTACTTAAGGTATCATAAACAACGAACAGTGTATTTTACGGCATATGTTAATTTTGGTTAATGTTCATTTATAAAAAATATTGCTCATTGTTAGATCATGTAAGTTCATAATGCATCATCTAATGCTAACATATACTTCTAATATTATAAATATGTATTAGTGTGTTAAAAAGAACATTATCCAAGATTAATAAGTACTGAATTGTTAATTGCTCATTCCTTTTTACTAATGTAACTGGAAAATGTAAATAATACTAATAATAATAGAAACAAATGGGATTTCATTTTTATCATTCTTTATAGTTGTATCGTATTATGACCATTTTGCTTCAATGCATAAATGTTGCATGTGTAACGGTAGCCAGCTGGTACTAGCTGTGCAGTGTGTAAACCTCACTCCCCTAGCTTCAAAAGGAAAGCAATTGGTACTTTTATTCACCAAAGTGGCATTCAACTTATCAAAATGTAATTACAATTTGAAAAATGTTCAGAACTTGAACTACTTCAAAGAGTTCACGTCACAAAATCCTCCACGTGCAGCAATGACAGCTTTGCAGATACTTGGCATTCTAGCTGTCATTTTGTCCAGATACTCAGGTGACATTTCACCCCACACTTCCTGTAGCACTTACCATAGATGATGTTGTCTGGTCAGGCACTTCTCACGCACCTTACAGTCCAGTTGATCCCACAAAACCTCAATGTGGTTAAGATCCATAACACTCTTTTCCAATTATTTTTTGTTCAATGTCTGTTTCTTTGCCCACTCTAACTGTTTCAAAAGTGGCTTTTTCTTTGCAATTCTTCCCATTAGGCCTGCACACCTGAGTCTTCTCTTTACAGTTGTACATTAAACTGTTTTTGACAAGGAGCAGCCAGCATAAGTGCAGCGGAATGCGGCAGTTCGGGAAAGACATGGCAGCTGCATGTGGCTCTCTCTCTCCCGAACTGCCACGTTCTGCTGCACTTATCCCTCCCCTCAGCTGATTAGCCCAATTGGGGGCCAGGTGTGTGTAGTTATGGCCCAGCACCACCTTCCTCCTTGTCACACTGGTGTTGAGCAGGTAGAATTCAATGTAGCTGTCAGCTGAGGATATGTGAGGCATCTATTTCTCAAACTAGAGACTCCGATGTACTTATCCTCTTGTTTCTGGCCTTCCACATCTCTTTCTGTCCTTGTTAAAGCCAGTTGTCCTTTGTCTTTAAAGACTGTAGTGTACACCTTTGTATGAAATCTTCAGTTTTTGTCAGTTTCAAGCCTTCATTCCTCAAAACAATGATTGTCCTTAAGAGATGCCAGTCTATTGCATATTTGGCAACTCAAAAACCAACACAAAGACAATGTTAAGCTTAATTTAATGAACCAAACAGCTTTCAACTGGGTTTGATATAATGGCAAGTGATTTTCTAGTACCAAATTAGCAATATAGCATGATTCCTCAAGGATATGTTGGAGTAATGGCTTCTGGAAATGGGGCCTGTCTAGATTTGATCAAAAATTACTTTTTTTTTTACATCAGTAATGTCCTGACTATACTTTGTGATCAGTTGAATGCCACTTTGGTGAATTAAAGTTCCAATTACCTTCCGAAATAGCTAAATCTGTACATTATTCCAAACTGTTGGCCACCTGTGTGTGTGTGTGTGTGTGTGTGTGTGTGTGTGTGTGTGTGTACGTGTGTGTATGTGTGAATATATATATATATATATATATATATATATATATATATATATATATATAAAATTATTATTATTATTGTCATAGAGCAAAGAATACTAACATCTGGCTTAGAAAAGGCATTCATATAATAAGATTATTCATTCATATAAAATAATATTTAAATATCATTCCAGTCCCTTGTCTATGTTTACAATGCGTACGTTTGACACAGGTGGAGCAGCTGCTCACATTCAAAGAACTGCGCCGGTTTGCTTCGGGATGAATGACCGCCTCCAGCGAGCCCTGACTCCGCCTTCCGCAGGGCTGCGTTTCGCTGAACGGAGAGAGCAGCAGGCAGTGTGAGGGAAAGAGCCAGAGTTCCTGACGCGGCCACCGGCACCTCACTGAAACACACCGACCATGGACCTATTCGAGTTTGACTTCTTCAGAGACTGGGAGCTGGAGCAACAATGGTACGTCTTAGTGTTTATTGTTTGATTTCCATTCAGTTTAATGAATGCATTGTCTTTGTCATGCGCTCCGCTGTTTGAAACGCCGATCTGACGTGGTTACATTCCGAAATACGAGTGAAGCCCATTATGACGCATGATAGCGGTTGTGTCTCTAAAACATTCACAGCATTTTTGGGCATCGTAGACGCGTTCCGAACGCGCGTTCGTAACGCGCACGTGATGCCCAAAATGATGTATAGGTGGGTTTTGTAGTACTGACTTTGTTCTGTCTCCAGCGATGTTTATTAAGATGCACTTATAACAGATCATTAGGACATGCTATAATTTTAAACGCTCTGTGTTGGTGGATTGGTTATTTTTGTGATTCACAAAATGATTCTGAGTGAAACTACATAAAATAAACAAAGAGCAATGTATGCACACTACTTTTGCTCAATAGGTCATTTAAATTGGCATTTTCAGATTATTATTGTTATAGATTGTTATTATAGTAGGCTATTGATTAGATTATTATGTGGCAAAAGTCATATCAATCAAATGGTTACACTTGTTCATGTTACAGTGTAATTACATTGTAAATAATGAGTAATATAAATGTAATTACTACATAACTAATTTGTGAGACATTTTTCCAATTCATGCTGTTAGTGTTATTGTTACTGTAATTATACTTAAATGTACACAGTTATACATTGTGTTGCCATTCGAAATGGAAATGTTTGCAAAATGCCTTTATTGCTTATATGAATAAAGAAATTATACAAATTCAGAGATGTATAAACATGTATCTAATTTTTTTTTAGCAGTAGTAAGAAGGTTGTTTGCTTTAAATAGATGTAATTTGCAATAAACCTCTACCTGCAATGTGCTCGGTTGGATTCTTTTGTTAATATCAATAACTTTGCCATACAAACAGATTTATTGCTGATAAGTTTGGTGGATTTTATTGATATTGTAAATGTGGGCTGTCAGCTATTTCGTCCCCTGCTGGCTAGGACTATATATCTTAATTATGTCTTGGTGTACTTTAAATCATAATCTGTCAATACAAAAATTAATAAACATAATTTTCTACCCAAAATCTTTTCACATTTTTAAACACTCTATATCCCCACCATGTGGCTGAGTACAGTATGGATTGCAGATAGTAATCCATACAAAGCAACATAGCAGGGAAAACTGAAATACATAATGAAACCCAGTCATTGATTTGATCTTTTATCACTTGGCCTATATTGACAAATTGGCATCTACATACAGTATATTGATGACTTAATATAGGTTATACTGTATGTCTGGTTTGCTGTTTTATTTTGGATAAAACAAGTATTTTTCCTTTGTTGCCTCCCATTTTCAATACCTTCCTCCAGTTTTATCCTCTTGTTTTTAACCTGTCCTGCAGATATGGTGTTGGGATCATAGAGTTGGTATCAATAGCATTGTGATTTGTAGAATATGGTTTTGAGTGCCCACATATCATTTTTTATATACATATATATATATTTATGTGTGTAAGTGATGGCATGCTTACATGTTGACGTACACGGTCTATTGTCTCATAAGTGAGGAGTCTTCATATTCAATACTACATTTTGCTCTTTATATTGTATGTAGTCACTACAAAATATATTACAACAACACTTAAGGTTAAAGGTTATCTTTTTGCTCCATGCTGATATTAAATCTATTCTCTCCCAAGAATAGCTATGGGCAAGTTGCTTATTACTTCTGCAGTGGTGGCAATTTTGTCTGTTGTTGCCACATTCATAACCCTGAGCTACCCATTAAGCCTGTGAATATTTATGAGGGTATTTAAAAAGCCATTTTTGTGTGATATGTTTGCATGGTTTGGGTTTTTAAAGGCAGTTCATTGCCTTTAGTGTCTGCATGTACTGTACATAGAATATCAACTAACCAAAAAGGTATTAGAAATGGATGGATGGATGAACGTTCCATGTTTTCTAGAGATATTACAGTATATTAATGATTCAGAAGCCTGTTTGTGAAGATGCTCAGTTGTTCTGGTGCCCTAAATGTTCTTGTAGATTATTTGGAACAACTGGACGTTTTTCTCTGTAGCTCAAGATGTTTCGTTCACTCATCAAGTCCACACATGATGATGGCACTTGATTAGAATATCTAAAAGAATATTCACTGTTATTGTATTTAATTCTTGCTGTCTTATCTGATGGCCCAGGGCTGTACTTCAACAATATTGATTTGAATCTGATCTCCCTTGCACTGCTTTGGAGTTGGATGTAATCAAGTCAGAATAAGTGGTGCAAAATTCAGTGATGTGCAAAATAAGTTATATGGGGGACAGCATCTTATTTGGAGTCAAAGGTTATGGTAACATGCTTTTCCATGCTGGCACAGCCGCAACATCAATGGCACAATTATGCTGGCCGTTCACTTTTACAAAGTCAAATGGCTTTGAATTTCAACTAATTTTGCGACAATAATTGCTCCTCTCTTTGTGTGGTTTGGGGGATTTATATAAAATTTTGCCAAATCATTTACTGATATGAAACATTATTTGTCATAACCAATGTATTTGTATTAGGGAACCGGAGCTATGATTGAGTTTTTATATGCCTATATTTTATAGGTTTGCACCTTTAGTGGTAATAGAAGACCTTGTAATTAGGTGCAGCCATTTATTGTGATTTTCTTTTCATTTGGCGGTACTTTATGACTACCCTGAGAATAATACCAGGAGGGATTATTCAATGAGTCAGTTGCTCCTTCTCTGTTACTTGGCATTTCTCAGCAGGGATTTCTGTCCCAATAAGTCATTTTTATATCCTGGTGTTAAAATGTGCAAAGCCTCGTACTTTTGCTGAATGAGACATTAACAAAATTTCAAACTGTGAGAATTTGTTTTGTATATGGATACACCGACAAGGCTTTTGGTTTGTGAATCAGTATTCTGAAAAACTTGAAGCTGTTTTGGTGGATGATTTTCTCAGGCCACAGTTTATTAAAGGGTAGAAAGATACACCATTATTTGAACAGATGAAAGAAGTAAATAAAAATACACATTTTTCAGGTGAGTTGTTACAATTTTTTACACAAGGGAATATTTCTGAGGGAAGGTTTATATTTAAAAGTCAAATATAGATTATACATTTTTTTACAGGCATATACAATAACATTTTGGCAACAACAGTTACAAGCATTACCTTAGTTATTGCCCAGGAAATAAGATATACTTCATTGGACCCACAATGATCTTTTGGGACAGTTTGCTTTAATGACAGGGCATGTTGTCCCACTATATACAGTAATTTGTCACAATGGAATATGCCATTAAACAGCTTATGATAGGCTTTTGAGCTAAATGTAAACAGTAAAACAACTATAAAACAAACCAACAAAAATTGTAATTCATGAATTGTGTAAAATGATAATATTTAAAACTCATCAACTTCCCCAAATATAATTCTTGCCCTTAAGGGAATAGTTCACCCAAAAATGTTTATTCTCTCATGATTTACTTATTTAAGCCATCCCAGATGTGTATGGCTTTCCTTCTTCAGAAGAACCGAAGTGAAGATTTTTTTTAATAAGCACATTTCAGCTCAGTTTGTCCATACAATGCAAGTGAATGGGTGCCATCATGCTTATGGTTGTTTGACGGTCCAAAAATCATATTTAGGCAGCAGAAAAGCAATCCACATGACTCTGGTCGATCAATTAATGTCTTCTGAAGCAAACCGATAAATTGGTGTAAGAAACAAATCGATAATTAAAAAGTCTTTGACTTTAAATTGTTGCTTTCAGCTAAGACGAACACCATCCCAACTGTGAAGCATGGGGGTGGCAGCATAATGTTGTGGGGGTGATTTGCTGCAGGAGGGACTGGTGCACTTCACAAAATAGATGACATCATGAGGAAGGAAAATTATGTGGATATATTGAAGCAACTTCTTAAGACATCTGGCAGGAAGTTAAAGCTTGGTCGCAAATGACAATGTGGCCATCACAAAGCCTTGAACTCAATCCGGTTGAAAGTTTGTGGGCAGAACTGAAAAAGTGTGTGTGAGCAAGGAGGCCTAAAAACCTGACTCAGTTACACCAGTTTTGTCTGGAGGAATGGGCCAAAATTCCAGCAACTTATTGTGAGAAGCTTGTGAAAGGTTACCCAAAATGTGTGACCCAAGTTAAACAATTTAAAGGCAATGCTAACAAATACTAACAAAGTGTATGTAAACTTCTGACCCACTGGGAATGTGATAAAAGAAATAAAAGCTAAAATAAATAATTCTCTCTACTATTATTGTGACATTTCACATTCTTAAAATAAAGTAGTGATCCTAACTGACCTAAGACGGGGGATGTTTTCTACATTTAAATGTCAGGAATTGTGAAAAACTGAGTTTAAATGTATTTGGCTAAGGTGTAAGTAAACTCCTGATTTCAACTCTAAAAGCCCCAGATGGAGGTGAAGTAAACAGGACAGAAATATATTACTTTTGTATAATGCAAATCTAATAATCAGAATAATAATGATAATTCAGTATTACATAATTATTATATAACCTGACGTGTCCCATAGTAATAATTTAGTATTGTGCAATGTTCAACTGGGGTTTCAAAAGTAAGTCAGTGAAGTAGCTTTGCACATATTGTTCATTCACAAAACGTATTGGTAAAACCATTTGAAGGATATTTTAAATAATTAATATTTTTAAAAAAAATGCTTTTTATTAAGCTACTATGTATCATTTGAAATTAAATATGAAGTGCATATCAATGAAAATGATTTAATTACATTCTCCCTTGTGTTTATTTAATGAAACATTAATTATTTTTAAATAGATTTGTATTGAATGTCTTTAAAATATTGAATCTACTTGGCTGCAATGGCTGTCTGGATGAAATTATGGTTTCTCTGATTAAAAAACAACTTTTGAGCCATTTTAGAACAAATACATAATTATCGAGCAACCCGGTATCACGCCGAGGCGTGAAATAGACACGCCGGTCCACTCGCGGATGCGTGTCTATTTCACGCTTTGCCTCCTCCAGGCGTGTACATGACACGCGCGCGTCGAACGTAGAATACGTAGAATACCGGCAGGGGGCGATCGTTTCCTCAACGCCAACAACTGTCCGCGCACCAAAGAGGAAGCGATATATCGCGTTCTCCAGTTCCGGTTAGCAGGATATATATTTTTGTACATAAATACACTTTTTAAATAAATATATATATATATATATATATATATATATATATATATATATATATATATATATATTTATTTATTTATTTACATCAGCACAAGATACTCGACAGCCCACACACACACACACACACATATAACAACGTTAGGCTACAGCAACGTTAGGATTTCTTCATGAAAGCAGCACTGTAATGAACCTTTATTTGTCACATATGGTCACAAGTGAAAGTAACCGGCGAAATTGGCCGGCATCCCGCCCGCACGAACGTGCAACGCGACGACAACGGTATCGCTTCCTCTTTGGTGCGCGGAGAGTTGTTGGCGTTGAGGAAACGATCGCCCCCTGCCGGTATTCTACGTAGACGCGCGCGTGTCATGTACACGCCTGGAGGAGGCAAAGCGTGACACCGACACGCATCCGCGAGTGGACCGGCGTGTCTATTTCACGCCTCGGCGTGATATCGGGTTGTTATCGAGATATATAATGAATATTGTCAATAGGCTGAAAAATATTAAGATAGAATTTTAAGACATATCGCCCAGCCCTAGTGTGTGTGTGTGTGTGTGTGTGTGTGTGTGTGTGTGTGTTTGTGTGTGTTTGTGTGTGAGACAGACTTTTGCCTGAAGAGACCTTCGATAAAGCAGTCGGTAGATGTAACATTCTCTGCCAAAAGCAGTAGTTTTAACCAGCAAGTGAGATGCTGGCTTCAGTATGATGTTTTCAGAATGATTTTGGACCGGTACCAGCTCATAGCAGACTCGCGTCATGGCACATCATCAAATATAGAAACCAAAGATCGACAAAATGTCCCGTCACCCATCGTAGCTGCTTAGGACAAAAACTCTGATTAACATGGAAAAGACACAGGCTAATTAGACCCAAAGTTGAATGGGTTTCAAAAAATAACTGTGTGAATGAGAAGTGAGCTGATATCTTACAACTAAATTTAACAAAAAATATGAATATTTAAAGTCCAGATACAATTTGAAAAAATGTTGCCCAAACAAAAGGTGACTACTGATGACATGGAATTTGGGAATTTCTGTTAATTTTGCTGCTACATTATCCAGTATATTAGTTAATAATAAAATGTTTCTCAATAAGCTATACATTTATATTTAAATAATGTGTTGTTAGAGGTTTGTGTTTCTTTACATATTAAAGAGCACACCCAAATAGTTCCACACAATAATGATATTATCAAAGATATTCTAAACTGATTATGCAAAAAACAACACTGGTATCGGATCGGGATCAGTATCGGTATCGCCGATATCGGAATTGGATCGGAAGAGATAAAGTGGTATCAATGCATCCCTAATTGAAACCCATCCTTTGATATATCCACAGACCACAGTAGCCAACCATGTACAAATTGTGACATGCTCCATCATTTGACTCAGCACCTGTGCACTCACATACACCACTGTATTACTGTATTAAAAGCATTCCCATATCTCAAACCCTTGCAATATGCATATTGTGATATGTACATTTGCGATTTCCCGATAATTCCGATAAATCTTGCAGCTCTAATAGTTACTGAGAAATAGCTCTTGTAGCAAATGCAATTTCCATACCACCATAATAAAGCGTTTATCAAGTTAAATTCAGTTGTTCTGAAACTGGTGCACAATGTTGTGAGAGTGTTACAAACTAAATGTTCTGTTTTGCTGTGAAAATATACTTTGTTTCACTTTATTGCGGTGTGTGTTATGTCCACTCTATGGCACATTGTGTGCCATTTCTAGTCTGTACTCGCTCCAATGTTGTTTAGTCACAGGGATTGAACATTCTCAATAGTCGTGGCACAGATCTACCACATTTCCCAGCTTTCCCTACCTCCACCTTGACCACAACTGGAGACAATATATCACACGGCTTGCTCAAGGAGATGCGATGGGTGCCAATCTCAATTGTGCCTGGCTTGAAAAGGCAGCCAAGCCAGGCTGTGCCCAGCACATCTCTGTGGCCGCCACACAAGCGAGAAGGTGCAGCAGTTGGCATGCTGTTTGTGAGAGGAGGCTGCCAAGTGAAGTGCCCGCGGTCTCATTTTGCCACCTGCAATAAGAAAGCCAAATGCTGTGGCATGATAAAGCGGCAAGGTTGGCACGGCAGTCAGGTTATGTGGAGGGACAAAGGGTGGTGGCCTGCCACTCTTCTGCACGCAATTAACAAGTTTCACTGAAGGGACGGCAGTAGAAAGAACTGTGAATTTGTGGGGTTCCAAGGCTAAGCACCTGTAGATACAAATATTTGAATTGAATTTATGCATTCAAGCTACAGCCACATTTTTTTTAAGGTTAAATAACAAATACCAACATATACAGAGACAACTATACATTAAAGGAATATTACAGGGGTCAATACAAGTTAAGCTCAATCAACAACATTTGAGGCATAATATTGATCACCACAAAAATTTATTTTAACTCATCTCTCCTTTTAAAAAAAGCTCAAATTTGAATTCCAGTGAGGCACTTACAATGGAAGTGAATGGGGGCCAATCTGTAAACATTAAGAAACTCACTGTTTCAAAAGTATAGACACAATACGTAAACAATGAATGTGTTAACATGATTTTAGTGTGATAAAATTGCTTACTAACCTCTTCTGTGTAAAGTTATTGCCAATTTTACAGCTTCGTTGCCATGACGATGTAATGTGAGTATCCTGACCAGCCCATCACAGCAATATTGGTAAAACCAATTATGTGAGTTTGGGGCGGGACTATCTGTTACTCCGACCAATATTAGATGAGGTGTTCTGGTTAGTTGCTACTATGGTGGTAGGTTGTTCTAGGTGGATGGTAGGTGATTGTTTACTAGTAAAGGCAAAGGAGCCCAACAAATTTCAATGTTTTTTCCTCATCTCTAGATACGGCTCGGGTCCTTCATTGTGGGATTTTTTTGCCCATTTTATCGTCCACCAGGCTAAAAAACTTTTCTGGTTGCTTAGAAAAGTAAAAGCATTTCTCTCCTTAACAACCTTCATGATTTGATATATCATTCATGTTGATAGCACAAATAGTGCAAGGGTATTCACACCAGATTTTAAGAGCAATAGCAATGTTTTCCTTATCACGCATCACTAATGATTTCATAGCCAATTTGTCACAATCCAGTGAAATCCGAACCTAGATTTTTTTCATTATATATCACATTATTGCTTTTAAATGTGTTGTGAAAACCATTTAATGTTGTTTTTAAACACTGTTAGACTATTGGGCTCATAAATTCTAGTCTTGATATCTAGGTGGTGTTCAGATCATTTCTAATCTTATCTACAATTGCACACTTAAAATTTTCTCAATGTGGTTTGCAAAATATTAATATCAGAAAACCAATTTTTAACTAATTTGATTACTGACATGATTGAGGACCAAATCACACCAAACCTTATACAGTTCTAATTTACCTAAAGTTGGCACAGTCTTGATTTATAGTGGCAATGTACCACAGGGCATTAAATGCTAATTGTTCTAACACAGAATAGTTCAAGTGACACAAGGGCCCATGTTGAAAGGCTGTCCGTGGGGAAATCATCAACCACAGGCTTGTTAGAGTAGGGTCTCTGGATGGCTGTCCAGCGCTAAAGAAGTTATTAACTGAGCACTGATTACAATAGACCCAATAAGGTCTGCGGTAATGACCCTGTGAATTTGAATGCTTTAAATATCTGCTTCATTTAGCCTTGACCATTTTGTTTAGACAGAAGCAACATGCATGTCAATATTGTTTTGACTCAAACATAAATGATGAAAAATACAAACAAAGCAAAAACTAATTAAATAAAGACAAGTTAAATTGCACGAGTTAAATGTTTGCTTTATGCACATTTTTGAGGAATTCTAAACAGTTTTTATCAAGTTTTAAAACAAAGAAATCATTAAGGTAACATTGTAGTAATTTGGTATTAAACATAAATATGCTTGTACTATGTACATATTTTTGGGGGTGATTAGTTTTCCTTATTGAATCTAACAGGGTAAGACTTTGAAGGACTTAAATTGTTAGAGCTTTGCTTCTAGTATTTATGAAGACATCAAAGGTTGAGGTCAAATCAAATGAATCAAGATAACAGATATTTCGTCAATGAAACCGTAACAATAGACCTAAAATGAATGTCTCTTGACTTCTTTTGGTCTACAAATTTCTGCAGCTGCCTGATTGGTTGGATTACATCTGAAGATCAGGTTAATCAAGCTTCATGCTTCAAGCTTCCAGCTTACCTTTTTGCCACAAAGCAATTTACTCTACTACCTCAAAGGTCACTGCTTCCATTGAAAGCACTCTATGACAAATATGATGATTCAATACAGGCATGCGGGCATCTGTAGACTGCTTTTTTTTCAATCTCATTTCTTTCCGAGAGATGAATCAGTTTGTCTTTTAAACTGACCTTTTGCTTTGCAAGCCAAAGGGAATTGCAAATTCTTTTTTAAACCCCTTATTTTAACAGCTGTCTTGATGGAGCAATATTTGGATGTTACTTCTTACAGAATGTGAGAGGCACACTCTGTGCTTATTTTTCTATGTAATATGCAGTAGATGGATGTCTTTGACAGTTGTGCCACCTCTGGCTGTTTTTTCAGCATCTCACGCAGGTGCGACTCAATTTTAAGAAGACTTGTCAATTTAAAAGAACTTCAACTTTTAAAAGCCCATCTTGAATGGGGGCCTGGGTAGTTCAGCGAGTGCGAATCCGGGGCGTGCTGAGTGACTCCAGCCAGGACTCCAAAGCAACCAAATTGGCCCGGTTGCTAGGGAGGGTATAGTCACATGGGGTAACCTCCTCATGGTCTCTATAATGTTTGGTTCTCTCTCTCGGTGGGGCACGTCGTGAGTTGCGTGTGGATGCCATGGAGAATAGCGTGAAAACCAAGCAAAATTGCTGCTGAAATTCACAACCAATAATCACCATGCATTTTCGTTGTATGGTAAAGAGTAGCTTTGACATTTTGACAATAACTCCTTTTGTATTCTACAGAAAAAAAGGCCAATAAGTTTCGAGAAACATTAATGACAAAATTTTCAGGGTAACAATTTACAATAACGAACTTCTGTATATTTTAACATTCAACCCAGTCTCAAGAAAAATTGTACATATTTTATGAGTTGGCTATTTCTTACAAGTTCGTATGTATACATATTTACGAGTTCCTCACGTGCAAATGCCCAGATGTTGAATACGGAAGTAAACGTGAGTTTCGCGCATTAGTCATTAAGGACATGCTTATTAATATTACGCCTTACACAAACCCCTTATCAATTTCAACATTTAAAATCCATTTGGCATAAAAATTGGATGAGGCACATGCCGTCACATGCCATCTTACAAAGAGATAAAAAGCATATTGCTGTGTTAATATGTGTTCATATCAGGGTTTGAGTGAGTGTTGATGTTATTCGGATGAATCCAGGCTGGACAAACAGCAGCCGTTGTCTGGCTTCAGCATGGAAAAATGGAACCTTGATTACAGTATATGGAGACAAACAGTCATAGGGAGCCACAAAGCTGCTAAAGAGCAAACACGCCTGCCAACAATCCCAACCACACAACACTCAGTCAGTCACGTCCAACTGTCTACCTATTTTCACAGCACATGCTAATTTGTCCCATTAAACAGGCTCATTCACATTTTGTGCTAAAAGTGACCGATAAAACGACAAACAGTGTTGTCATCTGAGCTGCTCCAGTGCTCTGAAAGTCCCCCGGCTTTTATTGTTTGATAAAGATCAGAAAGGAACACATCTTTATCAGAGAGTGAAAAGCAGTGATAAGAAAATGACTTGAAGCCAAAATGCTTTAAATGGAAGACTCTCCCTGTGAGAAACTCAAAGAGCTGTTAAGAGGCACGAGTAACAAAAGGGGCACCAATGCAATGCAACGAATCCCCCCGACAGGGAGAAAGTTCTGGAGAGCACTGCATTTCACAATATTTGTCAAAGGATAGGTACACAACCAGTCAAAAAATTACTGTAGATTCACCAGACTGATTTCACTGTGAAAAACAGTAGCTTGACTTTTCTTTTGGTAAAATTGGTCTGTGCCTACTGAAATTAGAAACACTGCCCCCAGTGGCCAAAGTGTTGTTGGGCATTGGGCACGTGTTAGCTCCATTTATAATAAATATATTAATAAACCATAAACCCCAAACATAAACCTAACCATCAGTGGAGTAAAAATGTTTTGTTAGAGGTGCAGCCTCCGAATCACGCTTGTCACTGATTATGTGAACACTATTACTTCCAGGTTTCAATGAGCGATATGAATATCTCTTGATATTTGTTGTAGGCAAATATAAATTGTAACTGCTCATGAATTTCTTACCAAAACTAACATTTTAATTAAAAAGTGAATTGAATGTAAGACTGGATAGTGAAGGAAAAGCAGCCAACAAGTAGACAGCATACAGCACTTGGGAATTCCATCAGTGCTGTTTAAAAATAATTTTTGACCTATTTGTTGCCTGTATTGTAAGAGCCAAGGAACAAATCTTACAGTAATAGAAAACAAAATATTAAGAGAATACTGCCCATTCATAAATTAAACATCTTTGAGAAACAACACAATAAATCCATTCAGGATGACATGTTGTTGTTGTTTTTATTCAGTCAGTAACAAGCAAATAATTTGCCACCCGTGCAATCTTATCTACAAAGTGCGTTATAGTGTATTTGTTGTACTTTATTGATTGTTTCTGTTTATCGTTCTCTTTTATAAATGTATTTCACATCACACATCTCTGTGAATGTGGCAAATGGCTCTATTACTTTAGTCAGCTTAGATTAGACAGCACGTCTTATGCATTGATAGGACAGTCTATTATTCCATCAAGAGCTTCAAACGTAATGTTTGTCTATGTCTGTGTGACGGCATTAATTGCCAGACGTTTTCACACTCCAGTATGAGAATGTGTCAGATGCTGCTGTAGTATTGTAATGCATATTCATGCATAAATAAACAGCAATGAACATGTTTGACGCACTGACACCTTCATTGTTGCGCCTAGCTGAGTTATTGTCGACTGTTGCATAATAACGACGATAATAGCAGTGTTTTCCTCACAACTCTGAAACCTTTGTTGACACCAATCATTCAATCAAAGCAGGTGGTGCCATTTCAGGGTTTTCCAAGGAATGTGTTTTCTATTACACATGTGCAACAGACAGTTTTACTTGAATTGTACCCCTCTTGTTTTAATCTATAACATATAACTTCAAGCTATATGTTTCAATCAAGTCATTATTCCCTTTCAATGGGACTACGATTCAATGACTTCAATGACTATCAATGCTCTAGACGGAAAGTGTGGATCATTTGTTTGTCTGTTGGAGTTAGGTTGTCATCTTCTAGAAAGGTGTCTATTGAATGTGCCTCAAAATGTAATGACTAGCCTGAATTATATTAATGTTATATTACATTTTGTGTTGATTTTGCACCACTGGGAGATTAAAGAAAGTAAAACAAAGACAGAAATGAATTCATTATTTGTTTACATTTTATGAAGAAAATGTGAGCAGTGCTTGCCCATGCTAGTCACCACCGCTAGCTATGGCTGTTGGTTTCCAGGCTCTTACTAAACAACTGTTAAGGTATTCTGAGTTGTGTTTAGCAACAACTGAAGTACAGAAACCGTAAAATAAAGAAAAAAGTAATGGATTACCTACATTTTTACATTATCTGAAGAAAATGTGATCAGTACTTTGCCCATGCTAGTCACCTCCATAATGCTAGGGTGTTGTGGGTGGTTTATAGGGTGTTACTCTGCGATTGCTTAGGCATTCTGAGTTGTGTTTAGCAATGATTGAAATAAATAAATAGTAGACTAAAGAAAAAAGTAATGTATTAACTACATTTTTACATTACTTGAAGAAACTGCAAGCAGTGCTTGCCCATGTTAGTCACCACCACAATGCTATGGTGTTGTGGGTGGTTTCCAGGGCATTAATATACGGTTGCTAAAGTGTTCAGAAACAGTCAAATAAATAAAGAAAAGTGGTGCATAGTGAGTTTATTGTCTGAAAATGTTTTGAGTTTTGTCCCATGCTAGTTGCTGCCATGATGCTAGGCTGTTGTGGGTGGTTTCCAAGTTGTTCCTATACCACTGCAAAGGTGTTCTTAACTGTTTTAAGCAGTGGTGAAAGTAAATGAACAATATAATAAAGAAAAAGTAATGTGTGAACTAGATTTTTACATGCTAAAAATTCTGTCCCATACTAGTCACCACCATGTTGCTTGGGATTGTGGGTGGTTTCCAGGGAATTACTATATGGGTGCAAAGGTTTTCTGAGCTGTTTTTAGAAATTATGGAAGTAAAGAGTAAAAAAAAGGTAATGTATTAACTAGATTATTGCATCCATCCATCCATCCATCGTCAACCGCTTATCCTGTGTACAGGGTCGCGGGGGGCTGGAGCCTATCCCAGCTAACATTGGGCGAAAGGCAGGGTACACCCTGGACAGGTCGCCAGTCCATCGCAGGGCCACACATATACAGACACACACTCACATTCACACCTAGGGCAATTTTTTGGAGACACCAATTAACCTAACCTGCATGTCTTTGGATTGTGGGAGGAAGCCGGAGAACCCGGAGAGAACCCACGCAGACACGGGGAGAACATGCAAACTCCACACAGAATGGCCGGGGCAACCGGGGTTTGAACCCACGACCTTCTTGCTGTGAGGCGACAGTGCTAACCGCTGCACCACCGTTTTATGAAAAAAATTGAGCAATGCTTGCCCATGCTAGTAGCCACCACATGGCTAGGGTGTTGTTGGAGGTTTCCAGAGTGTTACTACTGTATATCAATACTTAGGTGTTCTGAGTTGTTTTTTCACATTGGTGTGGCAGGTGTTGTTGGCCATTGCTAGGGTCTACTATATGTGTTTGTATGATTTGAGGTATCATTCATGTCTGTATCATTAACGGAGTGGGACAAAATACATGCTAAAGTTTAAAGGAGCTATAAGTGGTTTTAGCCATTCTGGAACTTCCACAAGACTGGGCTGCTGAGTTAGACATGCCCCCTTCTTCCAAAACATCACCCTCCAAATATAGAGCGTTGAGACCAACTCCAAATACGACAGTAGAAAAATAGCACCCTTAACTAAGATCTGTTATGAGTCTAAATATGACATTAAACCTGAATGTTCCGCTTCAGCTAATACACAATGAGAATGTGCAAAATGATTGACAGGCAGAAAGCTCATCAAGCTCTTCTGATTAGCTGATCATAGAATGTGTCTGCAGCCCGTGGTCATATTTTTGTTTGCTGTTTACACAGTCTAGTGCTGTCACAGAGGCTGGTAAGAAATCTCAGGAAACTTATTTCAATGATATCGTTCAGGGAGAATGAACATTTTCTGCATACAATTCCATAAAAAAGATCGCTTGCTGCCCATTTAATACTTAGGTTTTAGGGTTTGTAAAAATGCTTGTCTTAGCAATCACCTCTTATACTTTATTTTGTTGTTTATCTGGGCATTTTTCCTCTTACATCAAGCTTGCTGAACTGAATTGGTTTGACAATGGACAATATTTCTTATAGCATTTATTAATCTTGATTGTTTTTATATTTATGTATTTATTTGTACAAATGAACACAAACCAAGATGAATAAAAATATTGTTAATTGTAAGTTCATAAGATTTACTATGTTAACTAATGGTAACGTATACAAGCTTTTTGTAAAGTGTAACCATTAACACTTATTTTTAGTGTTTAGACTGTTGACTTTCCGCATCCCTCTATTGCCTGGAAAATCAAACCTTTTAGTTAAAGAATCACCACAGGGAGATCATGCTAAAGTGCCCAGTAAACCAGCAGACACAGGAAGCCGCGGCTTCAGAAGTCAACAGAGGAATGATCTAGATGGCAGAGGAAAACGTCATAAATTCAGTGCTTATGGCGATAGAGCCTGGCTCTGCTGATTTATGACCCGTTGCTGTTTTTCCCAGTGTGCTGTTCCTCCTCTGCTGTGGCATTGAGTTATTACCCAAAGTGTGAGCAACATACCTGTTAGAGATCAATTCTCCACTTTCTCCGTTCGCAGGGACCTGCTCGACTTCCAAGAAGCTTCATGTTTTGCAGCTTTACCCGTATTGATATTTCGCTATTGATTTTTCCTCTGTTCATTTCTTGCCTCCTTCAGCCCCTGGACTGATAGGCCAGTTGTGTTTAGCTGCTTTTATTGTTATGTGACAAAGATGGATGTGATATTGTCCTCTGTGGGCTGCCAGGTAGAAGAAGTGTTAATGAAGCCATTAGTGCAGTCCCGCGAAATGGAGAGTGACACAAAATTACCATTATTCTGCCACCATTTACTTGTAATCTCCCAACTCCTATCTCTGTCTCTCTCTCTGGCCCTGTTTAAACCTGGTGACTTACTTTCTTCTGTGAAACACAAAAGGAGATGTTAGGCAGAATGTTAGGGGCTTACAGCCTTAGTAACCATTAATTTTCATTGTATGGAAAAAGATGCAATGAAAGTGAATGGCGACTGAGGCGAACATTCTGCCTAACTTTTCAGAAAGGGGTCTGAAACAACTTGAGGGTGCAAAAACGATGACATTTTTATGACACGATGACTAGAGATGCACCGATCGACCGTCCAGGGACCAGAATCAGCCAGTTTTCCGCATGCTCAGCCCGGACCGGTGACCGGCCGGTCAGTCTCACGTCTTTCCAGTTCCGAGCAGGTCCATTTTGTTGCCAGCAGCGCAGGCAATAACGTCACAGCTGCATGGAAACATGACATTGGCATGGAAGATCTTCACTGTGAGTGAAAAATACACAAAGTTCACAATTTGTAATATTTGTAAACCGTGGGGGAACCACTACGATAACGTTCGAAACAACAAACCTAAATAGACACTTAAAACACCCTCACCCAGCTGAAAATACCGCTTTTAAAAAAAGAAGCTAAAAAAGTTAAGCGGCTAAAGCTAGCCAGAGCTCAAAGCCAGCCAGAAGTCAGCAGCCTCTCCTATCTTTCCTTGGTATGAGAAGCGAAAAGACCAAAGGAATTACGAGGAAAATTCTGGAATTCATGGCCCTGGATGACCAGCCATTCGCCATAGTGGAGGACAGAGGGTTCAGAAATCTGATAAATCTCAATACAGAGTTGGCGGTACTTTCCGACATTGCGTTGCCCGAGTTGTTTAATCTCATGTCATGTCACATATGCAGCCTGTTACAAGCATACCTGTCAACATTTGGGTACACAAATCCGGGAGGTGAAGGGGGGTGCTGGATGGCAGAGGCTGGCTAAATACATATAAATTGTGCCGTTGTGATTTAATGTGCTGAGTAACGTAATTTTTCCCACCGTGTCCGATATTAAAATCAGTGCGACACACTTTGCAAAAGGCGTGGGTATTGTTGATATAGCTTTGGGATATGAAATTAAATGTTTTCGTCCAGCTGTTGTTAAATTTACATGTGTGTATATGTATATATATATATATATATATATATATATAATTTTTTTTTTTTTTTTTGCTGGAGCACCAGCTGAGTCTCCTCCCATCTACCAGTGATACTTGATTCAACTTCTCGCATCTACTGCCTCTGCAGATTTCATCAGAGCAGCTGGGTTTTGGTTGCCAGGTTGAGGTCACAAATTATTAGAAATGCGTATGGTGCGTCGATTGTGTGAGTAGGATGCGTTACATACAAGATCTGGCAACTGGACAACCTTGGAATAATATATTGATGTGATTATTCATGTAACGTGGTTTGGGCCATACAAATTACGGGAGTTTCCCGTAAATAAAAAAACGGGAGGGGGGTGGGAGATGGGTGTGAAATACGGGAGACTCCCGGGAAAAACGGGGGTGAGTGACGACAGGTATGTTACAAGCCGATCCCGAAGCAGCAATTAGTTTTACCTCTGATGTTTGGTATCTAACGTAAGCTTAATGTCAATGTTGAGCATATTGGACACTTCAGTTTTGTTCATAGGCTTGTAATCTTTGGAATTGTTTTGTTAGACGAGTAAAAAATAGAAAAAGTTC
The DNA here is from genome assembly GCA_032164185.1 of Moxostoma hubbsi. Taxonomy (NCBI): domain Eukaryota; kingdom Metazoa; phylum Chordata; class Actinopteri; order Cypriniformes; family Catostomidae; genus Moxostoma; species Moxostoma hubbsi. The sequence continues at coordinate 5,795,666 of JAVLUX010000025.1, forward strand.
CATTTATAAAAATAGTGGAAAATGACATCTGTTTTGTTATATAAAGCAACTCATTTGCAGTTAATTGTTATTTCTACCTCTTTCCAGTCACAGAGCACTTTATATATCAGAAGTCAGAGAAGATCCTGTAACTTTGTTTGGGGAAAATTGTAATGTTTAATAATTAATTTTATTATGAAAATTAAATTTTGCATTGAAGAAAGTTACATTTTCTTTGTATATGCGGTCAGTAGTTCTTAGAAAGAAAATCGGAATTGGAAAAAATCGGTATCGGCAGGTCAGAAATCAGAATTGGCCAAGAAAATTGCAATCGGTGCATCTCTAATGATGACATCTCATTACAGTGCCGTATATTTCAATAAATTAGATTATGTTAATATACTGTAACTAAGGAAATCTACTTTTTAAATGTTCTGTTAACCATCATACTAATACAGTTGGTAAAGCAATATGACAATAATTTCATCAAGAGTGGCCCTTCCAGGAACATTGACCAATAAACAAGAATAGACAACTGCACAGTGTCACTCACAGAAACAAAAACGTCATTAGGGTAACTCAAGTGACAAACATATTGCAATACCCATGAAATTGACATAAAAATAAAAAAAATCCCCAATGTACGTAACTGATATATATATATATATATATATATATATATATATATATATATATATATATATATATATATATTTATATATATATATAATCGACCATAATAAAAAATGAACATATTCAATAGTGCATTTACATTATCGATAAACTGGATACAGTTGAAATCAGAAGTTTACATAGACTTGTTTACATAGTCATTAAAACTAATTTTTAACGCTCCACAGATTTCATATTAACAAACTGTCATTTTGGCAAGTCGTTTAGGACATCTACTTTGTGCATGACATGAGTAATGTTTCCAACAATTGTTTACAGACAGATTGTTTCACTTTTAATTGACTATATCACAATTCCAGTGGGTCATAAGTTTACATACACAAAGGTACCTTTGGGCAGCTTGGAAAATTTCAGAAAATTATATCAAGCCTTTAGACATTTAGCCAATTAGCTTCTGATAGGAGGTTGACTAAATTGGAGGTGTACCTGTGAATGAACTTTATTGCCTACCTTCAAACTCAGTGCCTCTTTGCTTGACATCATGGGAAAATCAAAGAAATCACCCAAGACCTCAGAAAAAAATGTTGGACCTCCACAAGTCTGGTTCATCCTTGGGAGCAATTTCCAAACGCCTGAAGGTACAACATTCATCTGTACAAACAATAGTATGCAAGTATAAACACCATGGGACCATGCGGCCATCATGCCACTCAGGAAAGTGATGCATTCTGTCTCCTTGAGATGAATGTAGTTTGGTGCGAAAAGTGCAAATCAATCCCAGAACAACAGCAAAGGAACTTGTAAAGATGCTGGAGGAAACAGGCAGACAAGTATCTATAGCCACAGTAAAATGAGTCTGTGGCAGCGGGGGCGTGGTCAAGCGCCCGTCCAGAGATTTCAGTGAGCATGTGGAGAGCGGCATATAAACGGCCACAGAACCACCAGACTGGAGAGAGTCAGGTTGGGATGTTATTTTTACCTTGTAAAACTACATTACTTGTGAAGCTGTCAGTGCTGACATGACTAAATAAAAAGTCTTACCTTTGTTTGGAGCAACCTGCTTCCCGGGTTTCGGCACCAGTGTAACGGATTGCATTGGAAGGACATGTGCGGCTGGTTGCTCCAAACAAAGGTAAGACTTTTTAATTAGTCACGTCAGCCCTGTCCTCAATCCGATTGAAAATTTGTGGACAGAACTGAAAAGGTGTTTGTGAGCAAGGAGGCCTACAAACCTGACTCTGTCACACTAGTTCTGTCTGGAGGAATGGGCCAAAATTCCAACAACTTATGGTGAGAAGCTTGTGGAAGGCTACTCAAAACAATTTAACGGCAATGCTACCAAATACTAACAAAGTGTATGTAAACTTCTGACCCACTGGGAATGAGATGAAAAACTTTTTTTTCTTTCTCCCCAATTTGGAACGCCCAATTCCCAATGTGTTCTAAGTCCTTGTGGTGGTGTAGTGACTCACCTCAATCCGGGTGGTGGAGGATGGATCTGAGTGGCCTCCGTGTCTGAGACGTCAATCTGCACATCTTATCACGTGGCTTGTTGAGCGCATTACCGTGGAGACCTAGTGCGTGTGGAGGTTTCATGCTATTCTCTGCGGCATCCACACACAACTCACCAACCACTGAGAGCGAGAACCACATTATAGTTACCACAAGGAGGTTAACCCAACAAGGGGGTCTATCAACTCTAGCAACCGGGCCAATTGGTTGCTTTGGAAGCCTGAAAGGAGTCACTCAGCACACCCTGGATTCGAACTTTTAAGCCCAGGTGTGGTAGTCAATAGTGCCCGACAGATATTTTGGTTGGCAGATATTATCCTTTCACTGATATATAGTATCGGCGTATATATGAAAACGTTTTGCTGATCGCAGCAGATATGAAAACTTTTTTCAGAATAAAGCAGAAAACAATGCTTTAGAATTGGTGTCATAACATAGTTTGTCTAGCAGAGTGTGATCCGACTCCACTGTTTAAAGAGCTGAGCAGAGGATGGCTCTGTCACACTAGTTCTGGTGTCTTCTCAGTAAGTTGCTAACTGGTTTTTGAAATACATGATGGAAAGTTAATAAAACAATGACCCCATCATTTTCCCTTTACAATATAATTAATATAATATTTACCCTGTCCCTGACAACCATGCCACTCATGTTTATAAGATCTGTTTGCAAGCTTTAGTTGTCAGTGCAGTCAGTAATGTAGCAGATTGAATGGAAACATAAGAGCATCTTTTGCAGCTCAGCAGACAATGGTGCGGTGGTAGATTGTGTCTGTTGAGTGTTGATGTCATGCTACGTTGTTACCTAGTTGGTGAGGCGCAATGCTGGAAAGTAAATAAACAACGTCCATCTTTTACTCTCCATGAGAACAAGCTTATAGCTAACTAGCTAACCACATAGTTACTTTCACTGCTTGTCAGCTGAGTGGAAGCTAGTGTGTAAACATGTTTTCACTAAACTTTTGTTTAGGATTCACAGTTTTGTACCCCCTTCAACCGAACAATTTTAGTTGTTTTATTTACAAAATGTAATATTTCAAAGTTTCCCCTGAACTTGTATAGCAGCTTGTAACACAGCTGCTGCTGTTTTTCTCTTGTCTCGGCAGGTATAAATGCTTCTTCTTTTACATCCTGATCCTTATTTCTGGCAGTAATAAAATATTCAGCATTTGACTGATACTAAACAGTACAACTGATGTTTATTAAGCTATTTATTTTATTTGTATTTATTCTTTATTGAAATGTTCAGCATTTGACTGATACTAAACAGTACTGATGTTTATTTAGCTGTTTATTATATTTAATTTTTTATTTGTTCTTTATTTTAATGGTCAGCATTTGACTGATACTAAACATACAGTACTGATGTTTATTTAGCTATTTCTTTTATTTTTTCTTTATTTTAATGGTCTGCATTTGACATACTAAACAGTAATGATGATTATTTAGCTGTTTATTGTATTTTCATTTATCCTTTATTTTCTCAGTGTTCATTTCTAGAATTTGTTGGCAACGTATAATAATAATGTCAAATATTCTTTTTTTAAATATTTAAAATATAAAAATATTTGTTTAAGAAAGCAGCCTTCTGAGTACCTTTGCATAGTCATATCTGTAATTTTAACAATAGTTTACTGTAAAAGTATTGTCTTTTTAAACATGAATTAAGATTTCACTGTTAACTATAAAGTAAATCAAACTTATTTTAAAATGTAATTTTTATTAATGAATAAAAAAAAAAATGTTTCAATGTCTTACCTTAAATAACATGCATCTTGTTAAATAAATATCCTTTTTCAGCATACATGGTAAGGTCACTACCAGTTAACCAATTAACAGCTTTTTACATGATCAAATTCAAAATATTTTTACAGTGTCCGATAGCATTTTAATGAAGCAGGAAAAACTAGAAAAGATGAAAGCATGAAAAAAACAACAAAAATGCCACACCTTTTGTCCCGGATACACCTATAAATGACCTTTTTTAAATGTAATATAGCTCGATGTGGAGTAGGTTATGCAACTAAATCCATCTGTTCATGTGTGGTCTAGGCATACAGAAGTTGTTCATTGTGGTTTTGAGAATGGCATACTTGGCTTTACATGAAAACCTTGCTGTGCGTGATCTCAGGCATCCGTGCAACTTTAGAGAGAATAAAGATACATTTGCAATGAGAGACGAATGGATTTATAGTGGAGAATTTGTGGAAAGCCCTTATTTGGAGTTCATTTGAGCGTGTTTTATGCAAATTACCACCTGCAAGCATGCCCTCCCTTATTTATCAAGCTTATGGTGGGAAAAACTAATTTGTTTTGTATCAGTTGTGGATTAATCCAAATTTTTGTGTGAGATACTTTTTTGCACACATGAGAATGCAACTTGTAAGCAATTATTAGTGAATGGTACCCACTGTCCTCTGTGGGTAGTGGAAGTGTTAATGAAGCCATTAGCGCAGTCTGAGGGAAAGGACAGTGTGGCAAAAGTACCATTATTCCTACACCATTAAGTCATAATCTGCCAACTTCTCTCTCTCTCTCTCTCTCTCTCTCTCTCTCTCTCTCTCTCTCTCGTCATTCTCTCTATTTCCACCTCTTTCTCTCCTGCACTCGCTCATTCACGTTGACTGTCCTGTAAAGCTTCATTAATTCATTTGTTATCAAAAGCAGTTAACCACAAAGAGAGTGTAGGGAGTGGGGTAGATGGGGAGTGTCGTAATAAATAATGTATATTATAATTACCATCCACACCAACTTCCAAATGTCTCTGAAAGAGTTCAGATAAAGAAAAAAAAAAAAAGAAGAAGAAACGTCTAGACAATTCATAAATCTCATTACCTCAAAATTTCATTTTTATAAATAGACAGAAGTTCATTTGGGCACCACAAAAGCAGAGAAAATAGTCAATTAAAACCACTTGGGTAACCTTGGATTCATCTGAAGTTTTAGAACTTTATTTTCTCTGACGCCTACAGATTAGGAACGTTCTGGAAAGCCAGCAGCCCTCTGAGTTTTTTTATTTCCTGATGGTCTGTTACTAATTTTAAGCTTGTTTAATTAAATGGCAAAATACTGTAGCTCAGAAGTACAAATTGAAGAGTTAACGGGAACATTTGAAGAAACTGTCTGAAGAAATAGTCCATCTATCCATCCATCTTCTTTAGCCGCTTGTCCTATGCAGGGTTGCGGGTAGAGCTGTTTCAGTCTGAAAGCAGGGAAACACCTTGGACAGGTGGCCAGTCCATCACAGGGCAACACACACAGACAGATCTCCAACCTGCATGTCTTTTTGAACTGTGGGGAAAACTGGAGCACCTGGAGAAAACGCATACGGACACAGGGAGAACACGCAAACTCCACACAGAAAGGCCCAGTTGAGCCGAGACTCGAACTCAGGAACTTCTTGCTGTGAGTCGACGGTGCTACCCACTTAGCCACCATGCTGCCTGAAAGCGATAGTTGTCTAGTCTTATAGGGATAGTTCAGCACTAAATTAAAATTCTGTCATCTGTTACTCACCATATTGTTTCAAAGGCAGAATTCACATTTTAAAAAGTTGGTTTAAAACTGAGATGCTTAAAAAATTGTGTGACATAGCGGCAAAAGACGTCCATCTATGTGTTTATGTAGACAAATAATTAAGTGGTTATTATTACGTTTATATATACAATTAAGTGATAGTTGTCTTTGCATATTAAATATGAGAATGTATGTATTCTAATAATTGGAAGATGACTCTCTTCATATTTATAGCAAAAAATCTAGACAAATTCACTAGTTGACCTCACTAATTGACTATTTGGTTGTTAGTAGTCGACTTGTCGATCATCCTGACCGATTGCTAGTAGAGACTGAAATTAGGATGGATTCCAGTATCTAGACCAATGTGAGCTTTGAAACTTAGGTTGAGATCTTACTAGCATCAATGCAACAGCTTTTATACTGTAGGGCTGTCAACAGGGCTGAGAAACTGAATTTGAATTTTCAACCAAAATATTACCAAAATTCAAATAAAATTCTTTTAAATTGGCATTCATGTCATTATATGTTGATTCCTTAGCCCACAAGGAGCCGCAACAAATACATTTTAGCCAAATAGCACCATGTTATATTATTGCAAAGAACATTCCTGGCTGTAAAAAAGTGGATTCCATTTTAAACTAAAGTGCATAAAATATAATAATAATTATAATATTTAGCTAGTTTATTTTCTCAAATGTTAAGGAAAAGTTGTTTTCTCCAGTTAGCTCACAAGCTAGCTGGTTAGCCTATAAGCTTATTAGGCTTATTCTCCTCTTCATTTTCATCACATTTCTCCTCACGGTGACCACCTAGTGATACGCCGGTATTGTATTTAATAGAACTTTTAAGTAGTGGTATGTTTAATAATTTGGGGGAAAAAAATGTCATCTTTGTGGATTAGGTTTAAGGATAGGAATAGGTGTAGATTTAGTGTTGCTGTGCTACTATAAATAAACAACAACAAACACAGTGTATGAATGTGTCATCCAACTGTTGCAAGACTCAAGCATTTAGCTGGTAAGGGGGCGTAACTTGAAGTGGACATGCCTTGTAGTGGGCTTGTCTTGTACTAGTCTTACAGGACACAAACAGATCCTTCTTGATAAGAAAGCAAGACGCAAAGGCCAAAGACCTCTGTGTAAAGGTGGCTCATACCCAACACTTTCATCCATCCACACAGTTTTCCAATCTAAGCATGTGCTAGATGGACGTCTTTGACTGCTTCGCTATGTTTCATTATCCCCTTTCACACATGCAACCAGGTAAATTACAGGATAATCATTGGGTTGCATTTACTGGTAAATGTGCCACATGTGCTATTCACACATACCATCAAAATGGACGTTTATAGGTTCTAATGATACAACTTCTCATTAAGCGAAATTGCCAGAGCAAAATTTACCAGTATTTTCAGAAGTGCCGTGTTCACACATGACCTCTAACCTGAAAATAACAGTACATTTTCTAGAAAATGCTGTATGTGTGAAAGGGGCTATTATCTTGTGCAGGAGCACTGTATTTATCAGATGCCGTGTGGTTAAAAAGAACTTGAACCTTTATAAATGCTTATAAATCTTATTCTGTTAAACTGTATTTGTTGCATGGAAGAATGTTGCAAGCGCAAGAATGCGATTGTTCTGAAGACATTTTCAGTGCTTTGCACACATTCAAAATTCAAATACACAGTTTTAGCTTTCGAATGTGTGTTTTTATCTTAAATTTAACAAATATTCGAATTTCGACTTTTAATTTGATAGCCTTAGTATACTAACAGGATTTTCTAAAGTTATGAGGGACTAGAAGACCTGAAGCTATCTAGTTTTGTCTCAGGGGATTTGGTCCTCTAAATTAGTTTACTGTCATTGACAAGGTCTTGCCCAACAAATAATTGTTGACCGTTCATCGAGCAAAGTAACCACCTGAGTGGTGGTAAATGCAAAAGCATTTGATTGGAGACAAGAGTTTATTTCTCCATTGAATTTTGGTTTAATTACCCTTTGCTTTAGAGTTATTACAAAACAATCCATGGAAAGAACAAAAGAGCCATAATGAACAATGACATTGGCAGGAAAGGCTGAGCAAGAGGAAACAAGCAACATCAGACACATGCTATCTGGGTGAAATAATCTTTAGAGGAAGTGTCAATGGGACAAAAGGCAATGTGTGAGTGTGTTGGTTCTCAAATGTATTGATCAGACTGAGCTAGGCTTAAGCTACCAATTAACACTGTGCATTCTCATTAAGGTCACATTAGACGCAGTCAGCAGTTGTTGACTGATGCCCAAGAAACCAGAAAACATGGAAATTGATTTGAATCCACAAATGTCTTGCTGTCTACTAGGATGGTATGACAGTATATACTTTGCAATAGTATACAATACTAATAGAGATTATGCTATACCGCTTAAACCGTGATATATCTGCAAATCTATATCTGAGATAGTTCGCCCAAATCAATTAGTCAAATTCATCTTATTCTAAACACTTATGATTTTCTATTTTCTCTGGAACACAATAGATGTTAAAAAAAAAAATTACAGCCTCAGTCACCATTCACTTTCCTTCTATGAAATAAAATTAAATGGAAGTGAATAGTGATTGAGGCTGTCATTCTGCCCAACATCTCCTTTTGTGTTCCACAGAGGAAAGACAATCTTAAGGGTTTGAATGATATGCCAGTGAATAAATAGTGACTTTTCATTTTTGGGTGAACTAACTCCTTAACATTAAGCTGAAGACACAATCGTTTTGCAAAAGACATCTTATATTATTAAGACCCTGACATGATGAGGTGGTACTGGGAGGATGTTGTCGTGTGCCTGGATGCGTTTGGCTGTGGTGGGCATCTCTGTCCTGTGTTTCCTGTGGCAGCCCTCCTGAATAAGCGATCTGAATGGTATCTGAGCATCACAGGAATGCCAAGTCATTCTCCGCTCTGTAAGCTGAAGTCTGTGGCCCACACCACCAACTTTGGCGTAACCATGGTGGTTTGGAGATTGGGGGGGGGTTTGAAGATAGCACAGGCTCTGTGGAAGGAGATAAGGGGAACCCTGGCAGCCACAAGCAAGTACAGGGGTGGGGGTTGGGGGTTCCAATGGTAGTCTGCCTTCTACTCTACTATAGGGCTAGATCTTCAAGTCCTCCTGGGAAGATCCTACTAACAAATTTGAAAGTAGTAATTGTGATGTGAAAGAAGAAATTTTGAGCAATTTAAACTACTTTTATATTTAGCTCCATAATATCATGCAGACTTACTATGCACACACAATCCTTCCAGATCCTCAGATCAGGTAATAGCCTGATATATGTCCCTAGATCCAGGTTACAGCGCAGAGGGGACCAAGCGTTTGCTGTGGCAGGCCCTAAGCTTTGGAACAGTTTGCCTGTGTCAATTAAAGCTGCTTCCACATTGTCGGTTTTTAAATCTCTGCTCTGCTCATCTCTTTTCTCTTGCTTTTAATGTTTTGTAATTGTAAGGATATTTAATTAAAAAAAAAAAAAAAATTATTGTACAGCACTTTGGTCAACCAAGGTTGTTTTTAAATGTGCTTAAAAAAATAAACTTGACTTGACTTAGCTTATTTTTCTTTATATTTGAATATTTTGCAATAAACAAAGGAATAGTTCACTCAGAAATGTTAATTATCTCATTATTTGTGCACCCTCTTGTCATCTCATATGACTTTCTTTGTTCCATGGAACACAAATGAAGATGTTTCGATGGAGATACGATGCGAATATGTTCATACAATGCAAACAAATGGTGACCAAACTTTCAGCTCCAAAAAGGACTTAAGGCAGCATAAAGGCAATCATTACAGAAAGACTAGTTGTGTAATCCATGTTTTCTAAAGCGCCTATTTATAGGCGCCTTGCAAGACTCTCAAGGACACCTTACAGGCATAAACAAGTTTACAATAAGAGAACATAAAAGATAAAAAAACCTAAAAATCACATTTAAAAATTTGCATTATCATAGGAATATATACCTTAATAAATAAGAGTTATTTGTAGTAAGCTAATTTAAAAAGGGTGGGACCTGAGGAGGGACCTGAAAGTAGAAAGACAATCACAATTACAGATATCTGGCGGTAAAGAGTTCCAGAGTCGTGGAGCAGCACTGCTAAAGTATCTGGACCCCATAGAAGTCAGACGAACCAAAGGTATAACAAGAGAGAGAGAGAGGAACACGATCTAAGATTGCAGGTAGGAGAATATATATGAAGAAGATCCAGTCAGTTATTTGTGAGAACAGACCCAAATGTCATTCATTTTCACTTTACATCTTGCCATACGAGTCAAGGCATTTGAGTTGGAGACGGCATAACGGTGAATTATTCCTTCAAAATATATTGTTTTTACACTTATAATCAACAACTTTAAATCAATAGTTTAAAATTTTCCAGAGGGCTGAAAATTTTGGCAGGCACTGTGTGCTTGTATTATCAATTTAGTAATTTGTGAAGACAAAGTTTGACATTGGCTTGACAAAGCATGGCCTGAAAGTAAAAAAAAAAAAGGTTTTAAAAGCCTTAAAGTTAGATGGACAGATAGACAAACATACAAACAGATAGATAGATAGATAGATAGATAGACAGACAGACAGACAGACAGACAGACAGACAGACAGAAAAGTATATAGGTCTCTGCTGAGTTTGGTGGATGTAGTTTAAAAGCTCTAGGAGTTTCAGTTGATAATTTTGATTTTGGTTTAGGGATTTTGGAAAAACCTTTAAACAAGTCTTTAGAATAACAGTATGTTGGCTTTGTCCATCTAACACAAGTTTCTGCCATAATCCTTGAATTGATATGGCCCCACCACAGAAAGTTGAAAATCCCACGGAAAATTTTGACATTGCGGCAACATTCATATGTGCTAAAATTGTAAATGCAATCATTCCGGCAGGGCTTGAAGGCAGCATAACAGTACAGATGCAACAATTGGTTGACTTTTAAGGTTCAAAAACATGCTATGGGCACAAGTCAAAAATTCCACAAATTTAAAGTGGTCTTTGAATGGACTTATAGTGTAATGTGAAGTCATGGGTAAAGTATTTGATGGTGGTAACACTTTTGGCATCGGAACTGTTTTGAAAGCATCTGAAATTATAATGTTCTCCTATGTCCCAAACCACAGCGTTCTGTTTGTTTTCAGTCAGAGCAGAAGGGAGAGGCCCTTTGCTGAGGCCACCAAGCCTCTAAATCAAACTTCACATCATTCAGCCATATTCTGGTAGTTTTAAGTAATAAATACAAGCTTGGTTTGTTGTGCTTTTTAATCACAAGGCTTCACAGGTACAATAAGTGTTTGATAATCAATCTAGCCACATTTGTGAGAAGGAGAGCGAAGTGTAAAATAGGCCGTATGTAGTGTTTGCTAAATTATACTCCTCTACAATTTCTGTCATTAGTCTCTATTCATAAGACCATATTGTTACAGTCTACATTATTACATTTCATATGATGATAATGGGCCAAAATGACTGGTATTGTACAAGGTAAAACATTTGTGATCAAGGAGAGCTTGTTTTGTCTCATAACACAACTTTTTAAACTCTTTCAAGCATTCAATTCCACAAACATTGGCAAATCCAACAATTATTCATTCCTCAGAAATGCTAATTTTAGCAATCTGGGAACTTGGTGGACTGATATCCTGTGCACTCTGACCCCTGGGAGTTTCATTAAGCTAGCAAATCAGATTATAGTTTGCCATTTTGTGAGAGCACTTGCCTTTTTATGTGCTGTATGCATCAGATGGTCCGTGGGCTAAAACTTGGTTAGATGCTTTAGAATAGCCACTGACCGCAGGCCAATTGTGAAAGGCAGACAAGGATGGCAAATACATTAGTAGCATTTGAAATACAAATACATTGTGCCCAATGAATATTTCAGCCTTTTACTCAAATACACCCCTGAGTTACACATGCAAGTGACTCACTCATCGGAACAAAGCACTCAACAGACGGCTGTGATAATGGTGAAGGCTCATAGCCAGATTGTTGTCTAGAGGCGCAAGCGGTAATTGTGCATTTTTTTCTGTTCCTCCTTGCAGATGTTTGAGAGAGAGAGAGAGATGTGTTGAGCTGTCATAGCAGATTTGAGCAAGATGCACTAGGTGTTTAAGAACTAAGAGGTGGCTTTTTGCCTTTTTATTGTATAATACACCAAATATGAGACATGGAATTACTAGGGAGAGAGAATGAGAGATTGCTTGTACCTTAACACTCTGGGGTCTGAGGGTGTTTTTGACATGCCTTGACATTTGTGCTTTTTTCAGTTGCTTAAAAACACATTAATGGCTAAATTCTGAAAACACTGTGTTCAGCACAAACTGGGCTACAATAATATGTGAGCAACATGTGTGTACATGTTTATATTTTTGAGAAAAGTGCTATTAAGGTCATATGCGAGGAGGCTTGAGCTATCATGAATATTGATGTGTTTCACACCTGAGGAGACAAAAACCCCTCCCCTGGGCCCATCAATGAGGAATGTGACAGAAAGAGAATGAATGTGAGGAAACTTAATGATCAAAATCAAGTTTTAATTTAAAAGAAGTAATCTGACTATACATTTTATTTACATAAAGACTTTCAGACCTACACTACCGTTTAAATGAAGTCTCAAGGCTGCATTTATTTGATCCAAAAGTACAGTAAAAACAATGATATTGTGAACACTTTTTACAATTTAAAAGAACAGTTTTCTATTTGAATATAAAGTAAAATGTGATTTGTGATCTAAGCTGAAATTTCAGCATCATTACTGCAGTCTTCAGTGTCACAGGATCCTTCAGAAATCATTATAATATGCTGATTTTCTAATATGGGCATATTTAAAGTGCATTTTACTCATTTACACCTGAACAGATATTTGCAAGCACAAGCTTTGTTGATGATAATGAGGCAGTTTCCTCACCTGTGTATCATGCCATCTTCCAAATGCGCAGAAAAGTGAATTAACTTGATGTTTTTAATGCACAGTCGGGGGCATTTACCATTTGCATTGATCGCCTCAGCATATTACCGTATGAATAGCGCCCTCTGCAGTTTGAGTTCATTATTGTGACGTGTTTCAGAAAAATGCTCATGCACACAGAGACTGCTGAAAGCTCACCCTTTTTATTTTCTTTATTTTACAAAAGCACAAGGTTTTGTTGTTATTGTGAGGGTACACAAATAAAAGTAGACCCTTTATAGTCTCTAATGATGCCTTACACTTATCTGTATGCCCCAAAATGACTGAGTATTTTAAGTTGTTTCTGAGGTAATGACGAAAAAAAAATCCAGCAGTACGTGCCAGCGCGTCCGATGACCCCAGAGGGTTAACTGTAACCAAACCTGATAAGTGAGTGATTTTGAACACTCTTTATAAGCAGCAACTAAACAAGGTAACATATAAGGCAACATAATGTAGCTGCTTAATTTCTATTTACTAATGCTGCTCAGGGTTTTTAGTGTAAAGGATATAATCTCAAGAGTGAAATCATCTACCCTAACATAAATAAAAGAGGTGGAGGAGTGTGAGGGAGGTAATATATAAAAATCTGTATCAAAACATGGATACAAAAATTCACTATATGTTGCCATTAAATGCTCTATTTATTAATGCTTTTGGCATCTGATGCACTTCTACAGCAACTCGCAGCTCTTTATCGCAGCAAACAATTAGTCACAACAGTAGGCAGTTGGTGTGAGAGTGAGTGTTGATGTAATCTACACTCCACTGTGCAGAGGTTTGTTTGTATGTGTGTGTGTGTGTGTGTGTGTTTTCAGTGGCCCTCATATTGCTCTCCCAGCCATGGGGGTGGGAATTGGGTTGCGTTTGCTTGTAGTAGACTAAGACCCCTTGCCAAAAGAGGTTGGGAGGTCCAGCTCTCTTTGACATACTCTCGCTGTCAAGAAACATGCAGGTATCTTCCTCTTTTTCTTGTCACAGTGTTTCATGAACAAAACCAAGGCTTTAAGATAGAACATACAGTACATAAGGAGGGCTGTTCACAGAGACACCACACATACACAAACATCTCACTCTCATTCCCAATTGAGAAAATGACAAGGCATATTGGCTGTTGCTCAGACAGGTTTTGTATGGATTGTTTTAATAGACTGCATCCCTCCTTTGTCATGAAATATTCCCCGTACGCAAGCACATCACATTCCCTGCAACATACAGTATTGCCATGGCAAACCCTGTGCTTTGAATTGACAGAGGCAGTAATTTTCTATGAATGTGGTTATAATGTCGCTCATTAAATCCATTGTCATCAAACGCAGAGGCCCAAATCTCAATAATAGTGTTTATATTGTGATTTGCAAGTCTTTTATTTTTATTATGTTAATGTGAGGGGGGAATATATCCGTGCCCATTAAGGGATATAAAATGTGTTTTTTGAAATAAAAAGACTGCAGAACAATGATTATTTATGCCATTTCTCTCCGCAGTAACTCCCATTATAATAATATCCTTGTTAATTACATGAACTGACTGCGGAATTTATTTTACCAAGCAGAGAGGGGATTTTGTAGTCTGTGTGTATGATGCCTCTAAAATTACTTTTCAGGCACTCAGCCAATTTTCTGGAATAAGAGCTCAGATATGAAACCATTCCTTAACATGGGTATAGTTAAAACCTGGATTGAACAGTACATTTAATTTGAATCTCAGTGAAGCTCCCATGAGGAATCAATATGAGGGTTTATTTGCTACTTTTTCCAGCTGATATTTATGAGGAGATGCCTCATGCATTGTTTTGCTGAATGCTTTTAGCTAACAAAGGGTTTTGCCTGGTTTGCTTCAGTAGTTAACTCCTGCTGGTAGATTATGTAGCTACTCAATTTTGAGGGTAAAAAGCCTTCTCTGTTGACAGGTATTCAAAAGTATTGTGAATTCTGACAAAATACACTTATCAAAATACACTAATATTTAAGATGCATTCTCTTAAAGCAAATCTAAATATCTTGCTTCTCAAGTAAATGTATCTTGTTTAAGGATTTTTTGACAATGTTAAATGGAAAACAAGACAAAAACACTTGATAACAATAGGATTATTTGCAGTGACATTTTTAATTAATTAAACAATAAAAATCAAAGTAGTTTTTCTCCTTTAATTCAATGATTGTCATTTAGAGGTGTTTTTAAAAGATGATTTTGTCCTCTTTATTGTTAGTAAGCACAGTTAATACAACCTTTCAAGTCATTCACAAGCTGAATAGTCAGTTAAGTGTTAATAATTAATCATTACAATAATCGCCTGAATAGTCGAATAATCATTCTAATAATCGCTAGATTAGTCGATTATAAAAATAAACGTTAGTTGCAGCCCTAGTACACTCACAATGCACTTTATTAGGATCACCTGTACACCTACATATTCAGGCGATTATCTAATCAGCCAATCGTGTGGTAGCAGTGCACTGCATAAAATCATGGGTCAGGAGCTTCAGTTAATTTTCACATCGACCATCAGAATGGGAAATTTTGTTTTGATCTCCTTGATTTCGACCGTGGCATGATTGTTGGTACCAGACGGGCTGGTTTGAGTATTTCTGTAACTGCTGATGTCCTGGGATTTTCACGCACAAACGCCTCTATAGTTTACTCAGAATTGTGCCAAAAACAAAAAACATCCAGTGAGTGGTAGTTCTGTGGCCGGAATCATCTTGTTGATGAGGTCAACGGAGAATGACCAGACTGGTTCAAGCTGACAGAAAGGCTACAGCTATAAAGTGCCCAATGTGGTCTTCTTCTGTTCAATGTGTTGCGCATTCGGAGATGCTATTCTGCTCTCTACAATTGTACTTTATACAAGTTACCACTCTGTGCAACTGTAAAAAATGTATTTTCCTGTTGCTCCGGAAATATTAGTCATGTGACATTTAGGCTCACTTGATTGGCTCAAAAAATAAAATGTTTTTGGAACTGAGTGCCCATGAGCAAAGATGGCAGCGTGCAGGTTGCATACTTCCAGGGCTGTATGCGCCAGCCAAGCAACTACAATTTAGATGAATGGGAAGGCTAATGGACAGCTCTCTCCAGGTATTATAGGTCTCATTTCACCTAAAAAGCTCTTTATCTACTTTGGTCATTGCAACACAGGCTAAAGACATGATTTGAGAAGGCACAAATAAAAAAACTATCTGGATTCATATTTGAACTTGTTTAGCTTGCTATTCTTCCAAGTTTTCAGCAGCATATCCATTACAGTCATTTCTCGAAAGCCTTGACAACACAAAAGAGCTTAACTTTGTTGAAAATATCCCCCGACAATAGCTCAACAAGTGAGTCAGCTTCGTCTTAAATTCTGGCTCGTAAACGTGACAAGTTTGCACTCATTTGAAGTCTTTGTGGCAGGGTGTTTTTGTAAGCCTGGAATAGAAAATGATCATGTAACATGGAAATAAAAGATGGAATATTTATAGAGGCCATGCAAATCGTTTGTTTCTAGGCGGACATAAAAGAAAGGGGAAAAAAGAAAAACAGAACAAATGAACAAATGATGTTGCCAGACGCACTCAAAGGATGAACTGTCACACTTGTTTACCTTTTGAAAAAGCCTCCCTATTCAAGATTAGATTTCAGATCTACAAAACACAAGTGTTCAGCATGCATAATGCATAATGGGTGATGGGGGGGACGGTGGAGAACAATCAATGCTATAACAAAATCAAAAAGATGATGGGGTCTACAGTCAGGACTTTGTGGTTAGTTAAGGACCTATTAGTGAAAGGCATGTCACCCCTGAGTGATGGAGACCGCTGTGATAATACATCACTAATATCGATGGGATTAAATTTGAGGGTGTGGAGGTTACATTCCCACCATGCCCCAACCGCAGGTAAACTCAACATTTATGAACCAAAAAAGTAAGAATTCATGGTCTGGATTACTGTTTCCACAATGCCACCATTTCTGTAGTTGCTACAGTAAAATACCAGTAAATTCTTCTGTGTTGAGTTCTGTATTGAGTCAAACATCTATATACTGTAGAACAACTGGTATTGTTATTTTTACTTTTTTTTTATTATTATTATTATTATTATTTTTATTGTTTAGAATTGAAGAACCAGTACTTTTAACAAGCCTAGTCTGGATAGATATTGATGCCCCAATGGACTCATATACTTCATAAAGTATGTATGTATTTATCTGAACCACTAGGATTCTGCACAACAGATTAAGCCTTAGTCCAGTTGAAGATTAGTGTCTAACTGTCACAAGATTAATTAATCAAACACATTCTGTCCGCTATCTGCTTAAAATGTTTCCTGGAGGTCATATGGGACCACATTAATCGTCCTGTCCGAGGACTGCACGTAACCCAAGCCAATTCGCTCCAAGGTCCCGTGCCAGCCAGGTGGTTCGTGCAGCTGTGAAACAGGCTCTGCTCACTCTACAGCCAGCTCTTTCCTCTGTGCCTGACTTCATCTCAGGTTTGTATGGGCCTGCAGCTGTTCATTAGCCAGCATGGCGGTCCAACCACAGGCTATGAATAGGGTAGGACATAACATGTCAACAAACATTAAACCTGGTGGATTGTGGCAGATTGAAGGGAGTTTGGTGGAATGTGGTTGGCTCGTATTTTGTGCAGTGCTAGGGTGTTGATGTTCCTTTACCCCTGTATGGCAGGAAAATTCTGTTGCTTGTTTAGCGCAGGTCAGACTACTTCTATTCTCTTATCATTTACTCACCCTCGTATTAATCTTAAACCCATATGAATTAGTTTATTCTGTGGAACATAAATGGAGATGATAGGCCGAGTATTTGGCCTTAGTCAGCATTCACTTTTATTGTATGGAAAGATGCAGTGAAAGTCAATCTCTTCTCTTTTTTACCCCACGGAGGACAAAAATACAGGTTTGAAACAACAAGATGGTGAGTAAATTGGCACAATTTTCATTTGTGGGTAAACTATCCCTTTAACATGCTGAAATCGGTATGGATTTGTCTCTAGCTTGGTGGAGTCCCACAGTTTGAACAGGACTGTAAGAAAAGTCACCTTGATGACTTTGTAAGCTCCATGTTCATTTGAACCCCATCTGTGTCAGAGGGAAATGAGACCCAGCTGGAGAGGTGGAGAGGCAGCAGTACTGAGCCAAAGGGGTGCAAACCTTTTCCTCACAAGCTGCCAAATTACAATCACTTTGGCGATTGGACTCAGCATGTTATTCTTAAAATTAAGGTGGAAGAGTTCTACCTCCCCTCCAAAACTGATTTCTCTCCCCTCACCCATCTTGTTTTCCCTTGTTCTTGCAATTTGTACTAAAAAATCAGGTCACATTGCTTTGTAGTTTTCCATTTTTGTTATCGTTTCTGAATCTTTAAAAGCTTGCCCAAATATGATAATTTCACAGAGTGGCTCTGTTCCAAAACTAAGTAAGCCACATCGCTGTCTGTCATACTGTAGGCATCCTAAATGCGCAGTCATACTTACATTCACACATAGAAATTCCATGATTGCAATACAGTCATCTCAATGGAGTTTCCTGTGGCAAAGAATGTTCCCTTGCAGATTTCGCGTTAAGTTCAGGTTTGGTAGACTTTGACAGGCGAATTCATCGCATTGACCAATAGAAAGTTGTTTGGTTTGGCAGTGACCTCTGTTTGGGCGGTGCTTCATACATAGCTACACTGAATATTCACAATGGACAAGGATATCATTGTAGCAGCAAGTTTCTTTTTCATTTCACTCTCCCAGAGTATAAAGTACAGCATTTAAAAGAGGCTACTTGGCCGTGCAATGCTAAATGTGACCGCACCTTAAGTCATCATCCTTACTGAAATGGAACCTCAAAAGTGACCAATTTGGAACAGTCTTTATAAGTAGAAACTCTGTGTGTTATGCAAACAGCACTCCTGATGCAGAAAAACTCGGAAGACTAAACCAGAGACTATTTAGCCTGAGTCGGAGCACTTTTATTCAAATGAATGGGTGATATTGGAGCACCCAATATCCTGGATGTAGAAAAGGAAGATATTGTTAAGCTATCAACAAAAAATTATAGATAGCATGCCAAAAAAAAATTTGACTGAAAATTTAGACTGTTTTGCATACTTTTAGTTGTTAATAAATTATATGAAGTATTTCTATAATTTTTCACTTGTCGCAATCCATTCTCAGATTGCCTTATTCACAAAGCATTAGGGCTCCAGACTAAAAAAATTATTATGTAGGAGCTATTGGCTCCTAAATTGAAACATTAATGAGCCAAATGGCTAGTGTTAGTCAGCAAATCACACAATTGCTTGATTTAGATTGATGTTCAGAAACAAGATAGAAAGCCGAAGAAAAGGAAGACAGCTGATTGCCAGTTAATCTGAGGTTTAATAAACAGTATAGTTGAGAAGATACATTTTCATTCCCTTTTCTCCCAAATGTTCACACCCCTGTGAACATTTGGGAGAAAAGGGCTGTCGATTTAACGCATTAATTCAGAGCGATGATTTTTTTTTTTTTTAAATAACGTATTAAAAAAAATTATGCGAATAATCGCAATGCCTTTGGACCGTAATAAGGAAGATTCCTGAGAAATGCAAGCTTGTAGTACCACCTGTTTACTCCAGAGGGCAGTAGTTGAAATTTCAGCTGTGTGGCAACGCGCAGTTTATACAGTGAAGAAAACCATCCAGCAGACAGAACAACACAAACATGCGTTACATTCTTGCGTTCAAAACGCTTGATGGAGCGCAAATTCAAACTAAGGGATCTAAGGGAACTAAGGGAAGTATTAAACTATATTTAACTTGACACAGTGACCTAAAAATGTTATGTTTATGACACAATGCCCCCGAGATGCCACACAAGCATGTCTGACGCAGGTGTAAATTGACAAGCCCTCATAATAAATCTCGAACTGATTGACAAATTAATTTGAAAAATGGATTGCCATGAACTGTATGCAAATTATAAATTTTATGGTAGTAAACAATACATTGCATTCTAAAGCCGCGTTTTGTGTTGTCTTATCAATGATTAACTCTTCTGCCACAAGAATGTAATGCATTTTAATTATCTGAATATGTTTTATTTTATATATATATATATATATATATATCATTTTTAAATATTTAAAGATAACTATGTATAATTATTTCATCATTATATATTGAATTATTGTTATATGAGGGGCTTTCTCAGCAAACATTTATATACGTGATTAAATGTGATTAATCACGATTAATTAATCAGGACACCATGTAATTAATTTGATTAAAATTTGTAATCAATTGACAGCCCTAATATATATATATATATATATATATATATATATATATATATATATATATATATATATATATATATATATATATATATATATATATGTGTGTGTGTTTATGTAAATATACATTACATTATATTTTTCAAATGTTTTTTCAATTCTTAAAATGGTTATTTTATATATTCTGCCTTTAGTTTATCAGTTGAAAATATCAATTTTAGATTTCAACATTGCCTTTGCAAATAAAACTGAATTGAAGAAGAACAAGAAGTCCTACAACAGATGTTATGGCCCCCACAGGTCCTGGATCCCAACATCATTGAGTCTGGGATTACATGAAGAGACAGAAACAAATGAGACAGACAAATAGATAGAAGAACTGTGGCAATTTTCCAAGACGTTTGGAAAATCCTATCTGCCAACAAACAAGAAAAACTATGTCCAGGTATACCCAGGAGAACCAGTGCTTTATTAAAGGCAAAGGTAGTCACACCGAATATTGATTTAGCTTTTTTATGTTGACTGGACTTTTTATGACTACAAGAGCGTAAATTGAAAGAAATTCCAGATGCAGTTTATTGTGCTACTCCAATCCCAATCAAGAAAAAAAGTGGTAAACAATATGGGACTTTAATTATAAAGAAGCCCAAAATACACTTGGGAGTGTTATTTTGAAATGTCTGAACACCCAGATGTGAGGACACTGATGGCTAAGAATGTGAATCTGATTCAAACTGCTAACCTGATCTCCTGAATTCAGACCCTCAGTTCTTTTCGGGTGATTCATGAAAAAGAACCGGTTCAAAAGAGTCATTTGTTAACGACTCTCGTGCGCTGGGTTTGTTGTTGCGTGCAGTGCTGCGAGCTTGTTGTCACAACTAAATGGGTGAAAAGTGGCGCGAGACAGACTGATGATCTAAAGATGTATTAAATAACTCACTAGATGATATCTGGCAAAATCGCATATGAACGCACAGAACCCGACGCCAATGGTGACTAGATTTTAAGTTATTGTCGCAATCAATTATTTTTGGTCGCATTTGGTTTTAGTCACAGTCTTGAGCCCTGTGCATTGCTGCCTTAGACAGAGGAAGGTGTCTTAGAAAGCAGCACAATCATGCTGCCAAACTTTTGGAACAGCCTTCGCATTGGGGGTTCACTTTTGGTGCCTTAAAATGTCACCTATGTAGGCAGCTGAGCTCACCAGGATTTGTACAGCACCAATGTTTTAGAAAATCTGGTTCTTTGTAAAAGGATTCACATTAATGCTCAAAGTAAATGATCGGAGGAACTTGAGCATTTGCGGCATATAATTACTGTAGTGCATTATTATCAACTGGAAAAAAGCACGCATGCTATGATTATTCTGCAGAAATCAAATTCCATCATCTGTTGTGGCCATTATAATCAGACAGAAGCCTTTTTACTGTCCTCTACTGACAATTAATTACAAACGGACCTCATGAGCTCCTGAGGCCTAAACCTTTGTCACTGTGTGTGTGAAAGTGTGTGTTACACAGTGAGAAAGCTCTCAATTGCTCTGGATTGTGGCATATTTCCTCATTAGCCCCTCTAGAGACAGACTCTGTTGCAAATGAACTTTGACCTGTTGGCTTAGTGACGGATGCTGCAGTGCCGATGGTTGTCAGCTGGCTGGCAGTGCGTCTGCTCTGACCTGCCCAGTTGACACCACACTCTCATTCATTTAAGCATCACGGTGCATTTTTCAATGCCTGGACGGCAATGGCTTACCGTTCTAGCTGAGGTTGTTTCGAATCCGTATGACTTTCATTCTTACGTAGAACATGAGAGGGAGATTTTTGACAAATTGTTAGCCTCAGTCACTATTAACTTTTATTGCATTTTTATTCCATACAATGAAAGTAAATGGTGACTGAGGTAATACATTCTGTGTAACACCGAAGAAAGAACGTCATATGGGTTTGGAACACATGAGAGTGAGAAAACAATGACAGAAATTGTCATTTTTGGGTGAACTATCCCTTTAATGCTGTACTGTGTATATCAGATTTCCTTGTGGATGAACTGTAATTATTGATACTGATGTAAAGTGTGCTAAAAACAGTCTTGTGGAAAAAATGACCCAGAGTTATGAACGGAGAACTGTTTGTTGTTGTTGGTTTACATGTAAATGTGTACTTTACAGTAGTGCTGTTTCTGGCTTCCTAGCATGAGAATTTTTTGATAGGCTACTGTAGAAAGAAAAACACTTGGAAACTGTGTGTTGGATAGTTTATGTGTACAGTATCTAATATGCACAGAAAGTGGATTCCAGGATTAACATATCTCTGGTGCCTGCTCATTCATCAGAATTTTCTGTTCAAAACCAATAGGGAATTTTGGAAAGCATTCAGAGTGAAAGAACTCAAGGAGGAATGTTGTAATGTGAGTTTATTTTGAGATTTGCATGAGTTTGGAAGAATTAAAAACAAATATAAATATGATGCTTGTAATTTTGTTACTTCAGTTCTTCCATACAAAATGTTGTATTATTGGATTGCATTAACATTGTAATTCCTGTTATTAGGCTTTTCTCTGCGTAAACAGATTATTTTTTTTATCCTTGTGCACATCATGCAAAAGTAATAGGGTTTACCTATTTTTCATGATCTTGACAGGATTTGAAAAATGTAATATAACTTTGAACAGACAATGTCGGTAAGTAATTTATTTATAATTTACATGTGTTCATTTAGCAGACACTTTTATCCAAAGCAACTTACAAATGAGTTATATAGCAAAAGTGATTTATCATAAGAAGGCAATAACATGAGTAGTGCTGCAATACAAAGTTTCAAATTGTACCAGTTGGAAGGAAGGTGAGACACGGTGGTAAAAGAATGGAGTGAGAATTTGTATTTATCTATTTTTATTTAGAAAGATGAAACGGTGGTTGTTTTGTAAGCGGGCATCAATGCCTTAAAACGTTTATTCGGGTGTCTAATAGCAGCCAGGGCATTTTGATTAAGTGAGGTGTGACGTGCGCTTTCTTGGGCTCGTTGAAAACCAAACATGCCACCGTATTCTGGATTAATTGCAGAGGATTGACTGTACATGCAGGATGTCCTGCCAGAAGAGCATTGCAGTAGTCCTGTCTAGATATGACAAGAATCACACTATCACACTATTCTTGTGTTAAAATTTATTAAGTATTTTGGCTATACTTTTGGCTATTTTGGCGAAATAGTGTGTATTTCAACTTTTATCTCCAACACAATACCTGCCTCGTAGACTCCCATTGTTTACAAAAAGCTTAATTGTAAACAATACTTTTTTTAAACCCTGAAACATTCCTTTAAAGTTCAAAAAGCAGAACATTGTCTTTATGTTTCTGTAAGTATCGCATGGGACACTGGAATTTCTGCCTTTTTAAAACAAAACAAAACTGCTTAATATGCATAAAGAATGATTTATAGGAGGATTTATGCATATGAGCTAATATTTGTTTATGAGATCCTGCGATGGGATTCTAAAATGAGATCATCATTTAACTGAAATGCCTTTCCTGCATGTCTCATTTTTGTGTGATTAAATCAACTTCTTGTAAAGGGAAAGTGTTTTCTCTGCTGTCTTTGAAGGTTTGTCTGACTGTGCTCATCAGCATGCGGAGCAGTAGTTGATGTGTTAACCCTTTCAGTGCCACAAGCAGTTTGATTGGCCTTGGCTTTGTGCTATAACACCATCTCTCTCTCTCTCTCTCTCTCTCTCTCTCTCTCTCTCTCTCTCTCTCTCTCTCTCTCTCTCTCTCTATCTATCTCTCGCTCTCTTTCTCATCTGCCCCCCCATCACCATGTCTGAGCCTGGAGCCTGTTGCTATGGTAACCTCAGGAAGAGTTAATGCAGCAGGAGCCCCAAATTGTATTATCTTCTATTTTTCCCCCTTCTCCTTTTTTTTTTTTTTTTAAATATATATATATATATATATATATATATTTAATTATTTATTTATTTTTTGGGGGGGATGGTGAGTTAGATTAGTGTTGGGATAGAGCATTGTTTCAAACTAAATTTCAAATAAAAAATATTGTCTCTTGTGTGTGCAGTCCTAAGAATTTGGCTGTTCTTATTTGATAATTATAGTGACTTTTTTTTTTCAGATACAATTTTTTTATTGGTAGATTCTCAAACACAGTACAGAATAAAACAAAGATTACATGTACAGAGTCAATTATAGTGACTTAAATATATGTGATAGAAATGTATTTTGGCAAAGCTGACAAAATGCTTGATTTCTGGTAATTTTGAGATTATCAGCAAATACCAATAACTGTGGCAATCAGGCTAATAGAAGAGCACCTCCTTACGTCAGTTCCGAAATATACAGTTGTTAATTGTTAATAAACATTTTCTGCATTAATAATAATATTAATGATCTTGCCACCCCCTAAAAATATGAAAGAATAAACACAAAGGGCTCATTTATCTTACTACATTTACCCTTCTTTCCTTCATTAACTGTCTCACCTTTATTCATGCGCACTCAATCACCCTCCCACCGTTTCCTGTCTGACACTTGAGCTCCAGTGAGGGCTTGTTTGCTTTGCTCCTACAGCTTGTCTCACTTCATGTTCCTGCCCATTCGTTGACAGTGATGAGCACGAGTTCAAGGGCTCCACTCGAGACCATTTGGTTTGCTCGAAATCCCTGTATTAACCATATTGTAATCCCAGTGTCCACTTTTAATGAACTATCTGGTGTGTTTTAGTGACTGAAAAATGAATAAAGTGTCAGAACTTAAGCTGTTAATGGAATATTATGTGTCCAATTATTAATTGAATCCAGAACATTAGTTGGACTGGACAAAGGCTTGTGTATTAACTACTTGGCACAGGTTACTACATTCATTATTAACAGGTAACAGTTATAGCTGACTGTCAAGGACACATACAAATCAATAGGAACCACATCAATGAAATATTTGAACTTAAATGTTTTTTAGGTTTTTTTTTTTTTTGTATTTGTTTTTTTAAGACCTTTTTGGTCAAATATTCTGAATTTATATAGTGATCAATTTATATTGATCACTGTAAAATCTAGACCACTTATGTAATTAGTTGGCTTAATAAATGTATGAGTGTATTCCTGATCTGATACACACGCACACAAACACACATAGTATTGTTTGCACTTTGTGGTGGATTATCAGTTCCTGTCCTGTTGAAGTTGGAGGGTTTCACCCATAATTGTCACTCTTATTTGTCTTCACTCTGCCCTGATAAAGTGGTTGTCTGTTATTTTTTCTGTCTTATCAGGATCTCTTGCTTTCTCTATTTCTAAGGGTGTTTTTATAGAAAGAGTGTTAGGTGTATGTGTAATGTATGTATGAGTGTAAGGTGTATGTGTAATGTATGTATGAGTGTTAGGTGTAATGTGTAATATGTAGTATAGAGTCTTACTGTAAAAATGTCATTCACTGCAGGAAACCTTCATTATATACAAGTCCAGAAGAATTTGGTTTATTCATTTTAATATATTAATAACTAATTTAAATATACATTTATAAAATGTATGAAATGAGATTTGTAGACAAATTTACTCATTTACTTTTATATTTTTACCCAGTCTTATTAATATAATCATTAGCGTTAGCGTATTAGTTCAGTATAATCACTGGACTCTATTCGAAGCTCTGTGTGATCGGAGCTCTTTTGTTCCAAACAGCAGTAGGGGGTTGTAATGATTACTTGGATTGTCATCCACCTATGTATGTCTTACGTGACATAGTTGATTGTGCAAGAAGATTGTACAAGTATTCCAATAAACAAAAAATGGTCCCTCGTTATGGTGATTTGTGGTCTGGGTCATTCGGCAAGTGGCCATGCTTGGAATACTTCAACCAAAAGAACCCTTAATTAGTAGATTGTCATTTGGTAGAAGTAGAAAATTATTGCTACATCTCTAGCTAGTAAGTGTGAATGACGAAACTGAGCCCCCAAAAAATATTGTATTTGCCTTTCTTGTCTCTAGTGAAATCATGTTTCTCTTGCTTATCTGTGTAAATGAGTGCGAGCGTGGCTTTCTGCAAATTAGGTAATTTACAGAGCGTTTTTACAGAGTTAAGCAAATTCGATTATAAGATCTTGGCTTCCAAATCCCTGTAAGAATGAACTGATAATCATAAAAAAAAATGTCAATATGTTTGAGGAACTATTTACAGAATACTACATTTTTGCATATAAATTCTTCCACAGAATACTGCATGTTTGGTGTTAAGGTTTGTTTCATTTTTAGCATGTCTTAATGAGATTAAAGAGAGTATTTAGCTAGCATTCAAGGTGATGTGCACTAGGTTTGTACTTTTGTTTGGTGAGCCAAGAAGGCCCCGATCATATTTCTATTGGACTTTTATTTAGTTCCCACGTTGTATGTGCACTTTAGGTCATCTTTGCTTGTATAAAACACTTAATGCTGCGAAAAACACACTTAAAGTTGGCATGAAACGGAAATTGCGACTGACTTTACTTCCGTATTGTGATGTAAAAGTTGAGTGAAGCGGCTTATCGAGTAAGAAAAAAATGTAGAGCAGGGACTTCAGATTCAGGCAGACCTGAATGCGAGTTTGCATTTGACAAAAATACACAAACAACCTTGCTGCTCATGCCAGATTCAGGGAAAATGAGAAGTGATCTAAATACCAGCCCTCTTTTCTGCTGACTTAAGAGAATGATGACCTAACAACAATAATAAATAACCAGCCCATAAATGCAAAAAGCACATCGTGATCTTTGCTGCTTCTTTTTGTTTTTTAAATAGCAAATATGCATGGATGAATCTTTCACAGTCAGAACAGTAACAGGCATTTATAAAATAAATAGGGTCAATTTTGCTTTCATGCCAACTTTAAGACATTGCGCAAGCCTCTTGATTAATAATTTTATATCACATTTATAAAATAGTTGTAACCCTAATCCTAAAACATTTCTAACTTTAGTTTTACCTTTTTATTTTTTAATAAAACCCCTTACTTCAGATTCAGTATCTTCCAACTCAACTTGGCAAATGAATGACATATAATGTCATATATAAATATTTACCCACTGTCAAGAATAATGCACATCTGTGTGAAAGGTTTCCCATTCGCCTGCTCATATGACTTTATGTACCAGTTCTCATTGTCTTTGCCAATAGGAGTGCATGAGCCAAAAAAATCTAAAAGTGTGCTTGGTGCCAAATAAATCCAATTTGGCTCCAGCAAGTATTTTTTCCGAGCCTGGCTCGAGAAAGTCAACTTCAAACTCCAAGTGGTGACACATACTTTCCTCTTCAACAGCTTCCCTTACCCCATGTGGTGGACATTACCCTGTAGACTGACAGCTTCTCCAGTTTCCTACTACGTCGCCCGCTCTGTGTGTGTGTTGCCAGATGACTGTTATTAGGACCCCTCTGTAGCATGAACAGGGAGCTTTGAAAGGTCACAGAAAAAAATCACTTTGAAAAAAGAAGCAACAAGAGTTGGCTTGTGCTAATAGCACAATAAAACAATACTGTTGAGCAGGCCCTGAATATAATAGCAGATCTGTGATTTTATTTGTTTTTAAGGCTCCTGAGTAATAAGCTGGGTAACATTCAGTGCTAGCAGTAAAATGTGCCTGCGGACCATTGACCATTTTTTATTTAGAGATGAAGGGATGGTTTTATGGACCTTGTAGAGTCATTACTATAATATGTATAAGGGTTTTTGATCCCTTTGTTGTTTGGATTGTTTGACCGATTTTGTGGTCAATACATTATTTACAGTACAAATCTTGTCTTGTAAGTTAGGAGATGTTAAAGACTAGAAGTTGGTTTTAGTTCATTTGTGTTAGTTTTGAGTCCATCTACACCAATCTGCCCATTCTCCGTTGACCTTTCTGATCAACAAGGCATTTCCGTCCACAGAACTGCTGCTCACTGGATGTTTTTGGTTTTTGGCACCATTTGGAGACAATTCTATAAACTGTTGTGTGTGAAAATCCCAGGAGATCAGCAGTTACAGAAATAATAAAACCAGCCCGTCTGGCACCAACTATCATGCCATGGTCCAAATCACTGGGATCACATTTTTTCCCCGTTCTGATGGTTGACGTGAACATTAACTGTAGCTCCTGACCCGTATTTGCCGTGTTTTATTTATTTAATTGCTGCCACGTGATTGGCTTTTTAGATAATTGCATGGATGATTGTTGGTGCCAGATGGGCTGGTTTGAGTATTTCTGTAAATATGATCTCATGGGATTTTCTCAGGTCTCTGAATGGTGCCAAAAGCAAAAAACATCCAGTGAGCGGCAGTTCTGCAGGCGGAAGCACCTTGTTAATGAGAGATGCAGACTGGTTCTACGGTAACTCAGATAACCGCTCTGTACAACTGTGGTGAGAAGAATAGCATCTCAGGTTGGTGCTATTTTGGCGGCACGAGGGGGACCTACACAATATTAGGCAGGTGGTTTTAATGTTGTGGCTGATCGGTGTAGCTGCTAGTGCACTCCTAAGAAATTCCCTTGTTGCTGATACATGCATTTCAAATTTTAAGTCTTTCTCTTCCTGGATAATTGAGGAAAATATTTGATGACTCAGCTTGCACTACACCGATTTCCATTTTAAATAATGCTCGAGAATGTCAATCCTCATAATACCACCTACTAGCCAGTAGGTTTATGGATGAGACTACTAAAGCCTATTGGCTATGTTTGTTTTTTGTTTTTGTTTTTTTTGTAAGGGACAAGTCCTTAGATATGTCCTGCCCAAACTTCTTTTTTCAATAGGAACTAAATCAACACAGGAAAGAAAGCTGCTCGTCAAGCAATTTAATGCAGCCTTTTAAAGGTGTCATGATATGAGGAATAAACTTTTCCTTGGTCTTTTGACATATAAGAGGTTATTGTACTATAAAAACGTACTACCAAGTTTAAGAACTCAAAACTTCCTTCTCACTGCAGAGCATTTGTTGAAATCAAGCTGCCAAAATGACTCATTCTCTACTTACTCCACACTGTGATGTCACACTGTGGTAGACATTTTCATCTGAACGCCTCAACAACAAAACATCAATGCATACTTTACTTTTAATCACTTCCGTAGCCCCACCAAGAAGTGGTGAGCCGTGAGATGCCAAGTAGAGAGGGCAGGTCAGTCAAGAGCAGAAAGCCAATCAAAACAGTTTAAACAAAAATTTACTGTTAAGTCTTAAATAAGAATGAGCACCAAAATTGAGCGTTTCTGAAAGAGGGTGGAAAATTGTCAAGTTTTACAAATATATGACTGTTTTTTTTAATGCAAACAACTTTACATATATTATAAGTGAACCTCAAATAACATATTAAAATAATAAAAAATGCATGTCATGACCCCTTTAAGTTATGCAAAGGCAGACGAGCAGAGTTCTACATCTTTGAGAGAAATTGAGACAATATCAAATGAAATTCACTGCTTGGTGCTTTGTAATTTGCGACAAGGACAAATATGACCTTTAAGTTGCTGTACTGGATGAAAAATCAAAAAGATAAATTATTATATCTTGCTACTTTGCAAAAAAGGTACAAGAAAACCAAGGCTTTTCTCAAAGGTCTATTCAAGACAACAATATGAACCAAATACAGTCTGCAAACGTTCTCTCTCCTGGGTCTTTTGTTTTCACCTTGTGCAGTCACCATTCCTTTTGTGAATACTCCAGCCAACTGACTTTCCTTTCCTTCAATGAAGTGACTAGAGAGTTATTATACAAAGATTAGTGACAGTATCAAGTTTTGGCACTAGAGGCCCAGGGGGTCAAAGGACTTGGCAGGCCTTTGGCTGCACATTGGCAGAACCGGCTCTGGGGCACTATACATGCCACAACATCATAACCTTTAAGCACTGCTGGCCTTAGTGTAGAGCTGTACTCGAAAGGAGTGAATCTTTATCAGAGCTACCAATCATCTCTCTATTTCCCCTCTTTCCTTGTACATACCTCTCTATATGTATGTGTCCCTGCTGCATTGTGTACAAGGATTTTAAAAGATTTAACAATTTTGTTGTTTTTACAATAAAATAATGTATTCAAATTTTTGCTGTCAAATTTATTCAGGTCTGGACAATTTCTGTGTTTACTCAAGAAATTTCTGAAAAAAAAAAAAAAACTATATTGTGCTGTAATATGAGATACTAGTGTAAATATGGTGATTAGTGTCCCTTTGGCTGAAAACCTGGACTATATTTACAGTTGTTTTAATTACTTTTTTCTCAGCTAGTTAAATACTATTACAGAATACAATTGGTTGCACTGTGTAACATGGAGAAAATAAGGAACATTTAGTGATTGACAATTTCGGTCCAATCCATCTGTGTAAATGGGTTTAAAGAGTTTGAAATATAAGATGGGGGTTTAAAACTCTTCTCAAGGGAGCAGTATTACATATAATCTGATACTGTATTTCATATAATCTGATACTGTAACACATATAATCATACTCAACCAGTATGGAGAAATGTTTTATAGAATAGTACAAAAATAATATATTTTATAAACAATATAAATACGAGTATAGTAGTGTGGATATCACACTGTTCAAGTTATAGCATTACAGTAATTAAATTGCCCTGTTCTATATGAAGTAGCAGTATACAGTTGACAATGAATTGTAATAAATTCTACTACTACTACTACTATAAAAATTACAGTGAATTAACAGCCAGGAATATATTATAAATATATTATAATTTTTTTTGCCATATATTATCTTGCCATTTATTTATTTTTAGTTTGTTAGTTATTGCAAATAATGCATTGAATTTGATAAGCAAGAATTTTGGACTCAATAGATATAGCCATTTTTTTATTTATTTTATAATCTATTCAAGATAGGGAGAGCGGTCTGTAATCCTTCCGAATGGGATTAAAAAGGATGACATATAAGATAGAGTTTATAACTCTTCTCAAGGGAGCAGTAGGTAGGTGGGTAATCAGGGTCAGTGCACCATTCCAGACATGTTTAGGAAACTGGTTATTGCACACTGATTGGACTCTGTGCTAGTGGTTTCATCAACCTCTTCTTCTCTTCTGCCACTTGTTCAAATTAGTGATTCACCCCATAGTCTGTTACTTTGCCCTCTGAGAATAGGAACATTTTGTCCCCCATTTCAAAGAATAAAACCCATGTGAAGTGACATTAGTGATTATATAGAGCTAACTTGATAGATTTCAAAGTCCTGCACTTGTCATTTTTGAAGATGTCTCTTTCAGTCAGTTAATTAATGTGAGATAAAACCAAATCCTTTAAATAAGAGGCAATTCCTTTATATTAAGATAGACTTAAGTGCTTAAGGAAACAAAACTGTCTTCATTCACTTTATATTCAGTGGGTGCTCTTTGCTTTCACAGATTTTCTTGACAATATTTTTACGGCATTGTTGGTAGTAGCACATTACAAATTTGATTACCATTTGTTAGCCACGAGTAAACGTGTATTCCATTTTTGTATTCCATCTAAATCTGGCTGTTTGAAAATGTAATAGCAGGTTCAAGGCTTAATAGCTTGAAGGATTTTACCATTTTCTCTGGCATGAGTTTCAGGATCGAATGAATTCTGGTCACTACAAAGAACACCAGCCCCGCAGTCAAAAATGATCTTCATGTTTCTGTGGAGAATTTTTAGTTACCAACCCACATGGTTTTAATTGTGGTAAGGCTGGCCAGTACAGTGGAGGAAATGCTTGACTCCAACAGGTGGGAAAAAATTGCTGTAAAAAATTATTTTAACGCTTAAAAACACAAGTCAGGACATATTTTGTGACATTGTCAGTTTTTCTGTAATTGTTATGAAAAAACGACCATGACTGTATTTAAGCCAATGAATTATTTTAGGTTAAAATTGTATTTACTTGCTAAAAGGGATAGTTTCAAAAGTGTCCCAAAAATGAAAATTCTCTCTTCATTTATTCACCCTTATGCTGTTTTAAACCCGCATGACTCTTTCCTACTTGGAACACAAAATATATTTTTTAAGAATATCCTGGCCACTCTTTTACGTATAATAAAACTGAATGAGGACTGGGGCTGTCCAGTTTCAAAAGTTCACGAGAGAAGTAGTGATGCCCAACTCATGAATGAATAATTTAGTTTGAGTCAGATCTTTTTAATGAATTGGTTGATCCAGTTTACAATACTGGTTTAAACGATTTGAATGAGGGAAAGACATGAGAGTAAATTATTACAGATGTTACATTTTTGTTTTAACTAACCCTTTAAATCTTTGACTGAAATGAAAGTTTGAATTGAATGCTAATTAAATATTCTGCTTCAGCTGAGGCTCAAGTAGAAGTGAGACTGTGGGATTTGCGACTGAATGCATGACAAAGAGGGAACGCTTGTACAATGTCATCTTAAATGCTTTGATTGAGGCTGACAGCACCGACTTTTATAGACTAATTTAGACTGTCTACTGGGGATTTTTTCTCATTAAAAACTATTTTCTGTTCTTAGACAAATATAGTATGTTTTTCCACCCAAAATAAATAGCATGTGCTTCACAGCCTGTTCTACAGTATCACCTCACAAATGACAATTCGACGAAATGCAGTATTCATGTAAACACAGTAAACAAGTGTAATGAAAATCTCAATTCACTGTCCATCTGTTGACAGACATTGTAAGCGTTCTCAAAAACAGACGGTGGGCAGGCGCAGGTGGGCTGCATTGATCTTTAATGACCTTGTTCGGTGAGCAGTTATTTAGACAAATTCAGGCCATCTGAACTATAATGGAAAAAAAACAAAACAAAAAAAAATTTAAAGGAAAGTTCAGAAATGAGAAAAGAGCTTTTTAAAGGCCATTGAGTTTCAATTTATTAACATTTAAGTATCAAGTTGATAGTTCATGACTTCTCTTACTCTTATGCGACTTGATTATTAATATATATAATTTCTACTTGGTAACATTTCTAATGCATTCCTTCATGAAAATTGAACATTATGCGTGGCATTTCCTCCCCAGATGTAACATTAATTAATCCAATGGATTTCCACATGCTAAAATTATCTGATTGGTGCACACAGTGATAGTGGTACACTGCTGCCAATTGTTTATTTTTGTATTTGTTTAACATAACTTTTTTCTTTGTGTTTTGAAAGGGTCATATCTTCCAATTATATTTCCTAATTTCAGTATATGTTTTGTATTTGGCATACTAGACTGTAACTTCAACCTTATCCAACAGACACTTTACATTGGCATTTCAGAATTCTGATTGGAATGCAAAAATCATTCTTTCCAAAATAAATATGGGTTATAATGCTCCATAATTGTGGCCCCTGAAATCCATTAGTGTTCAATTAATAAATATACTCATTTGATCACGTCATTTGCCACGCACTGGTCCGGTTCTTGCCGCTAGAAAACAATGTTGTAATGTGTGTGATTTTGCCCCATTCTGACACTGAGAGATTAAAATGGATGGAGCTTTGTGGCATATTTATGTGAAGAGACGGGAGACTGGAGACTAATAAGAGAGAGGCGGAGGCCCCTGCTGATGTGTGAGGCAATATCCTCCTGTGGTGCTCGGCCCCTCTCAGGGGACGTCTCTTTTAAGGACGGAAGGAGAGAAAGGGAGCGAGAGCGGCTGGCACGCTGCCCTCGGAAACCTCATTGCTATCTGCTCTTCAAAGACACTGATTATCCAGCTCTCCCTCTTCATGTAAACGTGCTCTCTCACATTTGGCTTGGGGAAATGATGCATTCCACGGGAAAAGGGAATGAGGGTGTTTTTTTTTTGTGAGAGAGAAATGTGACCACAATGCAATATGGAACAGAGGAATCCTGCTGGTGTTTCAACTTTCTTTTGATTAGGTTTTTTTAGTTATTGTTTTTAGTTTGAGCATAGAATCAAACTAAATTTTTCCCATAAACAGCATTTTTTTTTATCTTGTTTTCCTGTAAATTAAAAAAGTGTAAACATCTTTAAAAATAAAACAAAGAAATGTCATTGCAAAATTCAGCGCCACAATGGTTGGACAATTTACACAGTATTTGCTAAACCATTGTTAAGGTGTTCTGAGTGATTTCTAGGGCATTGCTAGTGTATTCTGGGTGGTTGCTTATTGCTCCAAGTAACCTCCACACATATTGGGATTTGCATGGGTCTGAGCCATGTGTAATGAAATCAGAGTAAAATAGTTTCCTCATAATGATTGCATGTGCTAGTTTTACCATTATCTCCGAAATAGCAAATTCCGAATGATGAGACCGGCAGTTTCACCCTGTTGATATCGACCAGACAAGAGCTTTGTATCATTTATGGATTTGGGATGTTTTCAGTAATTGAGCTACTGTATAGTACCTCCTTTTCTTGCAGGATTCTGTACATTTATTTATTATTAATTACTACATTTTCCCTCTTTCTCAATATTCTTGTTTTTGGCTTTTTTATATGCCTACTATTCAACCTTAAAAATAAATAAGACATTTATAGACTTCTATTTCTATTTTGTTTAAAAGAATGAAAAAAAGCCTATATTTAGGACTTATTATTTTATTTTATTTTTTTACATTTTTTTGCATTGTGACATAATTTCCATGACAATTAACCACACCCCCTTCTATCACTGCAATGTGAAGAAAATAATAGATTTAAATTGTTAAGATTGTATACATTTTGGTAGTATTTCTTAAATTGTATGCTATTGAAAATAGAAAAATCAACATTGCATGACAATGTGCTTAATTGTCATGAAAAGATTGTCACCTAAAATCCTCAAATAAACTGAATTTTCTTCATGCAAAATAAAAGTTACCGTTTTTCTTTTGATTTTGATGTTAGATATGACATTCATCACTTTATTTCAGATTATGTGCTACACCTGGAAATTAATATTTTACACGTTTTCATCTGATATTAATGCCTCAAGTGTGATCCTGGGGTGTGAAAGCTTCATTTCTGTATCCTCACAGATTAGCCTGCAGCCAACAGATGCCCCATTACCATGGGAACCATTTGGAAGTGTTGAAGTTACTCAGAACTGGTCAACCCATATAGACACAAATCAAGTTGTGGATATACTTTTTTAAAAAGGAAATTTAATATATCAAAAGAAAAAGCCAAATCGTCCAAATTATTTAATCTAATGATTTGGTTTTTAATTCAAAAGTTTAGTAAATTGATTATAGTATTTTTAAAATAAACATTTTGGTCCAACAATGTCCTACATCAAATACTTTTTTGTAGTTTAAAATGATCCTTAAACCCCACCTAGCGTAGATCAAATAATTAAATCAACAATGTGATGAAATTAAATTTGAGGCAATGTAATGATTCCTGCAACCAAAAGCATTCAGACACATATTTCACATGTGTGAATTGCAGAGGTCCGAGAAGTTCATTATTTTTTTAAGTTAATTTGATATATGCGCTTGCTTTATTTTTGCGCACATAACAGAAATGATGATGGAAGGGCCTGGGGTTTTAGTTTCATACGCTGTGTGCTGGAATCACAGATCAAAGAGACTTGTCTTACTTAACTACTACTGTCTCTCTCTCTCTCTCTCTCTCTCTCTCTCTCTCTCTCTTCATTTTTCTCAATTTCTGTATGTACATGCAGATTTCACTTTTATTTTTCTTTGTGTTTTTCATTCAAATCACAAAACTAAAATGCAATTGATTTTTGTTGGAACAAAAGATTCTATGTTTGCCTTGAATCTGATTAAGAAAGTCTTTAGTCTGAACAAAAGAAAAAAAAGAAAATAATTTTGCAAAAAGAAAATAAAGCCTATTTGTTATGAACATTACAGTATTTATTGCATTATTTTAACAACATTCAAGCAAATTACTCCCAAATTATTATTTCTCAAAAAAGTATTTACTCTAATGTAATGTATTAATGGAAATATTTTTTTTCTTTATTGAAATATATAGGTTATTTACAATTGTATTTGACAAGTATATTTTACAATTTAATTTAATCTATATATATATATATTGTATACAATATATGCTGCTTCTTCTTTCTTATCACAATGCAAAAAATATTTATGGTTTTAAAAATAGGTCTCATTTTCTTTATGCAATATATGATGTACCCATATAATGACACTACCACCTTATCATGTGGAAGCATCACCATTCATTGTAACTCTGCATTAACATCAAGAAAATCATACATGTTTTTCTCGTTATCCGATGAATTCTTAGACACAGTGGACATCACAAACTGCAGAATAGTGTTAGATGGCTCCTCTGGGAGATCTTGTGCACAGATTAAAACTCTAGCTTGACTAAACATGTGTGGAAGAATATGGCTTATGAAGTCATTGCGGTTGTCTAGACGTGACTAAAACCACATTTGTTTTAGCAGCTTTGACAGACGTGTTTATTTACATGTGGGGACGCCAACGTCCATGTCAGCATAACGGAGGTGAACTCCTCCACCCACTAAAGAGACAACATACATTCCAACTTGAGCGTGCTGTCAGAAAAACATTTAAGCGCTTCTGTGCCTGTATGTGATATGTAATCCTGGATCCTGTTGTCACAGAATGGGGTGTTTAAAGGAAAGACCCAAGCGCAGATGGCAACAGTGAGCTTTTATTTAAGTAAAAAGTAAACAAACATAACCAAAAATTCCCACAATGGAGAAAACTTGAACTGACAAGGGAAGTAGACAGAAGACATGAGCACTCGACAACCGAAGAGAACGAAACAATCCAGCACATGACAGCATATACGGGGAGCTAATGTGGGGAAAGAAATCAAACAGGTTAACAAAGGGCAGGTGAAACAAATTAACTAATAATGAGGATACAAGAAGGCGGGGTGTGACGAAAGGCTGAGAGACATGAGGCAATACAGAAACTAAACTAAACAAAGTCACAGACACAAACACCCGACAGACACAAGCGCATATCGCCAGAGGGAAAGGCAGCACACGCTCATGCCAAATGCCAGACAAGACAGCAACAATTGTGTGAGAGTTCGGTCACAGATAAACAGACTACCAAGACTGAAGCAGCCGAACCCAGCACAATGTGACAATGGATCACGACCCATACTCGCAGCAAAAAAGCGCGCTATGCGAAGTGAGCCCAAGGTCGCGAGAGGCAAATACAAATAACTGACATAAGTACATGCCACAAGGATGACATAAGAGCAATGTACTCGTGCCAATAAACAACAAGACAAGAGAACGCATGACAATGCCAAAAGGGCGAGCCTTGCTATCTCACACAGACTAGACGAGACACTATACATGAGTGTCAGAGCTCAGCCACAAAGATAACAAAAACACAACCAACATAAGTGGCTGATCTCTGACACCTATAGCCAATAGATCACATAAATTACATCCTAAAATAAGTCATATTTTACTCAGGGCATACTGAGTAGAAGATGTCTCATGAGAGAGTGAGGCTGTATGGTACTATACCTTGATTGTTCTGACACATTAATAAAACAGGGTGATCAAATAGTTAGTTACCCAGTTTCTGTTCCTGCCATGTTTCAATGCGTAATTATCCAAATGACATAGACCGAGCATGGACTGTCATGGTAGGCAATGCTTAATTGTCATAAAATGGTGTCACATAGCTAAACATTTGAATGGTCCTTAAATAAGGCTTAACTTTGTTTATGCGGAATATAATTACTTATTTTTGTAGGGGAAAATATGAGCCGGATATTTTGTGACAGTTTTCGTGAGACATTGACAATCACACTTTTCTTGTTAAACTGCATGATCTCTCAGCGAAAACATAAAAGTAATTACATCTGCAGTGAAGTCAATGCAATTTGCAGTCTATTAGCAAAATTTCATTGCCATGTAAAGTTGAACAGAGCATGATTAAAGACAAGTTAGTGGACCTTAACTTCTCGCAAAGTGGTTTCGCTTTGAAATTGTGCAGCAATTAAAAGCTCTTGGACTGAAAACGATGCCAGGCTGCCGGTCGATGATTGGAAGTTGTTGTTTGGTATATAGATGTTTTTGTGTCTTGTTCTGAAAAGCACAGCAGCCTCAGAGGGGAATGTTTAAAACATCTAATGATTAATGAGTGCAGAAACAAGTTCAAAGGAATGAAAATTTCAAGCGTAAGATTTCTGAAATATGTTGTTGTTTTCACTTTTTAATAGTTATATATTTGTACAAAAGTGTTTTAGAAATATAAAATGGATAACTTAATTTCAGAATTCTAGAATATGAACTGCTGTTGCTTTGCGAGGTAGTACTACATGATTCCATCCAATTATATGCAATATTTGATATTGGCTGATTGTTTAAAAACAGTTGATGATCAAGGCAGATTACATTTACATTTACATTTATGCATTTGGCAGACTCTTTTATCCAAAGCGACTTACAGTGAACTTATTACAAGGACAATCCCCCCACCGGAACAACCTGGAGTTAAGTGCCTTGCTCAAGGACACAATGGTGGTGGCAGTGGGGAACGAACCAGTGACCTTCTGATTAACAGGTATGTGCATTAGCCCACTACGCCACCACCACTCCTAGATTATGATCTGTCATTCAAAAGGAGGCAGAAAAATGTGTCGGACATTTAGCCTATATATTTGTGCTGTGTTTGGAAGAAATTGTCCCTTGTGTAGAATTACTTCGAAGTGGGTGACAATGATAGAAGAGTTGCAACTTGTAAGCTTTGTACTGCTTAATTTTACGAGGTAGAACTACCGTTAAAAATTTTAACCACAATTAATTTGATTTCTCAACTTAAAGCTCGACACAGCAAAGAATATGATGAGTTTGTTTAAGCTAAAGCGGAGGTTGCTTTAAGGGTGTGTTCAAACATGGCATGTTTGGCTAGATTAAAACGAACTCTGGTGCGATTTCTCTGTTAGTGCGGTTCATTTGAACAAGTGTGAACGCTGTCACCCGAACCTTGGTGCGCACTTAACAAGCGAACCGAGACCACCTGAAAAGTGTGTCTCGGTCCGCTTCCAAATGAACTCTGGTACGGTTCAATTGATATATGAACGCAACATGGACCAAAGACGTCTAAACGGACCAAAAACAGGAAGTAATTTGCCTAATACTGACCTCAAGAATACCAGGTTCTTCTCATCATAGGAGATATGTTGCCCATTTTAGTTCGGTATTGGCGTCGGTACCGCCCGTCTGCTGTCCTTGCAGCATATCTTCATTTGTGTGTACAATGGAGGAATTCCTGGCGTAGTTTTGACTCTTTTCAACATTTTATTAACTCTTCGTTTGTTCAGCAGGAAAAAGACCACCATATATACATCCATTGAGCGCATTTCGCCAGCGTTGTTATGGATGTTGGTAAGTTCCGTAAAAAAATATATGTCATAAAAGCTGTCCAATCAGGTCGTGACTTTTCCCTGATGCCTTTGGTTTTGTATCGTTAGGTTCAGTGTTAAAAATGCCAGTGTGAACACTAAACGAACCAGGACTATATGCATCATTTTCATTTTTGGTCTGGACCAAGAGAACCAAACTACAAGTGTGAACATAACTGACAGCAGATTTCAGTTAATGTGAGTTAAAGACTTTCAGAAAATGAAGAAATCTTACCAATTTAATGTGAGACTGGCAGGAGGCTATTAAAAATTCAGTGAATGTGAGTTATTAATAAGGTTTTTGTTTCAGTGTTTTGTTTATAACTAGGGCTGTCGATTTAACGTGTTAATTCAGTGCGATTCATTTTACAAAAAATAATGCGTTAAAAAAATGTACATATTTAATCACATGCCCACGGACCATAATAATGAAGATTCCTGAGAAATGCAAGCTCGCAGTACCACCTGTTTACTCCAGAGGGCAGTAAGTGAAATTTCAGATGTATGAGCAACGTGCAGTTTATACAGTGAAGAAAACACTTCAGTAGGCACGTTCTTGCGTTCAAAACACTCGAAGGAGCGCAAATGCGATCTAAGGGATCTCAAGATGTGTTTAAAGATTGAGTATTAAACTATATTTAACTTGACACAGTGACCTAAACATTTTATGTTTATGACGCAACACACCTGAGACGTTTAACATAGGTGTAAATTGACGGGCCCTTAAACAAGCCCTCATAAAAAATCTCCAACTGATTGACAAATTCACTTGTGAAAAGGATTGCTGTGAACTGTGTGCCAATGATTGACTTATGATCAATAATATGGTAGTAAACAATACATTGTATTCTAA
Organism: Moxostoma hubbsi; assembly: GCA_032164185.1. Classification (NCBI taxonomy): domain Eukaryota; kingdom Metazoa; phylum Chordata; class Actinopteri; order Cypriniformes; family Catostomidae; genus Moxostoma; species Moxostoma hubbsi. The sequence continues at coordinate 5,835,654 of JAVLUX010000025.1, forward strand.
AGCCGCTTTTTGTATTGTCTTATCAATGATTAACTCTTCTGCTACAGGAATGTAAAGCATTTTAATTATCTGAATATATATATATATATATATATATATATATATATATATATATATATATATACAATTTTTGTACATACATTTAACTATGTATAATTATATATTGATATAAATATGTATAATTGTTATATATTGAGTTATTGTTATATGAGGGGCTTTCTTAGCAAATATTTGTATATGCGATTAATCATGATTAATTAATCAGGACACCATGTAATTTATTCGATTAAAAATGTAAATCGATTGACAGCCCTATTTATAACTGAAACCAGTTATTCTGAAACAAGGAAAACATGTAGAGACATAGATAATAAATTTGTTATTTAAATATCTTCTGAATGTGTGTAATTATTTATCAGTGATTTGAATCAAGGTAGCATTAAAAAAAAAAACAAACAAAAAAACAGAACAACCAAAACTATCTGTATTTGAAAGATGTTGTTTTAAATAATGGGATAATGGTATGGGCACTGTTAAGTCCTCCCCTAGTCTAGGGTTGAGGAGGAGCAAATAAATGAGAGATGAAAGTAAGGGGAGGGTAGGAAGTTACAAGTGGGGGCTCGTCCTGGATAAAAGAAAGATGACCCTTCTTCTGAGAAACTTTGAATCGGTGAGGCCATAATTTCTTTTTTGTTTGTTTCTTTGTTTATTTCATCAGTTTTTACAACACGTTCTGTTGTTCTGTTCTTTTGTTTCCTTTTTCCTTGCGAAACATACTTGATGTAAAACCATATGGAAGACCAATCTTATGACGAATTGCCATCCAGAGCAACTCAAAATAGACTATGATTTGATTTCAGTTCTAAAATGCATAACAGTATGCTGTTAACTTCAGTTGCAGATCTGCAATTACATCGTAATTGTTGTAAATTCCTCTCAATATGAATGTGAAATATGGAACATGAAGAAGACATTAATTTGAAGTCGGTGCCCATTAAGGGATAATCGACATGCAGCTGCCATAATTTCCACTCTGGATTATACAGTCTGCCGAATGCAGCGTTGAATATTACTGCGCTCAGATCAGTTTTTACAGTTTGATGACATGGAAAATTGACATTTGTTTGGCAGGCTTCATTGAGCAAGGGTTAGCGGTTTGTCTCTGGTCTAATCCCCACTGCGACTGACAGTGTTCGTGTTGTTTGTGGACACCGATGTTACAGTGCATGCCGACGTCTGTTTGCTAAATTGGGTCAAATTCTGGAAATGTGACAGCACGCCTCCTACAATATTCATGACATGACATTTCAAATTGCAGACATGCTTTCTAATTGGCTGACGCATTTATTCACTGATCCCTTGTATTGCTAGTTGAAAGAGCTGTGGAAAAAAGAAGATAGAGTGAATTAGAGGCAGCACAAGACTCTGTGAAAAAGACAATGAAATAAATCAGGCTATTAAAAAAAAATTGAGCGTAATATTTGTTAGAGATCACTGAGACGTTTTGATTCTTTCAGGATTCACTGGAGGGAATCTTAAGAAGAAATTGCAGCTGTTGAATGGAAATGCATATGATATATATATATATATATATATATATATATATTTTTTTTTTTTTTTTTTTTAATTATTATTATCATTATTTTTTTTTTTCAGTTGCCTCAAAAGGTATTTGGACACTTAAGTCACACTTAAAAATGAATGAATTCTAATGCATGAGAACCAAAATATAAAACTGTGTTTTTTTCTCAGAACTAACTTTCCCTTTCTGATCCATTTTTAGTAATGACTGAATTGCTAGTTGATTGGCCACTGGGGATTTTTTGTGAAAGTATGAAGTCAGTTCCCCTTAAGTTGGAAAAGTGAACTTAAGTTCCCCTTAAGTTCACACAGGTTTCCTAGCATTCATATGCCACTAACCAAAAAGTGTACACATTTCTTTTTTGTCCTAATTTTTTAACAAAATATATTTTGTTTTAAACAATCAAACAAACTTCTTTTTTTAAACGTTTTGATTGAAAAATTGCAGCTGTGCTATCATTGTTCGAAATAAAAGACACTTGGTTTGATATTTTGTTATACAATGCAAAATACATATTTAAGTGTTGCTTAAGTATTTGCTATTAACACACTGTGAGTAACGCAAATAAGCATCCCTGTATTGTAATAATTAAATTGGCTGCTTTATGTATAAATCATACCTAAATAATAAATAGTCTAATCACTGGATTTCAGCAGGCAGTCTCAATGCCTTTTAGACACCGAGTAATAGACTCTGGTCTGTTACAAATCAGTACTGCCCTGAAGAAAGAGCGCCCTCGAACGTTAGCGACAATGGTGGATTTGAAAAGGTGAAGTGTGTTTTAGCCTCCATTGTGCAGCCAGAGCCTGAGCTATCCCACTGAGCCGCTGCTAATGTGAGCACAAACAATGTGCTCCTTGAGGAAATGGAAAGAGTCCTGGGGGGGAAGTGGTGTCAGTGGCCGGGTTGATAACCTGGCACCTAGCAATTACTGTCAGCAATGCTCATTAATCTGAGAGAGTCCTTTGCAGCTGCCGCTGCTGTCTCTCCATCTTGAAGACAACACTCTGGCCTGTGTGGTCATTTCAACTAGTTGCTGGGAATGCTAAATTTGAACCCTTGTGGAATTGAGTTCTCAGTGCTTATGAGGGTAAATATGTGTTTCAGCACCATGGGTGCTGTTTCCATATTTGTATTTTCGTAAAAATGGCTGTTGTGTTAGGAACAGGACTATGAGTTACATCTTATCCTATTCCCGTGAGAGAACTAAATCTAAGTGTAATTAGATTTGTGCGAGTTACCTGGGTTACCATAGCCTTTCTGTTAGCTCGAACCAGTCTGGCCATTCTCCGGTGACCTCTCTCATCAACAAAACGTTTTTGTCCACAGAACTGCCGCTCACTGTTTTTTTTTGCTGTTTTTTTCGCACCATTCTCTATACACTCTAGTGACTGAAAATCCCAGGAGATCAGCAGTTACAGAAATACTCAAACCAGCCTGTCTGGCATCAACAATAACGCCACGGTCTAAATCACGGAGATCACATTTTTTTCCCTGTTCTGATGGTTGATGTGAACATTAACTGACGCTCCTGTCCCATATCTGCATGATATTATATATTACACTGCTGCCACTGGATTGGTTGATTAGATAATCGCTTGAATGAGTAGATGTACGCTGGATGCTCCTGTCATCATGACAAATTCCTTGTATGTATAAGCATACTTTGCAATAAATCTGATTTTGATTCTGATGTACAGATGTAACTAATAAAGTGGCCGGTGAGAGTGTGTGTGTGTGTATGTATATATATATATATATATATATATATATATATATATAAGCAGTATATATGTATTTTATCATTATTATTGTTATTTCTTTTGGAGAATACATGTTTAAAACAAATGTCAAGGAGAAAAAGTAAAAAATTGAGTATTTCTGACAGAGCTTAGTTTCCCCTCAGGCTAGACTGTCCCCCTCCAACAACACCCAGAATTCTCCTTATGAACGGCGCTATCTTTCATGCATCAATTTTGTCCCAGTGCTGAGAAATCAAAAAATAAATGAGGAAATTTCCACCTCCTCTGTCACTGCCATAATGCCAGGGATAAGCAGCTCCATATAATTACAATCCTCCAAAATAATTGTAACAAGAGGCTAAACGCTTAGCTGTACTTTTAATTAGCCAGTGCTTCAAATTAATAATTGCCGCTTAAATCAGAAATCAGGCCCACTGTTGTGGCGGCAGCTTCATTCTAATAACAGTGGCACTCGTTGGCTGTTTATTACATTATTTCTCTATGGGAGACTTTTACTAGGGGCTACATGCCGAGGAAGAGGTGGATGAGGGGGGAAGGAGAGAGGGGGGGGGGGGGGGGGGGGGGGGGGGGTATTTGGTTATCTTTCAAATGCAGCGAAGCTCAGCTAAGATTAAATTTATTCGGTTTACCATGGATATCGCTGTTAATTTACCCTCCCTGATTTTCCGGTGCTGTTTGGAAGAGGCAAGGGAGAGGTGGTATATGTGAATATTATAGGAATGAATGGAAGCGAAAAAATGCCAATGCCACATATTCCAAAACATAATCATCAACAACACCAATGACATAACCATTAAAAAAGCCTAGGCCATGCAGAGTTTTCAACACATGGAAAAGATTTAACATACGGCCAGGATTGTGAAGCCTGCATATGTAATGCATTCTAAATATATTCTTAATGCATTCAAAATGTCTTTCGATACACATTATAAGCAGTTGTATCATCTCATAAATTACTGTGAAACCACAACTAGATTTTGAAATTCTTTGAAGAAAATATGATTTTCTTCAAAATTTCATCAATATTTTCTTCACTTTTGCTTATGCAAAAGTCACTACCACGATGCTGGGGTGTTGTGGGTGGTTGCAAGTTATGGATGGGTGGTATGTTGCTATATGATTGCTACGGTGTTTCTGGGGGTTTGCTAGGTGGTTGGTGCTCTGGTGTTTACTAGGTGGTCAAAAGTCAAAATGGCCCGCCCATGGTATTCTGGTCCATAGATATTGCTTGGGTCCCTCCTTCAATGTAAGTCTGTGGGATTTTTTATTTTATTTGCATGATTAATACTTCCGGGTGGCACGGTGGTGCAGCGGTTAGCACTGTCGCCTCACAGCAAGAAGGTCGTGGGTTCAAACCCCGGTTGCCCCGGCCATTCTGTGTGGAGTTTGCATGTTCTCCCCGTGTCTGCGTGGGTTCTCTCCGGGTACTCCGGCTTCCTCCCACCGTCCAAAGACATGCAGGATAGGTTAATTGATGTCTCCCAAAAAAAAATTGCCCTAGGTGTGGATGTGAGTGTGAATGGTGGTTTGTCTATGTGTGGCCCTGCGATGGACTGGCGACCTGTCCAGGGTGTACCCCGCCTTTCGCCCAAAGTTAGCTGGGATAGGCTCCAGCCCCCCCGCGACCCTGTACAGGATAAGCGGTTGACGATGGATGGATTAATACTTCACCAGGCATAAGTCTGATCACTTAAAAAAGTAATGGCACATCGTTTCAAGTTTAATAAGGCATTATGAGGCCTTACAATTCCTTTGTAATGAATTAAGAACATACAATGTATGCAGGTTTTAAAGGTTTTACAGGTTTGTGAATAGTCCTATCCTCACTATAAGGAGAGAACACACTGTTAACTTGTCTTGCACTGTAGAGGCCAAAACAAGTTGTAGGGGTGGCTGATATACCAGTATACATGGTAAACCAGTTGAAATTTGGCAACCGGTATACATTTCAGATTATCAACTGTATTGTGGTAACCCAAAATCGCCACCGCGTGGCAAGAAATGTGCACTTTATTCTATTCACGTTACACGTACGTGGTACACATTCTATCTGAGAAATGGAGGAGGAAGGCGGAGTTGCTTCACGTGAGACTGAGAGAATTGAAGACACAGAGTTTTTCAGGTACTGACCATTTTTCAGCAGCCGCTCAAGCTAAATTTTGGAAGTCACCGAAGCAAATTCAATGGCATTCTTCTCTGGTTCTGAATATGCTTCTCAAAGCACACACGCAGCTGTATATCATGTGATTGTCACACGTGAGTCCACTCCAGCAGGCTTCCAGATTGTGCTCCACAGACTGGAGAACACAGAGCGTATCATCACTGGTGCTACTCGATCCGCTTTCTCCCTACCGTGGCACAAACCACAAAACTTGCATGACCCATTTGAATTCAAAATTTTGGTCATATCACCCACCTCTAAATAGGGGTTAATTGGACATCATCATTCTTTCTTTAGATTCTTAATTTACAAAGCCAACACATCACTGCCCAACACAGTGCTCTGCATTTGGAGGTTAATGTAGTGTCAGGGGACCTAAGTGCCTCGAAGGCTCCAACACTGACAGCTGTAAATTTGATCTATCGTGCTGTCAGGTGGATATGTCAGGTGTGCCCAGTGCTGTGACATAAAGATAACTGACATCTTGCTGTCACTGCGGCCAGGGAAGGGCCGTCACTCTCTCGTAACTGTATTTATTCCCACTTTTCTTTGTCGCTTATTTCTTCCTCAACCCCTCTCGGAAGAAGCACCTGTCACCCCCCCGACCAGGCCTCGTTTTTCTCGTGCCGTTTCACCTCCTGGCTTCTGGAATAATTTGTTGATGGGCTAAATGCTATGGCGGAAGCAGCGGGACCCCGAGGTGTGCTTTTGAAGGGAAGCAAAAGCCCATTGAAGACAGACTCTTCCAACTCTCTGGAACACCGTGCCATCCATCACTTCCTAAACCTGGATGACTCGATGTTGCTCTGGGAAGTGTCCTATTAGCAGGGGTTCATGAAATGTGTTTGAGGTATCTCAGGTCTTAGCAGTGTTCACATTAGATGAAAACAACAATTCCATGACCAAAAAGTCTAATAGTTCTTACAATGAAAATTGTAAGAGAAAATTGATGAGGTAGCATCGCTAATTTGCATGGTTTGACAATAAATAACATAGTTGAACCATGGTTCATTTTCATAAGGGATTGATAAAATAATTCCTTGGTGGGGTCCCCCAAAAACATTGTGTCAATCAATAGTTTGAGTTTGGGGTCTGTTAAGTGTTAGAGAAATCATTCCATATTTTTTACAATTCTGTTGGGTGCCACTAGTGGTGTAGAAAGTACACACTTCACCTTTTATTGAATGTACAGAAAAATACAAGGACAAAAGTGTCACTCAGCGATGCTTGCATTTTCATTGGTGAACTAATTTACTCCACACGCTGAATTTGGGATTGTCAGCTACCACGTTATGACATCTGCCTTTGTTTAAAACAAGCTTGAATTTTCTGTAACAATCCCCCGCACTGATTGCCATGTGAGGTCCTTCAAATCTAAATAAACTCGCCCCGAGGCTGCCGCCCCTCTTATAGCATTTCAAACAGAGTTGCCTCTTCCTGGCAGTCTCCTGTCTGTTCCAGCAAAGCATCTGTACGCCAATCCAGTTACTTTATCTTCTCTGCCACGCTCTCCTCATCTGCTTAGTGTAAGCTTGGGCCTTTTAGACAGATAAGGGGTTCCCTTGAATCTCGTAAAGGCAGGGCTTTTTTGCCGTTGATTTCTTGCATGCCATCTGAAATCACGCTCTTACCCTTTGTCATTCTATCTGATTTTCCCGCAGTCATTATGAGCAGGATCGCTCAGCACTGAAGAAGAAGGAATGGGAGAGAAGGACACAGGAAGTGCAGCAAGATGAAGACTTGTTCTCGACCGGCTTTAATCTGTTTGGCGAGCCATACAAGGTAAGGAGGTTGACGAGAGGGCCAATCAGAGCATCTGAAACAACATTGATAACTTATTTTACTGCTGTATTCCAAAGTAATTCTAAGTGAAATTGTATATGTGAATATTCATTGAGAAAATATTCAATGGGTGGGGTTGATTTTAGCCATCGGGAATTGTTTGGATCATAAAAAGTGGGCGTACCAGTCAGTTGTAGAGAGGATGACCATTTTTTCCCAGGAATTAAGCCATATTGATAAGAGAGTTAACCAGTTGGAAACCATCATGGAGACCAATACTTGGAGCCTAAAGGTCAAGTTCACCTTCTAGAGCATCCTTCTTGACGTATCCTGAATTCTGACATAAAGGAAAGTCATTTCAGAGGTGGAGCTCGATTTTGAAGATTACAAATATATGTATTTTTTTAGAATATTATGCATTGATTATGCTCAACAAGATTAAAAACATGTATCAAATGTAAATAGGAACCATTTTAATTCCATGTTGACTTTTGAACATCTAAGGCTCCTTCACACATGATGTGCTATTATGTTAAAAACAACAAGACTAAAACTGAGTGAAAAAAAAAATGTTGCATTCATGACACTTAAAACATTAAGACACGTCACATCAGTCAAAGATGCCCATCATGACCAGCAATTAAAACACATCTTGTTTGAACGGCTCCTAACAGGGGTAAAAATGTGGTAACTTCTACAGTAAACTAGTTTTATTTAATTCAAACATCTTATTCAATGACTACATTTACCTGAAACATTATTTTGCACCATTGAAAGTCAATTCTATGCATTAGATCAAGTAGAAATTGACCCTTGAGGTAACAATTGCAGGTTGCCATTTTTTTCATTGTGTGTGTGTTGAGATGCTCTAAACTCTCACCAAGCACTTTCTTAGATGTCATCACTCTATGAACATCACTTTCATTGCATCAATAAGTGGCAAGGTCACCCTTCCTTAGCTTGTCTCTTTCACTAGCTAGCTGTTAGGAGAGGATGAGACAGACCATCTCAGAGAGAGTGAAGCATTGTCATTACAGAGGGCCTGAGGCCATCAGGGGTCAAGAGAGCAGGATCAATCTCCCCATGCCTCTGCATTCAGACTGCATTCAAAGTGGAAGAACTACCTCTTAGTTCAAAGCCTCATTATATCTATAAAGTCTGGATGAGATTGTTTTACTTTCATTCCCACCATTTACTCTTGCCTTAAAGATGAATTGTAATGTATGTGCCGCTAGCAACACCAAAAAGGTGACAAAATAGTTTTCAAAAAGGTTTCACGAACACACCCCGTCTGCCATTGGTTGAGAAAAAACAATGGCATCTCCCTGAAATCACAGCATTGGTTGAGCTTATGTTGCTGGGTCAGGCTTGTCTTGACACTTATTCAAACAGTGCAATGCATTTACATTTTGGGGAAATCAACCTGCAAATGGCTTGCTTACATACAGTGTAGCTGTCTTTGTATATAATAAAGCTGGGATAGAAGAAAGTACTTTAGCATCGTATAAATTATAGAATGGTTGTTCCAATGTGTTGTTTAGGTGATACTGTGATGTAAATGTGTTCTGTCAGGTTAAGACAACAATGAATGGCTTTAGATTTAATCCAGCATAGATGAATTTTCTTTTAATATCACTTTCTTCATTTTTATTTTTTTTTTATTTTAATTACAGCGTCACTTGTAAGGTGGTTTTAAAGTTTGGCAGTTAAATGGCTAAAACTTTTTGCACATATGGAATGCACAAGCTTGATTGAGTGGAATACTCAACATACTCTTGGGTGCAATATAACATGTGAACTTTTATTTCTGTCAAAATATTCAAAAGCACTTAATGCCGTTTTGTAGAAGAAGAAGCCTGGAATTTGTCTTGTGACTTCCCTCAGAGCAGCAGCTGAAGAAAGATGTACTGTAATGTCGCCGTTTTTGCTTTCTTTTCCGAAGGCTAATTACAGTCCTCCTAAGACAAGGCGCACTCTTTCCCCTCCTTTTAGTTGTATTTATTTTTTCTCTTTAAAGGCATCGTGCACCACCCCACCCCACACCAAAAAAATAAATACATCTTTCTCAATTTATTCACCCTCATACTGTTTCAAATATGTATGGTAAACATGTTCTTCAATGGAACACAAAAGGAGATGCTAGGCAGAAAAACAGCCTCTTCACTTTCATTGAATGGAAAAAAGGTGCAAATGAAAGTGAATAGTGACTGAGATTAACAGTTTACCTAACAACTCGTTTTGTGTTCCATGAAAATCATTCAGATTTGGAGCAATATAATTTTCATTTTTGGATGAACTATCCCTTTAACATCTGCTCTGCAGTTTCTCTCTCTAATCAGCACTACACATGCCATTTATATTCATCTGGGTCTTGCTCTTAGACTCTGAAATTAGTCGCCTGAACATCAGAGCTCTCCACTTAAAAAACAACTTCAACCTAAATGTATAAAGCTAAAACTGGGTCGCTGCTGACGTCGACCAGGCACTGTCTGCTGTGAGTTTTTATTCACTTTCAACGTGATGCTCCCTGGTTTCTGAAATATTTTTAAGGTGATATCAGGTGATGGGTACATTTCACTCCATGCTCTTCTTACTTCTGTTGCCATATTTAATAAAAATGGTCCCAAAGCAGCTTTACAGGGTGTCAGAATGAAATCCCCAGTGAACAAGCACAAGGTGTTTGTGGTAATGAAAAACTTCCTGGAAGTAAAGAAGGAGATTGGGATCCAAGGTGAACCTGTCATTTCATGGCCATTTGGGAAGAATGACATTCATGTAATATTTACATTTTATGTAATAATTTTATAATTTGTCCAAGTAGGGTAGTTCACACCAAAAATGGAAATTCTGTCATTATTTAACTTTCTTCTGTGGAACACAAAAAGATGTATAGCAAAATGGCCAAGTTGCTCATTTCTATACAATGAAAGTGGATGGGGACCAAGGGTTGTCTAGCTCCAAAAAGAACATCATGAAAGTATCGTAGAGGTAGTTCATATAACATGTGGGCTATATTTAGAGTCTTCTGAAGCCATTTTATAGCTTTGTGTAAAGAACAAAAAAATTTCAAGAACACATTTTTGGGTGAATTATCCCTTTAATGTGCTGAGCTTCACCTGTTATTACTCTGAAACCAGTGTGAAATTGAGGTGAACTGACTTTATACATCATCTAAAAATCACCTTGAGAACATTTGGATGAAAATAATTTTAAAAATGTCTCAGAAAATTGATGTTATGTTCTAAAAAATAAATAAAAAGGGTCTAGCATCATTTCTTTGCAGATGCCACGTGGTTTGATATTTTGTTGTCTAATGCAATGCCATTCATTCATACTTATTGTAAGTGGAGTTTAAGTATCCAAATACCTGTTGGAGACACTGTACATGTATACTTCACTAAAAACATGATAAAAGTGGATTCAGACAATTTCTGAGTGAGTTTGCATGGAGAATGTAATTGTTGATGGCCCACAGGAATGTGCTGTCCTAGCATTCCTCACCGCAGCTGTGCAGTTGCATCACTCTGAATGATGTGCTGTGCTTTGAAGCTGAATCCATTCAGTGAGCCACACTGTGTCCTGTCAAACGTGAGAGGGATTTGGAGCTCAAAGCGTGCACTGAACCTCAGCACAATGAAGGATCCAGACAGCCGCTCTGTGAGAGCATCTTACCGCTGAAGACACTCCAGCATCTAAAATATGCAAATATGATTCTGCTCTTTAAATGTGAACAAAAGCTCAACTACTTTACTCAACTACTGACACTTTTATGTCCAATGATTGATTTTTATTAAAACTGATTTAAACTGATTTTTTTTTATATACGAAGGTCATATTTAAACACTTTTTTTCCCTCATGCCTTCATGACACTACGAAACTACAACGCAAAGATGCCATTTTCTGATTTATCCACTTGGGAGAGCGTTTTCGAAAAGCGCAGTTTTCGTTGGAGAAAAATGCTGTCTCGGTGTGGACGGAAGGCCAAAATGCACCAAAAATAATTCATTCTCAAATGAAAACGTATTAGTCCGAACGTGGCCTAAGATGGTATCGCTAGGTATTCAATTAATGTGATAATATCAGTGATTTACTGGAGTTACGGTGTTTACCAGATTATGTTGTCATGACAACAAAGTTGTAATATTGAATATAACTTTACACAGATAAGGTTAGTGAGCGATTTTATCACACTAAAATTATGTTAACACATATAATTGTATATTTGCATCTTGTGGCTATAATTTTGTATTTTAACATTTATGCACTGGCCACATTCACTTCCATTGCAAGTGCCTTACTATAACCATATATATATATATATGTCTATCAGAAAGACTTGTAGACTTGAGTGAAATTTAAGATGACATTTATTTGATGAATATAATACACAAATGTAATGTCTCTCTTTGGCGTAAGCCCCATCTGGCAGTCCGAAGAAGTTGTACTCGGAACCATCATATCCTGCCAGAGATAGGAGGCAGGGGCGAGGAGCCTACCCCCGTGCGGGATGGGACTCAACTAGTGGTGGTGGGGTGATCATTTCTTTTTTTTTAACAATTATGTGTCCCAGGTGTGTGTGTGTGTAGACAACCACAAAATATGGTAAAAGACCATCTCCTCATTTCTTTCCTTCCCTCATCAATAAAAAACAGTGTCTCTAAATGAGCCATTTAGGTTTGCAGCCCTTTATGATGTCAAAAGGGGAAAGGCACCACCCATGGCTGGCTCCGCCCGAGTAGCTTAGATCCACCCTCATTAAAACCTGAGCGAGCAGTGCACAGTCCGCCATATTTATCTCCTCGCTAGAACCACTTGTGCTAACTCAGACTGCTTCATCAATTACGGTCAACACAATGCTGGATTTGCATCAAAGCTAAGGATCAAGGATGGATCGATTTCAACTCTCCGTGACCCAACTTCAGATTTGCAAGTGATAAGTTTCGCAATTTATACTTTTTTAATGTTTGCAATTTGGCTTTTTTAATTTGCTTGTTTACACGTTGCGCGAAAAACGCATGTTGTGAAAACATTGTGATTTGTGTAACATAGCAACTAGTCTTTTTATCCTCTGTTTGATAAGGGAAGGTTAACAACAGTTACGGCTAGTGTTAACAATTTGAAATGATTGTTCTTATTATTCATTTTAATCATTTACATTTTTATTTATTTTATTACTTTTTATTCTTATTTCATGTTCTTAATTGGTTTAAATTTTTTTCTGTATCTTGTATTTTCTTTCAAATTTATATGTAAACCATTTGAATTGCCATTGTGTATGACAGGTGCTATATAAATAAACTTGCCTTGTCCCTAACTACCTTATTCCATAACAAAGAAGCTGTAGCTCTGTTTCGGTTATGATATAAACTGATTGGCATCCTCCACAGTCCCATTTGAGTGGTCATGCAATGAAGATTTTCTGTGTAATAAAACCGGTCATTATTTCAAAAACGATTATGAAACGATAGTGGTATTTTTGACTACTATAGCTGTATTTCATATTTCATAACTTGAACTTTGTTATGCACAATACAGTAAGATGATTGAGTTAGTGTGCTCTCCATGTTGTTTATAATTTTTTTACTGTTTAAGTTCTCCTGCATTGTTGTCGCCGGGGTATCCATTGCACCAGCAGGAAAGACACAGCCCACTTCCAGAAAGAGGTGCGGGGAGCAGCAGCTCCTTTGCATTTAAAGCTACAGACACAAAAACAGCCCATTTGGAACAGGGCTACAAAACAGGGGATAAAGGCATGGTAGAATAAACGATCTGTGAGCTATTTTGTGCTGAAACTTGAGAGACATTCTGGGAACACCTGAGACTTAATTCCAGACATGAATTCCAGACGCAATTACATCTTGTAAAAAGGGACATAATATGACTCCCTTTAAACCCAGAACATTCCATTAACAATGGACAGTGGACATACAGAGCATGCATTACAAGATACATTTTTGTCATGAACAACAGTCATTTCCACCACATCTCAAATGGCATTTTATTTAATTGTTTTATCCCCTTTTCTCCCAATTTGGAATGCCCAATTCCCACTACTTAGTAGGTCCTCGTGGTGGCGAGGTTACTCACCTCAATCCGGGTGGCAGTGGACAAGTCTCAGTTGCCTCCACTTCTGAGACCGTCAATCCACACATCTTATCACGTGGCTTGCTGTGCATGACACCGCGGAGACTCACAGCACGTAGAAGCTCATGCTACTCTTCACGATCCACGCACAACTTACCACGCACCCAATTGAGAGCAAGAATCAATAATCGCGACCACAAGGAGGTTACCCCATGTGACTCTACCCTCCCTAGCAACTGGGCCAATTTGGTTGCTTAGGAGACATGGCTGGAGTCACTCAACATACCCTGGATTCGAACTCATGACTCCAGGGGTGGCAGTCATTGTCAATACTCGCAGAGCTACCCAGGCCCCCTAGGAAATTAAATTTTAATCATTTTTTAATTAAAATGGCAGAAGCCTTTGTTTGTTTCTTTGTTTCTTTAATTAAAAAAGGGACGAGTCAAATGTTTTGTTTTTTTTTTGGGCGGTAGTCAATATAATGCTGTAAATACTGTCGATTGAGCTTAACTTGCACTGAACCCAGAACTTTCCTTTAATTGACAAACTTGTGAGAGTCTGTCAATGAAAGTCCACATGGACAAAAGTACCCCATAGTTGGCGAAATACCCAATTATGCTAAACATTTGACAACCATAGAGCTTTTTCCATTCTGTAAAAAGCTTCAAATGAGCAAGGACATGGCCACTTCTTTTTTATTCCCTCGTCGGCCACTCTTTGCCTCTCCCCAACACCCCCAACCACTCATCTAAGCCTGCTATTAGCTAATCCCCCTAAATCCTGTTTAATGGAACTGTGCTGTTAACAGCTATTTGGGACTAATTTACTGGTTCCCAGATCGTTTGGCACCTTCAAAGCAGTTCCAGCGGTACCATAGCGCCATAGCTCAGGTGCCCCACCGCCTCTGTTGCTTGTTTCCCTTATCAACTACCCCCACCCCTCCATGTTCCTTCATGGCCTTTTGCTCCTGTTGGACATGGTCTCTCTGCACAAGGCTGTTTTAAAAAGCTTTACAGGAAGCCAAGGTCAGAGCACTGGACCTGGTCCAAAAGATTTCTACTGTCACAGTCATAGAGGATTTTTTTTTTGCCCCAAGGCAAATATATTCAAATTATCCTCTACCACAAGCAAATGCTGAGTCAAATGCCATGAACTTAATGAGGGAACAGACTTCTACCTGTGCATTGTCCCATAATGCCTTGTTTCTATGTTTTTTTTTTTTTTTTTTTTTTTGCTTTGCACCACCCAGATTATTTGTTATGGTTATATTTGCATTGTGTAAAACAGTTTGTACAAATGAATGTATAAAATCAGTCTAATATCTTGGTCTCAAGGGTGGTTTGAAGTTGTTGTGCTCGAGTGTGTATTTAGCTAGACTCACTGTGGGAATTGTTGTTATGGCTGCCCTGTTTTTGCCAGCAGGTTCACTTGGCGACAATGTTTTTTTTCTGTTCCTAATTAAGATATGAGTGCAGTACAAAGCAGAATGATCTTCGTCATCATCAGTTATATCAGATCTTAACAGCTATTTTTTTTTTAAAGATGATTCATATTTAAAAAATCCAACTATACTCATTACATTAAAGGAGTCATGGCATAAGGAAACAGATGTCTTTATACTATAAAAGGTCATTGTACTTTAAAAACATATTGAAAGTTTCAGAACTCCAAACTTCCTCCTCACTGCAAAGAGAGCATTTGTTGAAACCAAGTTGCCAAAATGATTCGTTCTCTACTTCCTCCACACTGTGGTAGATATTTGAACGCCACCACAACAACACATCAATGCCTGCTTTACCATAAATCATATCCATAGCCTGCCCAGTAGCAATGATCATTGAGATGGCAAGAAGAGTGAGGTGGTCAGTCAAGACCAGAGAGCCAGTCATAACAGTGGACATTTACTGTCAAGTCTTAAAGAGAAGCAGCCCCTAAACCAAGCGTTTCTGAACAAGGGTCAGAATAAGGGAGGAAAATTATACATATTTTACAAATATATGGCTTTTTTCGTGAGGAAAAAAAAGCAATACTAATATTATACGTGAACATTAAGGAACATTTTTAGATAATAAAATAGCTTGTCATGACCCCTTTGAAGTAAACATGAAACAGTATTCACAACCCATTTTACTGTCATAATTTGACATAATTTCAAGTGAAACAGGACATTCGATGATAAAAATATCTAGACCGGGACTTGATTTTATTCTTTGGGAATTAATTGGATTGTTAAAAGTGGTCTATATGACTGGCGTTTGGAAAGGAAGGTTGAAAAATAAGAGGGCTTTGTGAACCGAAATAAAAAAGTCTCTTCAGAGGTGAAAAAAGTTATTACATTTTGTCAAAAGATCACTTCAAACAATGTTTTTCTTTGGAATAACATATACAGTATACATATCATGCACAATAAAGCCAGGAATGTGTATTAATAAAGTAAATAGGGTCAATTCTGATCTCAAGTTTACTTTAAAGGTGATGTGTGTGATTGTTTCAATGTTAAAATATTACAATAATTGTTTCAGGAGCTTCATCAGAAGAGTTCAATGCAAATTATTGATGACCTCTCTGGAATAACACACTTTTATTCCTCTGCTCCCAATCTCTGTATACAACCTTCTACTGATTTCAAATAATGTGTAGTTGGAGATTGCTGAATTGACTCGGCATTGACTGCTGATCCGAAGGCATTAATGGCTACGTAGACCAATGCTGTTTGATGTTCCTGTGTTTTGTGTGATCCAGATAGGATACACATGTACAGTATAGACAGGAAAATATTGAATTATTGTAAAGATGTCTCACTGACAATACTATTCTTCAGAAATAAATGTATGCTGTCTGGATTTAGATATTGAGGTTTCTTTGCTTTTCGAGTGAGATCTCGAGGTATTGCCACCTTCATTAGCATCACAGTTGTTGGTTTTCTGGCCAGGGGGCAAAAGAGCTTAGTGCTTGGGGCAGACGAGCACAAGGCACTTTTGTAAACACTGCCAGTGTGTTGTCAAGATGAGACAACACACGCCCACACACACACACACACACACTTGTACTGTATGCATCATATCATTGTTGGTGAAGCAACTCCTTAAAACTGCTTTAGCTTACCAAGTACTTTAAAATAGTTAAGCTAGTACTTGTAGTTTGCAGCACTATAAGATACTAACAAAAATGAGCTAACTACATTGAGACTATTAAAAGTGAAGTGTGTATTTTTAACAATATATATTTTTAATTTCATAGTTTAATCTGCAGAGACAATTCGTTCATTGATTTCCCCAAAAAGAGTCAGCAGTGTAGTTTATAGCACTTTCAACACTGCTCTGGTTGTTTGATTGGTCCGACATAGGAGCACTGACTCAATCAATGGAGTGCGTTTAGGGCAGGACTACCAATGTGATTTACCAATGGCATACAGGGTGAGTGTTTAGGAAACAGTCATTAGCTCTGACCCAAATGACCCACTGTACACTATGCACTTACAGAACATAGTATGCACTCAGCCATGTAGTGTATTAATTTTCAAGGTGTAGTATCGTCCCAAACGGAACACATATCTTTTTATACTACATGTTAGCATGTCCGATAACAGCTGATCTTCCATCATTACATTTCAAACAAACAGGATGTGTTACCACTGTTGAACTGAGTTACCTACAACCTAGTTGAACCTACAGTATATCTAAAATGTTGAACATATTCACACAGCGTTAGCATTACCTAATTGCAAAGCTTTGATGGTAACCATTCAACTTACATTTGTAAGGTGATATCTTCACTTAAGTTTCACTAGTTGCTACATTCTCCATTGTTTACCATTGTTTTGTCTGACCAGCATCGCCGTCAGGTAACTCTGCCCCTTTCGCTTCATACGGCAAGCATGGAAGTGCATGAAGTGTCCAACTTTCAACACACCGTTTTGATGGTTAAAGAATACATCATCCGTTGCATTTAGTGTAAACAAACTGCTTGCACTACATACTCTTCTAAATGATGTAGAATAGTGCAGAAGTGTGTGTGGTTTGGGATGTACCTATAATATTTGCAATTCCATTCAGTACTAGTAGTGGTCCAGACATTACATACGCCAAAGAGCCAAATCATTTGGGAATCTCAATTCATTTTTCCCATAGAAATAAATGGGTATCAATGGTAACCAGAACACCCCCCCCCCCCCCCCCCCAATCCCCATTCTAAACCACATCCCCAGTATATGACATGTTGCTGATGGCTGTATATTGTTTATTATTATTATTATTATTATTATATTTATTTAAAAAAAAAACATCCCATCTCAAATCAAGCCAAAAGAAGCAAATGTAGTTCATGATGAGATATTCATCTTTTATTTCATATCTCTGCTGAGGTCGTCCACATAGCATGTCAGTGTAAAAAAAGTCTGTTTGCCCCTAATTACATCTGATTCGTTTTCGCAAGCATCGTGTTAAAATACATTAGGAGAAATTCTATGAAATACTGAGAATTCTCTGGTGAAGGGTCGGCAATTGAGAGAGAAAACAAAGACTTTCATTGTAAGCATGCATATCCTGTACAGAGTGGTAGCGCCCAAGCGTCCAAACCCCACAAGCCCCCATCACTAGAACACATTGTGTCTTTAAAAATGACCGCATTAAACTGCTTTTACACTATTAGTACCACCTAAACAAACACACACACTCACACAGACATGTACATATCTGTCAAGCTTTGATTGATCAAAGTATCCTTTCTTTTGCCTTTATGAAACCTAATGAAATGTTCATTTTGTCCTGATTTTTCTGCTGTACAGGGACATATTTACATTTACATTTATGCATGTGGTAGATGCTTTTATCCAAAGCGTTATCCCCCTGGAGCAACCTGGAGTTAAGTGCCATGCTCAAGGACACAATAGTGGTGGCTGTGGGGATCGAACCGACAACCTTCTGCTTAACAGTTTAGTGCTTTAGCCCACTACACCACCACTCTATATTTCACAATCGAAGAATTAAGTCTTTGAGTCTTTTCTAGCATTTATCAAGACTTCGTGGAGTGTTTTAAAGAGGCAGCTGACTGAAGCACTTAAGTATGTCTAAGTAGGTAATCTCTGCTTGTGTTGAAGTAAAGAAGGCTACGAGAGACAGAAGAATTCTGCTCTTTTTTCCCAAGATGCCACTTCTGAGCAATTCAGTAATGGCCATCACAAAGTCTCTGCTATTCCCTCAAGACGTTTGAGTGCTGATAACCAAGAGCAATAGTGAACGATCATTTAACTACCTAATAGCACTGTAAATACTTTAATCAAGACATGAATGGTAGTATAGTGTCAATTTTAGAGTTAACATCAACTTGATAGCTCTTTCCAGATAAAAGTAATGGTAACACTTTCCATGAAGCCCATTTTTAGAATGCATTGTTCCTAATGTTGCATTATACATAATTTAATACATTATAACTTCTCATAAATAATTATAACTATAGTTATAATACATTATACGACTTTCTCTATTCATAGTTATACTTTAGAGTATGTATTACATGCATTAAAACACAAGCAACATCCAATTTTAATGCAGTTGAAGATAATAAATGAATCGTATAAGTGCTGTATAGTGTAAACAGTTAAAAGGCTTTATGATGTGATCATATTATAAGTGGTCCTTTCCTGCTTTAAGTCAATTTACAAAAGCAATATCTTCTTATAAACATCTATAACATAAACTTGTAACATACAATACATTACAAGTCTAACATACTGTATATAATGGAAGTTATTTATAAAGCAAGTCTCCAAAATGAGATGCAGTTTATTTAATTGAGCCCAGTATAGAATCAGTTAGATTTTTTTTATTAATATTATTATTCTTGTGTGTTTACACAAAAAGAAGACTGGCTACATGTGTGATCAGCATACCCATTTTTTTCTCGAGAGAGAGAGTTTCTGATATATTTTAACCCTGTAGATTTACAAGTGTTTACACTTCTCGTATGCACCCAAAACAAGGGTACCACCCCAGTGGCATTGTTAGGAGAAAAACATGAGACTTTAACTTTCCATTTATTTTCCATTTAATCTTATTAATCTCTAGAAGAAACAGTTTAGAAATAAAGAGCTCTCATTCATAATTTTTCTTTGGGGTTGATCTGGATTTATTCACTATATCCTTCCTGTTGCACAAGATGGTTTGAACAAGTATACTTTGTTATAAACTGTTCTGGACCATTTGCAGAGAAAGTCTTCTCATTTTACAGGAAACAGATAATGTGGGAATTAAAAAAGAAGGGATTTCAGGGATTTCTAAAAAAATTTTTGTGGCATTTAGTAAATCCTGAAACCTCTTCTATAAAACTACATATTTTATAGTGTTTATTTATTCTAATAAACTTGTTAATCAGCTATAAAATGTTTAACTGTCAAATAAGTACATAATAAATCATTCATAAAGGGCTTATTCATAATTTTAAGAAACTTTGATCGTGAAATGTAAGCAATTAACGCTTCAAATGGCATTATTTCTCTCTTTCTCCCTCTTTCACGCCTTCCACCTAGCTTTAGCTGGCATGTAGAATGTGTGTCTGGCTGCGGTCCAGCGTTCTCATGACTCAGTCGAGCACTGGATTTCACACAACATCTCTTTGTGAGCGCCCAAGATGGATTTTCCCTCACCTTGTCTGGGAGGTTCACCCGCTCCTCTCTTTCAAGAGTGCCCTTTGCAGATCTCTCACTCTTAAAACACTAGAGCAGAGCCACGCTGACCTACATGGCCATCTAAGTGCTGCTTTGTGAATCACACTCACTTCACCTGTACAGTGAGAGTGTGGAGAAAAGCATAAGGGGAGGATAGGGGCCTCAAATGGATATTGAGAAACCAAAGCAAGTAAGCTTTTGTAAGAAAGCCATTTGTAGGTTAATTTTCTGTAAATAGTTTTTTGTGGCACTATATATATTCCTCTGTTTGTTTTGAGTGACCCATCTATATCGACACTATAACATTGACTCAACCAATGGTGTGAGTTGGGGGCGGGACTATCTGTTTGTTCTATTAATAATAGATGGGGGTTTATGTTAGATTTTTGGTAATCTGTATGCAAGTGTGCTCCTAGAAGTTTATAAAATAAACTTTTAGCAGATATACGCATTTAAAAAAAACTTTTAAGTTATCTTGTTCGCAGGGGCATATTTTTGTCTAAAATGAGCTGAACACCTGTACAAACACTTTACTCATATACATCTGACATTAATCAGTTGTAAATGCAATATAAATGTAATATTACAAATTATGCAAGGAATTCATAACAGAGTATCTTCTGAAAAGTAGCTAATTCTTCAGTATATTTAATATAGGCTATTATTTCAGGAGCTCAAGTTTCCGGGACAGTTTTCTCTTGTTGTTTAATCTTACATTTAAAAAAAAAAAAATGTTTAAATAATTGTAAGTAGTTTAAAAAAAATTCAAAATATTTGTATTTTTTGTTAAAGTTTAGTCTGTTGCGTATGAATCCCCTTAGAGGACAGAGCAGGAAGTTTTTTTTTTTTTTTTAATTCTGAAATAGTTTTGCATACCCTCGCAAACATTTACCATGGTTTTACTACATTAACCATATTTTAACCTTGATATTTGTAGTAAAACCATAGTGATTATACAGGAAAGCAAAAACTATGCTAATAAAAACAATACATTTGTGGTTATTAGAATTTTATGCAATAGCCACTAGATTAACCATGGTAAATCCATAGTAAATCTATGGTTATTATATAGATACAGTGTACTGTATTAAAACCTTTCTGCCAAAAAAACATGGTTACTTTCCATAGTTACTACAATATTGCTGTAGTAAAACCATGGCTTCTGCCAAAAACGATGGTTATTACAGTCTAAAATATTACTATAATAAAACGATGGTTTCCGGCAAATAAATATGGTTACTACAGCCTACAATATTACTATAGTAAAACCATGTTTCCGCAAAAAAAAAAAAAAAAAGATTTTTTTTTTAATAAAACATGGAACTGTCATGGTTAGATATAGTTAAGCCATTACAACAGTAACCATAATTAAACTATGTTATTTGTATAGTAAAACCATAATAATCACAAAATATATGTATAAATTACAATAGTTCTTTTTTCCTGTATTATCACTATGGTTTCACTACAAATATCATGGTTAAGATATGGTTACTGTAGTAAAACTATGGTGTATTTATTGCGAGGGCATGCAAAATTATTTCAGAAAAATAAATAAAAAGCTCCCGCCATGTCTTCTAAAGGGGCTCTGTAGTTGCAGTCTGATAGAGGCATGCTTTAAAAATAAATAAATAAATAATTATTAGCATTTTGCACATTATCGTCGACTAAAATATTTTGTTTTTGTTGACAATGTATATGCCATAAACATTTTTTTTTTAATAAAATTTACAAAAATGTAATTTAATGTATTAATCTGACATGATCAAGAATTTACAAAATTTAAAAAAACATTTTCATCAAAGACAAAAATTATAAATAAAAAACAGGATCTGAAAAGGAACACTGGTCCTACCACATCTTCCTGTTTCAACAAAAAAGTACAGGAAACACTAGAAAGGATATTGCATTCGTCAAACTATTTAAAGTGGTCTAATTATATTGGTTAGCATGCTCTTTTTACCTTAATTACAAATACTTGAATCTAAAGTGTGTCATTTCTGTCCCATTACCAACTCCATATGGAATTGCAAAAATAATAATTATCATACTTTACTCAAGCAAAAAGAGCAATGGTTTGAAAGCATCACAAAGTCCAAGTGTTTACACATTTCATGGGAATCAGCCTACACGTAGCTTATTTATATTTTGCATATTAAACTGTGGAAGTAGAAAGTATTTACACACTGAAAACATTACACACGTCACCTTTAACTCCTGTCATTACCAGATTGTTGCTGCCTACAAAAATTATCCTTTGTAGAGAACGTCATTATAATAAATCTTCGAACAACAACCGCTTTGTCAATATGGCTTTATTGCTGACATTAGTGTTCAGGTTTACCCAGGTCAGAGGTCAGTTTTGATGGTAGGCTGAGATGATCTAGAATTGGATTCACTGTTGTGAGCTAGGTCATGTGTTAACTTCCCAGCGCATAATTCCATCACTGCTAAAATAGCCTGTTTGTGCATTATTTGTCTATCGAGTGTTTATGTTGTTGAAAGCCATTACAGATGCATTTGCATTTTAAAGGTGCTGGATTGTTATTAATGTCACAATTACATGTGAAATGAATGGAAAATGCTAATAGATTTATCTTTCTACCTTTGCTTCCTTAGATTAACGTAGACTTAATTGTATCAGTGTACAGAGGGAATTAGACAAACGCATTAGCTTATTTATTGTTGGAGTAGTTCAACATTCGCATGCTTTAAAATTAGGGTACTTGTACTTATGAGCCTTTGAATAAAGATAAAGGTGTAAATGCAAAGATGAATACTAGAGTATAGGCCTGAGTGTTAAGAAGAATGTTGCTTATTATGTAAATAATCAGTGGGGGGTGGGCTTGCATGCTTCTTCTGAAGAATGCTGTGCAACTAATGATGTGCAGCACTACCTAAAAGAAAACAATTATTATAAAAATAATTCTTGTTGTGAGCAAAAGTGGACTAGCTTTGGGCAGACATTTACAGAGAGGGGAATACTGTATCTTTATTCCCACCCCAAATCAAGGAGCTGTTTGCAAACATTATTTTATGTAGATCAGTACACAAGCAGGAATAGATGGCACACAAACACTGAATAGATTCTAAATAGAGCGTCTCGCCATTCCTGTGATCAAACATTGCCAGGTTTCATAAATATTGACATCAAGTGCAGAGTTGGCATGCATCTTAAAATGACGCCACTGGTCTAATCAGCTAAAATTCATGATACATACCCTGTCTCTTTATAGTGACAAATGCAGTGTTCAGATCTGTCAACACTTGGAGAGATTCAACACATGAATAAACACGCACACTTTCATTTTTAGTTCACACGTATACAACGCTTTGGGTGTTGCTTGCATTTCCTGTTCTCTCACCCTCCTTCTCCGTATGCCGTAGTGTGCTTTCAACTACTATACAGCACTCTGTATATACTATGGGTGTTTCTTCAGCTTCAGGGAATTTCATATCCCAGGATTTTTTTTTTTTTTTAAATGAACAGATTTCAACTTTTTTCTTTTTGTTATATGAAGGTCACATTAAAACTGACTTTTTTGGTTCTTTTCAAATGCCTTTTATGTATTGATTTGATTGTTGTAGCCTTTTCCCAGACCCATACTTTTAATATTAATCTATCATTATTGGTAAAAAATTATTGGTAAAAAAAACTGTCCCGCAGTTTTGGCGTAATTTCCACCACACCAAACAATTTCGGCCCTAATAAAGTTCCTTGTTGACAAAAGTTTTAGTAAAAAACATGAAGAAAAAAAAAAACCTTAGGTAAATATCACTTGCGAGCAGAGTATTTTTATTAAATGTAATTTCCAATCAAGCTGTAATTTTGCCAATTAATGTAAAAAGTGTGAAAAAATTATTTAATTGTGTGTATTTATGACTTTAATTGTATCAGTGTACAGTGTGAAGCACACACTCATTAGGTTATTTATTGTTGGAGAACTTCAACATTCAGATGCTTTAAAATTAGCATGCTTGTATTTAATAAAGAGAATATGTATTATATTTGAGTAATAAATACATACAATTAAATAATATTATCACACTTTTTACATTAAATGACAAAATAACAGCTTGATTGGAAATGACATTTTCATTCAAGCTGTAATTTTGCCAATGAATGTAAAACATGTGAAAATAGTATTTAATTGTGTTTATTTATTTAGGATACATAAAACTTTAGCTATTAAATTAGCATCTGCAAGACAGCGAATATTTTAAAATATTTTTTTTTTTTAATAAAAACAGACACATTATGGCCATTAAAAGAAAAAGAAAAAAAACACTATGAAAATAGGTTGGTTACAATGTTATTAATTATAGGATTCTATCAAGCAGACCTATACGTGTAATACAACCAGTGAAAATATTCTAGTGCTTCAAATTAGTGGACTGCAATTAACTGCTGTATAAATATGTTTTGAGTGTTGTGAGTAGTTTTATCACAACTAACTTGAGTTTATATAAATGTATACTTTCTCAGCTTAAAAGACATTTGTCATTAACCTTTTTTTCAGTTTTAAATGTAATAATGGAAAGAAACTGATAATTATAGAAATGTACATGCAGTGTGAAAAACGTAATGAGAGTCTCTCTGCAGTGATACATATGTTCCATATTGTTTTTGTCCTTTCTTTCAGACTAACAAAGGCGATGCCCTGGCCAACCGGGTCCAAAACACACTCGGAAATTACGACGAGATGAAGGAGCTCCTGACCAGCCATTCCAACCAGAGTCACCTCGTGGGCATTCCTAAGAACTCTGTTCCCCAGACTCCCGCAGAGAAACCCGACAATCCTGGCTTTTTCCCTGAGGCACAGCGGAGCCGAGCTGCCCCCACACAGCCTGGAAGCCACAGCACTTCCATGCCCCCACCCCCAGCCAACACATTGTCAACATCTAATGTTGTACATGGGCATCCAAGCAGTAAAAAGTTGCGCTCCTCAGACTGGTCCCGAGGGGGTCACGGTTCAAGTGGAACCCAGACGGCTCAAGCAGTCATCCGGGGGAAGCACTCTAGTCATGAACAGACATCTAGCAGACACGATCAGGACCAAGAGGAGTCGAGTCCCAATCCCAGTGGATCTGCGACTTTGTCACACTCCAGCAGGAAGCAGACACAGTCTAACAAAGGACCAGCCACAGTCGAGCTTGGCCTCGGAAAGTCTCCCGTTGATCAAGACTCTTGCTCCCACATCTGCAACTCACCAATGGCCTCTACATCCCTGCTTCCTAGTGGCCTCTCGACACCAACCTTCCCTCAAGGCCTCCACTGTAAATCCAGCACCGCTGTGCAGCAAAAACCCACTGCCTATGTCAGGCCCATGGATGGCCAGGACCAGGTCCCCAATGATTCCCCAGAGCTCAAACCTTCAGTGGAACTGGTGGAAGGGTACAACAGCGTGCCATTTGGAGGTCTGCTGGACAGCAAAAGCAGCACAACGGGGACCAAGGGCAAACTTCCAAAGCTGACACTGCCACAATCTGGGGAGGTGAGTTTGACAATTATTCTTCTTATGCAAATGTGAATGCTTGGCCAACCAGCAGAACATGCTTAACATGCATTTTTACATTACTGTGTTAGCAACAAACCTCACTATTAAATGGGTGATAGAGTTATGTTCAATAGTCTGTGCCATTAATTAATACAAATATACTGACTTTAGTTTGCTCAGCAATATTCTCCTCAAACTGTTGCTCCACCATGACTGTAGTTGGGTTGAAAGAGAGAACTCAAACTAGAAATTAGCAGTTCACACTAATGTATGCATTAGCACCCTTGGTGGCAACATTGAGACTACAACGCATACTTTTGTTGTGTTATAAACTGTGGTCTTACATTTTGGAATGTAACAACACACAAAATCGAGATTCCATAGATAAAAGCCTTTACTCAGGGGCCAAAAGAGCACCAACCCACATCTAAGAATAGCTTTCTGCCAAATGCATAAATAAAAATGTAAATGTAATGCTATTCTTCTCACAACAATTGTACAGAGCAGTTATCTGAGTTACCATAGAATTTGTCAGTTCAAACCAGTCTGGCCAATCGCTGTTGAACTCTCTCATCAACAAGGCATTTCCATCCACAGAACTGCCCCTCACTGGATGTTTTTTTTGTTTTTGGCACCATTCGGAGTAAATTCTAGAAATGGTTGTGCTTGAAAATCCCAGTAGATCAGCAGTTACAGAAATATTTAAACCTGCCCATTTGGCACCAACATTCATCCACACAATAATGTAATCAGCCAATCGTTTGGCAGCACTGCAGTGCATAAAATCATACAGATACGGGTCAGAGGCTTCAGTTAATGTTCACATCAACCATCAGAATGGAGGAAAAATGGGATCTCAGTGATTTGGACCGTGGCATGATTGTTTTTGACAGATGGGCTGGTTTGAGTATTTCTGTAACTGCTGATCTCCTGGAATTTTCACACACAACAGTCTCTAGAATTTACTCCGAATGGTGCCAAAAACAAACAAAACATCCAGTGAGCAGCAGTTCTGTGGACGGAAATGCCTTGTTGACAAGAGAGGTCAACAGACAATGGCCAGACTGGTTTGAACTGACACAATCTATGGTGACTCAGATAACCGCTCTGTAAAATTGTGGTGAGAAAAATTGGTTCTCAGAATGCTATTCTGGGAAGCGGTTTGGCACAGTTTTGGCGGCATGAGGGGACAATATTAGGAAAGTGGTTTTAATGTTGTGGCTGCTCTGTGTTTATGGGTTATTGTATTATTAATTCACCTTATTAATGGTCATGAGCATTAATACGCATTTTCAGATTGTTCCTACGCCCTTGCTTTTTCTCAAAGGGCATCCTTCTGCAGATGTTGTAGTCATTGTTTGGATGTGGATGTAGTTGGACAGTAATAGTTGGCAGATAACGCTTGGCTCTGTTGACGTTCCCCTGGCTAGGTCTGTTTTGCATTGAAACCTGGCAGAAAGAGTGGTTGACATAATGGAGGAGTTCATTAATAATCAGCTAAGCAACCTCAGGGTTTCTTGCACACCTAACTATTCCCGAGAAGGTCTTGTTGTTGGCATGTTTAAGGATCCATTTCTTTGCAGCTTTACTGTGTTAAACGGAGGGAAATTCTGACCTCAGCGATTTGCTCGTGCTCAGGTTGCTAAAGTACATTGATATTGGCTCTCCTTGGAGAGGAGAGAACAATTCTGGAAATAGTCATTAAGTCTGATGGGAACATCTGTATTATTGAACACAAGTAGAACAAATGTTATGGTTGTGTATGCTTTTATTCCCAGTTGTATCCAGTGCTTGAATATGCAGCCATTTTCAGAATAAAAATGGTAGTTTTGAGTAAAATAATGCACTTCTTTGTTCAATAAGTAGGTGAGGGTGTTTCCCAACCTGCAATTATCGTAGGGTACAAGGATTGAGACATGATCTTATCTGTCTTGACTGGCTGTGTCTTAAATTGACAAAGGTATATACCTGAATTCCTTTCTTCATTTGGGCTGTGGTTTGTGTGCACACCTCTGTAATAACACTAACCGAAAGGCTTTACAATAAAATTAAAGTTACTAATGCTGCTACAGATCTAAACAGTATAATATTACAGTCTCTGCTGTAATTAACTCTGCAAACATTTTGGAAACACAATGGGAAACCATTGGAGTCACTCAAGATGAGTTGGTTTTATAATCTAATTAGTGGTATAATGGAAAAATGACAAATAATATCCAAAGAAATGTCTTTTGTAACTCGAATACATTTTTTTTTTTAAAGTAGCTCGCTATTCAAAAGAGATGTTAAGGGGTCTTCTGTAAAGCTATTTTGATGAAAGGAGAGATAGTTGTTCTTAATATTTTGTATCTTGCTCTAAGGCACAATAGTTCTTCATAGAGGATTTAAACGTGATGTTTGAATGTGATTATGGCAAATATTACGGTAAACCCTGCAAACAGAATTTTCATTTTCTCAGCGCCTGGTTCGTGTGAAATGTTGCCAAGTCTATGTTTTGTAAGATCCTTTTTTTTTTTTTTTTGCATGGTTTTTCTTAGGTGAATTGTCCACCTCTTATATAGGCAAAGATTCTGTCAAAATGTACTCACTCTTATGTCGTTCCAAGCCCAAATTACTGACTTTCTCGCACAATAGGAGAAATGGTGACACTGCTCTTTTTAATATATAATGAAAGTGAATGGTGACTTAGACTGCCCTAGCATTCTCCCTCAAATCTTTTGTGTTTCATGAAGAAAGGCTTATGGGTTCAGAACACATGTGGTTGAGTAAATGATGACAGAATTTTCATTACTAGGTGAGCTATCCCTTTAATTACAGTCTCTCAAATGTTCATGTTCCTGAGCATGTAGACACATCATCTCTGCAGGACAGGGGCCCATACGTTCTGAATTAACCCTCCAGAGGTTAAGACACAGGAGCTTTATCACCGGCAATGTAAACTTCATCCCTTCTGTTTGGCTGACACGTTGAGAAGAGTCCTGTTGACCTCGCTCAGAGCGTGATACATGAGCCACACTAAAGCCTTTAACAAGCCATGCGGTGCTGTCCCCTTCCTTAGAATGCCTGCCAACCAGGGATTTGAACCCATGGCATCCCATAGAGAGAAATGACTGTACTTTATTGCCCAGAATAGTCCTTTTGGACAGAGGATACCTTCATATACAGCTTAGCCAATAGGGGATCCAAGACTAAAGATAATGCATTGTGGCAGACTTATAGTTCTGTTATTAAGCTTTAGGCTTGTGTTTGGCTACTTAATGATGGAATGTATTGACAAGCGCAATTTTCTATCCTGTGTTGACATATTTCCTGTTGTCTCTATTTACAATAGCCAATAAGCTTAAGTTACATTACAGCCATGAATCTTTATTTGCTACTTGCTAGTCAGGTTGTATTAGGCCAGGGACAAAAATTTGTGTAGTGCAACATAACCCTTCAATATTTCTACATCAATTTTTGTTTTTTTTAGAAAAGAAAGAATTTACATTTTAAATGCTGTACATACTGTATCTGCTAAAAGTGGATTTTTTATTTATTTTTTGGTAGACCACTAGCATAAACACAAAGTGTTTATAGTTTTGTTCATAGTTTTGGGCACTCTTTTTGGAGACCAAGCTAAACTATCTTGAGGTGGCTGGGAGATCAGCTTAAACCAGCTAAGGCCAGCTTGACCAGGCTGTGAGACCAGTTAAAACCACCTAAGACCAGCTTGACCAGGGTGTGAGACCAGTTAAAACCAGCTAAGACCAGCTTGACCAGGCTGGGAGACCAGCTAAGACCAGCTTAAACCAGCTAAATCCTGCTTGTCCAGGCTAAGAGACCAGTTAAAACCAGCTAAGACCAGCTTGGACAGGTTAAGACACCAGCTATACCAGCTCAATGCCATCTTGACCAGACTGGGTGACCAGCTAAGACCATCTTAAACAGCTACAACATGATAACCAAGAGTACAAGCCCCAAACGGCAGCACTGAGGAATTCCTGCACTTTAGACTTGAGGCGGTGTCTTGTGAGAGGTAATTTGAATGTATTTACCTTGGTGAATTTGAAAAATTAAATTGCCTTGAGCTTGTTTGAGCAGTTGGTTAATATTCCCATCGCTCTTATATACAAGCTTAATCCACAAAAAGAAAACAAACCGTATAAGATAAGGTACGATAAACAAGAGTGGCATATGATTGAACAGGTTGACTCGCTGCTATCCAGCCATGGCAAGGCAACCAGCTGTTCTTCCTCTTTGTTCCACGGGGATCTTGATGGCTATCGACCTGCAAATTGCACCATCGCCCGTCTTGAAGCATATGGTGTGTTCGTGCAGTACAGTTAAGCATGTGGCAAGAGCGAAAACCTGGGGAATTTTAATTGCTCTGAGAGCGTCCTCAGACCAGTCAGCTAGGAGGAAAATGGAGATGGATGTTGTTATTGCAAAGAGGGGCAGGCATAGAGAGAGAAGACCCCCTGTAGGGTGGGCCCCAGCTGGGTCTACGCCATCTTTCCCTGACAGATGAGTCACTGCCTGAGAGTGAAAAGAGAGGAAAGGGAGATGCAACAGAAAAAAAAATTAAATAAAATGAGTAAAAAGAAGAGAGTTAGCAAAACAGAGTTAGCAGGTTTGAAATAGAACACGAGAGAGTGCATGTAGAGCTGCTCTTTCAAGATGGCTTTCGGGAGAAAAGAAAACATATTCAAGGACGTTGATTTGATTTTTTTTTTTCTAGCCTGCCTTGTCTAGCTTTAGTTTGTTAAAAGGAGTGGATTCTGTAGAAGCGGCTCTCATGGGATTCACCTGAACTCTGTTGTGCTTGCTACTTATTATTCCACAGCTCTTCAGGCTTATTTATCCAGGTTCGCTCTGGCTGAGGTGTTGAATTGTTTGAAATCTTTTTTCCTGATTATACATCCTACCAGGTTTTTCTTTGTTGTCACATCAGCGAATGGTATTTTATTGTGCTCAAAAACTGGTGGAATGCTTTTTTTTTTTTTCTTCTTCTTTTTTTTATGAGAAACACTGTCAGTGGTGATGTGCCATTCATGCACAAATCATTCTTTTAAGCTTTTTAAATTATTCAGGCAAAATCCAAACTTTGAAATGGGCGACATATTAAAACAAAAAAACAATGCAACATTTGACAGTTAAAAAAGGCATTTCATTGCATTCATTGAAGAAAAAATTATATATATATATATATATATATATATATATATATATATATATATATATATATATATCCTCTTAATAAAGAAAATTGCCAGATTTCTTTTCAGAATTCTGAAATAATAGTAATAATATTCAAATAGTGTATTCAACAAAAAAAAAAAAAATCAAAATGTTCGACGGGACATGATAATAGTGACAGGTTGTTTGAGGGGAGAGGTTGAAATATCAGAAAGCTTGGTGACATAAGCTGAAAAAAAAAAAATTTTTAGATGCAGAGCAAGAAATTGCTTTTGATAAAATATTGCGAGGACAAACATTTATTTTCGTTGGAATAATTATTACCAATGAATCGTTTACAATAAGAAAGTCAATGCAGTCCATTTTGATTTCATAATGACTTCATATTGAAATAGTGATAGACAGCCATTTTTAAAATAAGAATATGTAAAATGCAGAGTGAATATTTAAGCAAATTAAACATCTGAATGAACTGATTCGTTCAAATGAATTGTCTCTCAACACTAACCAACCAGTGTCACAATAGCTTAGTCGTGCCTTTCTAGCTTAATTGCATTGAATGCCACACATCTCTGCTCTGGTAAAAGAGAAACTCCTAAAACTGCCATCCTTTGGGTTGAAAGAAGCTTGTTCCTCTTGATAGACATGAAATGTTCTCTTGTGCCACCCCACCACATAATATTTTGACAGGTTGAGCACTCAGCGGAGTGATAAGACTGTGCTAAATGGCTTTGGAAGCATTTTGTTATCGCCTGGTGTATTGATTAGTGTCTAGCATGCTGGAGCTCACTGTGAAGGAGCTGCCCACATTTTTGTGCTTTTTTTTTCTTCTTTTTTTGCCAGTGTGTGAGACATCGACAGGCAGATAAGACTATTGATCCATCCAAAAACAGTTATTGCACCCAGTATTACCCAGGCTTTATGTGACTTAATATCTTTATCACTTTGCTCCGCAAAGCATAGATTTGACAAGACAATAATACCGGTGAAGATATTATAGCAGGGCCATGCTGGGAATGATAAAATGATAAATGCACTGAACATGTTGAAAGACAGCATCCTCATT
The DNA here is from genome assembly GCA_032164185.1 of Moxostoma hubbsi. Lineage (NCBI taxonomy): Eukaryota > Metazoa > Chordata > Actinopteri > Cypriniformes > Catostomidae > Moxostoma > Moxostoma hubbsi. The sequence continues at coordinate 5,867,430 of JAVLUX010000025.1, forward strand.
TTGTGCCATCCTGGGTATTTGTTTTTATTTACTCATATTTACACACTGTTAGCATAAGGAAGCATTTTTATCATAAGGCTGCAACATAGCAAAATGTGAAAAAAATGAAGTGGTCTAAATACTTTCTGAATGTACTGTATATATACACTGGCGGCCAAAAGTTTGGAATAATGTACAGATTTTGTGATCAGTTGAGTGCCACTTTGGTGAATAAAAGTACCAATTTCTTTCCATAATATCAAAATTTGTACATTATTTGAAACTTTTGGCCACCAGTGTATATATATATATATATATATATATATATATATATAGATAGATAGATAGATAGATATACTGTATATACACTTATAATATATTGATGTTCTAAGGTGTACAATAATTTTTCAATAAACACATGACTGTGAAGTAGTTCCAGGTCTTAAACGCATTACAGTTTCATACCACTTCACCAAATTATTTCAAAAAGCCGTACAGGCTACCACAGCAAATTAATAAATTAAAACAAAGACATTGGTTATTAGAATGTCAAACAACTTCTAGAATATCCTATTTTTATTTATTTTTCTTACAGAATTTAATTAAAAATATATATTTTTGCTTTAGTAAGACAGAGTTTCCAATATATTGATGCTCAATCGTAGAGATTAATGAAAGTGACACAATAAATGCATGTAATATGGATGTACGCTATGTGAAACATAAGGGCCTCTCACGTTGCCAAAAGTTTTTTGGCTTGAAACTGAACAAATGCACACGGAACAGGACTACAATGACGGGCATCAATATTGAACTATTCATAGACCTACATATTGTAATATTAATAGATCATCTGGTTAGAGTTCGAGATACTGTGTACTTGTAGCCTTACTGCTTTTATGCAACATGTAATTTGTTACTGCCTTGTAAAAAGAATATAGGCAGGCCGATTTGAACCAGGAAGAAGAAAGAAGAGGAGGAGGATGAAGAGAGAGAGAAAGAGAGGGGGGGGGGGGGGGGGGATCTCTCATTGCACACTTTCGCTCTAATCCCATCTGTTAGCCATATTTTAATGATTTATTAAGGCATATTTATTCAAGTTTTAAACTGTGTGGTCACATTACTCACATATGCCTTCTTAAATAATCTGTTTAATAAGAACATGTCGTCTTTCTATTGCCATTACAATTATACTTATCAAAGAAGGCTAATATAACATTATACCTTATTACATGTCTTGTAAATGTAGACCTATCCCATCGCATGTGCAGGCTGCGGAGACTGCCTGTTGATTTCATAGTGATTTTTTCAACAATTTTTTTATCTCTGAAATAGTTTACAATGGTTTTCAATTCTCAAAATATATTTATACAATTTATTAAATGTCCATTGCCTTTGATAAACTGTGAAAGATGCCAGAACGATACGTTTAAATTGCACTTAATTGACTTAAGAGCGGTTCAAAGCTCTCGTTAATTTACGAATGTTTTTACGAAGTACTTCAATATATCTACAAGATAGAATATATCTTTTGTATTAAGTTTTATTTTCTTACCACACTGGCAAATATGTATTCTTGCTAAGCACAAAACATTGCTTAATGCTTATGAAAGCTCTTGGTCACATGCATAAAGGGTACAAAAACAATTTTACAATGTTTTGTTTAAAATATATGTACATAAATAAAACTTCTATAAGATTATAAGAAAAAAAATATCCTTTTAGAAATAAATGCTTTAAACAAGTTTTGTTGATGCTTGCCAAATGGGTAAGAAAATAAAGATATATTTTCTGAATTAGTATTATCTTATTAACTACACCAGTATTTCCTGACACTACACATTTTGGATATCTCCATAATCAATCACACTTGATTCAACTCATCAGCTCTTTAGTGGAGATGCCAAGACCTGAAATGGATGTGTCAGAAAAGGGAGATATACAAAACATGCAGTGTTGGGGGGGGGCCTCCAGGAATAGGGTTGGGAACCACTGATCTACACAGTTTTACTGTATATTGTTTTAAGGGTATTTACATATTTTTGCAAAAATGATCTTTTTCAGTGTTTTGTTTCCTGGCCTGGGAAACATCCAGAATTATCTTCTGTTTTAAATTATTACTGGTCTGTTCTATGACTATAAATGCAGTACCTGAAATCAATTCGTGTAGATAACAAAGGTGAATGATGTCATGGTGGTGAGGGCTGGAGTCTGGGTCAGGAGTCTGGCAGACGAGTTCTCATCAAGCCACAGTCCCCCCTCAGATTGCTCTTTGTGATCAGATATAATGGAGAAGACAGCGTCTGCTGCATGTCAATGCAGTCCCCATGTTTCCCTGACTGCTGATACCAGATCACAGCAGAGAGGTTGTACGACATTATAAGTTCACAGGAAAATACCAGCTGCTGATGATGATGTAACTCTGCATGTTAACGTTACATTTCAAAACCCTTGCTGACTTTTGTAAACAGAGGTTATAATTGTATCATTTGGGTGGGCAGAGTGAAAAAATAAATCACAATAAGAGTAAAGGCTGAAACATAATATTGCATAAGGAAACTACATGAACGCATACTCTTTTAAGGAAAGTATAAGCATGCGTTGCATTCTTAATGTTGCCACAAGAGGCGCTATAGCAGACAACAGTGTGAACTGTCCGCTTCCATGGTGAGTTTTCTCTTGCAAGTCAACTACTGTCATGGCGGAGCAACAGTTTTAAGAGATTATTGTTGAGCGTGTAAGTTAAAATCAGAATATTTATAGCATATTACCTGAATATTAATACATTCTGTTGAATGGCAGTACTTCAATATATCTACAAGATAGAATATATCTTTTGTATTAAGTTTTATTTTCTTACCACACTGGCAAATATGTATTCTTGCTAAGCACAAAACATTGCTTAATGCTTATGAAAGCTCTTGGTCACATGCATAAAGGGTACAAAAACAATTTTACAATGTTTTGTTTAAAATATATGTACATAAATAAAATGAATGGCACAGGCTAATTAGGATTTAGTGTTGTAAAAATGAACAGAACTGCTGTTTGTCCATTAGAATAAAACATAATGGTTTTCAGTGGTCATGGAGTGGCGTCTATCAAAGACAGTCGCTCAAGCTCTGCCCGGCCAGGCTGGGTTATTAAAATAGCATTTGCCGTTACAGGCAGAGAGGTCTTTATCTCGCATGGAGCTCGGCTCCATCTCACAAGATAGGAAGTCATTTCCAGGAACATTTGATTACACCGGGCTGCCAAGACTCACAAAGCAAGACGCCACTTTCCCCCAGAAAGCATCCTTAGCCACACTGACTCATCTAGTGCTGGGATCCTCTGTGTAGGGCTGCAGTGTAGACCACACCAAGTTGTATTACATTATAATGATTAATGGTTTGGGAATGATCTTGGTAGATATTTCTTGAAGTGTATATTATGGAGGCAAGCATATGTTTTTATAATGGGCTGCATATGAGAAACAGCTTTCTCAAAATATTTATGTACTGATGTATATGCTCATGGCAGCAGTCCATTACAGCTTCTTAAATATATCATCTTTGGCACTGTAGCAAGGATACATAGACCCTGTAATATTCTGCACTGTAAAATACATGTTTTTTTGCACATCTTGTTTGTTGTCATTAAAAGAATGTTCTGGGTCCAATACAAGTTAAGCTCAATTGACAGCATTTGTGGCATAATGTTGATTACCATAGAAGATCATTTTGACTCATCGCTGGTTTATTCAGTAAGACGTTAACATTAAATTACACACTGCTTTAAATGTCTAGCCACAACATGTTAATTATAGACATGTTACACTGTAAACCCTAATGTTGTAATTACTTGAAAAATCATGTTGTCTCAATTAAACATTACTTGAAATGTCAAGTTTTGGGCTCAAATATACAGTATCTCACAAAAGTGAGTACTCCCCTCACATTTTTGTAAATATTTGATTATATCTTTCATGTGACAACACTGAAGAAATGACACTTTGCTACAATGTAAAGTAGCGAGTGTACTGCTTGTATAACAGTGTAAATTTGCTGTCCCCTCAAAATAACTCAACACACAGCCATCAATGTCTAAACCGCTGGCAACAAAAGTGAGTACAGCCCTAAGTGAAAATGTCCAAATTGGGCACAAAGTGTCAATATTTTGTGTGGCCACCATTATTTTCCTGCACTGCTTTAACCCTCTTGGGCATGGAGTTCACCAGAGCTTCACAGGTTGCCACTGGAGTCCTCTTCCACTCCTTCATGATGACATCACTGAGCTGGTAGATGTTAGAGACCTTGTGCTCCACCACCTTCCGTTTGAAGATGCCCCACAGATGCTCAATAGGGTTTAGGTCTGGTGACATGCTTGGCCAGTCCATCACCTTCACTCTCAGCTACTTTAGCAAGGCATTGGTCATCTTGGAGGTGTGTTTGGGGTCGTTATCATGCTGGAAAACTGCCCTGCAGCCCAGTCTCCGAAGGGAGGCGATCATGCTCTGCTTCAGTATGTCACAGCACATGTTGGCATTCATGGTTCCCTCAATGAACTGTAGCTCCCCAGTGCCTGCAGCACTCATGCAGCCCCAGACCATGACACTCCCACCACCATGCATGACTGTAGGCAAGACACACTTGTCTTTGTACTCCTCACCTGGTTGCCACCACACACGCTTGAGCATCTGAACCAAATAAGTTTATCTTGGTCTCATCAGACCACAGGACATGTCTTTAGTCTGCTTGTCTTCAGCAAACTGTTTGTGGGCCTTATTGTGCATCATCTTTAGGAGAGGCTTCCTTCTGGGATAACAACCATGCAGACCAATTTGATGCAATGTGCGGCGTATGGTCTGAGCACTGACAGGCTGACCCCCCACCCCTTCCACCTCTGCAGCAATGCTGGCAGCACTCATATGTCTATTTCCCAAAGACAACCTCTGAATATGACGCTGAGCATGTGCACTCAACTTCTTTGGTCGACCATGGCGAGGCTTGTTCTGAGTGGAACCTGTCCTGTTAAACCGCCGTATGGTCTTGGCCACCGTGCTGCAGCTCAATGTCAGGGTCTTGGCAATCTTCTTATAGCCTAGGCCATCTTTATGTAGAGCAACAATTCTTTTTTTCAGATCCTCAGAGAGTTCTTTGCCATGAGGTGCCATGTTGAACTTCCAGTGACCAGTATGAGGGAGTGTGAGAGTGATGACACCAAATTTAACACGCTTGCTCCCCATTCACACCTGAGACCTTGTAACACTAACGAGTCACATGACACCGGGGAGGGAAAATTGCTAATCTGGCCCAATTTGGACATTTTTACATAGGGGTGTACTCACTTTTGTTGCCAGCAGTTTAGAGATTAATGGCTGTGTGTTGAGTTATTTTGAGGGGACAGCAAACGTACACTGTTATACAAGCTGTACACTCACTACTTTACATTGTAGAAGAAAGTGTCATTTCTTCAGTGTTGTCACATGAAAAGATATAATCAAATATTTACAAAAATGTGAGGGGTGTACTCACTTTTGTGAGATAATGTATACATTCCTTGAACTTATTTTTCTTAAAAATCAATAAAATTAAGATTTTCAGTGTTAATAACTCACACTATTGAGTACAAAACTGAGGCTATGGGGAATACCCACAATGCCGTGCACTTGAATTATTTAATGATGTTTATTTGGTTGAAGGGAACATATGGGGGCATTTAAATAGTTGTTGTTACGAATTCACAGCTGTTTAAGCTCATTTGTAGTATCATTTATGTTTTTATGTTGCAAATAGGTATTTTGTGTGATGTCACCATTAGAGTGATCTGACTCCTCTTTGGTCAAGTTGACCCCTGATAACACTGCTACATTTCTCCTTGTGCATGTGCAACTGAAATACAGGCATCTATGCATTTCTGTGGAGATATAAGATTATTTGTTAATTGACCTAAAATAAATTTGAATCCTAATTTTTTAAGCTATTAAATTTAATCTATCAAATTAAGATAATTTAATGAGTTATTAAATGACCTAAATTTGAGTTCATTTAATTAAATTGTTAAGTTGGAACAACAACATTTAAATAGCAAATCTGCATCTAGTTACCTGAACATAAATAGTTAAATTCATTCTGTATGAACACCAAGTTAAGTGAATTTTATTGCACACGTTTTAGAGATGCATTTACTAAATTAAATTGATGGAACAAGGTAACTCAATTAACTGAGTCAACTATTTAGGGTTTTTAGTGTAACATGTTTTTAGAGTGATAAAATCTTCATTCTCTAATTTCTATTCTGCACTATATTAGTGTGAAAAATGTTTTAAAAGCTTACTGGGAATATACTGAAATCATAATACTTGTGTCTTGTGCATACACATTTGAAACAGTGAGAATTATATGTTTGTGGACTGGCCCCATTCACTTCCATTATAGGTGCCATACTGTAACCGGAATTTCTGCATTTATTTTTTATGAACTAGGGGTTAGTCAAATATTTTTTTTTGTGATAATTAACATTATTGCCACAAATCCTGTCATTTGAGCTTGTATTAAACCTTGGAAATTCTTTTAAATGATGTACAATAACAGTCAAAAGTTTGTCAGAACTTCAATTAATTTGTTTCTTATCATCTTAAAGGCCTTTTGATCTAAAGCTTATGCTTATATGTTTAAACTTAGTTTTGCAGACACATAATAATATAGTAATAATATATATATATACTGTATATATATATATATATACACTACCGTTCAAAAGTTTGGGGTCACATTGAAATGTCCTTATTTTTGAAGGAAAAGCACTGTACTTTTCAATGAAGACAACTTTAAACTAGTCTTAACTTTGAAGAAATACACTCTATACATTGCTAATGTGGTAAATGACTATTCTAGCTGCAAATGTCTGGTTTTTGGTGCAATATGTACATAGGTGTATAGAGGCCCATTTCCAGCAACTATCACTCCAGTGTTCTAATGGTACAATGTGTTTGCTCATTGGCTCAGAAGGCTAATTGATGATTAGAAAACCCTTGTGCAATCATGTTCACACATCTGAAAACAGTTTAGGTCGTTACAGAAGCTACAAAACTGACCTTCCTTTGAGCAGATTGAGTTTCTGGAGCATCACATTTGTGGGGTCAATTAAACGCTCAAAATGGCCAGAAAAAGAGAACTTTCATCTGAAACTCGACAGTCTATTCTTGTCCTTAGAAATGAAGGCTATTCCATGCGAGACATTGCTAAGAAATTGAAGATTTCCTACAACGGTGTGTACTACTCCCTTCAGAGGACAGCACAAACAGGCTCTAACCAGAGTAGAAAAAGAAGTGGGAGGCCGCGTTGCACAACTGAGCAAGAAGATAAGTACATTAGAGTCTCTAGTTTGAGAAACAGACGCCTCACAGGTCCCCAACTGGCATCTTCATTAAATAGTACCCGCAAAACACCAGTGTCAACATGTACAGTGAAGAGGCGGCTGCGGGATTCTGGGCTTCAGGGCAGAGTGGCAAAGAAAAAGCCATATCTGAGACTGGCCAATAAAAGAAAAAGATTAAGATGGGCAAAAGAACACAGACATTGGACAGAGGAAGACTGGAAAAAAGTGTTGTGGACAGATGAATCCAAGTTTGAGGTGTTTGGATCACAAAGAAGAACGTGTGTGAGACGCAGAACAAATGAAAAGATGCTGGAAGAATGCCTGACGCCATCTGTTAAGCATGGTGGAGGTAATATAATGGTCTGGGGTTGCTTTGGTGCTGGTAAGGTGGGAGATTTGTACAGGGTAAAAGGGATTCTGAATAAGGAAGGTTATCACTCCATTTTGCAACGCCATGCCATACCCAGTGGACAGCGCTTGATTGGAGCCAATTTCATCCTACAACAGGACAATGACCCTAAACACACCTCCAAATTGTGCAAGAACTATTTAGAGCAGAAGCAGGCAGCTGGTATTCTATCGGTAATGGAGTGGCCAGCGCAGTCACCAGATCTGAACTCCATTGAGCTGTTGTGGGAGCAGCTTGACCGTATGGTACGCAAGAAGTGCCCATCCAACCAATCCAACTTGTGGGAGCTGCTTCTGGAAGCGTGGGGTGCAATTTCTCCAGATTACCTCAACAAATTAACAGCTAGAATGCCAAAGGTCTGCAATGCTGTAATTGCTGCAAATGGAGGATTCTTTGACGAAAGCAAAGTTTGATGTAAAAAAAATCTTATTTCAAATACAAATCATTATTTCTAACCTTGTCAATGTCTTGACTCTATTTTCTATTCATTTCACAACGTATGGTGGTGAATAAGTGTGACTTTTCAGGAAAACACAAAATTGTTTGGGTGACCCCAAACTTTTGAACGGTAGTGTATATATAGACAATATACTGTATATAACATGTTCCTACATATGAAGTTGAGCACCTATGTTTGATAACCATTTTAGATTCTTTCTTAAGAAGTTGCCATAGTGGTATAAATGGTTTTAATTAGTCAAATCAAAATCAATAAATTAGAAAATCCTTTATGACTCTTTGTACTTGTCCTACACTGTGGAGTTCCAACTGTCTAAACTGAGTGTGTCCTCCAAAATCACAGGTGTTCCAACCACATCTTGTCACGTCCCATTACCTACAACACCCTTTCTCCTTCCTGTCTGCCTCTCCAAACACAACCTGTCGATCATACAGTCCAAATCCTCTCTCCTTTCTCAGCATTTCAAAAACAATGTGCGCATCCATGTTGGTTCCGCTTATCCCATTTCATATGGCTCATTTGAATATTTGCTTGTTTTGGAGTTATGCTAGCAAAAACAGTGCTGCCCCCAGGAGGCTAATGAGCTTGTACTGGCAAAAAGGGAGTGATCTTTCAGCTGTGCACTGGTGGGAAAACAGGGATGGGCTGTGAGCTTCCGGGTTGAGTTGCTGCAATAGCTGACCTGCGCACTTTTAGGGTCTCTGAAATGAGTAAAGAGAGTATCCCAGCAGTGGATCCCAGCATATGCTCTCTTTCTATGATGTTTACTGATTGAATTCTACACATCTTGCAGCAAAGAGCTTACTGTATTATAGTGCTTACTGAAAAGGATGACTGACATGTGTTTTTATTATTGATACCGATAAAGTACTAAATATCAGGGTGGCCAATATAGCATGTATATACTGTATTTGTTATACGTGATATTATACAATTTAATATGAGATTTAAATGAGATGTACACCAAATATTTTTGACAAAGTTTACTCAAAATTTGGTCATAAGTATTTGAAAATAGAATATATGAATTATTCGTTTACAAGGCTGTAGGCATATGTGTCCAATGTGGTGTCATTGAATCACATTACTATACCCACATTTTTGTAAAATGATTTTTGTGTGGATTGTTCTCAGTATTGCTGCACTTTCCTTGTGAAATGAACACTGGAGGTGCAACAACAACAACGTACTTTTCGTTCTATTTCTCACACAATGCTGTCTTATGACATTAAAACACTTTTACTGTGTGCATGATTTGTAAGGCGATATATTTTAATTTTCACATTACATAACCAACTACATTGACAAGCTTGCTGACTGCGATCAAATTTGCAGTAGCACAACTGATGCACTTGCACTTGCGATGCAAAGGACCAAGGTAAGAGTCTTGAAGAGCAAAATAGTCAATAACGTGCACCACAAAAAATTACGAGGTTGTTTCAGCAATTGTGTTATTCATCTCACATTTGATTCTTATGACACTCTGGGTTAGGTTTAGGGTTTATGGTATGGATTTTTTTTGTTAAAACTTGATAAAGCATTAACCTTGAAAATCGTCTCAGTTATGTATGTAACCTTGTTTCCCTTAGAGGGAATGAGACGTTGTGTAGCTGACCATATTTACTAGTTGATGCATAGTGCCGTTTTGCAGAACATCTTGAGGAAATGGCACCTAAGTGGGTGGCTATAAGGAGCCCATAACTTAGATCCTTATGGGTGTTGCTTAAGTGCCATCTGCCAATGAATTGGTGTGATTGTATAGGGCCTCAGACCACGTGACCACAGGTGTGTCCCCGTTTCGTTATCATGCAACGTAGAAGATCCCTCGAAAGGGAACACATCTGTTTTATAGAAAATATATTTTGTTTATTGCGCTACAGAGTGGACATTTCACCTCGGAACTGTTGTGATAGTTGGAATGAACCAAGTAATATCCTTTTGCAAAATTTTGCAACTGTCAGGTTATTTTCATGAGATCACGCTGCATTTATCAACTGATGCCAACTATAACAATATTTCCAAATGTCAGCAGATTAAGATTTTGGAATACACTTCTGTTAATTATACCATTTGGTAACCGATATAATTTCAATGGCCAGTATAATGTGATATATTACAAATAATTAAGTTTAATGATGGCAAATTAGACATTTCAAGCATTGTTTGAATTATTTTTGTTATTTTGCTTAACATTTGCAAAAACGTTATAAATGCATGCATTGACAAGGATATTCTCTTCTGTTAATTAGCCAACTGTACATGCTTATCGGCCTTTGCTGAAAAATCTTAACAGTAAGTAATAAGGGAGTGGTGGTGTAGTGGGCTAAAGCACATGACTGTTAATCAGTAGGTTGTCGATTCGATCCCCACAGCCACCACCATTGTATCCTTGAGCACTTAACTCCAGGTTGCTCCGGGGGGATTGTCCCTGTAATAAGTGCACTGTAAGTCGCTTTGGATCTGCCAAATGCATAAAAAATAAATAAATAAATAATAATAACATTTTATAGTCTGGCATATCTATGGCATGTCATCGCTATGCATCTTTTCAAGACCATATTTTAGTTTAGGAGAAGCTATACAGTCTTGAATTTGCATTTTTTGAGTGTAAGGAAATGCTGCAGAAATTTTATTTTTATTTCTTTGGCCTTTTAATGACAGAGTTAGTGGAGAGGAGACAGGAAATAACAGGGGAGCAGAGTGGAAATGGGATTGAGAAAGGACCTCACGAGCCGGGACTCGAACTCGGGTCATCCACGATACATCAGCACCACATGTTATGAGCACAGCCCACCAGAAATTGAATTTTAAAACTCAGAAATGTAGTTAGTGGTTTTAAGCATTTAAAGAAACAGACGTGACAGCAAAATTAAAAATAATTGTATTTACTTTTATTTTCAGGCTATATCAATGTCATATTTGATTTAATTTTCCAATTTACTATACTGCTTATGAAAACAGATGCCTCTAAATGTTCCTTGAAAGTCTAAAATGTTTGTAAAAAAAAAAAAGTCTTTGCATTTACAAATAAGCCAATGGCAAGACATCCCATCTGACCAATCATTCTGATCCTCATCATCTCGGTGTCACTATATGCATCCTTTGGGCTCGTGGCAATCTCTGCGCTGAAGACCTTTAATATGACTCAAATGGATACAGAATGGTACTTAGATCAGAGGAGATTGTTAAAAAGCAGATAGTAGAATTGAAGATGTTTCAGCAGCAAAAGAAGTGAATTTGTAGGTGAAAGGGATCATAGCTGACAACATTAAGTTGCAGCTCAAAATTAGGTCACCCTGTCACAATCTCTCTCTCTCTCTCTCTCTCTCTCTCTCTCTCTCTCTCTCTTTCTCACTCCTCACTTGCTGTTCGTCCCTGTCATGCTTGATGGCTGTTCTCATCAGCCTTTGTTTAATATTGCTTCAAAATTGATTTGGGCTCATTAATGGCATTCTTTTCTCTGCATGCACTGATGTAGTCAGTAATGTGGCTAATAAACATAAAACAATGTTCTACACAAGTCTGCCTCTGCCACACAGCAAATATTACAAAAAACATCTAGAAATATAAGAAAGATTACATTACCATTTAAGAGCTGTGTTTGGGTAGACCCAAGAATCTCAAAGTAAAATGTATTGTATATTATGACTAATTGCATTATAATGAAAATTAAAGTTACATTAATTATTTTTTAGTGCACAGGCAAGCATCACTATTAATTGTACACATTTATATATGTTAAATGTACACCATATTATATTTACTGTATATCATAATAGACTTAACTTTATTTAAGGGTAGGTATTGAACAAACCTCTGACCCTATGCTGTGAAATTGAAAGAAACGTAAAATCCTGTGAATTGTTGAGGGTATGTGTGCTGTTACTTTATTAAGAGGTCAGAACTCCTCAGGAACAGTTTAGTCACATCCTGGCTACACCCCATTTCACACTGGCATAAAAAAATATTTAACAAAATGCCCTTGTTGTCAGCAGGGTTGGATTGGTAATCTGGCATACCGGGCATTTTCCCGGTGGGTCGATGTACTTTGGGGCTGATCATGGGTGGACTGGCCATCGGGATTTTCGGGACTAAACTGAAATGAGCCGCCATGTTATGCAGAATGGGCCACAGAACTGTGCTGCGATTTGCCGAAGTGGGCAGCAATATGCAGAAAAGGACCAATCCCTCCCCAAGGGAAATTTAAATATTCTGTAAAAAAGAAAATCACAGGTCATTCAGTAATTTCTATGCAGAGACAACGTGTATGCAATGATGTGCTGTCCCTTGACGCGAGCTATCTCTCCTCAGTGCCTGCAGTTTGACCTTGAAGATATTGTTCAGCCCAACACTAACGACTACACATAGACCCAGGGGCTTTCTCAGATAGGGAACTAGTTCTCTGTAAACACGGGTAAATTAGTTATTTTCAGCCAGTGAACACTTACTGCTAGCATCATTAGAAGCTTGAGCCGAAGTGAGTGCAACCATACCCTCGACTGGACACCAATCAGGCCAGGCTACTGCCACCACTTCCGCACACAGACGTGTTGTACCCGCACCAAGGCGGATTAGCAGGAAGATGAGACAGTGCATATACTCAGAGAGAGAGAGAGAGAGAGAGAGAGAGAGAGGAAAAAAATCCTAATAATTAGGATTTTCTTCCCATCAGAGGTAACAGCTGGTATCATTTGCATAATACTCATTATTTTACTAGGCTTCTTGTCAAAACAATGATGAAAAAAAAAATTCATAATATGATAGCAACCTAGTTCATTAGTGCTTTCAAAAATTCAAATGCATATGCAGCTTTGCAGTTAAGACAGATTTTATCCAGTATTTACAAGAATCCATGAACAATGTCTGTGCCCAAGCATCTGGAGCAAATATGTAATAGAATGTCAGTATTATGTCCATATTCATAAATTCTTGCATTATATTTGGCCCATGCTCAGGTATTTTGTAAATGGTATTCATATATGGGGATCTATTAACCAGTGCGCAAAGTGCAGCACTACGTGCTATGATAGTGTGCTATGTCTTAGCCAATTTTTGTGAGAGCACTGATTCAAAGCACAATTCTCTTGCCAGCGCAAGTGTCCGTGGGTGGGAGTATTTGTGATTTGTGTGTGTGTGTGTGTGTGTGTGTGCGTGCGTGTGAAATTGTAGGTGAATTGTATGGAAATGAAGGTGCGCAAATCGCAATTTGCCAATTTAATGAGAAATAGGTCATTGCGCTAAGATTTTTCAAAAGTAGATGAAAATTATGAATAATACTTACATTCTCTATAATTTAATGGAGCGTACGTTCTAATTCTAATGAGTTAGTTTAAATAATATTCCATGGTATAAAAGGAGCGTGCCATGGTCATAGAAGCCTGACATTTAACAAGGATGCAGTTAATGCACAAAAGAATTTAAGTCAATTTATCTATTCTTCTAATTTATTGCACATAGTCCATTTTACACTACCAACTTCTTATGAATGTGCTGTCTTTGTATGTATTGCGGGCGCTTGACAGGGAATTGACTATGTTATAGGACGCTGACATTGCAATAACCGGAGAAGAACCTATGAATTAAATTCCACTTGACCCAGCCCATTAGTGCTTTGCATGCATAATTTTGCCAAACCCATTTGCTCCTAGACTTAAACCTAAAACTTCATAGCCGTGCCCATTGACTTTGCGCTTATGACTTAAAGCATTGCGCTGCGCTTAACGCTAGCACTCTTAAATTAGGGCCCAAGATGTCATATTAAATGTCACAACCGAAAATCGTGCAGCTTTTTGTGCTTTTACTTTCTTAAGGGTTTAGACTTTTTTCATGTTATGGATGATAAAAGAGCTCAAACAATTGAAACAATGAAAGGGGGACCCAAACCATATCTAGAGACTACAATATTAAATGTATTGAGCCAGTATCATATAACATGAATCCAGTTAGCAACCACATACTTAAGCCCTAGCAGCCACATAGGACACTCTATTATCCACATAGCAACACACTAACAGTCATTCAAAACACTATAGAGTGCAACAATGCCTGCCCAATTTTCAGCCATCTTGGTTCCAGAAGAATTTTTTCCCATTAATTTCACCCATATGGATTACATAAAAGAGTTCTATGCAATGAACCAAAGAGCTCTGAGATGAATCACACCATTAGAAATTTTGATTTGAAGCAAACAAAGAATTATACAAAAATACTGTGCACTTTCAAGGCACAAGACAATTGTGCAATTAATGTCTTCCATGAGGGAGTTAACTACAATCCCATTAAACATTGTGATTGGCATAATCGAATTAAGAACTATGGAATTTATTTTTTATTTTTTGCAGAATATTCAGATACAAATAAATAAGTAGTTTGAGATTATAGGGAGACCGACTTGATTGCATCATTCGCAGTGCGTTATGGTAGTGACCCGTGTCAGCAGAGCTCGTCTTTCTTTGCTGATCACTCAGTATATATCTAACATATAACTTAATGACCAATATCTGCCAGCACTTAAAACAGTGTTCAGGCATAAAGCTTCAGATTTGTTTGCGGATTTATCCATTTAACATATAATGTATACTGTCTCAATACCTCAGTACATCCACATTGTAATGAGAACATAAAATCAAACTGTTTCACTTTATGTTTCAAGCAAAGCATCTAACCTGAGCTGCATTTTACTTGGATCTGTTGCCGACAGGCATGCAGTTTGTTATGTAAAGAGAGGTCTTTTCCTCTCCATTTGGTTTCCATCAGCTGCCGTCCATTTGTGGTTACGTGTTGCTGAAGGTGCTCAATGAAACTGACTTCATGAAGAGAAACCTCAGCACATTTGCTTATTAAATTAGTCCATCTCTGCATGAGTTCATCGTGGCTGGAAGGTAGAGGGCTGCTTAGGACTACGTCAAGACTGAATTAAACACTTATGGCAATGATCTAAACAAATTCCTGCTTTTCCCCTCTCCATTAGAGCAGGTTTCTGTGTTTATTTTAGCCACTATACATACAGGCATTATGACGAGTCAGCACCATTAGACCATAGGTTTGAATGGTGTAATTGCATCAAGGCGTGGTAAAAACACAAGATCTTCATGTAGAGGACCCATATTTTCCCCACAACACAGCTTAAGGTCAGAGCTGCATTATCTCAGTTGCATTTGTCTCTGTCGTACGACAGTGTGAGCTATAAAAGCGTCATGATGGATGATGACTATCAGAGATGCATATTTATTGCAGCTAGCGGCCTCAAACCAGAAATCATATGGTTTTGTATTGAATTAGCATATTGTTTAAAACTAGGCTAGATGGTTTCCAGTTACCTTGTTAAAGGGCTCTTAAGGTACTTACACACTAGATTAGAGCAACTGGAGTTTCGTGACCCAAAAAAGAGGGTGCATGCAACAGTGTTTGTTATGCATGTTAGGCTGGTAAATCACATTTCTGCTGTTGTTTATGCATTTACAAAATTGTCAGTTTTCTTATTCAGCCTGTGTTTTATTAAGAATTTTGCACATTGTTGGGTCTATGCAGTTCATTGTAATATTATTAAATTTCATGTTGAAATTAAGGACATTTTTGTTATTTTTGTATAATAAACCATTTTAGTTCTCTTAGTATACAGTACAACAGAAACGCTAAGTCTGCATGCACACTATAGAAACAGCACTTCTGGGCGAAATGAAATAAAAAATGAAAATACATCTTGGAATACCAAGCACAGTGTTGTTTGAGCATCCAGCCCAGTCAGTTTAGTGCCAGTAAAAACCCTGAAATCCCAATTATTTGTCTCACAACCCCACCAGTCGACCCTCTTCACACCGTTCCGCTTATGAAAAACGTACCAGCGATCTAGACATTACAAAACAATACATAATACTGCCTACTGGTGGGTCTTTAGTCTTTTTTTAATTTATTTTGGATGCTCTGTGCTTCTGTTGAATATCTGCAGTGCCTTGTAATGAAATACCCACTGTGCAATTTTGCAAGTGTGTCAAGCAGAGCATGACCAGAAATGCAAATTTAATACAGAAGTGGCAACATAGAATAGTGAGTATTTTTCACGTCTGGGGGCTGTTAAAAGCAGTTTTGAAATCAATGAATATATTATAAAGAGGTGTCCACACCAGATAGAAATCCCAGTTTGCCAGCTATAAAAACTAGTTTGTTGTATCGTGTCCTCTTTTTACATGTAGTGGCCGTGCACAGTGTGTGGTGTAATGGTATAACAACCTGCACATGAGGAATGGGAACTTTAATGGATGAGTTTCTGTGTGATGGTGTATCTGTCTCACTCTAGCTTTCTGTCTGATTCTTCACAGTAAGAGAAATGGTCATGTGACCAGCACCCTACCAGCCCAATCTATCTCTGTACATATCAAGGTCAGATCCATTTTTCTTGGAGCAAACACCCCCTGTGGTTCTAGCACATAAACTCAACCACCTTCGATCTTGTTTATCCTTGATTTACCAAAAGAGAGGTTTCCAGCATGGCAAACAACAAAATCACAAACATGCCACCTAGAAATGTACATTGTGCATGTGTTGAAGCAAAATATTTGCGCCCAACTGAAGATGATGAGGATAACATTGAGTTATCAAAGATGGTACTCCTCTGGTTGTTTAGAATTTAAATGAATTCTTGAATTTAAAATTTATTTGAATTGAGGTATCAAACAGGATACAGAATTGTCATTCAAATATTAATTTAAATATGCAGAGACAGCTATAAGTAAGCCATTTGTAGGTTGACTTCCACAACTATGGCTCTGTGGTGCTGTCAGAACACTTCAGCATCCCGACCAGCCTGACACAGTAACATTGGCTCAACCAATAACATGATGGGGTGGGATTATTTACAACCTATTGCAGACAGAGAGAGTGTTCAGTAAACCTGTTATTATTACTCTGTTTAGTGACGCTAGTGGCACAGAAATTACACACTTCATCTTTAATGAAGTAGAATTAACATGAATGAAATACAAATAATTAATATAACTGCTGTGCGTGTTGTTTTTACTAATATATTCTATTTATGATTGTAAAATTACCCTTTATCATTTGCACAACATAAAAGTGTGCTTTCAGAAACAAAAGATGATATTAATAACTAATGATGGGAATATGGATTTTTTTTCTCTTTTTTATGTATATGTCATTATATTTAATTAATTATTAATTAATTAACTTTCAATTTATGGACCATCAAGACTGCCCCACAAGAGACCCAGCATATATTTTAGCATTGTTAATAGAGATGCACCGATCGACTGGCCAGGGACCGGAATCAGCCAGTTTTCCGCATGCTCGGCCCAGACCGGTAACCGGCCGGTCAGTCTCACGTCTTTCCGATTCCGAGCCGGTCCGCTTTGTTGCCAGCAGCGCAGGCAATATTGTCACAGCTGCATGGAAACATGTCATTGGCGTGGAATATCTTCACTGTGAGTGAAAAATACATAAAGTTTGCAATTTGTAATATTTGTAAGGCTAAAGTAAACCGTGGGGGAACCACTACGATAACGTTCGAAACAACAAACCTAATTAGACACTTAAAACACCCTCACCCAGCTGAAAATACCGCTTTTAAAAAAGAAGCTAAAAAAGTTAAGTGGCTAAAGCTAGCCAGAGCTCAAAGCCAGCCAGAAGTCAGCAGCCTCTCCTATCTTTCCTTGGTATGAGAAGCGAAAAGACCAAAGGAATTCATTCATTCATCTTCAACCGCTTATCCTGTACAGGGTCACGGGGGGCTGGAGCCTATCCCAGCTAACATTGGGCGAAAGGCGGGGTACACCCTGGACAGGTCGCCAGTCCATCGCAGGGCCACACATATACAGACACACACTCATACTCACATCCACACCTAGGGCAATTTTTGGAGACACCAATTAACCTAGCCTGCATGTCTTTGGATGGTGGGAGGAAGCCGGAGCACCCGGAGAGAACCCACGCAGACACGGGGAGAACATGCAAACTCCACACAGAAAGGCCGGGGCAACCGGGGTTTGAACCCATGACCTTCTTGCTGTGAGGCGACAGTGCTAACCACTGCACCACCGTGCCGCCCACCAAAGGAATTACGAGGAAAATTATGGAATTCATGGCCCTGGATGGACAACCTTGGAATAATATATTGATGTGATTATTCATGTAACGTGGTTTGGGCCATACAAATTACGGGAGTTTCCCGGGAGAAATAACAAAACGGGAGGGGGGTGGGAAATGGGTGTGAAATACGGGAGACTCCCGGGAAAAACGGGGGTGAGTGACGAGGTATGGTTACAAGCCGATCCCGAAGCAGCAATCAGTTTTACCTCTGATGTTTGGTATCTAACGTAAGCTTAATGTCAATGTTGAGCATATTGGACACTTCAGTTTTGTTCATAGGCTTGTAATCTTTGGAATTGTTTTGTTAGACGAGTAAAAAATAGAAAAAGGTCCATTTATAAAATAGTGGAAAATGACATCTGTTTTGTTATATAAAGCAACTCATTTGCAGTTAATTGTTATTTCTACCTCTTTCCAGTCACAGAGCACTTTATATATCAGAAGTCAGAGAAGATCCTGTAACTTTGTTTGGGGGAAATTGTAATATTTAATAATTAATTTTATTATGAAAATTAAATTTTGCATTGAAGAAAGGTAGATTTTGTTTGTATATGCGGTCAATAGTTCTTAGAAAGAAAATCGGTATCGGCAGGTCACACTTGGAAAAAAATCGGAAATCGGAATCGGCCAAGAAAATTGCAATCGGTGCATCTCTAATTGTTAAAAATGGTATATGTACAGCTGACAATCTGAACTCTATCACAACAACAGTTTTGGGGCCTGTAACATATAAGATGGCTAGCCGGGTAAGTTTAACCTGGTAACATTGTGACTTTGTCAAGACAATCAAAATAAACAAAAGAAAAAAGAAAATAGAACATGTTTGTATATAAATGTTTAAGATACATCACTATTTCAAACATTGTCTTAACGGGTCAATTTTGACCCATATGGGTTTTTTATTTTCTCCCCAATTTGGAATGCCCAATTCCCACTGTGCTCGAAGTCCTCATGGTGGCGTAATGACTCGCCTCTACCTGGGTGGCTAAGAACCAATCGCAGTTGCCTCCGCATCTGAGACCGTCAACCCGCGCATTTTCTCACGTGGTTTGTTGAGCATGTTACTGCACAGACATAGCGCATGTGGAGGCTTCACTCCATCCACCACGGCATCCACCGAGAGCGAACCACATTATAGCAACCATGAGGAGGTTACCCCATGTGACTCTACCCTCCCTAGCAACCGGGCCAATTTGGGTTCTTAGGAGACCTGGCTGGAGTCACTCAGCACGCCCTGGATTTGGACTCCTGATTCCAGGGGTGGTAGTCAGCGTTTTTACTTGCTGAGATACCCAGGCCCCTGGAAAAACAGTTTTGACCTTTGACCTCTGGACTTTCTGGATGTTATACAGCTTTATATATTTTTTTTGTACATCGATGAATAAATTTTGAACCACTAATATTTCACGTTTTCAAAAATGTAGCCCCTAGCCCCATAATCTTCTCCAGCTTTTCTCCAGCTTATATTAGTGGGAAGGATTTGTTCCAGTGGATGTGCAAAGTGGAGACAAAATCAAGACATCCTTGGATAATATTTGCTAAGTAAAAAAAAAATATTTTTTTAAATTATGTTACTCCATTACTATTCAATATATTTTATTTTTCCCTATTATTATACACTTTGGGACCACCTATATATACAAATATATATATATATATATATATATATATATATATATATATATATATATATATATATATATATATATATATATATATATTATTATTATTATTATTATTATTTTTTTTTTTTTTTTTTGTCAAGGGGTGTCTTAGTGCCAAATTTGTGCATTTTAAATTGTTTTGAAAATGGTTAAAAAATAACCCGAAGGACAAAAGGAGTGTTCTGTTTCTTAAGGCAATACAATAGGAGGGTTAAATTAATATAAAAGCTTTTATATTTTAAATAAAGTTTTGAAGCTTTTAAAATTAACAAGCCTATGAGCTGCAAACGTCACTCATTCATGTGCATGCGTGTGTGAACTAATGTTAAACTCAGTATCAGTCTTTTGAGTTGACAGAAAATGTATGTGCAGCTTGATGATACAATTAAGCTTGATTGGATTGATTTGGTTTTGTAATTTAATTTAATGTAAATGTATTTGTTATTATCTGTTATTTTTTGGAAAGTTGTGAAAATGTAAGTGTACTTTTTACTTTTTCTGTTAGGTAAACAAAAATAATATTTGCTATTTTTTCCCATTTACCTCTATGGAAGTTTACCCTGCAGTAGATTACTTCTACTCTCCAAACATGGAAATGTGAAAAGTGTCCATTCAACATCCTGTGGAGCATGGCCAATTCAATTCAAATTCCTTTTTAATGAATTGAAAAGAAGCAAATTCCTAAATGCGAAATTTTGCTCAGGCCTGATACTCCTATTACTAATAATACAAATGCTGAGCTGCATGCTTGCGCAAGCATCCCCTCTAGTGCACACATCAGCTTGAAAACTTCAGCCAGTACTGTAGAGACTCATAATAATGGCTGTGATGAGGATGCAGAATTTGTATGTTGTACATCACAGTCCTTGGAGGAACTAGGTGTCAGAAAGTGCACGAGCAGTGATTCCCAGGTCAGCTTGACGCACAACTAGCTGGTTGATGACTCAGGCACACCGGCTTCTGTTTATTCGAGACCTTAGTTCAACATCCGCTGGATCCCCGAGGCTCAAAATTGATTGATGACACTGATTACCATGTCACTGCTCATTTGAAAACCTTGATCTCTGAGCGCATGGTTTTGGATCATCTGTTGTATACACAAACACCTTTATCCAAGGTCCATGTCACCTGCTCTCTGATGTACACTGCTGTTCTACAGGCTTCCTACCCTCCATGCTTACATTGCCTGCTTCTTTCTCTCTCATCTTTTTGTAAGAGCTTCAGATCTGAAATCCACTGGTTTAGGGTAATAAGCGTCGATTGAGCTGTAGAGTTTTGCAGCGGGAATTCAGAAGGAATTTGATGTCATTTGGCGCATATTTCGTTGCTGTCAGTAGCGTTTCAAATTTTGTACAGTTTGTACAGTTCATTTCAAAGAGTATGTTAAAATAAATGCTAAACTATTTCATTTGAGTCATCACTTAAAAGGGTTCCCAGATTTTGATTTGGTTATATACACGAAAACGAATGAGCTTCCTCCATAGGCAGCATTTTACGGCATCATTTTTGCCGACTTGAGAAAGGCTTTCAGAAAAAATCTAACAACATTTATGAAGTTTAGGCTTACAATAATAAAATATAATTTGTCAATGGGGTAATAGTTCCCTTAGAATCAAGTTTATTTTTCTAACCTCATTGGCAAATAGTGTGTTCTGTTTTGTTAGATTTCTCTTTGTCTGGAAACAAGACTTAACATCTTACGTCATTTTGCTTCTCAAGTAAGTGTTTCTTTTTTTGTTTTCCCGAATATTAAAATATTTTTACTGAAAAAAGTATGAAAAAATTATTTTGCAGTGTATTTCGTTGCTGTTTGTTGTGTTTTGTATTTAGTTTAACCTCGTTTGTCCCCCACGTACACATTTGTAGACATTGTATTTTGGCTTGGCTGTATGTAATGTATAATTTAAATTCATTTAAACCAACTGATGTCAGTTCCAAAGACTCTGAGATGTCAGCAAAGGGTTAAACTTTCAATGTAGGAGTTATGTGACAAAACAACATCACAGCAGAGTTTGTCTTTTGGAGAAATGGCAACAAAACGACATCTGGTAAGAAATCTCATTAAGTTTTTACATTGAAACCTGATTGAACCAAAAGATTAGAGTCTAGACTCATCCGATATTTTTTTTTATTTCAGTGGTTTATCGTGAAATGCCACACTGCTAAACACAATATACACTAATGTGTACTTTAGCACATTTTTTTCTTAGGAATTCTATATTTACTGTGCATTATCACGTTGAGAATCAATGAGCTTTCAGAGGCTTTATATGGAGTTAGAATGAAAATAAGGTGCATTTTGACCTGTTCTGAGACCAGTGCAGACAGACAGCACACTGGAGTATAGGTCATTCACTAAATAGGGAGCAAGGATGCAAGGGAGCATCCTATAGCCATCCAATACAGCGGGCGTTTAACATAAGGCATTTACTTCTTAAATCCGAACAACGGTTCAGTTTCAGACTGCATAATAATGTTTGGACCACTCAGCATGTTTGGTAGACATGGGACAATGTTAATCAGTACATAGATTCAGAATTTAAAATATATAATTTTATTTTAACATGGTTGGCATTGATTGGATGATGGTGGCCATTACTTTGAATCAGAATGAATTGTGCTAATTTCTGATGTAATGTCTGTATATATATATATATATATATATATGTGCAATAATCCTCTCTAAAGTCGATTTTTTTTTTTTTTTTTTTTTGCTATTGGGCCAAATTAGTATGCAAAAATAATATTTTCTGTGGTCTCCCTTTAATCTCAATAGAAGTTTGCCCTCCAAACTTCACTTCCGCATTCCAAACCAGGGAATGTAAAAAGGGTACATTTTCATGGTTTAAGCATAAACCTCATTGCATTTTGTCAGATTTCTCTGAAAATAAGGCTTAATATCGTTTTGCATTTTGCTGCTCAAGTCAATGTATCTTGTAGTAAGGATGTTGAAATATTTTCAGACAAACAAGAATTTTTTGCAGTGTTTACCCTATTCTCCCAGGAGTTTGATTGTACTGTTACATTAGAAGTGATTCAGTGGTGTGAAATACCACATGGCTTATCTGCACACAAACACATACACACAAACCCACACACTGTCGAGTTGTGGCATAGAACAGGTTGCCATGTGGTGAACTGCTGACCTCATAGCTGGAGCCCGTGCCCTGAGGTGAAGGCATTGTCTGGGGTGGTTTCAGCTCTGGCTTTGACGCTGACATATAGTATTTTCACAGCCCCTTCCTCACACAAATCTTCCCGAGATATCTTGGCTGAATTCTGTATGCGGTGCAAATAAACAATCCACTTAAACACATTTGATTATGTTACATCTAGACTTATAGACCATAGAAAAACCACAACCAAAACGAACAGCCCCATTAAAATCAATAGATTCGCAGGAGTTATAGTTGGAGTTATAGCTTGGTATCTACTGTATAATGTAATGTTTACACAAAGAATAAGCATCCGTCTAGTATCTACTGTATTATTATTTCTTATATAGCTGTGATTTATAAAATATTACCCCACAATAGTCTTCAACGTTTCATGATAGTGATGCCGTACATTGTAAAATTATTATTTTTGCAGTTATTTCTTCCCATGCAGAGATAGCATGATTTAGTTTAGTTTTTATGGAAGCCTTTGCATGAGACTTTGCATATGCCTAATATAATAATGTACCTGGCAATGTTATGTTATATCTTATGTGAGCTGACATTAATTAACACAATCAGCATTGCTTGTCTCTTTGAGCGTAAAGACGTTTTGAGTTACATCGTGTTGTTTGCTCTCTCAGGCAATGTGCTTTGTGGCCTGTGTTTATGGAGCATGGAGGTAATGTGTGGATGTACTCAGCTATTTAATGATGGCTGGAATATAAAATGACACACTCATCCATTAGCTGTGGCATATAGTGCAACGTTCTTTGCTGCATGCTGATTAGTCTCACGTAGCCTGGTCCAGCGATAACAGCCGAACTAAGATCCACATGTAAATTGCTTTAGCTAATCAATGAAGGCTTGATGAATGCTTGAATGGCACCAGAAATTGTATCAAGGTTATGTGTTTATTTTTTTATTTTAATATAAAAAAATTTCTTGGTCAGGTATAAAGTCACTAAATTGACTCCTTATACGTTAACAGATGTGTGTTTACAGGTAATTTACGATGAAAGATTAAGATAGAAATGACATGAAAACACTTATTTTGTGTGAGGCATATGCATGCCATATTATTTACTGTATATAGGGTACACATACAAAACTAAAATGACAAAATGAAGTTACACTTTTTTTTAGTTTCCTTGTCACAGTGTTATTACACAAGTAATTACTGGTTATTACTAATTAACAGTATGTACTTTCGAGTTTTAGGGTAAGTTGCTTGTAATTATGCATAATTGAGTGTTATTACAATAGTCAATAGATGTAATACATTTACATTTACATTTATTCATTTGGCAGATGATTTTATCCAAAGCGACCTACAAAAGGGGGAAAAATAAGAGAATCATCTTGAGACAGTGGTACGAAAAGTGCCATATTACAAAGTTTCACTAGCATCAGAATAGTATTCAAAACAGATGAAAGT
Organism: Moxostoma hubbsi; assembly: GCA_032164185.1. Lineage (NCBI taxonomy): Eukaryota > Metazoa > Chordata > Actinopteri > Cypriniformes > Catostomidae > Moxostoma > Moxostoma hubbsi. Next base: position 5,891,998 of record JAVLUX010000025.1, read on the forward strand.
GCAACAAGAATTTTTAATTTTTTTAGTGACTGGTTAAGTGCTCATGGAAAAGATGTGCCATGTTTTGTAGACAGAAAGTGAGTCAGCTTCACAGATGGAGTTGGGTAGGTCATTCCACCAATGATGAAGCCGAAAGTCAGAGAAAGTGTTTTGGTGCCTCTTTGTGTCGGTACAACAAAGCAACGTTCCTTAGCTGACCGCGTAACAAGGACACGGTAAAATAAAGTGTTACCCAAAACGGTATCTGAGCGCTAAACTTGACATTGGCCCTCTTAGCAACATAAAAACTAGGGATGTCCCGATCAGCTTTTTATGACTCCCGATCCGATATTTAAATATGAAATATATGCAGATACCGAGTACCGATCCGATACTTGTATTTGCCTAGATAATAGTGCTGCAGACTATTGTTTTTTTGGTTTGTTTGTTTACAAAAATAACAAAGTAAACAAAGGAAATAAAGATGTCTTCAGCTTAATGCATTTAACTTAGTGCAGCTAGCATTTTTATAAAGCTCACATATAAAATCAACTTCTGCTTAGAATGGTGTAAAGGCTTATTTTAACTTTAATATTCAGGTACAAAAATAAATCACCTACGTTCTGTATAGATGAATATCTTACATACACTTGCAAATGGACTTGAATAGTCACAACAAAAAATTAATTCTATAAAAACGAATTCAACATTTCGCAATTCCACTTAAAAGTGGCGTAAACGATTACACTTGAACAGGCCCATGTTCAACAATAATGAAACTGTTATTAATAGTTCTGTTGTCAATATCAAAATGCCATTGTGACATACTGACAACCAGTAAAAACCATCAAAAAAGCATCACACGCCGCAGAGATGCATTAAAAATAAAACAATATATTGATAACAAGCTCTAAAACTGCTCCAGTGAGAAATCATTAATATCTATGTCTGTTTTCCTGTCTTTGAGTTTTGCTGTAAGACAAATCACTAATTACTAAGCAAATGCATGAAGACGCGGTGTCGTTATTGAAGGTTAAACAGTTATTTTTATTATTGGTTTCGTGACCAACATTAATCTGATTTAAATTGGGATGAGTGACTGATGAGATATTGAGAGCACCTGAAGAGTGCACGTCTTTGACACAGAGAGCGCTCATGTTAAAGAGAGTCAAGCTAAAAGCGTTCATGATTGCTCAAACAGTCTCTATCACTCAACACAACGTCATGTATCATGTATATTTACATGTTTAATTTGTAATTAACAGCCTGTTAACAGCCTCTATATCCTCTTCCTGTTCACTGTGCAAGGAGTCAGAATATCTACCGTAATGACTCTAGAAAATGGGCAAATTAATATTCATACACATGTAATTCTTACACATTTTTAAAAACAAACCGGCATATTCATCTCAATTACATCATGTCTGAAAATTTTAATTCGTGAATGCTTAGAATTGTCAACAACTCCCCCTCCATAGGCCATTCTGTCATGCTTCAAGGGCTGAGCAAGCGCTCATTCATTAGAGGAGCGGTGTATGTGTGATTGCCTGCATGCTGCAAAAAAGATTGGCCCTTAATCTAGGCTCGATCAGCTGATCATGGATTTAAGACGAATATCGGCCAATTTTGATCGGCGGCCGATCAATCGGGACATCTCTAATAAAAACAGAACAGTTATTCACTTTTTAAATAAATTATATGCAGAAAGAGAGCAACAAACATGTCTGTGATTGGGTACAATGCTTAAAAGCTTGATTTATTTTTTAACACATTGAGCCTTATTCATTAAACATAAACAGAACACGTTTGTGTCTAAATGTGTTCTTTCATAATTTGTTAATTTAATGGGAGAATTTACGTAAGAATTGTTTTACTAATTATGCACAAATTTGTTTTGCTCATGTTTCAAGAATCAACAAGCTTCATGATTAGTTATATGTGGTAGCTATAGTTGTAATCTACAGATGGCCAAATTACTCAAAATGAAATGATTAAATACATAATGATAATAAAACTACAAAATCATTAAATAAATAATAAAATCACGAAATAAATCAATTATCAGCACATAACTTAAGCCATAGTTGTAGTAAGATAAATGGCGCCTAATCTCACTTTTTGAAATCGATTTTGAAAGGTGACACCCACTGTCGTAGAACAACATGCCTTAAAATGAAATGACACTAAGCTCATGCTTAAATTAAAAATTAACCTAAAGATAATTATAAATTGAACATGGATGCAAACTAGTCCTAAAATGAAATACAAGGGACATGTATTGATTTATTGAGTGATTAATTATATTTTGTAGTTTTTATTTTTTCATTTATGTATCAATATAAATATTTAAATGTTTAAATGGCATAGTGGTGTAGTGGGCCAAAGCACATAACTGTTAATCAGAATGTCGCTGGTTCGATCCCCACAGCCACCACCACCATTGTGTCCTTAAGCAAGGCACTTAACTCCAGGTTGCTCCGGGGGGATTGTCCCTGTAATAAGGTCGCTTTGGATAAAAGCGTCTGCCAAATGCATAAATGTAACTGTAAATGTAATTTTTCCCTCCATAGTAATCTTGAGGGTTTCCACAATCATCAGGGAATTTTAAAAAAGCGATTTCCTGGCCTGGAAAATTGAACAGACAATTTTCTAGTTATGGTCTGTTCTTTCAAATATTTCATATCTATTAATCTGAGCAACTGGAAATATCATGAAAATGTCATGGAAATTTGTTTGTCAAAAGGTGTGGGAACCCTGAATCTTGATTATCTATTTGATCAACTGTATGCAGTAGTCTTCAACTTTTTATGTAACGAGGATAGGCGCTCGTATCCTGAGGCACTGCAAACATTGGCTCCAGGTGAGTTCACACAAGAAGTTGTTTCTGCTACAGTAGGAGGCCAGGTCATGTGATGTGTCCCCGAGGTGCATTGGTCCCCGGGTAGAGAATGACAGCTCTGACAGCAGCAGTTGGCTAGAACCACGCCGGCAGACTGAAATAGCACAAGACCTATTTCATTAGTTCAAATCACAGCCGCTCACGTCAGAGACACGGACACACTTTGACATCTCTCGGTGACATCAGTCTAAAAAGCTAAGGACACTGTCAGGGATCATGTAAAGTATCTTCCAAATGTGAGCAAACATGAGACAACAGGCCTGGACTTGCTGTAAAATGTGGCTCGTATAATCTTAACAGAGTTGGAAAGCAGAGTTTGAAAGTGAATCGATGCAGAATCTCTTGGGTAACATAATTTGAGTCTTGCATCTGTCCACATGGCTGCCTGGTTACCTCAGGCGGGACATAAGCTGGCAGAGCTTGCTAGGGTGGGTGGGCAGAGTTAGGCGGGTTGGGAAAAGAAGGGATTGGTTTTCTGTACCTCCAGGACTTCTGTCGCTGGCTCTGGAACGCCGGTACTCTCGGCTGCCATCATTTTGTTTCAGAAGCAGATTATCAACAGGAAGAAACAGAGGGAGAGTTTGAATTTCCACAGATCACATTACTGGATTCTGTCATAGACAAAAAACATATTGCTGCTTGTGTTACCAATGTAACCACAAGCACATGGCAGTATTTTATTAATGAATTTATTTTTTGAGCCATGAATCTAACCCAGCAGTTCCGAGGTGAATCCCAACATTACAAACTTGTATTTGAAGCAAAACAAATACTAGAAAATTGGACAAAAAGACAATGGACAATGTTTTTCATGAGGGAATGAGATACAATACCATGATGCATTGTGAATGACATAACTGAATTAAAAACGATGGAAAAATATACAAATATATATTTAAAATTGCTTATTATAAATATCAAATAAATACATGTAAAGGATAGTGCAAATTATTCAAATATATGCAAACATGCAAGTAGTTTGATAGTGTAGTAAGACTGTCTTGGTTGCACGTCATGGAAGTGGCTGGTTGCAGCTTGGATATATTGCTGTGATTGAAATATCGCAGAATGCTGACTTCAGCAGAAGCACATATCATCGGTTGGTAACATTGGAGCTCAAGGTATGGTGGTTTTTAAAGGTTTATAAGTAATCAATTACCCTATAGAAAATATATATACACCGATCGGCCACAACATTAAAACCACCTGCCTAATATTGTGTAGGTCCCCCTCATGCAGGATTTTGACGTCATTTTTAGTATTGGCTCGGCTCGCTTGGAACCTCGACCGAGGTGGTACTAAAAAAAAGTCATATACCAGGTACTATCCACAGTGGAAAACCCCCCAAAAAACGGGCAGAGTCGAGTTGAACCGTGCAGTGGAAAAGCCCCTTTTGTCAGTTCGAACCAGTCTGCTGCTCACTGGATATGTTTTGGCATCATTTGGAGTAAATTCTAGAGTTTGTCGTTTGTAAAACTCCCAGGAGATCAGCTGTTACAGAAATATTCAAATCAGCCCATCTGGCACCAACAATCATCCATATGATTATCTAAGCAGCCAATCATGTGGCAGCAGTGCATAAAATCAAGCAGTGCATAAAATCACGCAGATATGGGTCAGGAGCTTCAGTTAATGTTCACATCAACCATCAGAATGGGGAGAAAAATTTGATCTCAGTGATTTGGATTGTGGCATGATTGTTGGTGCCAGATGGGCTGGTTTGAGTATTTCTGTAACTGCTGATCTCCTGGGATTTCGATCATATTGGATTTTGTGCTTGGCAGATGACACGGGGGGGAATATAAATAAAAATGAATGCCAGCTCACTTATTTTGACAGCTGGACCCACGTCATATCACCAGAAAATGATAGATACTAAATGATGTTTACTAACAAAAATCACACAGCAATTAAATCTTCCACTTTCAAAGTCCTTAAACATTTAAAAGCCTTTAAAATTGAATAATCAACATGTATACATTAAATATATAAATGTACAGTATATACACTTTTTACTAAAAGTTCACATTTGTCTTTAATATTGTTTAACAAAGAGAGTGTTGTAATATCTGTGGTGAAATCTTACTCCCTCGACACCCGAGTGATAAAAAAAAAGCTTGCTTTTCTTCGCCAGCACAGGATTAAAGCAACAGGATACAAAAAGAACTGCCAGGTCAAAGCGCTGGCACGACAAAAGGAACTAAACCCAACAATAGCCACCCTTTGAGACCCTAGCCCACAGCATACTATATCTAACCACACAATGAATTCTACTACACCAAACAGACCCCTAAACCACAATTACCCTCACGTTTAAACTTTTGTGGATGTTGTTTGACCAATGATGTGCTTGAGAAAATGGGTATAGTAATAATATACAAAAAAAATGCATTGTCCAATCTTGTGGTTATCAGAATTATGTCTTTCTTGAATGTACTTAAAGGTGCTGTTCATCCAAAAAAATGTATTATGTCATCATTTACCCCCATGTTGTTCCAAGCCCGTATGACTTTGTTTCCTCTGTGGAGCACAAAAGGTTATTTTAGCCAGAAAGATATGGACATCTTTTTTCCATGCAATGAAAATTAATGGTGACTGAGGTTAACATTGCGCCTAACATCTCATTTTGTGTTCCATGGAATAAAGATTGTCATATGCGTTTGGAGCAACATAAGGGTAAATGATGGCAGAATACAATTTTTGGGTGAAGATTGCTCTTTAAAGAGTTTGTTCACCCAAAAAGGAAAATTCTTTTATAATTTACTCACTTTCATAGCATCACAGATGTGTTTGACTTTCTCTCTTCTGCTGAACACAAATTAAGATTTTTAGAAGAAAATCTCAGCTCTGTAGGTCCTTTCAATCCAAGTGGACAGTGACCAGACCTTTGTCAAGTCAAGTCATTTGAATTTGTGTAGCGCCTTTCACAACATACATCGTTTCAACGTAGCTTTACAGTAAATCAAAACTGTAATGTCTATAATGTCTTAGAGTCATCATTGTGTAGTTTGATTAAATATGATTGCTAATCGTGTATAAAAATAAATAGTTAAATAATCATTGTCTTTAGAACCCCCAGTGAGCAAGCCGAAGGCGACTGTGGCGAGGAACACAAAGTTCCATAAGATGTTGGTAAATGGAGAAAAATAACTTTAGGAGAAACCAGGCTCACTGTGGGGGGCAGTTTCCCTCTGGCAAACCAGCATAAATATAATGTCAATATTAGTTATTTATGTGCAGTGCAAGTCATGGTTAAGGTCCAGTTTTTAAACAAAGATTTTGTATGAAATGTAAGATTAATGACCAATGTCTTTGAAGTCCATCCTGGATTAACTCCAAAAGTTCATATAGATGCAATTGTCCTTTGTTAGTTGGCTGATGAAGGCTTTTGTTGGCAATCAATTGATCATCTATGTATTCCATTTTAAGAGTGTAGTCCAAGGTGATGCAGGCAGAGGTCAGTGAGGTGCATCGCAGCTCCAAAAATCACATAAAGGCAACATAAAAGTAATCCATATGACTCCAGTTGTTTATATATATCTTCTGAAGCTATGCAATCACTTAGGGTGATCAGTCTTTCAATAATTTTTACAATAAATATCCTCTTCCACTTTCAGATCTGTTTCTCACCTACACCTATCATATTGCTTCTGAAGATATGGATTTAACCACTGGAGTCGTGTGGATTACTTTTATGCTGCCTTTATGTGATTTATTGAGCTTCAAAGTCTGGTCAACATTTACTTGCATTGTATGGACCTACAGAGCAGAAATATTCTGCGTAAAATATTTGTTTGTGTTCTGTAGAGAAAAGAAAGTCATACATCTGGGATGTGCATGAGGGAGAGTACATTTTATTTATTTATTTATTTATTTTTTACATATACATTTTTTCACAATGTCGTAGAAACATTGTTAGTATATGCTCTCGTTGGATTTTATAACCATTTATATTACCACATCTAACCTGATGCATCACCAACATATTAAATGTTTTTTTTATTATTAACAGTGAGGATTCTAGAATGTTTTTTAAAAAGTATGCTGTGTGACGAATACAGTAACCTTAATTCAACGTTGTAAAAAGCTATGTACAGTAACTGAAATCCACAGTCTCTCTGTTGAAAAAGGCCAGCTTAGACCCGCACAAATTTCCATGCTGGTCTGAGTTGGTTTATGCAGGGGTTAGTGTTGGTTTAGTTGATCACCAGCAAAAAAAAAGTTGGTAAATTATCATAGTCTTTCTGAGAAAGTTGGTTGACCATGGGAGGTTTGCTGGTAAACAGTAATGCTGTTCTTTTTAACAGGACTGGAAAGATCTAGACTAAATTTGTTACAGATATTTATTGGGTGCGCTGCGCTGTTTTAGATACAATAGGAAGCACTTGAACTGTAAGCATGGAGGCCAGGTGGTGTTGTTAAATGGAGATGAGACTACTGTAATATTGATGGAGGGAAAAGGCTGCGTGGCAGCCGAAACAAGAGATTGTATGGAAGTAAGGTGACTTAGCGGTTGATGAGGTGACGCTTGACCCTGAGGGCCAGCGGCGGCGAGCAGCTCACTGAACCCAGGTGAGTTTATCCAACCAGATCAATGCTACTTAATATCAGCGAGACCGGCCACCCCATCCCATCTGTCACATCTATCGCCAAGGTTAAGCTCTGGTTTGCTCCCGCACTGACAGATACAGATGGTGTCAGTTACTGCCAGAAAGAACAGGAGATGAAAAAATGAAAACCTCCAGGCTGTTAACGAAAAATAAAATTACATTTAATGACACCAAAACGAACTTAAATAGAATAAGAATGGCGACAAATTAATTGTCATTCTATGAATGGCGAAAAATGTATTGTCATTCTATGACCTGTCAGAATGAAACAAATTTGTAAAATATTTTCAGAAAGACATGGATCAAAAATGCTAATTGCACAAACATGAATTCACTTAAGGGATAGTTCACCCCCCAAAAAATAAAACTTGGCTTTATTTACTCCCCCTCATGCTGTTCCAAACTCATATGACTTTCTTAATTGGAACACAAAATGTATTTTAGGCACAATGTTAGCCTCAGTCACCATTTCACTTTTTCCATAGAATGATAATTATTGATGATAAGCTAACGATCTACCTAATGACAGTTTTACACTACACGATTTTAAGCCAGATTTTCACTCACTGTCAATTTTGTGGAGATCACTGTCAAAAGCGTAAGGCAAATCGGAGCTCACTCTCGTGAGCACGAATGCAATGTATGAACTATAAAAGACGAGATTTGAGAGAAGCGCCGATGCGTCGCCGATGTCAGTGAGATATGCGGAGCTCACACCCCTGTCGCCAATTCATTGTGTAATTTGAAAACACTATGACTTCCATGACAAGACAGACAGTTGTGTAATATGAACATTACCACCATGGCTGGACTGGGAATATAAATCGGCCCGGGATTTTACATAGCAACTGGCCCAAAAGTTGAGCGGAAGACAAAAAGTAATTTAGGTTTGTAACAACAACATGAGGGCAAGTAAATGATGACAGAATTTCCATTTTTGGTTGAACTATCCCTTTAATGTTTTAATATCATAAACGTCTGGGCACAAGATGATCTTGTGCCCAGACATTTATGATATTAAAACATTAGAACATTACAAAATAGCTAGGAGTGGGAATAGGCAAACTTGAAATGGATCTTTAGCGAAGTGATCAGAAGCGTAAGAGATGCTCAGAGACTCCACAGACAGACATGCTCCTGAAGTTCATCGCTTTCTGTCAATTACACTTTATTTTCTTTCTTCTAGCAGGGTGGCTCGGAGGAGGAAGGCAATTAATTATTATTGTGGGTTCTCCATTCTGATTTAGAGATTGTATCTGATGCACATTTCCTCTGACACAATTACGGAGGCTGCTAACTATTGACATTAAAGAGGTTGCTGATTTGAATTATTAGAGACATTAGCAATTTGGGGTGCTAAGTGGCTTTTGATTGCCACAAAAGATACAGGCGGCCGGGTGAGGAAAGTGGAATTAGGCGGTAATTCAGAGCCCAGGAAGTCATAGTTGGAGCTGATTAAACAAAGAGCAAAGAAAGGCCATGTTGAGGTGGCATATATAACACGGTGTCTTAACAAGCAATTTGTCTGTCCACATTTCATGTGATATATCACAGCCAGTCAGACGATATTTGATGTTAACGTGTAGTTAAGAAGCAGAAGTAGAAGTTCCACAGGAACAAAGTGAGTTTGTTTGTAGAATGCAACTGATTTGCACTCCTGTAAATATTCACACTCTGCGTATAGTCACGTAAATGCCAGAATGGCATTAAGCACACATTAAGAGAAGTGCAAAGTGTATTTAACTGCATCGTGTACATACTCTAAGAATATATGATTAATTATGAATGTGTGTCAGTAAACATGGCAACTGGCCTGTTTCCACTCTCATACAAACTCACTTCACTGTGTAGCGTGTGCCCAGTGTGTGTTATGCGATATGACTGATGTAGAGGCGATAATCCCTCTGAGCCATAGAGCATACATCCTAGAGTTTCATTAGCACACTGTGTTCATCAGAGCGAGAGAATCACACACACACACACACACACACGCACGCATGCACACACAGAGCCTGTGATCCAGAGTGGGAAAGATTTGAAAGGGAGTGAAAGCAGGGGTCAGCATTTTTAATATGGGAACAATTACAGGCTCCTGCAGAACAGATGGTATTATTCATGCAGTTAAACGTGACACAGACATTTACATCATTTCCACTGACAAGCTCACAGGTAGATATATGAAAGTTCATTATAATGCCATGTGCTTTCACTGAGCTGTTGATTGCTATTGACAACATTTTACAGTGTAGCTGACTCCAAAAATAAACCATATACCACATATGTTGAATGTCATGAGAGTTTGAAAAAAAAGGGAGAGAGATAAAAAGTAACAAAAGAAGAAATTACTCCAATATGGCCTGGAGGCAGTGAGGGTGATTCTCAACGAAATCTGTCAATAAAATATCCTGGTCATTTTAAAAGAATAACAAATTATATATCTATCTATTAGAGCTGCACGATTTGGACAAAAAGTGATATTGCGATTATTTTGAAAAATATTGCGATTGCAATTTGAACTGCAATTATGATGGTAATGTTTTCCACATGTTCAACTGCAAAAAGGCTACTGGGGTTTTCACACTTGAGCCATCTTAAAAAGAACCAAACTGAGACCTTTTTTTCAGTTCAACCACAAACAAATAAACATATAAACAGTGAAACAAAGTCTTCTTCATATCCAAATGTGACCATCCACCGTGTACCTGTTTTTGTCCATTTTGTGATAGGGTCTCAGCCCACTAATCATCATCATTAGTTTTTGAAACAGTCAACTTGAATATTAGGGATGCTCAAATCAGGATTTTAACATCCGACACCGATCTCCAATTTTCATCTCATCTATCGACGCATTATATTATAGTAACTAAATGTTTGATATAGATTTATTATATGTATGTTCCTTCCTTGTATGTGACTTCAACGCGCACGTTGGAAATGACAGGGAAACGCGTGATTGGGAGGAACGCCCCCCCCCCCAATCTGAACCGAGTGGATGTTTGTTATTATGGATTATCTATAACAAACACCATGTTCGAACATAAGGATGCTCATAAGTGTACGTGCTACCAGAGCACCCTAGGCCGAAGGTAGATGATCGATTTTGTAATCGTGTCATTGGATCAGAGGCCATATGTTTTGGACACTAGGGTGAAGAGAGGGGCGGAGCTGTCAACCGATCACCATCTGGTGGTGAGTTGGGTCAGGTGGTGGGGAAAGACTCTGGACAGACCTGGGAAGCCCAAGCGAATAGTGCGGGTGAACTGGGAACGTTTGGAGGAGGCCCCTGTCCACAAGATCTTCAACTCACACATCCCACGGAGCTTTTCAGGCATCCCTGCGGAGGACCAGAGTGGGCAATGTTCAAAGCTTCCATTGCCGAAGCTGCGGTGAAGAGCTGTGGCCTCAAGGTTTTAGGTGCCGCAAGGGGCAGTAACCCTCGAACACCGTGGTGGACACTAGTGGTCAGTGAAGCCGTCCGACTGAAGAAAGAGGCCTTCCGGGATTTGTTGTACCAGAGGTCTCTGGAGGCAGTTGCAAGGTACCAACAGGCCTGAAGGGCTGCGGCCTCTGCTGTGAGGGAGGCAAAGCGGTGGGTGTGGGAAAAGTTAGGAGAAACCATAGAGAAGGACTTTCGGTCCACACCAAAGTGCTTCTGGAAAACTGTCTGTCACCTTAGGAGGGTGAAACAGGGATCCATCCAAGCTGTAAACAGCAAAGATGGGACACTGTTGACCTCAACCAAGGAGGTTATTGGGCGGTGGAAGGAACACTTTGAAGAACTCCTAAATCCCAACACGCCCTCTATGCTAGAGGCAGAGCCAGAGGCTGATGGGGGATAAGATTCAATTTCCCTGGGGGAGGTCACTGAGGTAGTCAGACGCAGTGGCAAAGCCCCAGGGATTGATGAGATCTGACCAGAAATGCTGAAAGCTTTGAATGTGGAGGGGGTGTCATGGATGACACGCCTCTTCAACATTGCGTGGGAATCTGGGACAGTTCCTAAGGAGTGGCAGAACGGGGTGGTGGTTCCCCTCTTCAAAAAGGGGGATCAGAGAGTGTGTGCCAACTACAGGGGTATCACACTTCTCAGCCTCCCTGGTAAAGTTTACTCCAAGGTACTGGAGAGGAGGGTTCGGCTGATTGTCGAACCTCGGATTGAAGAGGAACAATGTAGGTTCCATCCTGGCTGACTCGCAAGGATCCTGGAGGGGGCCTGGGAGTATGCCCATCCGGTCTACATGTGTTTTGTGGATCTAGAGAAGGCATATGACCGGATCCCCCGGGAGAGACTGTGGGAGGTGCTGCTGGAGTATGGGGTGGGGGGTCCCTTATTAGGGCGATCCAATCCCTGTACGTCCAAAGCGAGAGCTGTGTTTGGGTCCACGGCACAAAGTTGAGTTTGTTCCATGTGGGGGTTGGTCTCTGCCAGGGCTACGCTTTGTCAACAATCCTGTTTGTGATATTCATGGACAGGATATCGAGGCGTAGTTGGGGTGGGGATGGTGTGCAGTTCGGTTCGGTGGGCTGGGGATCTCATCGCTGCTTTTTGCAGATGATGAAGTCTTCATGTCATCATCTGTCCATGACCATCAGCTCTCACTGGATTGCTTGGCAGTAGAGTGTGAAGTGGCTGGGATGAGGATTAGCACCTCTAAATCTGAGGCCATGGTTCTCTGCAGGAAACCTATGGAGTGCGTACTCCGGGTAGGGAAGGAGGTATTGCCCCATGTGAAGGAGTTCAAGTACCTCGGGGTCTTGTTCACAAGTGAGGGGACAATGGAGCAGGAGGTTGGCCGGAGAATCGGGGCAGCGGGGTCTGTATTGCACTCGCTCTATTGCACCGTTGTCATGAAAAGAGAGCAATCTGTTGGTGCCAGATTGGCAGGTTTGAGTATTTCTGTAACTGCTGATCTGATGGGATTTACATGTACAAAAGTCTCTAGAATTTACTCTGAATGGTGCCAAAAAAAACACACAAAAAAACACCCAGTGAGCAGCAGTTCTATGAAGGGAAATGTCTTGTTGATGAGAGAGGTCAACAGAGAATGGCCAGACTTGTTTGAACTGACAAAGTCAACAGTAACTCAGATAACCCCTCTGTACAATTGTGATGAGAAGAATATAATCTCTGAATGCTATCCTGAGATGCAGGTTGGTGTAGTTTTGGCAGCATGAATGGGACCTACACAATATTAAGCAGGTGGTTTTAATGTTGTGGCTGATAACTGGTGATTCCTAAAAGTTTACAAAACTACATTTTAAGCAGATATACAGTACACATTTAAAATGATGACTCATCATGTGCTATTAGGCATATCCAAATTTTAGTCCACCAAAATTTTCTTTAGATTGGGAATCCATTGCCGTATTCAATCCAGTAACCGCCATAGATTAATTTAGCAATATTCAGATTAAAGGTCGTTCTTTACAAACTCAGAGTGAGAGGAAAAACCTGTAACCTCTAATGGCAAAATGGTCAGCAACTGCTGTATACTGTAAATCAGAGCATAATTACTGCATTAGCATACATTCTTATAAGAGGGCGATGTTATGGTGTACCAACAAAGTAAATAAAGTAGACAAACAAAAGAGACAATCTAGCCAGCATGCCAAATATTTCCCGAGTGAATAGCACTGAATTCATCCAAAGCATGTTATTGGCCTGGCTTTAATGTTGGTGACCATTTCATGTGCCTGAGTAGACAAAGAAGAGGGGAAAATTTTTTGAAAAAGGGGTTTCTAATGGATTCAGCACAGAGAGAGGGGGGAGTTGAGGGGGAGGTTCTGTCACAGTATGCTCAGAGCTGTCTTTTTTTCCCCACCAGCCTTTGCCCATCAGTGGAGCCCGGGTCGCTGTGGAAATGTCATGACAGGCAAATGCTGTCGGACAGTTTGTGTGTCCATTCACAGGGCTGTCACCCACAGCGTTGAGGGGGTGGGCTCCACGATGTCCATTTGAAAAATGACTCCTGCCATCTCCAGTATTTACACATTTCTCTCTTTAAACTACTGTACGCTTCATGCTTGTTCAGCTTCCAGGGCGTGAGAACAGAGATGAACAGGGGTCAAAAAGAAAAGATAGATAGATAGATAGATAGATAGATAGATAGATAGATAGATAGATAGATAGATAGATAGATAGATCGATCAATAAAGTCTGTAATTGTTTTTTTGTTTTTGTTTTTTCATTAAGAAAATATTTTATTCATTAAGAATTTATTGGATCTTGAAAAGTTGGGTCTTTATGACATGGTATGGTGTTTTCAGCCAAAAAAAGACAATATATATTAAATTTTTTGCACTAATGAATTGTTCACAATGAGTCCAAGAATGTATATTAAGATGTATGTTTAGATGTCATGTATTTGAGCCATGATTTATTTTTCAGATCTCTTATTTATTTCTAAATATGTGTGCATATCCTTTGATAGGAACTTTTCCGAAAAAAGTGCCAGTACCCAAAACTGACAGTACCCGCACCTATCTGTGTCACCTGAATAAGAAAGTTACCCTTTGCTTTAACCAAACACACTGAAGTCACACATTAGAGAGAAGACTAATGTTTCAGCTAGCCGTATTCTATTGCAATTATATGCTTCAGTGGCGGTGATTATAGTTCTTCAATCTCACTCTGTGAAGTTTTGGTTAGCTGGCTCCTTCGTAATTTGCCGCGTGGGCATTATGGGCCAGTCTTGTGGAAAAGGGATGATAAATTGAGCTGGCAGGAGCTCATAGATTTATTAAATTTCTATCAAACCCTGTAACAAAAAAATAGGAGAAAAAATTGGCGGCGGCCAAAAGTGGGCTTAGATTTTTTAATCAAAATTCATGAGTCCTGGATTCGTGGTTGAGCAGGCCCGGGGAAGTCTTGAATCGAAGACTGATTAAAGAAAATAAAAGGCTTATTTGAAGTAATTTTTCAATGACGCCTTTTAATTGGATGTTAAATCAAATTCTTATCTGCCTTGCCACAGATAGCAAGCTATATGGTGAAGTGCTAATGTCACTTTTATTGGAATGGATACTGTGGCAGACCAGTTGACATCACATATTTTGCACCAGAAGCATTAATATTATATTTACATGTATTTATTTTGCACACATTTATCAGTGCATTCAAGGTAAACATTGTATCAGCATGTGTGTTCCCTGAGAATCGAACCCATGACCTTGGTGTTGCTTACACCAGTTGAGCTACAAGATCTCCGGTTTAGTAACAGGAAATATAACAGTGCTTGACTGTGAGCCAGTAAGACATTGAATAACAATGTCTTGAATTCAGGATCCCTAGTGATGCTAAACAAGTAAAGAGTTTAGAAGTTTGTCATTTTGTGTTTGTGAAGGTAGTGTGCCACGTTGAGGTGTGCATTAAAGGATAGGTTTGTTTTGTGAGTTAAGTTGCCTCCAGCTAAAGTCAAAGTCAAGCACATGAGACGCGGAGTCAGTCATTCTTTCTTACCTGACACATAAAGTAAATGCGCATACAAACATTTCAGAGCATTTCCTGGGAACACTAAAAAGTCAATATGGTTAGGTTTACTGAATCATACCTTTGTCGTATTGCTCAAAAAATGCATGTAACCAGTGAACTTGATGTGAGTTATTTATGTGAATAAAAAAGCGGAGCTTTAGCTAACGATGAGGACAAGTAGATAGCACATGACATTGCTTGCTAGCATTGTTAAGTAATTGCTGTGCTAATCATAGCATAGTTACTAATCTACACACTGTAGTGCTTCCCACCAGCATATATTTATCATGCTAAAATTCACTTTCACTAATTTGTACATAAATAAATAAAAAATAACTTATTGCAAACTTGTGGAGCTACTGTACACAACTGCATCAAGTTCAGTTAAAGAGATATTTTTTGAGTGAACATACACACCTGTGGACCAGAGAGAAAAGAAAAAAAAAACAATATACTACATATAGTTTAAAATCTAAATCTGAAGGGCAGAGTCACAAACATATAAAGCCCACATCCAACCTCATATCTCTGGTCTCAGTGGTCTTTTTCAGCAACTCCAGCCTTTCAGTAAGCAAAAAAGCAGTACATAAAATGATGCTGATATCCGAAACTCCATATTCATGATACAGTTGAGTAGGCAAATGATACCCAGATGACCTACTGCTTTTGCTGAGATTTGGTAAGTGTGCAACCAGTGGATGCTTTGTTACCCCCAAAAATAGTGCTAGTTGTTTCATGTGGTAAAATTGTAGTTGTTTAACACCCAAGTAAATTGTTGTTGTGGTGGTGCTTAGTGCATCATAGGTCTAAGAACCTATGGGTCAAAGGTCAATACCAACACAGTTCATGCATAACAGGTCCATTAAATCCACAAGCCCAAAATAGCAACAGTTTATGGAGAATCTGTTTTTGCAACCAATAGAGAATGGAGGGAGTTTGTTGTTGTTTTTGTTTGTTTTTTTGAGTTTTACATCTAATTCAGTACATACTCTGGAACTACAGGAATTTGGATGAAGCTTAGTCCTTCCTAGCACACTGCACTAACTCCATCCCAAGTACTGAGCTATCTGAGAGGCAATTACAGCTGATATAATAAACATGGGCCCTCACAAGAGCAGGATAGGGCTCCCTTGCCAGTGCCAAATACACCTGGGCCACATGTAAGGCATTAAAGCCAGAGCATCAGCACTGAGCTAAACTAGATTTGCTGCAGTATCAATATTTAAGCACAGCTCTCAGACCAGTGGCTTAGTAACTTCTAAATTATGATTCCGCTGAGGATGGCAGCTCTCTTGTTTGGAGATACTCTCTCTCTCTCTCTCTCTCTCTCTCTCTCTCTCTCTCTCTCTAAATATATATATATATATATATATATATATATATATATATATATATATATATATATATATATATATATATATGTCTGGTGCTTTATGGAAGTGTGGTGGCTGGGCATCACAGAAATGGAGCCTGGTATTGTACGGTGTCAGATATTTTATAGTGATGGCCTCATAAAAGCAAGTCTCTTCGTGTTTAGTGCCTCACCACTTCAGTCACAGGTTTTGCTCTCAGAAGTCCTAAGGATTCGTTTATACTGTAAAAGATCATACCCACCCTCTTCATTTCATATGAGACTATATGTATATTATTAACAATAAGCATGCTGTTTATGTGTCCTCTACAGTGTTGAGGAGTAACTAATTAAAAGTATTTTTTATTTTTGTCAAAAACCAAAGTTCCGAACCCTGATTCATACGGGCCATATTCAAGACTTTTGGAGCACTTTTTTCATCTTTAAGGCCACTTATAAAAATAAGCTATGTTTTTGTTTTTTATACCACCATTTTTAACAACCATTGTTGTGCTGCTGTTCTTTTAAGACTCTTACATGTAAGTGATTTCTGTTATTATTGGCTGAGCTCAGTTTTAGGTTGTTAAGTATGGTATATCTACATAGTTCAAAGGACAATGTTTAGATACTGTGGTACACTAAACTCTTATTTGAAAAGATCAAAGAAAATATTGTTTTCAATAAATGCTGTGGTCTTTGATTTATTGTCACCGGAGAGTACGTGAGGACCCAAACGCAGGAGGCAGATAAAATACTTTATTACAAAAATAAACAAAAGTACAAAGCAAAATGTCTCATGAGGGAGAACTAGTTGAAATTGATTTACAAAACATGACCAAAGCAACCAACTGAAAAGACTGACACACAGACAAACATAACAATACAGCACAGTACTGAACATGCAGCGAGCTGATATAAGGAGAGGTAATTGGGAGAACAAGTGCCGTGGAGGCAACTGGAGCTGGCAAACTCAACGTGGCACCTGCAAAACACAAGTGAGTGAGAGACAAAACCAACATGCGTAGGCAAAACACTCAGATGAGACAGACAGACAGACAGACAGACAGAAAGTCAGGCCAGACTGTAACACTTATGCTCTTTGATTTACAGATTACATAAAAGTTTACAATATTTGGACACTGAAAATATCTGGATTTCTGTTATGGCCTGTGGCCTATTCAAACCAAAAGCCAGCAGTTGAGCAATTCTGTGTTACGTCATTTGAATTTCATTCATGTTTATGTTTGTGTTTGAATGGTCCCAGGGCCGTAGTTAGGGAATTCTGGCCCCCCTGAAAGAATATTGATATGGGCCCCCACCACACCAAAGATTTAGCTTTTTTCAGAAGGAAATTGGTACTTTAATTAATCAAAGTGGCATTCAACTGATCACAAAGTATTGTCAGGACATTACTGATGTAAAAAAACAGCACCATCACTATTTGAAAAAAAATTCATTTTTTTTTATAAAATCTAGATTTCCATTTCCAGCAGCCATCACTCCAGCAACTTATCCTTGAGTAATCATGCTAAATTGCTAATTTGATACTAGAAAATCACTTGCCATTGTATCAAACATAGTTGAAAGCTATTTGGTTTGTGAAATGAAGCTTAACGTTGTCTTTGTGTTTGTTTTTTAGTTGCCAGAGTATGCAATAGACTGGCATGTCTTAAGGTCAATATTAGGTCAAAATGGCAAAAAAGAAACAGTTTTCTCTAGAAACTCATCAGTCAATCATTGTTTTGAGAAATGAAGAATATGCAAAGCTTGAAGTTGCCAAAAAAAAAATAAGATTTCATACAAAGGTGTACACTACAGTCTTCAAAGAAAAAGGACAACTGGCTCTAACAAGGACAGAACGAGATGTGGAAGGCCAGATGTACAACTAAACAAGTACAATATGTACATCAGAGTCTCTAGTTAGAAAAATAGATGCTTCACATGTCCTCAGCTGACAGCTTCATTGAATTCTACCTGCTCAACACCAGTTTCATGTACAACAGAAAAGAGAAGACTCGGGAGGTGCAGGCCTTATGGGAAGAATTGCAAAGAAAAAGCCACTTTTGAAACAGAAAAACAAAAAGAAAATGTTAGAGTGGGCAAATAAACAGATAATTGGAAAAGAGTGTTATGGATCTTAACTCCATTGAGCTTTTGTGGGATCAGCTAGACTTTAGTGCGTGAGAAGTGCCCGACAAGGCAACCACATCTATGGCAAGTGCTACAGGAAGCGTGGTGTGAAATGTCACCTAAATATCTGCAAAGCTGTCATTGCTGCACGTGGAGGATTTTGTGATGAGAACACTTTGAAGTAGTTTAAGAAGTTCTGAAAATATTTTTCAAATTGTAATAGTAATTTTTCACATTATTAATGTCCTGACTATACATTGCGATCAGTTGAATGCCACTTTGGTGGCCACCAGTGAATATAAATAGAAATTTTATATATATAAATCTTGTTTCAAATAATGAAAATATTGAAAAAAAATAATTAATATAGCCCATATTAAATATAAACAGAAATATAAAAAAGCTCTAAGCCGAATTTGGGATGATATATGTAGACTTACATATAGGATTTGATCCACGGTGCTCCCCTCTGACGTGACACGCATCAAGATGTGAAATGCTTCTGGGTGCGCCACAGGGGTAAGCAATTGAGCTGGAGCCGTTGCAGACATGTCTGTGAAGAAATGATGATGTTCCTTGAGTCGGCATAAAGTTGCCGATCCTAGCGAATCGGAACTAACGGAAACATCATGCCACGTCCTGTGTGATCATGTTGATATTTTACAGTTAGATCAAATATCCTTTAGATATAACACTTCCTTTTGCATTTAAAAGTGGTCCCCTCCTACTCGAGTACAAATGTGAGTTATAAGGAAAAGGTCAACCAGCGGTAAACATGGGCTCACCAAGGAAACTGTTAGTAGCTCAAATTAAATTTGCATCAACCTCGCTTAATGTAGAAGATCCCAGCATGTTTTTTTCTCACTTGAAATTTGAAAACTTTTGTCCACACCAAAACAAGTGAAATTTCATTCGATAGGTCAGTGTGATCTCAATAGTATTTGTAGATATGTGTACGTAACATTTACATTTACATTGTCATTTTCGTCACATTATCATCAAAACGTAACAAGTATGACATATAAACATAAAAATGAATAAATAGAAACATTTGAAATCATTTTTACATTTGCACAGCTGTAAAGTTGTTCTAATAAAAACAGGGTTTATGTTTCAGATGCTGTCAATATGTCCATTTTTTGACATTTTGGTGGTAAACCTAAAGTGTCTGCCATAGAACCAAACTTTACGCACAAAAACCTACGAATACCAATGAGATCACGTAAGTTGGCCAAATCATTAAAATCTATTGACACCAGAAACTGTTTCTTTTTCTGTTTTGGAAACACTGTGAAATTCAGAATGGGACGTTAGGACGGAGGCAGCCAAAGGTCAAGTGTTGAGCAGTGAATTCCATAAGGCATTGCATTTGAACATTGATTTACGACGAGGTGACATTGTTTTGTGTTGAAGTTTGAGGCGGTCCTGCTTGTTCCAGAGGAGCTAGCAGCACAATTCTTCTCTCTGCAGGGGCTTATCTCTGCCCTGCCTCCATATGGCAGTCTGCCACACTTTTGTTGAAGAGTTTCTCCAAAAAATGTTGATTCTCTAATCCCTCATGTTATTGCTTTTTCAATATGAGTGGCCTGGCCAAGAATGAGGACCCTATTCAAGCTAAAATGGGAACAGAGCGAGGGTTGATTCACAGGTCAGCGTTTGTGTGTGCATTTGTGTGTAGCTGTGGTAAAACAAATCTATTGGCCCACAAAGAAAATATTCCCTAGCTTTGCAGGTGAATGAATGTATATCACGAAAACTGTCCAAGAATAAGTTGTAGTAGAATTTTGTTTTATATTGCACTTTTCAAGTCCAGCTCAAAGTTCTTCACATATCAGGAATTAAATGTCAAAGAAAGTGACTCCATTGAAAGAAAGTATTATAATAAATTAAAATTAACCCATTAATTTATAAAAGGTCAACATTTCCGCATCTTGGTCAAATGTCAAAATGTTAAATTAATTAATAAGTATTACATAAAAAAAAAAAAAAATTATAATTATATAAGTTCAAACGTTTATTTACATACAAGTAAGTAAGACGACTATATGTGCATTTTAAAGAAATATTGTAAGTATATTTCATGGTGGCATTTGATATATTTAATTCCGTTTATGCTCATTTAAAATCAGTACAACAACTAAATTTAAATTCATAGTTGAAGATAGATGGGGTGGGGGCTTATTTTTTATATTATTATTTATCTTTTATTTTTTAGGCGACGTTTCTTTGCAAGAGTCACATGATCAGTAGTGCTATGTTACTTTAAGAACATTCGTTCCACGATCATACGCGATCATACCTCCTTTAGCGCTCAATCTCAGATCTAAACCTCATGGTGTGTACAGGAAGGCTTAGTTTCCACCCTATAGTCCAGGGCTATTCAATTTCATTGACAAGAGGGCCAGATGTAAAAAATCTCCGGGTCATGCGGGCCAAGCCAGAATATTTAGTTAACATAAAGCTTCTATCAGATATTGTTATAAAAAGCCTATAATATTTGTTCAATATATAAATTAAAAATTGAGATTTTTTTCTTTACAGCCGGAAATGAAACAAAAAATTGTTTTAAATCAATTTAAAAGTGCTTTAAAATTTGAATAAATTAGATTGATGCAAAAATTTTTGTGTACAATAAGAGTGACGTTTCTTGTAGTTTGACTTTTCAAATTGAAAATTTTATTTAATTGAATAGAACTTTTCTGTTTCTCTGAACTCACACTTGTCAGTCATCCATAATTTTAGTACTTTAATCTTCCCATTTTGCCAAAATTATGGATTATTTTAGCGCAACTTTTGAAAGCGTCTAAAAACGTGGCGCTTCTCCATGAGACAGTTAAAACAAAAACAGAGACCTGGAACAAGTTTACACATGAAACAATTGAAATACAGCACGATCAGACACAAAATACGTTTGGTGTGATCAGCCCCAAAGACAACTGACAACCTCACGTGGGCCACTGAAAATTTAAACGGGACGGATTGGGTCGCAAGTTAAATTGAATTGGCCTGCTGTAGTCCACAGTATGTATAAATGTGGACTCAGTGATGTGGAGCACCGTGTGTGTGTCATTCCCACACGCTTGCTCTCAGATGGATATTAATGGGCTTCAGGAACTATCAGTAAGAAGAGATGTGGCAACCGACAAATCATGTGAAGGAAATTCCCAGAGAGACATGGGACACATATGCACGCACTCACCACATGCCACCAAGTCACTAGAGAGAGACTGGGTGCAAATGAGCGCTCTGCATGTGTGTTTGTCTCTGTGGATGAATGTGCGTGTGTGCTGGTGGTCTTACATAGATGTGTGTTTATGATGGAATGTGTGTTTGTCTGGCTTAATGAAGCTGTGTTATTTAGTGTAAAAAGCCGGCGTGCACCACCAAGTACTGTGCGCAAGTAACCACATGTTGTTTAGTGGGGTGCATATTGTTTTGGATGAAAACCATTTTTGTGTGTGTGTGTGTGTGTGTGTGTGTGTGTGTGTGTGTGTGTGTTATTTATTATTTTGTGCCAAAGATTCTTTAGCTTTATTCATCAATCAGAATACAGTGTGACTAAACAACCAACTGCAATAATATAGATAATGCATCTGTGTGTACTAATTATTGGTACTTTTTAAAGCATATTGCTGTTTGAACAAACCCCTAACCCTATATTAGCATGTTTAGCATGTAACTTGCTCCTAATGTTTGTGATGCAGATATGAATGATAACTCAATGCCTTGTTGAGAACAAATGGTCTATCACTTTTCTAAGCTGTGGGCTCTTTTAACTTGAGCCAGTAGAGCAGCACCTAGCAAGCATGCAAAACATGCCATAAACCACCTAGAAACACCCTAGCAACCACCCAGATAACCCTTGGAGTTATATAGTAGCACTTAGCAACTATCCACAAAACCCTAGCATTGTAGCAGCGAGTTGTACATGGGAAAACACCAATTGCCTTTTCCTCAGAGCTCTTATGAAAATCGAGAGTTCATGGCAATCTTGCTGCAAATTTGGCAAACAGATTTTGCATTTTTTACATGCAAATGAGCTTTGCAGCAAACTTGCAGGAAATTGTCCACTGTTGCCGAAGGTTTGCCGGAGGTTCACCACTACGGGTGAAGAGCTGCAAACTTCTGGCAAACATTTGCGGTGAATCAAGCGCTAATTTAGATGCAAAACAGACGAGCAGCAACTTTCCTGCAAATTTGCGACAAGTTTGCGGCTATTGTTGAGATTATGCTTTGTCTCTGCTTTCTGTTTCGTTCAAGAAATATTACAAATTTTGACTTATGAGGAGCATTTGCTCAGTATTAACACCTCATTTAAAGGTTGCATGGCTCTTCTCCTCTTAAAGTCCTTAAAATCATACATTTTTCTGCTTTCCTCTCTCTCTCACTCCCTTGAGCTCTCAAAGGGATGAAACGCAGATGGGTCCTCAGCCCAAAGTTGCATACTGCACATAAACATCATATTTAATTAGACCGTAGATGCACTCTAAATCAAATTACTCTCCGACTGACAGGAACACTTACATTAACATTGTTCCTGAGCAGAGCCACAGCCAAAATTTAAATTAGTAACAGATAATTAGGATAAGAGCGGGAACTTAGGCTGATGTTCCACTGCATAATTGGAATGGAAGCAAAACATACTGCTTTAGCTAATTAGCTGTAGCGAGAGGCAACGCACAGAGCTCAATGTACAGAGAGAGACCTTTTTTAATAAAAACACATGGAGAACAGCCACAGAAGAGGTTTCGTAAGACTGGGAAATAATAGGTTCTTAAAGAGCGGAGCCCAAATTTGTCACCGTTTGAAAGACCTTTCAGGCTGTGGATTTGGAGCGCTGTGTTTAGTGCTACTGTTGAAACAAACACATGGGTGAGAGGTACATGGGCCAGACAGGATATGTCTAAATGCCCACATTACACTCAACTGCTAATTACAACTGCTAAGTGTGTGAGAGAGTATACGTGTGATATGCTCACATTGAGCTGTGTTTGTTTAAATAAGAATTATAATGACTGGAATTATAATAACTGAAAATATGAGGTCTGTGAAATTAAAGGTATAGTTCACCAAAAAATGTAAATGATCTCATTATTTACTTACCCTCATGCCATCCCAGATGGGTATGACTTTCCTCCTTCTGCTGTACACAAACAGAGATTTTTAGAAAATATCTCAGTTCTGTAGGTACGTTCAATGCAAGTGAATGGTGGCCAGAACTTTGAAGCTCCAAAAATCACATATAGGTAGCATAAAAATAATACATATTCACAATCCATAAGACTTCAGTGGTCTTTTGATGTGATTCACTGTGGGTGACAAACAGATCAAAATTTAAATTGTGAATATCTATATCTATACATCTACATCTATATATATATACATTATTAATTATGAGAAAAATGTCATTCTATTTTAATTTCAGTTCATTTTTTGGTGAACTATTCCTTTAACATTATGATGGTACATTTGCACAAGAGAATATCTAGACACCATATGGTGAAACTGTTTGAGTAAGCCATTATATGTGGACCTTCATTTAGTCTGTTGGGACCAGAAATGACTACGTGGTTTCAGGTCCATGACTTTATTGAAAAGGAGGTTAAATGCCAGTAACAAATATCTGCTATTTGCGCAAACAGAACAAAGATGCTTGGGCACCATAACGTCATGGTAAAGAGGAAAGATTTTTATAAAAAGTTTCATTGTTTTTGTATGTGCAAAACACAAATAAATGCACACATTAATTATCACTCTTTCAAAAATTAGTCAGTTGCCATTGAACAATGGCATTTTGTAATATGATTTTGAAAAGTTAATTAACCTTTCTAAAAACCTTCTTCAATGAGGGCATTTTACAACACTAACAACTTTGGACATCTTCCAAGCACTGGCTATATACATGATGCCAATGGGACTGCTCCAAAACAAAGGCCTTTGGCAGCTGAGGTTACACAAGTGTGTTTCCTCTGATTATATAATTCTTTAAATGAGTTTATAATGTGATAATTCAATTTCTACTGTTAGTATTTTCAATTGGTGAATACACTGGCTGTGTGGTGGTTTTAAAACATACGAAAGCTGTTTGAGCTCAACATAGCAACATTGGCTCAACCAATGGAGTCTGGGGAAGGGCTATCAGTTTGTCTGACCAATGACAGATAGGGGGAGTGTTTTGCAATCTATTATTAGGGGGCCAAGCAGCAAACCCCCCAACCCCCCCCCCCCCCCCCCCCCCCAAACAAACACACACCCATCTGACCCTAGGTGGTGCTATAATAAACACTTTTACATTTTGATTCATATCTCTGCAACTGTAAGGACTACAATTCCTCTGATTCATTGAGTCAAGCCCTACAAAATCGATATCTCCTATTTAATTTCCGTCTATAATTTATTTTCCACCGTTTGAATTTTATGAAAAACCTACTTTTTCTAACTCCTCCTAGACTGTTTGTCCAATCAGCACATAATTTGATATGCATCATCTACAGACCCCCCTGACAAAAGTAAAATGTCCTTCAGTTCAATGCAATTTGAGTAATTGATCAATATCTAATCAACGCAAACTCCAAAAGTAACCAAACTTGGTACACATACTCAACAGGATGTTTAGAAGATGTCAGCAAAGCTTCATACAATTTCAGCTTATTTGAATCCACCAGTGCCCCACAATGATATGGATATGAAAAAAAAATATTTATTTCGATATATTAGAAAAACCTACTTTTTCATACTCATCCTAGGCCGTTTGCCGATTCTCCCGAAACTTGGTATACATCATCTACAGACCCGCCTGACCAAAAGCAATCAACATAATTTTTATACGTCAAATCATTCCAAAGATATAAGCAAATATGTTTTGGCCATGGCCTATAATGACTTATTAGACTGTATCTTGTGAGTACAGTTTTTCAAACTTAACAAAATGTATACACATGGACAAGAGAACACTAACATAACGAGTTTCATTATTTTTCAGTATTTTAGTATTTTAACATTCATGGATTGGCCCCATTGACTTCCATTGAAAATGCCTCACTGTAACCCAGATTTTGTCTTTTTTTTTTTTTTTTTAAGAAAGGGAGGGCCAAGTTCAAATTCATTTTTTTGGTAATCAGTATTATACCACAAATGCTGTCGACTGATTTTAACTTATTTTGAACCCAGAATATTCCTGCAATCTTAATGTCAACATATACTAATATATGTTTAAGTTAGGGTTAGCATTAGTTAATAATAGTGAATGCATTATAAACTAACTATTTAATTTTCATAGAATAACATTAACATCAACCAAGATGCATTTTTTAAATGCTGTAAAAATAGTGTTCATTGTTAGTACATGATACCTAATGCATTTACTAATGTTAACAGTTAGAACCTAATGGTAAAGTTGACTTTGCTATTAGACCTTTAAACCCAAAATGACATTTCTTGGCACTAGAAAGCTCACAATGTGTGGTTTCTCTTTATGCTATCAGTTAGGGCACTCAATGATAAAAATAAATAAATCAATATTTAATGTCTAACACTGTACTTAAACTCAATTTAGCTGTTACATGGAGATGGTTAAAGTTTGATTTACTAAAGACTAGTCCATTGGACATTAAACCTTTGTCTGCTAAAAACATCTAAATGCATTATACCAATTTACACTAACACTGTGCATACCTTAGCCAGAAATGATTTATTCCAGCCACATTGTCCGCTAACAAAGGTAGATTTAGTGGAGATGATGTGCTTTATTTCCACTCGTTCTCTTCTTCTGCCATTTCTCTCTCCTTCGTTTGTTATAGCCAGCCAGGCCTTATTATTAATTTCCACAGAAGGGGAAAATCTAGATTACTAACTTCGCCATGCCTGCATGCATGCTTTGTTTGCTGGGGGGCATCGTGGGTAGCACGATGAATGATTTGCAAAATCAGATTTATAATCTCAATCCTGGTTGGATTACACAGTTACCTCTCATGTAACACTCCCGACCAGGCCAACATTATGTCTGGATGGTCATATTTGGAGAGGGTCCTGGGGATAATTTTTTTATCCAGTTCTTCTTCTGTCATGGTGTCACGCCTCTGCAAGCTTCTAAAAGAATGTTGTGATCTGCATGATAATTAGCTGGTTTTGTTCCACTGAGTGGTGGCGGTAGTGGAAAAGCTGTTTGTGAGTGCCAGGGTCAGCAGTCTGAGCTCAGCAGTGTTGTGGAGAGACTAAACAAAGTATGGGTGCTTTCACGCTAATACTTTTGGAGCGCATCCGGGTTAGTTTGACGTCAAAGTTCAGTTTGTTTGGTTAATTTGATCTCTGTTTTCTGAATTTGTTTTTGCACCCACAAAACCAACCTGATCTCATGAAATGTACTTGATATTGGCAACAATTTTGCGAACCATAATTATGTGCTTCATTACACATTTGGCTGCAGTTTCCCAGTGAAATGTCCAGCAGAGGGCGACAAAATGAACTGAAATGATATTGTAATCAGAGGAGGTTTTTAAGGTGAATATTAGAAGGATGGTTTAATGAGAAAAACGTACCTTACTAACCTAAAACTTTAACCTAAACCTAACCAATAGTGTTGAAATAAATTAAATGAGAGATAAACAAAACAGACATCCTTTCCATAAATCAGCATCTGAACCTAACCAATTTAATAGCAAATTTGACATTAAAAGCACATTTACTGACACAGCCACGTAATTTTGTGTCACTTTAATGGCACTTTTGCATCATTTTAACATTTCACAAGTTAATCATGTTGGAATAAGTGTGTAAATGTAGGTGGGTCAGAAATACAAGAGTTAAAATATATAATTTTTCAAATTCTGCATTAAAGTAAAAGTTTTGTCGTATCATAACAAAGCAGTGTGTGAGAAATAGAAATAGTGTGAGTTGAAAATACATTTATATAAAGTCATAAACAGCCATAGTACCGTGATTTGTGTGATACTGAATAAAAGCAGTTGTTGTAGCGCCTTTAGTGTTCATTTCACCAGGAAACTGCAGCAAAACATTGAAAGCACCACCTAAAACTCAGAAATATAGTTGCAAAAATATAGTTATAGTAACATTCTATGAAACTAGGTAACACAAAGCACACCCAAGTCAGCTTGAAAACCAATGAACGATGTCTGAAAGCACCCTAAATGTACCAACTCTAATAACTATATTTTTAGTAGTGTGACCGTAGCTTTACTGTTTTTAAAACAGTATTGTTCTTCTAGAAACATTCTAGTACTTTTTCCATCAAGTAGCGGTAATAACCAAACATGCTTATCTAAAATGTCAAACACTCTCTCTCATATGATTCATTTTACAAAATCAGATTATTTGTGTAGTTCAATTAAATGAAGCGGTGAAAATATATATATTCACCTATTCTTTTCTGTAGCAATTTAAAAAATATTATATTTATTATAATAATTTTACAAAATACTAAAATATTTTGTGCTCAGCTGTAGAAATGTGGTGTTTTCAATTTTTATTGGTGGGTTTACTGTAAATTTTAATTCAAATGTCATCTTTTTAATGCTGTCACCCTAACTGAGATTATTAAAACATATATATCTTAGTATTTAATCATTATTTAATTATTATTTAATTGTATTTTTTTATGTAATTGATCATATTATATATACAAATATTTATAGGCTTATATTGTTTCCCAAAAAATAGCTTCATTGTATAAATAGCTACCTTTTATTAGTAGCTAAAATTGTACCTAACAATTTTTTTCAATAGGTTTGATTGACTGTAGTTAAAGAGTTACTTGAAAATCACCAAGCTACAGTTTCAAGGTAGCTTCCCCAACACTAGAGCCCAGAGCCTTGGGGCGACATAGGAAATTATTGAGAAATGTATTTATTTATTTATTTATTTATTATGTATTTATCAAGATCTGAATTTAATCTACAAAGCAGAACATTTATTTTTAGCAGTTCTGTGTTGCGCTTTTTATCATACTGTCCCTAAAGTATTGTTTTGTGTAATTGAATTGTGACAGATCAAGTTCATCTTGATAACAGGCCTTGTGAGATAATTCATAAATAGCATGCTTTCGCTATCATCACAGCGCTTGTAATACCTTCATATTATGTAATCTGCTAACCTATCGCTGCTCGATTGGCTGTTCCAGCGTTATGGTAACGTGCCTCTGGGGTCACAGCAGAGGGCCCAGTTCTCTGAGGCCAACTGCTGTTTAGACACTCCTCCCTGGAGTCTAGAGCTGATTTTTAGCATCATGGATAGTGTCAGACTAAGCACTGGTGGCAGGGGATCATACGACACACAGTGGGAGGATGCCAAACTGTTAGCACATGTTAGCATCCACAGCTCCAGCAACTTCCCAATGCACAAGACCCAGGAAGACAGTCGCAGACATGATGCAAAACAACGCAGTGAGTTCATTCAAAGACTTTGGAATCTCCTAGAGCAGCAGACCTTCAAGGTTGCATTGCCTTCTACCCCTGACAGCTTTCTTGAACAAAGACATAATATCTGATATTAATGTTTTCAGGTTAATTTCCATATTATAATTAGTAGTTTAAACGCAATTAATTGCATAAATTGTTTTTTGTAGTTAATCGCGATTAATTGCAGATTTTAAAAGTGCTGCAGTTTTACTAAATATACTTATTTTATTGTCACAGTTCATTTATTTCCATCTTAGGAAAGAAAGCAAAAAATGTAGGTAGCAATATAATGCTTAATTACATTTTACATACAAAACCTTCTACAATATAAAGACAATGCACTAAAATATCTCCTATTCAAGTAACATTAAACATTTCCCAAAGTCGAAGGGGGAGTTTGAGTAATTGAAAGAACTAGTCCCCACATGGTTTGCATATTTATTGCAATGGGAATGAAATCCCTTAAACTGTCAATCTCTACAATATTCATTTGCCGGTAGACTGTGGCTATATACTTTGTTACAGCAATCGTGAAGCTGGGTTCATGATTTGCGTTAGAGCGTCAACACCAACGTCCAGCGCTGCTTTGAACTCACCATGAAAAGCACAAAAACGTCTTATTCTCCGTTTTGGTGATAGTTAAGATTTGGTGTGCATATGTGGTAATTAAAATGTGCCTTGCAAAGGCTGAAAGATACTTGATTTCTATCACAAGTCCCATTTGTGCTTGTTTTGTACATCAAATAGTGTTAAGAGGTCCTTTCTCCATAATTTTATCACTGACAGGGAAGCACTCTCAGAGATTCTTATATTTACTGAGATAACAACCTCTGCTTCTCTATCATAGGAAAGAGCATAACGGTCATCTAGCGTATTAAGACAGTACCGCCCAGATAACGTCTATGGGACAGCCGCATTATGCTATTTTATGCTTAGCTTGAAGGCTCTCCTTGGTAGAAGAGCTTTGGCGCTGTGTCTGTTTTTGGCATGTGTGTCAGTGTAATGACTCCGGGTGGACACATTACAATGATTCCACACTAGTGTTTATGCAGTATTAATGGTAAATGTGTTAATTGCAATTAAGAAAAATTAACCTGTTAAACGTTTTTTAATTAATTGACTGCTCTAATAATTAGACATCACCCAGACCACCCAGAGCACCCCTACAACATACTAGCAACCATACACAACAACCTAACCACCTAGCAACCAATTTTAACACCCTAAAAAACATCTAGGAACCACCCAGAACACCCTAACAACCACCTATTAACCACCCAGAACATGCTAAAAACCATCTAGCATCCACCTAGAACACAATAAGAGCCATCTTGCAACCACCAAGAATACCCTAGCAAACATCTATTAACCACCCCAAACACCCTAACAACCACCTAGCAACCACCCATAATACCTTAGCAAGCACCCCGAACACCCTAACTATAATGGAGAAACCAATCAGAACACAACAATCACCCAGAACTCCCTAAAAACTACCTAGCAACCACCCAGAATACCCTAACAACCACGTAGCGCCCACCATTAGCAGCCACATTGAACACACTAGTAACCACCTAGTAACCACCCAGAGCACCCTAATTACCACCTAGCAACCATATGGAAATCCCCAACCACCAAGAAACCACCCATTACGTCCTAACAACCTTCTAGCAACCACCCTAAAAAACCACCTAGAAGTCACCCAGAACTCACCCACAGCTGTGCATTACTCACATTAGAAAATGTACAAAAAAAGTTCACTTCTCTTGTATTTGGCAGAAAATTATAATATTTTTGTGGATATGTTATCATGTCACTCAGATTCAGTGGAAATGGTTTGACATGGTTTACTGCTCACTCAACTAATTTTCAGCTGTAGACAAACCTGTGAAATGAGAGAGACATTTTTACAAGTAGAATTAAGGGTAACACATTACAAGAAGGTTCCATTGATAACATTAGTAAATGCATTTATTTTCATGAATAAACAATTAACAATATATTTGTCACAGCATTTGTTAATGTTAGTTATTGTTCATAGTTAGTTCATGTTACTTCATAGTGCATTAACTAAAGTTAATAAATACAACTTTTGATTTTAAAAATGTATTAGTACATGTTGAAATGAACATTAACTAAGAGTAATAAATGCTTAACAAGCATTGCTCATTGTTAGTTAATGTTAACTAATGTTAACAAATGAAAACTTATTGTAAAGTGTTACCGAGTTAAGACTGGGTAAGAAGTCTATTTGAAGTGCATCAGTGATGACTTCCACATGTACCACTTTGCCTTGACTGAAGTTGCAAATGAGGTGTGGAAATCAGGTTAGATGTGTGAAAACCGGCTTACGGAATATGCAATATCGAAAACAGACACATATCTTTCAGCCAAGCAATGAGGGGTCCATGGGAACGTTGTCAAAGAAATAAAAAATCAACCAGTTAGGAAGTCTTTGAATTCAATAAACTGCCTGATAATGGAAATCCAGTGAAAAGCGTATTTGGCACCGGCCATGAGAAATTGAAGCAAAGCAGAGGAATTGCTGGAACAAGCACGTAACCGAGTCAGTCAGCACCAGGAAGAGCTCTGCATTTCTCTTTTAATTGAGTTGAAAGCTTAAAAAATGTCTTGAAACACTTAAAGAAATGTAATGCTGGAAAAAGTGTATTGGAGTTGACAGTATTGAATACAACTGGAAGCAGATGCTTACAGTTGTTTTGAGCATGCAATGAACATTGCATGCTTATTTGTTGAAATGGCTCTTAAAGGATTTCACTGTGAAGATGTGTTTTTTTTTAAGGGAGTATTTGTTGTCTTGTCAGAGCTCTTTTATTTTAATTTTTTGTTTTTTTGTATTGTTTTAAGACGTCAACATGAAACCATTATTGAATTTCTTAATAAATATGCTTTGTCTTATTGTGAACAACTCATTGGTGTATGTTATTCCAAAGGGAAAATATGTCTTTGATATCTTTCATCAAAATGTATTAACTTTCCCTGCCTATGTAGCGCAGCGTAGTTCTAGCGGGAAGACTAGCAGCTGTACATCATTGCACCATTAGCTTGGTAACTCCTAGCCAATCACATGTAAGCCATTGCTTTATAAGTCAGCTCACAATCTATCACATTGCTGTTTCAGTGTGCTAGGAAGTCAACCTCCACCACCCCACTACCACTGGTTGAGTCCCGTCCTGCACAGGGGTAGGCTCCTCACCCCTGCCTCCTATCTCTAGCAGGATATGATGGTTCCGAGTACAACTTCTCCGGACTGTCAGACGGGGCTTACGCCAAAGAGAGACATTACATTTCTGTTTTATATTCATCAAATAAATGTCATCTTAAATTTCACTCAAGTCTGCGAGTCTTCCTGATAGAACTAAAATGACTGGATAAAAATATTGATTTTCCAATTATTCGCAGTTATTAGATCCCGATATCGACTTTTAAAATCTCAAGATTGATCTTTTACCTTTATCTAAAATGTGTACTTCTGTTTTGGTTTTATTGATTATTATATCTTGTAAATATATTGCAATTGAACTGCATAGTTTGGGCCTTGTTGTTATTTTCTTAAATTATTATTTTTGTAATGTTCCCTGTATAATTTACAGCCTTAGCAAAGAGATCTTTCATATTTAAGCAAAATGGTCATTATAACTAAGATATATAGTGTTTTAGGCTATCTTGTAGATAATACAGCCTTTATAAAATCTTACCAATAGTTAATGCAGTAATTTAACATAAATATAACAATGTTAACAGCAATAATAGCACTGTTGCCATTGGGATAGGTCAAAAAGCTCTCACGGGTGAGCTTGACGACACATTATGGAATTGGTTGCGAATGCCATTTCATGTTGCCATTTCATCAACATTATTCCACAAATGTTGTCGATTGATACAATCTTAACTTGTATTGAACCCAGAATTTTCCTTTAAGCAAGTCCTTTATTAAGTTTAAGGCCAAATTCGGTCAAGCCAGTCCTGAATTTTTTTAATGAATGTTTATATTCAGTCATACTGTATATTGTACATTTTTAGTGTATTAAAATGTCACACCTTGTATCATGTTTTTGTGCCGAATAGCAGTCTACAAAAGGGAGATGATGTCAAGAGATGTGTTGAATATTGAATGGGTTTCTCGAGGCTGTCTCTTAGCAGCAGGGGCCCTTGAAGAAACTTGAGAGAGATTGCATTACATTATCCAGCTGTAGAATTGGTCTTGTCAACACATCTAGAGGCGCTCCTCATGGCCTACCCAGTGTGCAGGTACCTCCTTGACAACTACATTTGGTCTGGTCACTTTAAATCATGTATAGGACAGGTCGGAGTGAGGGCGAGAAGCCAGAGAGCGTGAACCTGCTTTCTCTGTTTCTTTGTCTCTCTCGCTGTCTCTTCTCAGCTCAAAGAGTCCATTACACATGACAGTTCAAAGAGTCTCTGACAGCATCCCAGAGACACACATCTCCATTTGCGTGGAAAAAAACCCCCCTCCTCTCGACTTTACAGGAGGTTTTATTTTATGTATTTTAAATTTTATTTCCCATCACTCCCGATTGATGGCTTTCTCTATTAGAATGTCGGTGGTTACAGAACAAGGTTGGGATATCATGATCATTGTGGTCTAATTATTTGATTTTTCAAGGGATAGTTCACCAAATAAGAAAATTCTGTCATTATTTAGCCTCATGTTGTTCCAAGCATATATGAAATTCTTTCTTCTGTGGAGCACAAAAGGAGGTGTTAGGCATCATGTAAGCCTCAGTCACCATTCACTTTTATTGTAAGGACAAAGATGCAATTAAAGTAAATGCATTACATCCATTTGGGATCAGATCACCTGAAACTTATGTTAATACTAGATGTAAACGGGGTCCATCTCACCCACCCATCAAGTACAGTGATGTGCACCCTAATTGAACCTAATTGGTTCTTCTGATATGCACAGTATGGAAAGATCTTTTCTCTATCATCTTATCTGCCCACTCATCTGTATCGAGGTATGAGTATATTCACAGGGGCGCTCCTGCCGCCACCGTGTCCCTTTCCCCTGTCACCTATCTTCCGCCTTTCCTTGTTTATTCCTCAATCCACTATCAAGTGCGCATATAGACTCGGCCTGTCTTTCAGCCATTCTCATTCCGTCTCTCAAATCTGCCTATTTACTCTTAGAGCCACTCTTCCATGTCTTAAACACTATTTGTGCGTGGCAAAGTGCTTCAGAGCAGTTCCCCACATCAATATTGCACTCTTTTTTTGCCTGCCCTCTTTAAGAAAAAGACTAATACATCTTATCTGTAGCTGATGCACAGACGCTCTCTGAACAGCTATTTCAGAGAAAAAGCACGCTCTTGCCGCAGTAATTGTGACCGTGTTATTCCCCCGAATCCTCTAATAATTCAAAGGAATCGGTCTGCTCTCTCTCTCTCTGAAAAGATTCTGCAGTCATGCAGAACAATGTGACTGACACCTCCTCCGTTCGTCGCAGCCGAGCTGAAAAAAATATATTTGCAGAAATTAGTGACACTTCCAGTGATCTCTGTATCTGTCAATTAAAAAGTTCTCTTTTTCAGTGGCAAGACAGAAAGACACCATGCTAAATTTGTCCTGCAAAAAAAGACGAACTGAACTGATTCACATTGATTAAAGCTGGCAACGCTGAATAGATTACTAGTTTATTCACACTTTTCTTTGTTCCATATGCATGAGATTCCCTAGAAAACATATATTTAAAGGAGATGTAGCTGCATCCAATTTTCACATTTTAATTTATTCAAGCAAACCGTAATTTACTTTCATACTATGTTTAACTTCCGAACTGAACAGATACAGCTGAGATAAAGTTTAATCAGTTTTAATACCTATATGTTGGTAGATGGCATTACATTTGTTCTGTGATGTCAGTGTTTCAAGGAGCATTTAGCTAATTCCTTTATAATTACTGTATTAGGCATGCACATGTTATGAACTCAAATTAATTTAGAGAATATATGGAATTGTATTTATTTTTATTTATTTTATTGGCCACACTGCACAACCTTTTATAAGGAAATAATGAATGCAAAAAAAGAAGAAGAAAAAAATAAATGGTTATTTATAATGGTGCAAGAACAAAACCTTTCAGGGCCTAAAATATACACATTCACTTTCAATAATCTCTATTTTAACCTGAAATCAGCAACATTAATTAACACAAGAGTTAACATGATCTATCGCCCCTATCACACGTGCAACCAGGTAAATTACAGGAAAATTGTTGTTTACTGGTAAATGTACCTCATGTGGTATTCACACATGCGTTTTTTCCGTTTTGCTAGTACCATTCACACATCGGCACCAAATGACGTTTAACTCTGTGAGCTCAAGGCGCAACTGGGCGTGGGTGGGAGTGTTTGTGCTGCTCTATGTGTATTGTATGTAAATGAAGTGGCAGTGTGGCACGGTGGAGGGCGGGACCGGCGCGTGATTGCGCACGCCCGGTCCCGTATCTGGCTGATTGAGCCGGCAAGAGGGTTAAAAGTCCACTCGCAGACGGCGATCGGGAGAGAGAGCTTAATCAGCAGACGTCTGCTGTCCTAAATGTTTGTTTTAAGTTTTTCATTAAATTAGTATTTCTGTTGACAAGCCGGTTTCTCGCCTCTTCCTTGCCCATGAAAATGATCTTTGTTACATTGGTGCCGAAAGCCCGGGAAGGAAGAGGGATGCGCCGTAGCGGAGTTCTCGCCACTTCTCAATGGAGCAGCCGCGGCCATCTGCCGGGGGACGGAGGAGCCCAGCCGCCTGGACGCGGAGGAACGGCCGCCGACCGCGATGGGAGGAGGGGCTCCTGGCCGACCGCCTGGAGCGGTTAGGGCCGCTGCCAGGGGCGGGGGAGTTCCCTACTGGCCGCTGGAACGCGGCGGGGTTGGAGACTGCCGACCGCGTGCGGGGAGGGGCTGGGCTCCTCCGTCCCCCGGCAGATGGCCGCGGCTGCTCCATTGAGAAGTGGCGAGAACTCCGCTACGGCGCATCCCTCTTCCTTCCTGGGTTTCGGCACCAATGTAACACGATCATGTTCATGGGCAAGGAAGAGGCGAGAAACCGGCTTGTCAACATAAATAATAATTTAATGACGAACTTAAAACAAACATTTAGGACAGCAGACGTCTGCTGATTAAGCTCTCTCTCCCGATCGCCGTCTGCGAGTGGCCTTTTAACCCTCTTGCCGGCTCAATCAGCCAGATACGGGACCGGGCGTGCGCAATCACGCGCCGGTCCCGCCCTCCACCGTGCCACAGGCGCAATTTGCTATTTTCCGAAAAATTCGGTCATTGTGCTAAGACATTTCAATACCACCTCTTAACTCAGTGTAAAGTCCAAATTCAGTTCCTGCTTTTGCAATTTGGAGATTTCACCAGCAGGTGTTAATAAAGTTTATGCCCAAATTCTGAAAGTATAGAACATAAAATGATGTCCCTTCAATTGTTGTTGAAGCCGTTTGTTGAAACAAATAATTATGGAATTTGTGTTAAAAAAGTTATTATTATTATTTGTATTGTTATGTTTATATGATTTATTATGGTTGTATATTTACAATTGTATTTATGATTTAATATTGACTAGTCATTTTCCACCAGCTGTCATGGAGGGATTTTTAAGTCACTGCAAAATGGTTGGATAGAGTAAAATGTTTGGACTTAAATTGTTTTTTTCGACCGCTTAGTTATTTTTTTGTATATTTTCGTTTAATTTTAAGTGTAATTTGAATTTAGAAATATTTTTGGTTTCAATAATTGAATAAAATGTTTCAAAATCGACCGGTAGAAGTGAAGTGTGCGCCAATACAATCACTGTTTAACTACCATGATTTGTCTGTCAGTAGATGAAAATGTTTAATAGTAATTGCTTAATTTAATGGCGCATACATCCAAATTCTGACGTGAATCACATTTTCCATGCTTATAAAAGGAGCATGTCCCTGTCATTGAAATATGCTTGTGAATGTGGCATAAAAAACTTTTTATGAATGTGCTGTCTTTGTTTAAACCATTTGTGCTTGAGGGAAATGGGCTGACACAGATGTTAAATAATGAGAGAAGAACATAATTGCCAAACCCAGTTGCGCCTAGACTTAGCACATGCTTGCACGAAAATACCAAAACTTCATGGCCATGCCCATTGACTTTATGCTTATGACTTAAGGCATTGCATTGCGCATAAAACTTGCGCTCTTAAAAAATGGGTCCTAAATGCGTCTGAAACAGTAATGTGAATGTTTATCGCTACGAAGAGGTCTGCACGTTCCCGAAGCCGGAGATTTTATTGTACATAACAGAATTGCTACTTTGTCATCTCCATCAGAACTTTCTTACGTCAGCACGTCCTTACCTCGTACAAACTAAAACTGGTAATCTTATGGCTTTGTTCACACCAGCCATCAATATGAAAATTCATAGGTAATGATACAACTTATCATTAAGGGAAATTGCCAAAGCAAAATGTACAAGTATTTTCAAAAGGGTCATGTTTACACATAACCTCAAAGATGAAAATTGCAGTACATTTCCTTAAAAGGCTGTATGGGTGAAAGGGGCTAATGAAATGCACTTTAACAGCATTTATTAATGCTAATTTCTACATTAGATTCTACATATACTGTCATGTGCAAATACATTTAAAACTTTAAACTTTAATATTTGTTAATGCATTATGAACTAACATGAACTAACATTGAACAATAGAATATTTATAAATTAAAGATTAATAATTGTTTCATTAAAAATGGTTGGTCATTGTAAGTTCATGATACTTAATGCATTAACTAATAAATAGATATACTGTATAGAACCTTGTTATAAAGTTTTGCTCTACAGTATATTCTGAATGTTGGTTTAAAACTATGTCAATTATCTACTGTATGTCTTTTTAAACTATGTAAGAATAATTTGCTTTCTAAAAACTCAAAGTAATGAAACTATTTGGTTTTCCAAATAATTCACATATTTCTGGTGTCCGCTGCTTTTTTTTTGGCATTGCAATATTTTATATAACAATAATCTTAACCTGAGAAGCCTTTTTTTTTTTTTTTTTTGTTATGGGATTTTGCCTGTCACAGAGAAATCATTTGAAAACCCATTCAATCAGACTGTCTCCGCGAGTGCTGAGAGGCTCCCTGCTGAAAACTGGAAATAAGATTGCAGCTGGACAGTCCCTTTTCCCACCATTCCCTTGAATAGCATTGGGGGATATGAGGACTGGGGATGACTTTCAATTCTCTGCATGCCTTTAAAAATACACATTACATCATTATAAAAGCAATTTGCCCTCTTCAATGACTTTAATAAACACTTATAATATACAGCCTCTTGTGCACATCCATTAAAATATATCGTTACTTTTGTAAGGTTTCAAAATCGGCGAAATTTTAACAAGAGTGAGTGTTAGTGTTCAGCTGTACTTGAACAAAAATGAGACTTTCTCTGACATAAACAGTTTAGCAGAGGGAATGAGTCCCTCTTCATATCAATGAGATTTTCTGTCAGCCCAGAGTCAGTAAGAGCAAGTTTGCATTCAGAACGCACCGCAAAGCACCTTTTAGTGTCACAACTGGAATGAAATGGGCTTCACCACAGGTGACGAAGAAATGAACTCCATGTCAGAGGAATGAGCTCTATACGCCACACTCTTTATATCAGAGCAAAGGAGGACAATGGCAGAGCTACATCTGATTAGAGTGGCTGAGCTCCAACATTGTTTCTATGGGAACCGGGTATTATGTGCTGACCCTGAGCAAACAGGAAGTTTATGTATGTGTTTATAATACCCTGATTGACTCTACTGGCCAGGGTGGCATCTTTAGGGATGTTGAATAGCTTGAAAGTTGACTCTACAACACAGAAGGCTTTTGCAGAATATTTCTAAAAATGCCTGTATGCTTAACAATTTTATTGCCTGTTTGTCTTATTAAAATTAACTTTAATGTTTCTAATGCTGTTGGCTTGCAATTTTTACTTTATTGAAACGTATTAAATTTTAAGTTGATTTAAAACTGAAGTGTGTAATTTCAATGCCACTAGCGCCACTATAAGTCTGCTGTGGGTCAAACAAGCATAGTATAGTCCTGCCCAAACTCACGCCATTGGTTGAGACAATGTTGTTGTATCAAGCTAGAAGAGTCACTCACAACAAACTGAAATTTTGTTATTACAAATATGTTTACAGTTTTTGAGATACTTGTCTTTAAGAAAAAGGTACCATTTAAGGCACAACGTTATCACTTGGGTGGTACCTTGTTTTGGTACATATTTTGCACCCTTTATATTTTTTTTATTCCCAGAGGAACAAAACATATAAATGTACCTTTAAAGATACACAATATGTTCTGTACTTAAAATACAATTATAGTATGAACCCAAAATGAAAATGTACCTCCCCAGTGACGGCCCTTGTGCCTTAAACTGTCCTTTTTTCTGAGTGTAAAAATGGCTTACTTATTGTTGTTTCAGCATGTTAAGATGGCATAGGAGAAAGTATTTTCAGAATTAAACTTAAAAATAATGACATTATTATTCAGTATTTTACTTTATTTTGCGGTAGATTCACTAAAAGTTTGTGCCAATTTGCGCATGTTTGGCTGTGCAAAAACCTGTGTCTTATTCACTAACCACCCGCAATCACGTTTAGAGGGCGCAATCAGCGCTGCAATTGCGCTGCGTCTTCAATATTTAAATGATGTCATTGTCATTCCTTTCAGCATAAACACGCCTCCTTGCTATGTTAATTAGGCTCAGTAATGATTACGCTTCATTCACAAAACTCCATGCAATTTGCCATGCTGAATTTACATCGCGCTATTACCACTAAATTAAAGGAGGCGTTAAAATGAATTTTATATATAAAAAAATATATTTTTGTGAACATTTTCATCTGATCATTTCAGCAGTAATTAAACAGTAATACTCATCAAATGATGTTGAAGAGTGTTAACCTGGCATATATCCTGGCATATATCCAGATGTTCTGTATGCTTAAGAGATGATCCAGGTGTCTGGATCAAAGTAATGCTGTTCAGTCCCAGCAGGGTGGGTCAAATAAGTGGTTTGCGGGATACCCAGCTAGACTGCACTCAGAATTGAACAGCAAAATCAGAATTGCATTTTGTGGGCATGTTGACGCCGTTGCTTGATCTGCATAATTCCTTTAGTGAATCAGGCACTAAACAAGTGCTGTTAGTGCGTGCAACAAAATGGCACTTTTAGCTAAATAAAGTTAGTGAATCTGCCCCTTTTGTATTTTTCCAAACCCGTTACCCTAAATATTCAAATTAATCTTCCCAGGCTGACTGGGCTTCAGGTATGAATGATACCTCAGATTATGTGGCTTGTTTTTTTTTTTGTTTTGTTTTTTAATCCCGTTTTCTCCAAATTTGGAATGCCCAATTCCCACGACTAGGTCCTCGTGATGGTGCGGTTACTCACCTCAATCTGGGTGGTGGAGGACAAGTCTCAGTTGCCTCTGCTTCTGAGACAGTCAATCCACATATCATATCACATGGCTTGCTCTGCATGACACTGTGGAGACTCACAGGACGTAGAAGCTCGTGCTACTCTCCGCGATCCATGCACAACTTACCACGCACCCTACTGAGAGCTAGAACCCCTAATCGTGACCACGAGGAGGTTACCCCATGTGACTATACACTCCCTAGCAACCGGGACAATTTGGTTGCTTAAGAGTCACTCAGCACACCCTGGATTCGAACTCGTGACTCCAAGGGTGGTAGTCAGCATCAATACTCGCAGAGCTACCCAGGCCTCATATTGTGTGGCTTGTTGAGGAGAGGTGTGCTATTACTTTTTATAACTAAGTGATTTAAAAAAATAAAACAATTCCCTGGTGTACAAAAAAGGTATACAACAATTCCCTGGTATACAAATTTAATCTATTTCTACTGTTGGTCAGATCATGTGATCATGTCAATAATAGCCGAGGTTGCCCAGAGGAACTGTTATGTTTCTTGGTTAGCTTTACTGTTTGCTTGCGCAACAGTTAGAATTAAGCAAGCTTAAGCAGGCTTGGCACTCACATGTTAAGTGAGTTCACCTTGTGGTCTGCTGACCTTAACAGTGTAAGTTAACTTCATGCAATGCCTGGAGTTAGGTGATGTTACCATCCAGACAGTGGGAGAGAAGAAATGTATAGAAATGTAAAATTGCATGACAAATGAAGTCATCCTATACAGGCAAATAATGGATCCTGAATTCTACAGTGAAAGTGACCATACATACTAGTACAAACAAGTACAGTATGCATGAATGAACTTGGTTCTAACTACAAGCAAACACAGGCATTTTTGTTTGGGTACATGCATAGAGTATGTTTCTGAACAAAGTGACAGTATTTTTTTTTTTTTCGAATTATGCAATTGTCTGGATATAAATACATGTAATCCTTCATGGTCAATGGAGATTTAAGAAGATTGCCTAGAGGGCTATTTGTCCAATCACTGCATCTGAATTCATATTGTAGTGAAATGAGTTTAACTAATGTAATGAGCTACATTGCTATAATTAGCCATTATTTGGTGTGACAACTTACAAATGTGTTGTTGTGTTACAAATGATCTCTTCGTCTCTGTGGTCTACGCTATTTGATGGCAAACCCTAACGCTTTAGCAGATGAACTAGATGTTAATTCTAGGGGACTTCCATGCTTTAGTATGCAATGAATTTGCAATTATAATTATTCTTTTGATCTCTTATGTTGTTCCAATTGTGGACTTTTAGTCAACAGGGGACTTGCTAGCCCTTAATTAGCATTCTCATTTTCTGTCTGTTAAGTGTGGGTGAATCATTGTGGTTACATCCTTACTAGCTGACATTTCATGGCTTATGATGCTCAGATGCAAGCTTATGATTATTCAATTCCCAGCCTGCATTTGAGAAGCATTGGTGTGAGAACCGTTTGCCTCCAGTATCTAAGAGCATCCACTTCTGACACACTAAATTATGATGTCATCTCCCAACTAATCAATCTTCACACAGGTGGATTTTGTGACTTTCTGTTAAGAATAGATATTTCTGCTCAAGCAAGCAATGTTAGCTCTGTTCCAAAACAAAGTGAACTGCCTACCTAGGCTTTATAGGCTGTTCCAAATGGTAGACAGCTGCATTATGCTGCTTTCTAAGATCGTTTATCCTCGTTTTGACCAAAATTTGATATATTGTGATCCAAAAAAAAAAAAAAACTTGATATTTCAACATTTGCAACTTTATTTACTGTCCATGTGATCATAGTTGAAATGACCTTTCAAATATCATAATTCTCTTTATCGCTTGATACCTACTGTGCTTTTTTCTTCACAAAGGTCCTTAAAGTACTTTAATTTAGCTTTTAGAAATTTAAATGCTGGAATACCTGGAAAATCACCTTGTTTTGATGAAAAGTGCTTGAGATTAAAGCGGATTGTTTCCTCCGTGTAATGTGTGTCCATCAAAGTTGAGGCGCATTCCAATTTTATTGAATAATGTGCCTTAATATCCTTTCTGTTATTTACAGTCAGATAAAAACAGTAAAAAGTTATATTAATTGTAATCTCACACAGCATGGACGTGCTAAACAAACCGAGAGATTCTGGTGAATGTTTGTTTCTCATTGAACTCATTTTTAGAGTCTCTGAATGTAATTATTTCAAACAGTGATAGCTCATATCATTATATATTCAATTTCATGATATAATATTAATTAATATAATGTTGAATTTCTGTATTTTAAGATTATTTTTGATTACAATAATGATAAACTAATTGTTAAAAAAAAATACGTATACACTTTCACATACTTTTTTCAGGACAGATTTTGTTCAGTTCTATTGCTTGTTCTGCACCTGATCAGCCTGAATGTTATTAAGCTTAATTGAGAGTGATCTTTTTTTATAGAGAAAGGAATATGAGCAACTCTTATTGTTTAAATTTGAGCATTTATATTATGTATTAAGGAACTTTATTTTGATGAGAAATTATAATGTGCATTTTGCTGAAAAGTTTTTCAGAAGAAACACAATTCTGTAATATATTGTAATTCAAGTGTTATAATATCAATTCAACATTATATAAAATCATAAACCTCATATTGTATATCGAACTGAATCATGAGATAACCATAGTGTCCCATCCCAAACCACTGCATAGATTTGGAGAAAAGTGTTTAATTCCATAGCAAAAAAAAGTATCACCAAAAATAGTTCAATCCAATTATAATTAGTATTTTTCTTTTAATAGTTGTGTTCACTTTGTACTGTATTTTTAATGCATATTAGAGCATTGCCTTGTTAGCTTAGCAACATGCTAACCTCTTGTGAAATCAGTTGTAAGTTTTTTCTGCAAATTGTAGAAGACGTTTCATTTTATGCTATGTTCAAACTTAAATCTTTGTCTTTTATTGCTTTCATTTCACGTTGCCCTCTCTCACTCTTTTTTTCTGTCACATGTTAATTGTAGTCTTTTTAATGAGAGGTTTCTTATCCATATCTCCACAGGTCGGCCTGCCCAACGACTCCAATTGTGTGGAAGAAATTCTGCGGGTGAGTTAGATTCACATTCTCTCTTTCTAGTACACTAATTACACTGGTCACCTGCTCAGCACCGTTTTACACACAATGGCACTTCACTGTCATGAGAAAAAGGCTACCGTTTTGAAAGAGAAGCCCATTACATCAAGATTGATGGGCTTATTGTTCCAGAATGTACTTCCAGAAAGTGTTCTTAAAAGGGTTAGAACAGCAAAAAAAAAAAACTTTTCATATTATTGTATGAAGGTGACCCTTTTTGCAAGCTTTTCAGTGTTCTGTTTTTAGAATCTCAGCTACTCACTGTGAAAATCAACCAGGGTATTACATTTGTTTCCAGCTGGATTTTTTTTTTTGTGTGTGTTTTTTTTTTTTTGGTAAAATCTCTTGTTAGTAAGATAAATGGTAATTAGTCTGGGATGTCTTCTTGGATAAATAACGTATTCATAATAGCTGATTACTGCTTCATGAGACCATCGTGTCTTGTAATTTAAGCATATTGTATTCTCTCTAATGCAATATAAATCTTTTCATAAATAATTGTAACCACATTTGGATATTCTTATACCTGTTCATGGTTACAAGTCTAAATAGTATGATGCATTGAAATATGCGATAACACATGAAATTGGTGTTGTTGATTATGTCATATAAAGGATTACAGTCTTTAAATGTATAATGTAATATAACTGTGGTTACAGTCATTTACAAGAACGTACAACTAATTGTAAA
Source organism: Moxostoma hubbsi (assembly GCA_032164185.1). Taxonomy (NCBI): domain Eukaryota; kingdom Metazoa; phylum Chordata; class Actinopteri; order Cypriniformes; family Catostomidae; genus Moxostoma; species Moxostoma hubbsi. The sequence goes on from JAVLUX010000025.1 coordinate 5,936,130, forward strand.
GTGCATTCAACTTTAGGTGCAAAAAAAAACTTTAGAATGCATTTATAATACATTGATAATGCATTATTATTATATGCATGCTTCATATCAAGTTTCTCAGAGCATTTAGTAAGATTAGTTTCTGTTTGTGATGCAAAGACATGATAGCGTAGTAAGTGGTGTGCAGTCAACTGACGCTGTTAGCAAATTGTGTATTCTGCAAATGAGAATAGAGGCAGATCATGTTGCCAGGGTAACCTGGAATACATCTGTCAGTTGGAGTGCATGGTGGGATTGCTCAGAGGACCCTCACACTTGAGCTCCACTGATGTTGACTCACAAGTCACTCATGAATAAGGACGTGTTTTGCTTCAGTCTCCCTGGACTCAATCCACATTCCACTGTATCTATGATGTGGGGAAATCCACTACAAATTCTTTTTGATGTCATAGTAAATAATTGCTCGCTAATATCAAGTAATAAGAAAAATGTATAGTTTTTGCATCTCTAATCCAAGAATATAAATACAAAAATGGTCCAACTGCATTTAATGGTATGGATATGAAGCTAGCTGAAGGGAGAAACATTTATTTAGTAAAGTTATTGCACTCAGTTTGTCTTTTTCTGGCATTTATTAACATTTTAAATGATTTTAATGTGCTTAGAGCCCGTAACATGTATTAAATGGAATTAAAGAGCATATATGCCTCACCTTGACAAACAATAACTGTAATAAAAATCGGGAAAGGGAACGTTGAATTTCTCACTTTAAAGATTGTGATTCATAGACTGATTTATTTAATAGAATTCAGGTTTCTCAGATCAATTGGTCACATGCTTGAAATGCACTTCATAAAATTATAAAGAACACAGATAATACAGCTTGTTTTCGTGAAGGTGTTGTGAAAAGTCAGTTGAATATCAGTTCAAATGAAATCCATAACTATTTTAAGATGAGAAGTTACAGCATACATGAGATTGGAATATTACTGCCGCAGCATACACTATAAAAAAATAATTGTGAATTTGCAGTATATTCCCTGCTATTATTAACCATAATTTCACAGTAATTTTTACATTACTAGTTCTACAGTTTATTACAGTTAAATGACAAATATAGTGTGACTTCACAGTAAACAGGACCTGGAAATTACTGTAATATAATGTTAGCAGCATTGTGCCGTGGAATCACAGTGATTAGCTTTGACTGCATTACAGCAATCTCTTGTATATTTACAGATGAACTGTAATAGTGCAATTTCCATAGTACTATGGAAGGTAACTGTCTGTTAATTGTAAATTAATTGTTAGCATAAATGTGTCAGTTATTCTTGTCCAAAAGCTCTTACTAGGTCAGAAAATTAAATAAGGGATTGTAGCCAAGACAGTCTTCACAAAATTCTGACCCCATCCAGTAGCACAACCCACCTGCACTTCTAAAAGGCAGCAGACACTGGATCAAAGGCCAGTCACCCCCTTCATCTTCTTCCTCAGGGCATTTTACGAAGAGAATGATTCTCCTCCATGGTGAAAAGGGACAAGCCAACGTTTATGAAGCCAACATGAAAAAAAAAAAAGCACTCTTTTCCAAAAAGCAGACTGAAGAAATGGCATGATCCTGATCTGGGCTCATGCACACATTCCCATTAAATAAACAAAGGTTCATAAACAGTCTTGAACTGAGCTATGTTGAGCAGATTTTCCACCTTAGAGTTGCAACAGAACAATTGGCAGCAGCTTGATGATGGCGGCTGAGAACATATTAGCAACAAATCTCCAAAATACTTTGTCATAATTAATTATTCTGATTATGAGCTTATTGGATTAAAATCACAGTTTTTTTTTGTATACAGTGCATTCAGAAAGTATTCAGACCCCTTCATTTTTATTTTATTTTTTCACATTTTGTTATGTTGCAGCCTTATGCAAAAACTCTTTAAATACTTTTATTTATTTATTTCACATTAATCTACACTCCAAACCCCATAATGACAAAGCAAAAACAGATTTTTGATAACTTTGCAAATTTATGAAAAATAAAAAACTGAAATATCACACTGACGAAAGTATTCAGACCCTTAACTCAGTACTTAGTTGAAGCACCTTTGGCAGCGATTACAGCCTCAAGTCTTTTTACACACCCGGATTTGAGGATTCTCTGCAGATCCTCTCAAGCTCAGTCAGGTTGGATGGGGACTGCAGGTTGACAGCCATTTTCAGGTCTCTCTAGAGATTTTCGATTGGGTTCAAGTCCGGGCTCTGGCTGGGCCTCTCAAGGACATTCACTGAGTTGTCTCTAAGCCATTTATGCATTGTCTTAGCTGTGTGCTTTGTGTCATTGTCTTATTGGAGTGTGAACCCTTGGGCCAGTCTGAGGTCCCGAGCGCTCTGGACCAGGTTTTCATTAAGGATATCTCTGTATTTTGCTGTGTTTAGCTTTCCTTCAACCCTGACCAGTTCCCAGTTCCTGCTGCCGAAAAACACCCCCACAGCACGATGCTACCACCACCATGCTTAACCGTTGGGATGGTATTGTGCAGGTGATGAGCAGTGCCTGGTTTCCTCCAGAAATGATGCTTGGAATAGAGGCCAAATAGTTGAATCTATGTTTCATCAGACCAGATAAGCTAGTCCTTTAGGTGCTTTTTTGTGTGTCTTGCACTGAGGAGAGGCTACCGTCTGGCCACTCTGCCATAAAGCCCAGATCAGTGGAGTGTTTCAGTGATGGTTGTCCTTCTCCAAGTATCAAGTGTCATCTCCACACATTATCTCAGGAGCTCAAACAGAGTGACCATCGGGATCATGGTCACCTCTTTTATCAAGGCCCTTCTCCCCCAATTTCTCAGTTTGGCTGGGTGGCCAGTTCTAGGAAGAGTCCTGGGTCCAAACTTCTTCCATTTAAGAATTATGGAGGCCACTGTGCTCTTGAGAACCTTAAATGCAGCTGTGGGAGGGCGGAGGGCGGGACCGGGTTTGTAGGATCATGACCCGGTCCCGCCCTCCGCCCTGCCACAGCAGCCTAAATGTTTTGTAGCCTTCCCCAGATCTGTGCCTCACCAAAATCCTGTCTCTTAGCTATGCAGGCAGTTCTTTTGACCTTGTGTCTTGGTTTTTGCTCTGATATGCATTTTAAGCTGTGACACCTTATATTGACAGGTGTGGACTCCAATCAAAGTGTAGATACATCTCAAAGATGGTCCAGAGGAATGGGAGGCACCAGAGATAAATTTCAAGCGTCTCAGTTTCAAGTATGGGGAATGGCGTGTAGATTGATGTGAAAAAAAGAAAGAATTTAAAGCATTTTAACATAAGGCTGCAACATAACATAATTCATACAAAATGAAGGGGTGTGAATACTTTCTGAATGCACTGTACAAATAACATTTAGATACAAATTTAATTGAATGTATAAATGCTTCTAAATGCCATTTTGCAATTTTTGTTTTAGTTTCAAATCTTGGAATGTGGCAAATAAATGTTTTAAATTTAAAATATTCCATGTAGATTAATGTAGCATTTCTCACCGCAGTAGGGCTTCCACGACTACTGGTACTCATTTTTACTAGTTGACTAGTTGTCCAGGAAATATGTGCAACTAGTCAACCACAGGTCATGTCAACTTACCAAAAATATTACAGTATGTGTAAGCAATGCTAAACTGTATTCATTGAGTTAAGGTTGTTTGTACGGTATGTGTGCATCTGCAAATCCTGAGCAGATTCACTTCACTGTGAGACACGTGAAGATCAGATGAGAGCATGCAGGCTCACATTAACCACTTAACATACTGAGTTATGTGTGCTGAGACACTCCTGTCAATCAAACTCTTGACTTCTAAGGCACATTATACCAATAGGTTCTCAATTAGGATTATGTACAGTGGCTCTGAAAAGTATTTGCAAACTTAAGCCAAACTTAAAATGTATGAACACCAATGCATTAAATAATAAAATATCAAACCAAGTGTAATCTGCTAGTTTTTCTCATTTACATTGTCATTTAGCAGATGCTTTTATCCAAAAAGACTTACAAAATGAGCAACATAACCAATTCCTCATATAAAAGCCAACAATATCCATAGTATCACACTACTAAATTAAATTGGTAGCTGGAGTATTATAGAAATTAGAGCTGAAGAAAGAAAAGTTTATTTATTTATTTTATTTTATTTTATTTTATAGAACACCAGTGGACTGTTTAAAGGTATAGATCACCCAAAAAGGAAATTTCTCTCATCGTTTATTCACCCTCATGCCATCCCAGATGTGTATGAATTTCTTTCTTCTGCTAAACACAAACTAAGATTTTAGAAGAATATCTCTGTAGGTCCATACAATGCAAGTGAATGGGTGCCAAAATGTTGAAGCTCCAAAAGCACATAAAGGCAGCATAAAAGTAATCCATAAGACTTCAGTGGTTAAATCTATATATTCAGAAGCGATATGATAGGTGTGGGTGAGAAACAGACCAGTACTTAAGTCCTTCATGCTATCAATCTCCACTTTCACTTTCACTTTTTTGTTGATTCACAGTCTTTGTGCATATTGCCACCTACTGGGCAGGGAGGAGAATTTATAGAAAAAGGACTTAAGTATTGATCTGTTTCTAACTCACACCTAACATATTGCTTCTGAAGATATATATTTAACCTCTGGAGACTTATGGATTACATTTATGCTGCCTTTATGTACTTTTTGGAGCTTCAAAATGGTGGAACCCATTCACTTGCATTGAGTTGAAATATTCTTCTAAAAATCTTTGTTTGTGTACATGAGAAGAAAGAAAGTCATAAACATACAAATGGAATGATAGTAATACATGCGGAAGTGTGGTTTAAGTATCCAAATACTTTTTACCTCTACTGTGTCATTCCTGGTAAAATAATGAGCATATAAAAAGTAAGGAAATAAGAGAATGTTGTACATTGTAAATAAAATCATAACTCACATGTAGTATATGTCAAATGCATCTATTTGTTTGCTAATACTTTAGGTACAGTGAAAGTTGTCCAAATGCAGTGTTTTTCATATGAACATGAATACGTGTGGGATGTATAGCAGAGCTGTCCGAGCATGGCAAGCATAAACAGCCTCTGATCTTGCTGGCTTGTGTTTGGATAACCTTGTTTGGCTCCAGGAGCAACGCTCTGTTGCTTTTAATAAATTTCATTTGCAACTCAAAGCTTCCACTGCCATGCCTTCCGCTTCTGAAGCTCAGAGAAATGAATGGATTTTGTGTGCATTTTTATGGAATGTAATAACAGGTTTTCTTGGGGGAGAGAGTCCAGCGCACATGCCCAGGAGATTTCGCAGTATTCCTGCATGTGGAGGCATTAGGCGAGAATGTTGTTTTCTTGAAAGAAACCTTGACAAATAAACTCTCTTCAGAGAGCGTATCTTGATCATTGGCTTCTTTCATGTCTGGCGTCACTTTTTATAACTTAACAAGACATTTGTGTATACCTTGATCACTTTCCCCACAAGCTACATGCTGATAATCGTCTGCCCGTTTGAAGTTGTGTGACTCATTTGATTTAACGCTCATTGCTCCGTTAGCCGCTTCTGTATCACTTTTTTACATCTGTGCTTAGAGTTACTGACTACTGTAGTTGTCAACCTGAGAACAGCGGAAAGCATGGTAAATGGCTCATGTATCAAAGGATGATGGAACATGCGGAATAACTGGTTTAAAAGTGCTTTATGTAAATTGTTGCACTGTGGTGTTAATACACACACTGTAGAAAATGTTTTGCAACAGAATAACATTTAGTTTAAGGGGTGTGTGTGTGTTGGTTGTGAGGGATTGAAGTTACACCAAACAAAATTGTAAAAAGACTGTTTCCAAACTTATTTCGTGAACACTTGTCTACCATTGGTCTGTCAACAGATAGTCCCTCCCCTAACTCACGCCATTGGTCAATGTTGTTTTGTCGGACTGGGATGTTTTCATAGTGCCACAGAGCCACAGTGTGTATGTTTGGGGGTTATCAATCTATGAATGTTTGACTTAAGAGTTGCCTCTGTATATTATAAGGTGGGATAGGAGGAAGTATTTTAAGATAGAAAAAAAATGTCACTTTTTTGTATAACTATAGAATGAACTGTACTTCCATCCAGTTAGTCAGAGTTATTATTAAAATGATACCTGCTTCATTCACTCTCATGAAGAATTACTGTAACACATAGCATGTGAATAATTAGATATGTTTAGTGCTAGTGTGTTTATGCTTGTGTGTTGTTCTTATTGTAACCCACATGAATGTTGTTTTTCTGTAGGAGATGACCCATTCCTGGCCTCCACCTCTCACTGCCATACATACACCAGGCAAAGCTGAACAGACCAAGTTTCCCATCCCTTCAAAGGTGAGCTCTTTTGGAGTGCTAAAACTTACAAAATTGCCATAACTGTCAGTATTACAGAGTTAATACAGAGGATCATGTAGAATGCTAACTACAGTGCTTGCAAGGCAGCACTTGATTGATATTCCTAATATACTGTATTTGTTCTTCTTCTCTATAAACATCTGCAATCAATTCAAATTGTACTGTTTGATCCCATATCAAAAATTAGATATGACCATATATGAACATATATTTATCTAAAATCATACAGTACTTCTAAATATTTCCATTTCCACTATTTGTTTGTGACATATATTCTGAAGTGTGCAATCATGAAGTGGAGAACTTTGGATTTTCACTTGTTCAATCGAATATATGTGTATATATTTACAGTATATCCTGAGCTTTAGTGTGTCAATAGGAAGTATACATTTTAGACTCCCAGACACTCCTTTTGCAAATAGTATAGAATAGAATAGAAGAACAGGGAGCTCTGCAACAGATTGCATGGCCCCCATAAATTCACCCCTTTGAACATCGAGTAACTCTGGGATTGAGACAGCCGAAATAGATAGAAAAACTGTGGCGGATTCTCAGAGAAGCTTGGAACATCCTATCTGCCAACAACCAAGAAAAACTGTGACCAAGTGTACCTAGGAGAATTGGGGTTGTTTTAAATTCAGAGGATGTCATACCAAATATTTATTTACATTTTGTATGTTAACTGGACTTTGTATGACGTTAATGTCTTATGGAGACTATGTAACATTTTTCACAAATGCCTAAAACTTTTGCATGGTACTGAATATATTGCATATATGTACAAGTTTGAGACATATTTTTTACATCAGTGAAGACCATACATGAACATACATATTATATGTGTTTTACATGTTTTGACATACATCCAATTTCTTTATGGGTAAACTCCATTCAAACTTTCTTTTGTAGACTCTTCAGCCTTATCATTTTTATTTTATAATAAATGTAAGATTAATGTTTAAATATCTCCCCTTGATTTACATTGATTGAATGTTCAGCACTCAGGACCAACAGTGATGTACATAATATTTGCATATGGAATTAGGATTAGATCTATTTGCATAATGAATTGTGATTGGTTTTGCCTCCCTGCATGTATTTACACAGCACAGTTTAAAACATGACTCGCCCATATTACTTTTGATAGTTATGTAACTTTGAAAACTCTTTTTAGCCTGTTGTTCTGATGTCCATTTGTAATACAAAAATCTAGTTATTTCAGGTTATTTCATCACATGTGTTTGTGCTTGTGAGAATAAAATATCAGTGTTTTGTTATAACAGGCCTGGCTAAACTACTTGCTGCAAATTGTTTCCTTCATTGTGTGTATTTATAGCGGGCTTTCCACTCAAGATCCTTTAAAATCCAATGAGAGTGTGTTTCCTTTGCTGTGGCCTCTGTTATTTGTCTCTTAATAGGACATGGTCTGAGTCTCATACACTGGTCTAGATGACATTGCTAATAATAAGCTGAGTCTATAAATCCTGATGTAATGGTGCCATCCGCGAGCACAGAAGTCCCTCCTCTGCAGCTCTTGCTCGCTCGCTCCTGAAGTGTGATTTGTGTGCCTGCTCTAATTGTATTAGTGTAAAATCTATTAAAGCTATCAGCAGAGCTATTTCCCATCCGTAGCTGCTCTGTGTGAGTTAATGCACAGAATATAGCATTGTTTTTATGTTTTTTTAATCAAATTATATTTTTTATTTTATTTTTATTTTATTATATTTGATCTGTGGTTTTTGTTGTTGTCTTGCACTATATCTATCTTTTCCTCTCTCTGTTACAGGATTCACAGCATGTGACATCAGGATACAATGGAAGTAAGGACAATATTGGTTCTGGATCTATAATTCAGGGGAGAATACAATAAGAATGAAGATAGCAATTCACTAAATAAATTAGGCCTATGCATATCAGTTAATGCTGCAAACAATACATTTGCACTTTTTGTACTGAAGGACTGTGCACAAAAGTGATGCAAATTTTTTGTGAATTTGCCCTTGTATGTCATGCAATTCCAACAAAATCAATAAACTTATAAAATTCAATAACAAATGAAAAAAAATATATGTTTTTGATTGATGCATCACTTCCTGTGCTACTGTATTTTGATAGTATGCTAGCATTTGAGCATGTGCAGTCACCTGTTTACTCATTTATTCATTTTTACATTATTTTTGCAGAACGCTGCAATGTTCCCAGTAACAAGCCTGCAACCAAGTCGGTTCCACAGAAGTCGTGAGTATTCATTTGATGAATTATTTGAGGGAGTCCCCAAGGATGGAGAAAGAGAGAGAGATCAATGGGGAGAGAGAGAAAAAAATGGAGAGAGAGGGAGCGTGCCGCCGTTGTCTTTTCTTTGTTCCCCTGTAAAACATGTCCCAGTGAGCCAGGCCTGACCAATTCCCAGCTGAGGGAGAAGATTCCCAGCTGGCGGCCCTTCACTCAACCCTTTCCTCAGACATTTGTAATAACACTGTACTGGATGTTTTCAGAATAACATTGAGTGAAGCGGATGCAATTCAAACACTTCATGGGGCTTTTTTATTTATTGTTTTTGCTAATTACAGTGCATTCATATTTGGTGTAAATCTGCTTGACATTTTGTCAGGTGTCTTGTAAACAAAGCGTCATATTAAACATTCCGTTAAGCAGTCAAATCAAGAGCTTGATAATCAAGTACCAAATATAGGCGAAAAAGATATTTGGTATTTTCTCATGAAATTAAATGTTAAAAATAATTTCTTAGACAAGCAGCACTTTTACTATTGCTCATACATAGGGTCAGAACAGATTGATCTCATGTTAATTACGTGACTGTGGCAACTGCATGGTTCCTTACACGTCTAGTGGCAGCTTCAAGGTGAAATGTCTACCGCGTTACGCTAAAAGTGAGTTAAATATTTTCCCGCACAAATTAGGTTTTTAAGGTTAATGCTCTGTCAGATTTTAAATTAATAAAACTGACCTCCCTACCCTAAACCTTAATCCTAAATCTAAAGGATAGTGGGCTCTATTTTCCTGACCACGCAAAACGCAACGTTATGCGCAACAACCATGCGCAACATCTTATTTAATTTTTGCACTCTAAGCACAGTACTCCTGTAGAAGTGAAGTGCATGCAACCATATATATTTTTTTATATCCCGTGTTCCACAGCCTAACCTAGAAGGGTATTACAGTCATATGATATGTGTGTCAGTAGATCAATATAATAATACATTACAATTATAATGCAATAATACATTCTCTATAATTTAACAGAGCCTACATCCAAGTACTGATGAAAACCACATTTTTCATGCCTGTAAAAGGAGCGTGCCACTGTCATAGAAATATGCCTGTCATTCAACAAGGATGCAGTTAATGCACGGAAAAAGTGCATATTTCTATTCTTCTAAATTATTGCATACATGCAGCCCATTTACACTGCCAACTTCTTATGAATATGTCATCTTTTTTATAATGCTGGTACTTTAAAGGGAATGGTCAATATAATAGGATGCAGATGGTGCAATAACCGGAGAAGAACCTCAAAAATGTAATTGAATTTGACCCAGCCCATTAGCACGTTGCGCATGCGATTTCGCCACACCCACCTATGCCTAGACTCAGCACATACTTCCACAAACATTCCAAAATTGAATGGCTATGCCCACTGATTTTGTGTGTATAACATATCGCATAGCTCTGCGATTAGCGCACTTAAAATAGGGCCCAGTGACATAAAAAGCAAATGAAAAACAGATGAGATCTTTAAGGTTAATGCTCTATTGTATTATAAATCAACAAAACCTACCTATGTACCCTAAACCTTAAACTCTAACCCATAGTGTCATAAAAATCAAAGGTGACATGAAAAATGCAATTTCCAAAGCAGCCACGTCATTTTTGTGTCACTTCTATGACTGGACCCTGGTCCTTTGCCTCGCAAGTGCAACACTCAGTTGAGCTACCGTGCATTTTGATCACACTCAAACAAGCTTGTAAATGTAGTTGGCTATGTAATACAAATGTTAGAATGTTTTGCCTTACAACAAGTATGCAGTATAGTAAAAGTAATTTGATTCATAAAATAACATTGTGTGAGGTTTTTATGAACTGATAATCTGCCCTTTTGCTCGTGATTTGAGCAAAAGGGAATAAAAATCATTGTTATTGTAGTGCCTTATGTGTTTATTTCAGAAGGAAAGTGCAACAATATGTACAACGAGCCACATAAAAAACATTTAGCAAAAATGTAAGTGTAGAATCGTGATTCTATGAGACCAGTTTGAGTCAGGGGTTCAAACAAACCCTACACCAAATTATGATCAATAGTATGATCAATGCTTGCCTCAGCAATTACCACTAAATAGTGGCGCATAATTCAACCTGATCTCATATAAAATTCGGCAAGTGTGTGCCGATTTTTCGGTAGCTGAAATCGGTATATGTTGACCGAATTTGAAAACACTGCCTCTAAAGCGGTAAGTGTTTCAGAGCATATAAACAAGTGTGACATCCATTTACAGTATATCGAGGAGAGGTCACCAGAAGTCTGTTGTAAATAGAATTGTTTTCAGCAAAACAGGGATTAAAACAGTGAAGAGAAATTTTTATTTTATTTAATCTACACCCCAACCAAAACACAAATCTAACCATAACCATTAGTACAGACAAAATACAATGTTAGGGATAAAAATACAACCTCATTATCATGCTCGTGATCGTTTATACAAACGTGATTACTTCCTCATTTGAATGGGGATTGAACTGTGGTCTCCCATGCAACTGTCGCAGCGTGCTAACAGTCGTGCCATGAGGGAAAGTAATTGTTGTTGAGCCCTTCCAAATATGTCCGACTGGAGATAGGGCATGTCAGTGAGTCGGCATATTGTTGCCGATCCTAGGGTACCGTAATATCATGCCAACTTCCTGTGTGATTGTGTTGGCATAATTTGGCCACTAAAGTGAAAGTTTAACTGTGAAACTGATATAATGTTGTCCTTTTTTCCACTTGGCTTTCTGAGTTAGTGATGACATTTTATTTTAAAAGTGGAAAAAATTATATGAGTTAACTGTGTAGTTGTGCCAGAATTCTAGCGGTTAGACTTAATGATGAACTCAAACAAATGAGACTATAGCTGAATGTGTGTTACTTTGGAGAGGCAGAGGTGGGGTGAAACTGCAAACAATAGCTGCAGGAATGCTGCATTGTTTACTCGTGGAAGGCACTTAAAGGCCGATCTGGCCTCAGACCCAGATTTTTTCTCTTCATTCCAAGACTAAAGACCCAAAGCAAGCCTTGAGCACAGCTCTTCATGTTTACTGCATGCTGTCAGTCTATGTCTAGTCTTCTTGTGCTGCTCCATTATTCCTTTTCTCCTAAAAATTCACTTGGCTTTTATTCCTTTCAATTACTTGCAAGAATTGTGAGGGGTCTTAAATGATTTAACAAGTCCACATGTTTAGGGATGCAGCCCTTAGGGCAAGAACATTTCTGTCAATACTTGGCTTTGTCCTCATAAGCTGACTGCATGAAATTAGTTTGAGCGTTTGAATTGTAGAGAAGGCAGGAATAAACAGCATGTACAATTTCAGTAGTTTTTGACAAATAGTCTTTTCAATGATCTTTTTTGACAAATATTGTATTGTTGAATATCTTATGTGTTAACAGTCACTGCTGATGAAAATGCATGATTGTTGTTGTGTTATTTAAAGCTAAAGTTTGCTGTATGATACTTGTCAAAATGGCACTACAATTGTTTGTATGCCCCTTCAATCTAATGTTTGGGCAGCAGAGTTTAGGGGTGTTTAGTGATTTGCTGCTACAAAGCAACAAGAATTCATTAATTTTCGATGAGAGGCAGTTTGAGTTGGCATGAGTGACAGAGCTTAACTTTAGCAGTGCTGTTCTCAATTCTTAAATCAGATCATCTCATGAATCACATGTGATTTTTTTTTTTAATTATGTAAAATATTGCCTTTGCTAGCTGTTGACATCTCGTAACACTATTAAGTATGTGTCGTTAACTCCCTCAAGTCTAAACAACCTCAGGGCAGCAATATTCCTCACACTGCTGTACCAATATCTCAAGACTAAAATGGAGGATTCAAATATGCCATCGTATAAACCTTTAGCACTTGAATCTCTCCCACTTGAGCTACAATCATCCATTAGGTGGAAAGTACAGGGGCTTTAATTTGAAGTTTACCGTGGTGAGGAGTCATAAAACGGCAGTTTTCTTCGGCAGATTAGACATTTTGTTGCCTCCTCGAGAGTGTCGGTGATAAGCGGTGTAATTTAATCTGAGACTGATATTAGTCACACTCAACTGCTGCTTTTCCCACAGTCTGTGACAACACACCAGAGAATACGGCCTGGTGTCAAACACAGAAGGGGGTCGCAAGCCAAGTATAGCCTCAACTCACTGACGTGCACAGAACGGGGTCAGCAGGGGTACAAGCCCCTACTCCTTTCGTTCACAAATCGGTTCCCTTTTGGTTGTCCAGAAAAAGGGGAGAAAATTTAATAATTAAATTAAAATAGTTAAATAAAACTCACAATAACAGTAATAATGTGTTATTATAAGATTTCTTTGTAAATTGCAGTCATATTGAAGAAAATTTAGTGGAGGTGCCTTTAAGAGCACACTACATTAGATCAGGGGTGGATTCCATTTGCAAGCGGTCCTCCCCATGCCTATACTCACTCTGAACTGCAGAGCCCTTGTAGTGGGTACTCTGAAGGAAACATGGCATTACTGTTTGAATGTACCCTTCGCAAACAGTCTTGTGGAAGGGCCCTCTGAGAAAAGATTAATTTTCTCACTTTCGTTTTGAATGAGTATTCGAGTGGCATCCCGTCCTGCAGCAGTATCCTTCAAGGAAGCAAAAAATGCAGTTTTGAATTTGCCCCAGAGCATTGAAGTGTCGTTACCTCAGACGAACAACAGGTCAGATAAAAGTCCACTACATGTATTGTGTTGTAAATTCATCAAAAGAATAATACACGATTGCTACTGGATTTCCAACATCACATACCACTAGTGTAGACAGATGTATTAATTATAATGGTAGCAGTCGTATCGCTTTCAGTGATATAAATTAAACTGGTCTTTTATAGAATATTGACTGTCTGGTTCAGCCAAAGCCAGTTTGGTTTTGTTGAAAGTAATGAGCCATTAGACTAATCACTTTCAGAAAAATACCATTAGGCCACCACAGTACTGAAGCTCTCTATAGGCATATTACGCAATCTGCGTAGGGCACCAACTACCTAGGGGGGCACCATTATACCCTAGGGGGGAAACACCGGCTGCCCTTACTCACATGTTATTCAAGTGCCCTATAGCATTCGCTGAACACAGTCAATTGCCTCATGCTCACACTTTCTCATAGCGCCTTTGCACCATGCACCAAGTTATACTGGTAATGCCATGGTACTCCAAGGCACTTCAAAAATATCATGGTTTTACTATGACACATGTCATAAACATGAGGTTATCACAGATTATGTCTGAAAATAAATAAATAAACAAGTGAATTGCCATGGTGCTTTTTGTGAGAAATATAACAGAATAGGTTATTATTTGTGATAAAGGAAAAATGGAAAAAAATGATGTACATTATATACTTTGTATACAAGAAAATGGTTAAATACTCAAAAAGCAAGAAATTAGTTCAGTAATTACAATTACTAATCATTAAAAAAAAAAGATATATATTTATCCTTCTGCCCCTGTCACTTCTGTGCATGTCACTGCCTCAACTGGAAGATTAGATATTCTCAGGGATCTATCTCTGGTAGCATGCTCTGCTCCTGCCACTATGTTTATTGGAATGTATCACTGCCAGTGCGACTCCACCCTCTCCTCCAGAGACTCTTCCTCCAGCAGTCCCATCCGCTCCCCCCCAGAGACTCCTTCTGCAGAGGTTCTGTCACCTCTTCTGAGGCTCCTCAAGTGTCTCATCCCAATCCATTTGAGACTCAATTCCCTGATCCTCCTGTGGCTCCACCCACTCCACCTCCGGCTACTCATCCCAAGTCTCAAATACCTGCTCCTCCTGCGGCTCCGCTCGCTCTACCTCCTGAGACTCAACTCCCTGAACCAGCTGTGGCTCTGCCCCCTGGGTCTTCACCACCAGTGGCTCCGCCCCCTGTTGCTCTGCCCCCGTGGCTCTGCCCCCTGTGGCACCACCAGTTCCATCCTGGTGTCCTGATCCTCAGCCAGGTGCCTTCCTGGAGCCACCTTCCAAACCGCCAAACACTGTACCCTTCCTAGAGCTGCCTCCCAAACCTCCAAACCCTGCTCCTTTCCTGGAGACTCCTCCCTGGCCTCCTGATCATCCGCAGACTCCTCCCTGGCCTCATAATCATCCTCCGGATCCTTCCTGGTCTGCTTGTATTTTGGTCTTCCTGGTCAAGCCTGTGATTTCATCCTTCTCTCTAGTTTAATCATTAGCCTTCATGTGTATATATAGCCCAAATGTTTCCTTTAGTCTTCGTCGGTTCTTGTTCATATATCTGTATGTAGTGTTACTAGCCAGCATACTGCTGTGGAGTTTAAGTTGCCTTCTTCATATGTTCACTGCCTTCATTGTATGTTCTTCTTTTCTCGATCTCTCTACCACAAGCAATTCTTTATTGTCTAATTAGCCATTTATTAAATATATACATTACACAGCATCCATTGCATGTGAAGTCAGAACAGGGGGTCATCAAACTGGAATTAGTTAGGATTAATCAGTCATCAGAAGGGAGAGCAGAGGAAAGCATTAGGTGCTTTCTTCCGAAGGTGGATGAGAATGAATGCAGATGGTCTGTTGTCTTCAGCTTTGGAGTCTAATGATGCCTTGATGCTCTGAACTGATCTGATAAATTAAAATCAGAAAATGAGAACTCTTAAATATTACAGGATTAAACGGAGAGTTAATACAGTAGGTTTTGCTGCCTCTTAGATATTTTTCTCTTGAGTGAAGACCCCAGTAATCTCACAAATGCCACCTCTAGAGTTTAAACATTTTTAATTTTTTATATATTTCAATAAGAAAACATTTATCGTTAAGTTATTCCAAAATGAAATTGTCTGAGATATTTTATTTATTTATTCACAGATTTTTAGAGAGACATCTGAGACAAAGTTAAATGAGATGTAAGAACTCATTAAGCTACTTGATGATTAATAAGTAATACATTTGCTAATTGGCTGTTGACATAATTTCATATAATTATGTAACTGAGCAACCTTTGAGCAATAAAATTACATTTTATGTTACTTTGACTACACTGTGTTTCTTTGGAACCAAAACCAATTTTTATTACGCATAGTTAACTGGATTGGAAAAAGCACCATACTTTTTGTTTCCTTTAACGTAAAATTTTCCATATCAAACACTCCGGGACATCTTCATGTCCAAGCATACATTTGTATTCATGGCATGCAAGGAGTGTCTTTTTTCCTTTTTAGACAGCACTTCTAGAAGATAAGCACAGACAATAGAATCCCAGCTCATGAGGGGAAGAAGAGAGGGGACCCAGGGACCAAGCTTATTCATCACAATACTAACATAGACTCTTAATGCGACACTCCTGTCAGCTCTTAATCTGAGTTGGAAATGGCTGCGGGCCAAGGCAAATAACCCGCTGGACAGAGAGTGGTTTCCTGATGCAGCCCCCCCGGAGCCCCTGTCCATCAGAGACTCCTTAATCAAAGTTTTCCTAGGGTGTTGGGATGGGAGAAGACGGCCGTCGTCATTGTACTTCCCACTGTTATGTGCACTTTTCCATCCTCAGATGTTTTTTTTTTTTTTTTGCCAGTTTAATCTCAACATGTTTCATTAATTTGTTCTTGCCGTCCAACAGAGAGGACTGCAGCCAAGACTGCAACAATTCCTCAAATTAATTTTGAGTCATCAGTGTAATCGTTGTTATCATATTCTCACAGACATTTTTCTCTCATGTTTCAGGTTTACGAAAAACGAATTCTCAATCTATGCAAGAAATTTTTTTTAAACTTTAAAAGTTGTATGGTCACAGGTAATATCTATTTTATCAGCTCTTACAAAAAAACTACTATGGTGCTACAATGGAACAATAATGGATTTAGATGGGTTTAGCCTTGGGATCTTTAATGGATTAGCCTTGGGATCTATGCCTTTTTCAAATTGGTAAATTTTCCAGATGGTTATTGATATATATCAGTATTTTTTCAGCTATAACTAGGGCTGCTCATTGCACAATAGTGTTTGTCTCTTCAGACATATTTCTCCAGACAGGGTAACACATGTCTGGTGGATGACATGGCGCGTTTTAAAATTAAAAAAAAATACAAAATTGTATTAAAGGAACGCACACACCACCAACACTAAGCATCAAAATTCCATGGAGTGCCACGGAGCACAACTCGCGTAGTTTTCCATTAAATTAGACCCAAATCATTATCAATGGACAAAGAATATTTACTCTAGCCATCACTGGATGATATATTGTTTATCTGTATCTTTCATATAGCCTACACAATGTATTTTCAGCTACAATTATGTTATATATATATATATATATATATATTAGGGCTGTCGATTTAACGTGTTCAGTGCGATTCATTTTACAAAAATAACCCGTTAAAAAAAATTAACGCATTTAATCTAAAGATTCCTGAGAAATGCAAGCTTGTAGTACCGCCTGTTTACTCCAGAGGGCAGTAAGGGAAACTTCAGCTGTGTGAGCAACGCACAGTTTATACAGTGAAGAAAACACTTCAGTAGGCAGTGTCACTACTCGATCCACAAACATGCGTTACGTTCTTGCGTTCAAAACACTCGAAAAAGCGCAATTGCGTTCTAAGGGATCTCAAGATGTTTAAAGATTGAATATTAAACTATATTTAACTTGACACAGTGACCTAAACATTTTATGTTTATGACGCAACACACCCACACAACGTCTGACGTAGGTGTAAATTAACTGGCTCTTAAACAAGCCCTCATAATAAATCTCCAACTGATTGACAAATTCACTTGTGAAAAGGATTGCTGTGAACTGTATGCCAATGATTGACTTATGTTCAGTAATATGGTAGTAAACAATACATTGTATTCTAAAGCCGCTTTTTGTCTTATCAATGATTAACTACTGCTACAGGAATGTAATGCATTTTAATTATCTAATAATTATCTAATATTAATAATCTTTATATATTGAATTATTGTTATATGAGGGGGTTTCTCAGCAAATATTTGTATATGTGATTAATTAATCGGGACACCATGTAATTAATTCAATTAAAAATTTTAATCGATTGACAGCCCTAATATACAGTATATATATATCCTTTTAAACATCCTGCAATATTTGCCAAAAACGCCTAAAAAAGGCCTACCCAAATTAAAATGCATGCTGTTCTTGAACCCTTTGGAGTATATGCATGCTTTTGGTCTCTTTTGAAAGGGGAGGCTTTGAGGTTTGTTCCTAAATAGGAGGTCTTACTTGTATTGAGTAATAGAACTTTGAACACACTCAAAAAGGGGAAATAAAATTCCGCCTACATTTTTTTTTTTTAAAGATGCCTGCCGATAACTACAGCTGGGAGGTATTAGCTGGAAAACACAATTAGATCACAGCATGAAGCCTTACCAAACCCAATTTAAAATTTGATAATAATACATTAGAAAATGAGTGGTTTACACGTTTATCTAAGTGTATGTATAGGCGCTTTCCAAAAAAAGGCCACTTGGAGACTCCAAATGACCCTTTGTAACCACAGACACATAAAATGATGCTATTCTTGAATGCTTTACTGTACAGTCATAATTTTTATTGGCATAAACACATTAGTGTTTTTTTTTTCAATTCTTGAAAACAAACTTTCTACAAATAAAGAGACAAAACAAGTTCTATTGAATTAAAACACTTTAATATTAGAACTCACTATAAATATATATAAAATATATATATATATATATATATATATATACAAAAAAAAGGAGAAAGTTTGTTTTCAAGAATTGAAAAAAAAAAACACTGTGTTTATGCTTCAGTTACTATGTGTCAGCAATAATTGGCAGTGAATCTGAATAAGGAATATATTAGCTCTAAGTGTAACCTTTCATTAGAGCCCAAAATTATGACTGTACAGTAAAGCATTCAAGAATAGCATCATTTTATGTGTCTGTGGTTACAAAAGGTCATTTGGAGTCTCCAAGTGGCCTTTTTTGGAAAGCGCCTATACATACACTTAAATAAACATGTGTAAAACACTCATATATATATATATATATATATATATATATATATATATATATAAACCTGTACATGAACACACAGATACACGGTGCATGAGCGCGCATGAGGTGCATGAGCGCGCATGAGCACACACACACACACACACGCGCAACATAACGCGTGACATAACACGCGACATAACACACGACATAAGCTGGCAAGTACACATCAAAACAAACACATAACGTTACCTCCGTATATGCAGTAAAATATGTTGTATAATATAATAAAACACTTACTTGTCGAGAGTGGCATCTCCACCACCCAAAAACATATCCTCCGAGTCAATGGTTGAAACCTCACTCTCTTCTTCCGAAATATCATCCTCCGACTCATCACTTTCACGCCGAGTACACTGCTCAATGACTTCTTCTAATAAGAAGTGTGTTTTGCTGGTTTTCTTGGCTATTTTTCTTCGGCAAACTTCGCTCACTCCAAACGCGCTTTCAATGGTCTTTTGCGCACGGGGCGCATGAGTCACTGTGTTAGATTGCGCAATAACTTTACGCGTGCCAGGTTGAATCCTCCCACTAAAACGGCATATCAATCTTTACAGAAATTCATTGGCTATCAGAAAATACCGTCATTTGCATGGATCCACGTAACTGTGTATATTTTCTGTCAATCAAAGAGAGGGAGGGACCATTCTTCATCGTTGGCACTCCTTGGCTATTGATGCCTGGTCACATCTATATCATGCACCGATTGGCTCAAATGACCTGTCCATCTAAAGTTCAGGGGTCAGCGGATATTTTGACGTAAAAATATCTGCGATGAAGCTACCTTGAACATGTAAACATTAAAGAATGCGTTGAAGTTGTGTTAGCTCTGTCGGTTAGCTCGAAATGCTACATCCATACTACGTGGGTGTTTATTGATATATAAATGTGTTATGGACCAAATACTTCGTTGAATTGGATTGTATGGACCCTTTACAGTGTAACTAAACCATTTTTGAGGTGGATCAGTAGAGTAAGATGAGCTTTATAGGTGAGTTTCTACCATTTTGTATTTTTTTATTTTGCTGTAAGTGGTCTGAGAAATACACCGATTGTACCCGCTGTGTTAAGTGTATATTAAAATGGTTTACATCGTTTGAATCACAAGAGTCTCAGCTTTCCAACGATGTAAGATATGTTTATCTTTAAATTTTTTAGTTTTTGTATATCGTGAAGTTATTGCGCAATAGTATGTTACGTGGCGACGACGACCCGTCGGGCTTTTAAAGCGATATATATATATATATATTTTTTTTTTTTTTTTTGACAGCTTGAATGAAAGACCTACATACAGAGAAATTGCATAATAAACATCTGCATTTCTATAGTTTGCATAGTTACACCAGTTTTGCTAACCTGCAAACTTATCAATAACCTAGTTTCCATAGACAAAGTGAAAATGCTTAAAACATTTTTGCCGAAATTTGCCATCTTCTGCCTGTTCCCATTCAAATGGCACATTGTTGCATAAGTTTTGGTTTCATACAGAAATGTGTGTATATCGCTAATTGTGTACCTTTCCCTTCCCTGATGTCCCTCGTTTTTTCCCCCAAAGTTTTGGTAATATGGGGTATTGAGTATTGAGACAATTTATTGAAATTAGCCAGCATACTGTCATTTTATTTTCACAAATAAATGTAATCAGAAGAGTAGGAATTGCAATCAAAAGGGAGCAGTTGGTCTTCTGATAGGACTGTAATATTGGTCCTGATGTTGCGCCTATCGCAGGTTGCCACCAGTTCTGACCTGAAAGCGAATCGGCATGATCCTGTTCAAACTGGCAACCTGCACCATGTAGTAGGGGAAACTTTCGGTCTTACGATGAGGACCATTCATCGATGTGTATATGCTGTGTGCACAGCCGTTAAAGTACCATTTCCAGAACAAAAATAAAAACATGGTTTTACCAGGGTACCATGTCTAAAAAACATTGTAATACCATGGTACTGTATAATTTATGTTTTCATATTCCATATCATGGAATTTACATACAATGGTACTCTAATATACTGCATTTCAAAGAATACCATGGTATTGCCAAAATGTAAGTTTAAAAAAAACTGTGGAATCGGACCATTTCCATAAATAGTGGTCATCAATGGTAGTATCATGTCCCAAAAAAACATTCAAATATCATGGTACTTTTTGTAGGTGATGGCTGTTGTTGAAGTATTAGGAGCGTTTGGGACCTTCTTTCTTGAGTTGCTTTCGAGACGTGTGTTGTGTTGACAGAACTGGAGCATTGCTGAGTCTCAGGGCAGTATGTGAGGCTCTCGCCTCCCAAGAAAACACACAATGTATTTATTTACTGCCATGCTAGTCCAAGTGCATTTCCATGTACTCACATGTTATTGAAATGATGATGTTAAAGCCACTGAGGCTTCTTGGCTTAATTTCCAAGGGGCTACATTAACAGCTTCACAAGGACGAGGTTCCTTGGGGAGCCTCAGAAAGTGATGGAAATGGTCCTGGGTAACTCAGCGAGTAAAGACGCTGACTACCATCACTGGAGTCGTGAGTTTGAATCCAGGGCATGCTGAGTGACTCCAGCCAGGTCTCCTAAGCAACCAAATTGGCCCGGTTGTTAGGGAGGGTAGAGCCACGTGGACGCTATAATGTGGTTCTCGCTCTCAGTGGGGTGCAAGGTGAGTTCTGCGTGGATGCAGCGGAGAATAGCATGAAGCCTCCCCACACGCTATGTCACCGTGGTAACACGCTCAACAAGCCACGTGATAAGATGCGTGGATTAACGGTCTCAGATGCGGATGCAACTGAGATTTGTCCTCCACCACCCGGATTGGGGTGAGTCACTACACCACCACAGAGCGCACTGGGAATTGGGCATTCTAAATTGTAGAGAAAAAGAAAAAGAAAGAAAGAAAGAAAGTAATGGAAACAGTTCTATCAGACCTAGAAAGGAAAATCAAATATGCTGGACTCTATGTCATGAAGAAATACCTCCTTTTTGTGCATTACCCTTAGTGTATTAACAGTTTGGCACTTTAAACAAGGTGCAACATCATAAAGCTATCAGATAGGTGGTCATTGTTCATGTATAAGGGGAGATTTTTTGGTTATTGTTCCATAAAAAACTATACAGCCTTTAAAGTCAATATAAAATCCTGTCATAAATGTACATTTATTGCATTCTGTTAGGAGCAATATTTATACATTTATACCTGTGCTCAAAGTTAGCTTGTACTCGCTGTCTATTCAGATATGACCAACATTGTAAATCACGATTCACACTTTGCTAGAGTAAATATGATTTGTGACAAATCATTAAATATGATAAAGTGATAGTTCAGCAAAAATGCGTAGATACTCTTACATGCAAGTATCTGCAAATGCAGGATTTATGTAATATTTTAGAGCTGTCAAATTAAATTAAATCGTGTGTGTGAGTGTGTGTGTGAGTGTGTGAGCATGTATTTATTACTTTGTGGGGACCAAATGTCCCCACAAAGTACGAAGGATAGTAAAATCTGAAATTTTTGACCTTGTGGGAACAATTTGTTGGTGTAAAATGTAGAAATGCAGAAAGTTTTCTTTGAGGTTTAGGGTTAGGGGATATAATATATATTTTGTACAGTATAAAAAACATTATGTCTATGGAAAGTCCCCATAAAAATTGGAAACACAACATGTGTATGTGTGTTTGGTAAATGCTGTTATTTCAGATTTGTATGTGCTACATTTGCCCTTTAAATATCTATATTTCTTTCATGCATTCAGTTTTAATGCAGGCAGTCTTAACTGTATTCATTTACATATGGAAATAACTATATATCATATGCATATACAAACAATAGGAGTACCGGCTCTCTTTTTGTTCACTTTGAGCATTGATTTATACAAATAGCTATGCTAGTCATATTGCAGGTCCCTAGATCAGAATCCCTCCCCTTGTTCACCTCTAAATATTAATTTCCAGCATGGCAATGTTGACACAGTGTACAAGGGCCTGACAGTGGCCCACCCTGTCATTACCCACACACCCAATTTCTCTTGAGTGTGCTTCCCCTCCTCCCCCCACATATGGTCCCCTGGCAGCTCGCTGGAGAAAATGCTTCTATTGTGGAGCTGTCAAAGCGCTAAGCTAAGTGGGCTAAGGGAAAGCACTCCTTAACAAAGGAGCCTGTCACCATCAAATAACAACAAGAGGAGAGAACCCAGAGGGGCACTCTTAAATGGCAATTTGACACCTATGGTGGTCGCTGGCAAAAAATAACCTGGGACACGTCTAATAATAGTAGTCATGGGGAGTGAGGGGTTATTATAGAGGTGTGTGACTGAGTGAAATGGGAAAGACTGGGCCAGAAGAACTGGATCACAATACAGTCATTAAGTGACAAGCTGTCCTGATGAACGATGTCAGTGTGTTAAGAAGAAGGTCAAGGCATGGATTTGTTGCCATTCTGAATGCACCAGTCAAAGGTTAGGTGCACTTCTAGCTAAACCCATTTGAAAACCTGAGAATGCATTTGTTATTGTTGGAGTTAATAAGAATCATAGTAGCTAATTTATTTTTGCAGTCAATATTTTATGATACTATGCAAGACTCCATAAGCCATGTAGCTCCATGTAATTTTGGCAGGATCAATCGTCAAGACATAATCTAAGAACTCAATGCATTTGTCACTAATATAAGAAAGATTATCAAATAGTTTGAGGCACTCATGCTTCCTCTCTTAAGGATGTAAAGACATATTCAGGATTGGGGACACCAAATGTTACCATTTAAAGTTGCTTTAAGCGATTTCAGCCATTCTACTTCCATGAGACTGAGCCATTGGATTAGCCATGCCCCCTCTTTTCAAAACTCAAAGATACCAAAATGAGCTCTATTGAGAGCAGAAATAGTTGTTAAAAAAATTAAAATCTTGAGAAGATTTTCATGAATCCAGCCCCAGGAATTGTAGAAAATTAAGAAACCCTGCTAATGTAGGTGGCATGTCAAAGTTTGCTAAATAAATTCCTTGTTTGTTTAT
Source organism: Moxostoma hubbsi (assembly GCA_032164185.1). Classification (NCBI taxonomy): domain Eukaryota; kingdom Metazoa; phylum Chordata; class Actinopteri; order Cypriniformes; family Catostomidae; genus Moxostoma; species Moxostoma hubbsi. Next base: position 5,959,747 of record JAVLUX010000025.1, read on the forward strand.
TTGGGCATGGACAGCTATTTGAGAAATACTTATATTCCTTAGTGTTTACAGCCCAAGACATTCTTGAAATTTCTTGTTCAAACAGTAACAAATCATGCAATAGCTCTCAGGTTTCTTTGTGACCACCGTCACCTCATTCTTGCTCACTGTCTAGACCTCATGCTCAGGACAGCTACTTTGTGATTATTGCATGCACACAAACTTGGGATAAATTGAATTGAACATCCCTGCAAGGCTTTTGAGATCATAATTGGTATTTCTGTCAATGCACTTGAATCTCCCTGGAATTTACCATTAGTTTAGCTTTGCCTATCAGGGAGCTGGCAGGCAGCTATGGAAACTGGTAGCAGGTGCTTCACAATTTGCAAGGTTATCTCTGTGCAACACACAGAACTTTAGTAATGAGTAGAGAGTGTTCCACTTTCACAATTAGGGGAGCATATCTGGCATGCTGCCCATAGTCAACCCTTGAGAAACAGGCCAGTGTCCAGCAGTGATGTGGCTCAGGTCTCCTCCTGCCCACCTTCATACTCTACTCTATGGTTGCCCCTTTATACTCTGCTCTATGGTTGCCCTCTCTGCCCTCCAAAACATCAGTCTGCTATGTCTGAATATCTGAGCTAGGCGACAGAGGCACACCAATTTGAGCTAGATTTCAAATGATTCCCTTAACTGTTTTACTACTTTGTTTTGTTTGCTTTTATTTATTTATTTTAATTGAAAGCAGAAAATTATTTTCTTCAGCCATTTATCATTTTTCATCCTAATTCGTTATTGATCTGTTGACAACCCAGATTTCTCTACTTCAAGTGTTATTTTCAAACCTGTTCTCAAGCTCCTATTCTCACTTGTTTATTTATTAGTGGTGCATGCTAAGTCAAGCATAACTATTACTATTGCTCATATTTATGAATTGGGATTTGGATAAACTCCTGAAGTATGGCAATGGTTTGAATCATGCGGCTGGGTATGAGGAGAGGTGTGTTATAGAGCGCAACAGTCAGGTTTTGGAAGTAAAAAGGAGATATTCTCCTTTAAACTTTATTTGAAAGGAATAGTTTTTTCAGGTTAATTGAATCAAGGCCATTTTTATGCTTTTCAAATAATTTCTCAAATGGCCTCACGGGCTGAAGAAAATGGTCTTGCAGGCCTTATACGGCCCTGGGGCCTGACGTTCCCCAACCTTGCACAAGACACTGAGAAATAATTTGACCGAATCGAGTGGGACTATCTTATAAATGTTTTGGAGATGTAAGGGATCTCCTCTTTGGGGTGCTTTGGTCCCCTCCAGACCAGCAGAGGGTGCTCGCCTTGGACCTCCCGTTCCATGCTCCTCTCCACTCCTGCATATGGCACCAACGCCCCTAACCCGGTTCAACCCTCTGCTAATCAACCCTCATTCCCTTCACCTGTGCATAGGCCTATATAAGTCTGTTGGTTTCTTACTCATGTGTTCAGTCTTGAGCCTATGTACCGTGTGCCTCCAGTGACCAGCCCTTGAGTTAAGGCTTATCCTTGTTGTACTTTCTTGACCCTCGTGTCTTTTTTGTTTTTGTGGAAGCTCGGCTTTCCCAGTTTATTTGTACTTTGCTAATTTCAACAATTAAAAGAAAGTTTTTTGGAAGAAACACAAGTATCCAGACTCTTTGCTCTTCTGCTCTTGGGTTCAACTATCGGGAGTTAGCTCAGTGGTAGAACACCAAACACTCGAGCACTACAGAACCGGGTTCGATCCCCACCTATGGCAGCCACATTACAGGAGAGGTTTGAATATGGGCAAAAATTATTTTCTTGGATAAAGCTCCTTTATTCCACCCCCAAAGCATTTGTACACTCAACCAATATTATTTCAGATCCTTTTCCACTATATCGGGGAACAAGGCAGGGGTGTCTCCTTTATCTGCTTTTATTTGCTATTGCTATTGAACCCCTGGTAATTGCACTACGTGCTGTCTCAGACATGCAGGATATTTTCCATTCTGGCTTAGAACAAAAAGTTTCTTTATATGCAGATGATCTTATTTTATTTATATTCAATCCCTTAGTCACAATTCCTCGAGTATTTTTAATATTGGACTCATTTAGTACTTTTTCGGGTTATATGTTGAATTTTTCTAAGAGCTAATTGTTTCCAGTGAATTCTGCTTCATTAAGTATCTCATATTCAATTTTCAAATTCATTGTTGGTAATAACCAATTTAGCTACCTGGGTGTCAAATTGGCACTTAGACATGCTAATTTATTTAAAGCCAATTTTAGCCCTTTATTTGATCTCACAAAACCTGTTTTTATCATGGAAACCCCTTCCTCTCTCTCTGATAGGAAGGGTAAATGCTGTTAAAGTGAACATGCTTCCCAAATTTTTATATTTATTTCAATGATTACTCATATTTATTCCTAAGTAATTTTTCTTCTGCCTGGAAAAAAACTCTCTCTTCATTTATTTGGAATAACAAGGCAAGGTGAATAAGTCTAAAGCATCTTGTTAAGCCAAAGGAGGTGGGAGGTTTGGCTTTGCTTAACTTTCAAACTTACTGCTGGGCAGCCAACTTTAGAAACATATTGTATTGGGTACAACATTGTTTACAATCATGTAAACATCTCTGGGGGCAAATAGAGGCGGTATGTTGATCACCAGTCACGATAACATCTATGCCCTGTTCTCCTATCACTCCTAGTCATAGTATTTTGATTAAGAATCCAATTGTTAAACATTCTCTGAGGATTTGGACTCTTGGTTTGGATTTGGTTCTGCAGAGCTCTAGAGCTTAAGTGTCTTTCTTCAGCTGCACACATTGCCAATAATGTTTCCGTCCCACCCTCTCTTTTTGATGGGGCTTTCAATATATGGAAGTCACAAGGTCTAATTACAATTGATCAACTATTTATAGACAATAATTTTGCTTCGTTTGACCAAAAGAAACATTTTCTTTGTCTAATTCCCATTTATTCCGTTATTTTCAAACTCTGAGCTCTCCCGTAAACATCTCCCGGAGTTCCCCTCTGCCCCTCCTAATGGTGTCCTGAAGTGTACTTTAAATAAGCATAGATGTATAAGGGGTGCCATTTCAAAGATTTATTGTATAATTAATAACAAACAAACCCCATCTAATAGGTCATTAAAATCTCTCTGGGATGAGGACATAAGTATTATATTAGAAAATGAAACTTGGGATACCGTCTTAAAATGATACATTCTTCTTCAGTTAGCTCTAGGCATATGCTTATTCAATTTAAGGTAGTGTATTGTATTCATTGGTCTAGGGTACAACTCCGCAAGATATTTCCAGATTTGGATCCCACCTGTTCATGCTGTATTGTGGAACCAGCCTCTCTGTTTCATTCTTTTTGGTCCTTTATTTGGGGTTCTTCCAGAAAATGTTAAACTGACAATTTTAGAGATTTATAATATTGCACTTTGCACATTGTTGGCTTGACGACTTATACTAATTAATTGGATGCTGCCATCTCCAACAACCTATCGTCAGTAGGTTTTTGTCCTACTTTTTGCCCTCAAACTTGAGAAGATTAAATTTGGAGTCAGAATGAAACCCAATCTCTTTATAAAATCTTGGAGCCCATTTTTAGATTACTTTAAGTGACAGGCTCTGGATAAAATGTTTTCCTTTTTTTCTTGTTTATTTGGATGTTTATATATGTATATACATATTTTATTGTGATTATATGTTCATATGTATGTCGGCATTTATTATGCTTGTTTATATGTTTACTCTTTTTTTTAACCACTTTCTTAATTCTGTAACAATTAGATGTTTATATTAAGCCTTGAGATGTTTATTTGCTTTCCTTATTTTAAAAAAGTGACTTTGCAATTTCAGCTTCATCCTGTTCATAAAGCTTGTTGCCTTTATTTAGCCTTTAGAGTTTAATACTAACAAGGAGAGTACCTGTACTTTTTTCTTCCACTTCATGCACTGGCTGAAGTACACACCAAAATTCTGAAACAAATTTGGTTCATTAGCATTTTGGATGCTTCTCACCCAATGAAACTCTGCAGTAATGAGTGGTTACACTAAGGAAAAGCACACCGGCTCTTTTTTTCTTATTTCATGTGCTAATGGTTCCAATGTGTAGAGGTTGTCGCCAGTTAGTTGTTTTTCTTGGCCTTGCCTCTATTTCATTAACCTGCAATTCATTTAGACTCTATGCTGAACATTTTGTTGGCTTAAGTTTAAACTATACAGTCATTTGTAAGTAAGAACACATTATTGTGAGTTTTGTAACTTTTTTATTGTGGCAGCTCAGATTTTTTGGTGAACACAGGTAACTAATACAGTCTTTGCACTTGTTGGTAGTGGCAGCAATGAACAATTCCTATGCTGTTATGAACTGAGGCAGCAAAATCAATCAATGCCAAAATAATCAAGAACTTGATCAAGAAAGCTGTTTAAAGGTCTAAGACATCCTCAAAAACACCTTCCATCCACTATACATGACTGTTGTACAATGGAACATGTTAGCAAAATCTGTTCCCTCTGCAATTTACAATGGAAGGTTTTTACACGATTTTCCTCCCTGCCGCCATTGACTTCCTGTGCTTTAGCCATTATATTGATTTATCTTTTTTCCCAAAGTCATTTTTTATCAATAAATCACTTATCATCCACAATATATGTTGGGTAGACAAAGTAATGGAAATACTACATGAAAAAGGATTATACAGATGCACGTGCCAAAGTGAGAGAACAATTTAGTTTGGTTACTAATTAGCAATATGTGTCAGCATTAGACTAGGTCTGATAATCAGTCATTTTATATGTGAGTTATGAAAGTAGATAGAGACTATTAATAGCGTATCAAAGTGGTGAATTGTTTGCTGTTCAGATTTCAAGTGCAGTGGACTCAAACGCTGCATAATGATGTACTACGTCAAAGGGAATGGTGTCAAATACAATGATGAACATCAGAACAATGATGAACATCTGTGAAAATCAAAGCTTGTGAACAAAGATAACAGGTCACGTCACAAAATAATTGCTAAATACTGCAAAAGTATCCTACGGCTTTAAGAATGACATGGAAATAAATAAGTCTATCATATATCAATCTAACTATCTATCATATATCATTTTAAATTAAAATACATAAGAAATGTAGCACTTCTGATTATACAGTATATCTTTATTTTGTATGACTTGCACATAGCTGTAACTGTGAACGATACCTCAAAACAGATTTTTTTTGTACATCAAACAGCTTTTCGACAGTGTGGATAGATTTATTTATTTTCATTCCTATATAGCATAAGTCCATATTTTACACATTCTGTGGTTGCAAGGTTTATTTAACAAAGTGAAAACATCGAATCGATTAGCCTTACGTTCTTTCTTATATAATAATGATTGGTGTTTGTATTAGAGTGCTTTCTTCTAAGTTGCCTAAGAAAGGCTAATTGTTTTTGTGAATGCCTACTTTTGAATGAGGCGTTGTGTTGAATCAAACAGCTGAATCCCACATACTGTTGTTGATTCAACTCAAAATGATGACTATACAGCTTCCCAGAATCCATCAGTCTGATTTGTTGAAAGTATATTTATCTATATTTGCCCTTATCATTCCATGCTCCAATTTATTGTCTGCTATTCTGTTCTGAGGTTTTACTGAACTGTATCCCTGTGGGAGAGAAAATGTTGCATAATCTATTATATACAGACATATGGACTACAAAAAACAACATGCTGTATACAAACCCTACCTGCAAATTATCTTTTTGCTGAAAGCTTTTAAGGCAGTACACTTTCAGCACCTGGTTTCCTATGTAGGGCTTTCTGAACATCTGCTTGTTATTATGCTGGTAATGACTGGTAGTTTTGTTCAAAGATCTCCTCAGTCTACAGTCCTGCACGACAGCTTAGGTAATAGAAAACTAAACCATAAACACATTTTCTTCTTATAAAGGCCTTTTATTGTTTTTCGTTTTAAGGAAACATTCATCTGTTTGCCTTTATTTTATAGCTGTGGTGTGTTCTGGTGGCAATCAGACCTTGACAGAATGGCCATACAGACATGTGTGTCAACAAGCTCTCTGCATGATGTCATTGCTATCTATTAATGTTTGTCACATTACATCATGTTCTATTTTATACTTTTTCACTGTCAAGCATTGACGCTATCTCCATACTGAATGTTAGATCTTTCAGAAGCATATGTTACATATAGGTTTCCATGGAGGCTTTGATTTAATAATTTTAGGGATTTACAGCCCATTCACTTTCATTGTATGGAAAAACTAGTGAACGGTTACTGAGGCTAACATAATTTTTATCATCTCCTTTTGTTTTCCACGGAAGAAAGAAAGTTAAATAGGTTGTAACAACATGAGGGTGATTTTCCAATTTAGGGTGGACTATACCTTTAAGGAGGGTGATAAACAGAAAGTTTTTTCTCTTAATTTAATGCAGTGTAATTAAATGTTTGCTGTGTTCACTTTTGCAGAATGCTTGAGGATGACCTGAAAATCAGCAGTGATGAAGAAGACACAGAACAGGTAAATAAATCATATTAGAACCAAGTTAGTGTTGAATTTCATGTCAAAATATTGTTTATGCTTGACTGAAGATCTCACCCGTGGAGACAGATTGTTACAATGTAACAAATGTTATCAGTTACAGATGCATCTCCACATATGTCATTAGAATGATTCACACAAACATCTGTCAGCACACACATAAACATCAATGGAACCATTGCAAACAATGAAACCCAATCCTAAAACAAGTCATTTAAAAAATAAATGTCTAACATCTGGCTGGTTTTTGATGATCTTGTACCCATAGAATTTGAAACTATCAATGATTTTGACAAAAACCAAAAAACGTGGAACGAACCTGCTATTTTTCCAGAATGTAGCACACACACGTACACATAGAATAGAATCCTTTATTTTGGTCACACATTATACACACAGTTTTTTGCATATATACAGTGAAATAGTAGTAGTTTCCACATATTCCAGCTAAGCTGGTCAGAGTGCAGGGTCAGCCATGATACGACGCCCCTGGAGCAGATAGGGTTAAGGGCCTTGCTCAAGACATCTTAGTGGTGCTGGGGCTTGAACCCCCAACTTTCTGGTCAGTAACCCTGAGCCTCAACCACTGAGCCACCACTGCCCTTGTATACCATGTAAACATATATACTGCCATATACAGTATGTACATATACACTTATACAGTATGCTTAGAATCATATGTCACAAATACAGTCATCCCCAAGCCCTCTATTAGGTTTAAGGTTTGGGAAAGTGATTATAATTTATGGTTGACCAACACAAATTAGGTATTGTTTCAAAGCTTAGAATGAAAGCTACTTTCCAATGCATAAACTCATTATGACCAAAACTGAACAAGTGCTTTGAAATTTGCTGACAAATCAGAAGTGTTCCAATTTATTATTATTTTTTTATTATTATTATTGCACTGTACATATTATTGCAATCAGTAAAAACATCAAACTCATCATATTGTCATATGTTTTTGGAAAGATCTCAAAGAGTAGAATACAACCCTATAAATATATAGAGAAAGAGAAAAGTCTTTGACAATTATGTTGATATTGCTTATATGCTGCTTTTTCACTTATAACTTTATGAAAAATAAACGGAAAATAAAAACCGTACATAGGTTTTACTTAGAGGAGGTGAGTATCTTTCAAACAAGCCCACACTCAAGGTAATCGGATGCATAGATCATTAGATAATCCACACAAAGCACAATGTTAGGTATGGCCACCAGAAGATCAAATGACACTCATTCTGTGAAATATCTTTACTAAAATCATGTCTCCATGCTCTGCACACCTTTAGTCATTGTTGTATTTGCATGTGTAATTAGTTCATATGTACAATTATTGTGTTTTATTTGTTTGGAGAGGCTTTTGTACACATGGAGATGTTTTTGGACAGCTATAACTTTTGATTGCTTTGTCGTATCAACACACATTTTTTCTGAGATACAGTTGACATGATTGGGAACAAAACAAAAGCAGTTTTTCTGAGCCAACTTATTTAAAGAGATATATAATGTCAAATAAGACAATTATTAAAAAAGTCAATTTTTGGCTCAATTTCTTTCTTTTTTTTGTAGTTTCTTAAGCTGAGAGTCTCAAAATGTATCATAATCTATATCATTAAAAAATTATTTACAGTGATACCAAACACTTGACCCTCCTTGTTTTGTTTGATTGTTTGTTTTTTTGTCAAGTTACAAGCCTTTAATTTTGTGTATGCCACTGAAACGGGAAATCTTTGAAAACACTTTAAGAGCTTAAAGGGTTACATTTAAGAAAAATTTTAATAACATACTTCAAAGCACCAAAAACATGTACTTACATTATAAGTGGGCCTCAGTGTAAAACAATACTCTAAATATATGTTCAGTATTTCAGTGATTTAAGTCCTGTGTTGATTTTACCAGACAGTGTGCTAAACCACTTTGTCACGCTGGCTTTTTGGAAAGGCTTATGTGATCAGAATCTCCTCACAAAAAATAAAAACCTCCGTATTCCATTTCACACAACTCATAAAACAAGTGCACAAATCCACCTTCTACACATGGTGGAGGAAAAGTGACTTTCATAGCAGTTCACTAACATGTGTGTTTGTATGTGTACGTATGTATGTATGCTGCATGTGGGTTTACCTACTCACTGCACCTCAAACAGCAAAAGCCCCCAACCACGTTGCCGAGCAACATCCATCTGCGAGCAGAATGGAATGAGCCCAAATTCCCCACTGAGAGGGAAACAGCAATAATAACAGAGCCTCTGACAGATGATCTGAGTTGTTTCATCTAATACACTGTGAAGATCAGTGGCTCCCTCCCTGAATGATAAATGGACTGTACACAGATCAATGGGTGCATCTTTAAAGCCAAAACCTGCATTCCTGCCTCTGTGGCTGCCCAGGTAGCAGTAGCCTAGCAGTGTGTTCACATGTAGGGGTAGATATCTCAATACAGCCCCATTTACAATTAGAGACTGGATTCTGGAAATAGCCATTATGTGCCAGTTACGAACTCGCTCATTGACGTCAACTAAAAGAGTCACTGTGACACAAGCTTACAGATCTGACCTAATAAACTGCAAACTGTCATAGAGGAACTTTAGTTTAGAAAATTATTTTAATTGAGTGAAGTTTTTATAATGATATTATTTATAATGATATATATATAATGATATATATATATATATATCAGGGTGACCAGATACCTGCTTGTGGAAAACGGGACAGCCTCCCAAATGTATCCTTACCTAGATCAATGCGAAGTAGAGGGTGCATCCGCATCTGTAACTGTTGTCACCTTGTACTTTTCGCTGGCAGCAATTTTTCTCAGTGTGCACTTTTCTTTCAACAATTTATCGTAAAATATAGAGCAGTCCAGTCTAAAATTAAGATGTACGAAAAGCATTTCCTTCATGACTGATACGCTGATTCGAGATGTATCCGGTGTCCATGCTGCGTTCATTAACGAGAAAACACGTTCCACAGATGCAGATGTCCCAGGCAGGCAGGTTCCCTGTTCAACTCCACGACCTAGACTAAGAATCCGAAGTTGATGGTCTTCCTCTCCAGCTCATGAAAAACATCTGTCCATCTCTCAGACACGGCTCATGTTCCACTCAGTGATGCGATGAGTGACAATGTTTTCCATGCAAGCCCACTCATCGAAGAGCATGGTTTCATCAATCAAACCGAGAGCTGTGATTCTGGAATAGAAGTGTTCAAGGCTGCTCTGAATGTCTTTCCACTATGGGATGTCTCTCAGTAGGGCCCACTCAAGTTTTTCTGTTCTCCAATGAGTGGCTCCAATTTTGGAGGTAATCCACAGATGCTGAATATAAGTTTCTCACTGCACAAAAGAAATCATCTGCTCGCATGTCACCAGCTTCAACCAGGGCATCCAACTGCTTTTTAATGTCAAAGGGTATTAATGATTCCACCAGCCTGGCCTGCAATACTTTTTCCAGGTCATGAATGTGCAAAGGTATGGCTGTGCTGAGTAGAATGAAAGCAAAAAGTCCTTCACTTGCGTGCACCTTGTCAGATTCAGAACTTTGCTTCACAAAAAAATCACTAACACTTGGTGTGGCACAATGTCTTTTAGCAGCATCCACATGCTTTTTTGTATGAACATGCTGTGCGATGTCGGTGCGGCCTCCATGTGTGATGGAATAACGAGCTCCACAAATCTCACACTTCACTTTACTAGGCTCTGTCTGTGACTCCTTTTTTAGAAATGTTAACTCTTTTTGAAGATCCTCATTAAATGTATACGCACGCTTCCTTAACATTTTTCAAGCCGCAATTTCATCTATGTGCTCTTTCAAACTGACTCTTCAATCAGTTCACTTACTGGATGTCAATTGATAGGGGATTGCAAATGGATAGTTTAATCCAATCGTGTACTTTAAATAACACGTGTGTTTTATTGGTTTTACAAGCCGTGTCCTTGGCTACCATTGATTAGAATTCTCACGTGACTGAGAAATCCGTATAGGCGATTTTTGGAGAAGGGAAACAAGAAACAAAACACTTTTTTGGAAAACTAGAAAAAGTGCTTAAATACGGGTCTGTCCCAGGAAAATGGATGTCTGAAAAAAACAAGAAAATTATATATATATAGTACTGTGCAAACGTTTTAGGCACTTGTGGAAAAATGTTTTGAGGATATCTTCAAAAATAATGACTAATAGTTTTCATTTTGTCACTTAATGTCATACAAACAAACCTAGGAGAACGAGAAATACCCGTTCTCTTAGGTACTCCTGGACGGTTTTTCTTTGTTGTTGGCAGACAGGATGTTCCAAGCTTCTTGGAGAATACACCACAGTTCTTCTATCAGTTTAGGCTTCTCAAATGTTCAGTGAGGGGCTTTGTGGGGGCCATGACATATGTTGCAGGGCTCCCTGTTCTTCTATTCTAATATTTTCTATTTGCAAAAGTAATGTTTGTGAGTCTAATATTTATATCTCCTATTGACACACTAAAGCTGAAGATATAAATAACCATCTTAAGACAAATGATTTTGTGAAACATCTTATGTGCCTAAGAAGTTTGCACAATATTGTATGTATGTACAGTGTATATATATATATATATATATATATATATATATATATATATATATATATATATTATACTGTTGTTGTTATTACCATCCCCTGTTTATCATTGTCTAGGGAGTAGGGAGAGCGATATTGTCCCACCCAAAGCACAAAACACACCGTTTATACACTGGGAGAGGGTGAATGAGGCAGACGGAAACAGTGTAGTAAAGTATATACACAGATTTATTTATAATATGAAACAATCAAAAATGTATTTTAGTAATATTTACACGATGCACATCAAATATTGCAGACGGGGAGGAAAAGGAACTGGACAACGCCAAATCAAAGAAATGAATAAAAACAAAAACGTCCAATCTTCCTAATCTTTGGATTTATTAAGCCTTTTTATTAAAAATTCATAGTTGTCTTAGTATTTTGAATGTTTTATCGTAAATAGTTCTTTCGTTTGAAGTCACCATAGGGTGATTAGTGTTCTCTTTGGTCATTTTTTGCATAACTAAATGTTTTGTTTTATATGGGGGAATCAAATTTATTTAACATCTGACATAGAATCAGTCATACATTTCTTACAATGAGCTGATTTAATTGAAATGATTTAATGGAGACCACAACATTTAAAAAGCAAATCTGAGTTAAGTCTACTTGCATCTAGTTATCTTAAATGGCTAAGTTCACTCTATGTGAATACCACATTAGGTGAACTTGATACCACAAGTTTTGTGATACACCATTAATTAAAGTGTTTTGATTAAACTCAGCTTATGAGGGTTTACAGTGTACAGTATATATAATGAGGTGTCTGGTGAAATAATGGTCGATGACTTATTTGTTTTATTGCTACTTTAAAACTATGCATACTTAAGAGCTACATGAACATGTGAGTGAACTCGAGCAATAACAGGAATTTATAAATGATCTGCCTGAATAGAATTCACAGCCTTGACAATCAATATAAATTTGCTCCAAGCATCATCGATCTACTGTTTCTAGTCCTGCTTAACCATTCTCTCAGAGTAACCCCCTCTCATACAAGTGAGATTGTGAGGGTAAATCAAGGAAACACTCAAATATTGTGTTCTTCCTCTGTTATTTTGTTTGGCTGTTTTCTGTGTGGTTCCTTGCTCTCTGGTCAAGGAATCAAACTGTAATCTAATGGGCTGTTGTTTTCTTATTCATAGGCCACTGACAAGCCCAAGCCAAGGAGTGCTCCTCTCAAGTAAGTGACTAATCAAGTCCAATTCATTTCTTATTCTATGCTGCTTCTGGTGTAGCTGTCGGGCAAACAGCAGGTTGTTTGTAGAGACAGGGCTCAGGAAGTAATCACGTCCATACAGCATTGTGGATGCTAACAGCAGGAAAATTAGAGAATGAAGTATTGGTATTTATTGCACAGCTGTCTGGAATACATTGCTTGTTTGTTGTTGATTGGTCACTTGTGGCACTTTGTGGTCAGATAATTTTGTATATTGATCGCTAAACTGTATAATTTACCGTGATCTCAGGCAACAGATTTTCTTCATATCTGTGCTAGATTCATGTCTCTTGCATCACTGTTATCTCACATACTGTAATAGAATAATTTCAGCTCAAATCAACAGTTTATGTTCATATATTTATTTATTTGGTAAGTAGCTGGGTAATAAACAGGATAATGCACACTTATCAAGTCATTATCACAAAATAAAGCTGTTTAGAGTGGTACAAGACTCTTGATCATACTGCTGGGGTTTATTTGCAAAAATGAATGGCTGACTGTACATTATCTCTTATGTATCTCTTATGCATGATAAGATCAAAAGCTTATTAAAGTATATAGTGATATTTGAAACAAATGTTCCACACCCCAAAGATTTTACAATGTAATATAAAATACGATAAAATACACCAATGTTAAATAAATGGTTACATTTATTAATATTAATATTGGTCCGTTTTCTTCAGAATTTCTCAGCCTCTTAAATGAATTTTCTTTTCTGCTGATGTAATCAAGGCCTCACAGGTGGAGACAAATAAATGAACCAGTCATATCATAGCTCAATTCTCATGAACCAATCAAATCCTGATCTATAAAATGGATAAAAGGCCTATCCGACATTATCTCCCCTTCAATATGATAACTGATATTCTATTTTGGTCAGAAAAGGACAACAGTCTCATGACAAGCTATAATCATTTGTATGAAATGGCGAAACTATAAGATATTGGATGTGTTGGCTTGTACGAAAAGGAGCAACTTTTATTCCCATAGAGACTAACCAATCAGCAAAAAGAATTTCAGAGTTGCAAATGCCATTTCCAGTTATCTTAAGCTCATTTGTAGACTTCCAATAGCATGATCCAGCATGTACTTTAGAATGTTCTAATTACTTCCATTGCCATCTTCTCCTGGGATCACATCCATCCAGTTGCTTTAGTCAAGGACACACCTCCATAGCATCCTAGCTCTCCAGCATTTAGTCTCATCTAAACTTTATCTGCAATGGTGGTCCTGATGGCTTCAGATTCAGAGCAGGAGGTACAAACGGGGCCTCATTAAGGAGACAGAGAGAAAGCTTGGCTTACAGCCGTGTTCCCACTGAGGGAGTCTGGGACTGGAGATGCTGGAAGCGGTTCTGGTGCACTGCTTTTCCCAGAGTAGTGGTTGTGTGGTTGAGAGCCAAAGCTCCAGGCTCCAGGAGTGAGGGGCAGAGGGTCATTCTAGCTGCTGTTAGTGAGGTGAGGGCTGGGCTGCTTCAGGAAGGGGGGATTGTGGGTGGTGATTTGGCTGGGTGTTAAGGCATGCTTGCCGTAATAGTATTATGGGGGCAGTGAGTTGATTTGTTCAGGAAGTTTTGTGATTGTTTTGTAGCGTAAGTAGAGGCGGTCAGGATTTATTGCATTGTCGTGGCACAAACAGTATGATAAATCACACAAATCATTTAAATGTATTAATAATAATAATTAAAAACTAGATTTAAGTAAATGAGAGTGGTGCTTGCCTGTGTTGAACATGCTACCATGATGCTAGGGTGTTATGGATGATTGCGAAGGTGTTGTTTTGCGGTTGTTAAGGTGCAAAATAACAATAAGGTGTTTGTTACTAGGGCATTGCTAGGGTGTTCTGAGCGGTTACTTTATGGTTCTTTACTGCCCAAGTTCAAAAGAACCCACCCTCAAATCTCTATGATATATTGCGGTCCCTAGATATGTTTGAAAAATCATTCAATCCAATCACATAAGAAAGTAATTGCATGCCTCTCTTCACAAGTAGCATGATTTGAAGTATCACTAATAAATAGGGGTGGGAAAAAATATAGATTTTCCGGTGCTTCGCAATCTCCATTTGAACATTCCCAATATCGATTCTAAAAATCCCACAATCGATGCTAGTAAATCACTTGCGTTTGCAACCAAATTGTGCACTATGCATCTAAAAACGTCTGTGATTAACCACTGGCTAGAACATTTTTAGATTTCACTCACCAATAATTGTGTAGTATAGTGTTGAAGAGGCATAGCACCGAGCTCCTTTCACTGTGTGTTGAGAATAAAAGTTTGGTTTGACTCATTCCGTGTAATGTGTGTCCAAAGACAAGATCTATGCTATCCATTTGTTATTCAATAATGTCTCTTTAAAAATCCTTTTTATTTTGCTCTATACAGTCAGTTGTTGATAAAAAAACAACAAAAATAGAAACATTTATTTGTAATCACACATAGCACATATGCATTAAACAAGCCATTTCGACTCTTGTTAATATGCATTCAATAGAAACAGGCTGCTATTCTTATAGAACTTGTTCTATATGTCAATGTGAATACTTTAAAACAGTACAAATTCTGAATGTAAACAAAAACATGTAATGAGCCCTTTACTGGGAAATTATTTATGCAATATCTAATCAGCCAATCATGTGGCAGCTGTTAAATGCATAAAATCATGCAGATGTGGGTCAGGAGCTTCAGTTAATTTTAACATCAACCATCAGAATGGGGAAAATTTTGATCTCAGAGATGTTTATACTGTAAATAAATTCAATATAAAATGTAATTTTAAGATGAATTTATACATTTGAAAAAATGGGGATGAAAAACTAATGATAAAAAAAAAAAATTATAGTCTGTTGTGTTTTATCATGGAGCTGAGATATTTGTGAGATGTCTGCCAAGGCCTGTGATGTTCAGAATCAGAATGAGCTTTATTGCCAAGTATACTTCCACATACAAGGAATTGTTCTTGGTGACTGAAGCTTCCAGTGCACAAACAATACAACAAGACAGATAATAAAAAATAAGACAAAAATATGCACAAAAAATAAATAAATAAATAAATAAATAAAATAAATAAATAAAATATATATATATATATATATAGACTTATTTGCATGCGAAGAGAGCTGGTCGGTTTTGTCTGGAATATATATATATATATACTGTACATATAGTATGTACAAATACAAATCTGTTATATACAGTATCTGTTCATGATGGTTTACACCAATTTCAGCAGCCCTAATCCTAACAATGGAATGTGCCCATTAAAACATACCCTACAGTTCAACCCTTGGCTCCATACTGCAGCAAACTGGCTGTATGACTGCCTGCCTACATTTCACATAGCCTTGAGACTGGTAGTCCCCAGGGCTGGGAAAGCCTGGAAGCAACAGCTAATCCCGAAGCAGGTGCTGTGTGGTTCAAATCTGAGCTAAAAAGCCAAAGAGACTGAAAATAACTGGTCATTCGATGCATGTAATTATTTTCTCGGGCTGTATCTCTGTCAGAATTACATGCATGTCTTTCACACTGGAGAAGCTTGTTTTTCAGTCACACCTTGCATTCTGTATGGCATCATATTTGATACGCAACATGCCACAAGTTATAAAACTAAAGTGTGCCTGAAAATAATCATAGACGTCATGGTCATAGACCGCATGCCTACGAAGATAATTCACTGACCGTCTGAGGCATATTGTACACAGAAATGACAAGCCAGTCTAAATGGAGCCTGAAAAGTCGTGTTTACAAGGTGCAGGGTTGATACAATAATCACTTCTGAGGAAGTTCTAAACACTGAATTTGCCAAAGTTTTATGGTTCAATTTTATAACATATATAGGGGACAATAGTGGGCCCTCACAACAACCAAAACTAAATCTGAAATCTGAATCTTTCAATCTAAACCTGCATTACATTTACATTTATGCATTTGGCAGACGCTTTTATCCAAAGCGACTTACAGAGCCCTTATTACAGGGACAATCCCCCTGGAGCAACCTGGAGTAAAGTGTCTTGCTCAAGGGCACAATGGTGGTGGCCGTGGGGTTCAAACCAGTGACCTTCTGATTAGCAGCCCTGTGCTCTAGCCACTACGCCACCACATTTTTTTGGCCAGCAAATATTGTAATTGATCAATTGTATAAATATATGACATTTAAAGCTTATGCAACAACCTGCAAAGTGGATTGCTGTGAACAATAGGCCAATGATATGCTTATGTTCAGTAATATGGAAATAAACAATATAAACAATAAAGCCACTTTAGAATGTGTTTCATTCAGCTATACGTCGCATTACAGAAGTAAAATGGATTGTGAATGCGTTTCCATGTTGACTTTAAAGGTGCATTATGTAAACAGTTTTCATGTAATATTCGCCTTTTTTTTTTTTTTGCCAATGTGTGAACAGCTTGTAACGCAACTTAACGAATAAGCCCTTTCCGGACTTCCTAGGTTGCCTATTAAAGCCTGTAGACTTATTTGCATGCGAAGAGAGCTGGTCGGTTTTGTCTGGAATATCAAAAGGATGTGACGTTTATCTACTGAATCCCGTCTGGCTAAGCGGGAACGTGGTCGTGGTCGAGTGAAAACTAGAGTGAACATCGGCAGGGCATTTGATTCCCGGAGGGAACTTTGTTAAATTTTGGGGATCAAAACCGACCCTGAATTGGCGTTCTTCTTATTGGGCAGGTAAGCTTAGATAACTGCAAAGCATTTGAAATATAGTGCCATAAGGGTTGATCTGTGTAATTTTAGCTAAATTGATCTTGCCTGCTAACGCTGATGAATTACAAGCTACCTTGCTTCGTAACATTCAAATCATTTCAACGATCTTCTCTTTATACTAAAAGTCAGGTATACAGGATAAATGTAAGCAAATACGCTGGTTTCAGGATCGTAGTACAACATATGAAATACAAAACATACAATAGTGCAAAATAACAGGGCAGTGCAACAGTAAACTGTCTGGTATAGTTCGGTAGTATGTAGCTGTATGTGTGTATCAGTATGCTATGTTAGCTGATAAGCAGTTTTAGATTAGTCTCAAAGTTTGTAGTAAATCAATCATAACTGTGTAATTTATATTATGCTACCACATCTGTCAGCATGATGCCAGTGAATCACGTTCAGTCTCTTTGTATGTTACGTCATTGTTTTGGCTGACACACGCATGCGTCCCTATGGAGTGTGTGCGCCAGCAACAGGCAGCTGGCTGCAGTTCACTTAATGGCCACAGGTGTCATTAATATCAACAGTTTCTGAATATTACATACTGCACCTTTAAGAATTATAATACTCTGATATGAAAGGACAGGTGGATTGATGGTTTGCAAAATAAAGTTAAATGCTTTATTGAGGCAAACATAATTAGTGTCAAAAAGTTGTAATATATCATTTGTGGTATATTGCTTTGTTTTGTGAGAATATTGCCTGTATAACTTAATACCACCTTGCCTCTGATAAACTTACTGGCCTGGAATTCCTCTGAAAATGCCTTTTAAAAATAGTAACTCGGCTCAATACCTGTCAGTTTGATTTAGGAGGCTTCCATGTGGAGTTTGCCTCTTTGTTACTTTGTTTTGTTTTGCTTGAAGTTGGGCTTGCTATTTATCTGCTGTTTAGTCTAGCACTGCGACACACTTTGATAAGAATCCAGTATTCTAGACATTATTTCCCTTAGCTTTCATTTTTTTAAATCCTCCAGTCTCCTCCACTTAGTCTCACACTTACACACATCATTGCTCTTTTCATTGCACCTTGTACCATTTTTTTCACACAGCTTATCACATGTTTGGAGTCTCTTTAAGGCTTCAGTTATCTAAAGGTCTTGTTTGTCCCTAGAGCTGCAGCCTGTTGTTAGCCTCTGTGCTGGAGATATGACCCCTCAAACACAGCCATACTGTTCCCTCAGTCTGTTTGGACAACTCTCACTTCCCTCACAGGTCAAACTGTTTGAGAGCCAGGCTTGTAGCAGCAGCATGAGACTGTTTGTGCCTTTGACACATGAGGTTGGCTTATGTGAATAAGTCATGCCTGGTTTTTATTGGTTTCAAACCGCATATTGATATGTAAAACCAACATGTATGTACACTTCTATATACTTGTATATATACTTTATATATACTTCTCTTAATGTAATCCCAGAGTGACTCAATGTTCAGTGGGGGGCACTGTGGGGGCAATGCCGTCTCTTGCAGAGTGCCCTGTTCTTCTATTCTAATCTTTTCTATTTGCAAAAGTAATGCTTGGGAGTCTAAAATGTATTTTTCCTATTGACACACTAAAGCTTAAGATATAAATAACCATCTTCAGACAAAGGTTTTTGTGCAACATCTTAAGTGCCTAAAACCTTTGCACAGTACTGTGTGTGTGTGTGTGTGTGTGTGTGTGTGTGTGTGTGTGTGTGTGTGTGTGTGTGTGTGTGTGTGTGTAAACTGTGCTTAGAGTAAAACACCATCTGCCATTTGTCATAATGTTGTGTTGACAGGGCACATGAAGTAAGAGTACATAGCTGACAACTGGTTTTTAAAGCAGTAGCTTTATCATGTCAGTCAAACTGATTATCAAGTCTGTTACATGAAGCAACTTAAAATGTTTCTCAAAAACACCATCTGGATGCTTCGAAAATGGCAGAAACATCAACATTCATTTTGTGCATACAATTGCAGGCAAAGTGAGATTGGATTCGCACTTTGGTTTTGTTATCAAAAATACATTCACAATTCCAGGTCCTGGCTTTTACATTACACCTCTATTGATTGGTTCATCTTGCATTACATTAGTTTTGCATCTCCGTAAGGCCAATGCAGGCAGTCACGCTTTCAATTCACACACTATTAGAACTCTAAAAATGAACACGCATGTACTGTACACATGTGTATACACACACACAAACAAAAGCTTAATCAGAAGTCTTGAAAGTAAATGTTATGAAGGTTCGAGCGGGAAAATATGCGTATTGAGTTTACCTCCACAGATGAGTCCTTGCTGATAGCAATCTCTGTGAGCAGCCAAGCAGCAAATACATCAGGCGCTTCTCCGGCCGTTAGAAAAAGAGAGACAGATGGAAGCAGCAAAAAAAAAAAACCTGAATCCCTCTATTTTCTCCTCTATCATTATTCATGTCTGCTCGCCTCACTGTGCTATGTATCATATCAGCTGCCATATCGCCATCATCGGCACTCGTTCCAAACAATATGTTTTAATGCCTTATCGCAAAAACTGCCCCCGTATTTCAAGAGGCCGCAGTCTGGTGCATACATTAGAGAGAACGGCAGGTACAGTAAAGCACAAAACATATTACATATTAGCTTTGTTTCAAACTGTAGTTAGCTTTCTACTTAGACAGCTTTTAATTATACTGTATTATAGGTGCAGTCTCACCCTGAAGGCTGTAGGGAAATTATTTGTGTTGCCTTCTAAAATGTTGGGTGAGTTGACTACATTTCATTAAATACTTATTTAATTCAATATCAGAAAGTGTTTAAAACACATAGATTGATTTTTTTTGCTTAAATGAGTATCATGTTGTTAGCTTAGCAACATGCTAACCCATTAGGCTTTGTACAAGGAACACTAGTAGTGTGATGTAGGGCCGGGCTTCGGGCCAATTTTCACATCATAGTTCACACGCGGGTCAGGCATCGGGCCTGTTTTAGGCTCCTCCCCCTTTTTATATTTTAGACATTAATTAATTAGAAGAAACTATGAGAAGTTGATGATGGTAAAACAAACATAGAAAGAAGTTTTTATAACCTATCACACTGACACACATGACACAGTCTGCTCACGCACACGCATACAGGTTTCCCGCGGACCCACAATTCACTTCACGTGTAATGGAGAACATAAAAAGAAAAATTGCCAGTGGCCTCTAAATTAATGTATTAATCATAGCCTACTTGGCCTTGGCCTAACTAATAATTATGATTCATGCAGCGGCGGGCACGGCTGTGCCTGCACCTGTTGCTGCGGGCCACGAAGCAAAGAAGAGAGCGCTGGTTGAATTTGAGGAAGAGTGGGAAAATATTGTGGAACAGGAGGATAACGATGAAGTACAGCATTACCTGCGCCTCAGTCCCAACATGGAAGGTGATGGAAGAGATGTGCTGCCCTGGTGGAAACAACAAGAGATCATGTTACCGCGATGGTCAAGAATGGCTCGCATGGTGTTTAGTGTTCCCGCCAGCAGTAATAGCATCGAGCATGCCTTCAGCGCAGCTGGAAGAGTTATAGAAGAAAAGAGGACTGGATTGAAATCTTCCACTGTGGATGCTATGCTATTATCTCCACGATGCTCTGTAAGAGACTGTTATTCTGGCTGTAGCCATGTTAAGACTAGGAGGCTGTCTTTATTTTCATTAGTCTAACTGTTGGAAACTATTGGAAATAAGAATGGCCATTCTGTAGTGAAGCCTTGATTTTTGAGGTAAGGTAAGATAACTTGCATTTTCATTTTTCTGCTTGCCGTTGTGCAGAGCAACCTGCCACAGCTTGTCAAAAAGGCCTTTTTACAGTGGTGGTTATAATAAACATTTAAACTAACATTGTGTGATATGCTTGAATTGCTTTATATCTATGTCTATGTATCTTTTATTGTAGGCAAGTCAAGTGTTGATTTGAGAGGCTAAATTGATCAGCCGCTGGCCGCTTGGTCGTCACTTTAAAAAATGAAAACTTTAATTTAACAAACAAAAAATGCTCCAAATATGGGTTCCAGTTGGACTCAGGCCAAGAATTCTGATAAGCTGTCGGACAAGGGCAAGGCTAGGGCCTAGATTTGAGGCCCATGCAGGGCTTTAGTGTGATGAACAAAACTGCTGCCTAAATAGAGCATTCCAAATTTGTTCTGGGTGGCATTTTCAAAAATGTCGAAAAGAAATATTACTGACTATTTGTGTGTGCTATGTATTTTCATGCTTATTTGAGTATAATATTGATAGCTTAGAAACATGCTAACTCATAACGCTTTTCATGGGGAATGTTATTTGTGTGACTAAGTTGCTGTCTATGTAAAGCATTCCAAATTCTGATTGGCTTTTTGAAAAGTGTGAAAATAAATATTTTGATATAATAAAAACAAAAATGTACTCAATATTTGTGTGCACTATGGGTTTTTATCATGTTGTTAGCTTTGCAACATGCTAACTCATTATGCTTTGCTAAGGAATGCTATTTGTGTGGCAAACAAAGTTGCTAGTTCTGGGTGGCTCCAACCTCCCAGAAGACACTAGCAACCACCTAACAATACCCTAGAAACCACATAGCACAGCTTAGCAACAACATAGCAATCGCAGCACTTATGAGGTTTAATTTAGCTTAGAATGCACTCTTAGAAGGCAGCTGCCTGTAGGCAGAAGAGATCATGGCAGCTCATTAGATTTTGTAAAAAAAGCAATTGTGTCATTCTAGAGTAATAATCTTTCCATATGTTAGTTGTTAAAAAACAGACAAATACTTGCCACATAACCCTTTCAGTCCTGACCATTCAACCATTGATTCATTGTGAGGACATGCATATATCCATAGATAATTCAATTTGATATACGTTCAACCTATAAAAAAAATCTTCCTCCCATACCATCAATAACATTTACCTACAAGATTTATGCTAATGTTATGGATGGACCTGGTTCTATCTTGGGTCTAATATTGAAAAAAAGATGGAGATCCTTGAGAGATATTTCACCCTTACAGCTTATACACAGATGATTTTCCAGGGTAAAGAGAGATAGTCATCCTCTATAAAACATGGATAGAGAGGAATAGTAATTACTCTATCTGACCAGGGTACTGGGGGTCAGAAATCTGAAAATATGACTCGGAGACAGAAATGAGGAATAAAAAGGGGAAAGAAGACAGTGAGAAATCTGCATTGAAATAGACACTGTCTGGAGGGCATTATGTTTCACATCTTCTTTGCATCAAGTGATCTCTGTTTTCAAAAGTCAGACCCTGATTCTTTAGATCAAGCAGAGAAGAGTTCCTAGAGTGATGTCTGACCCTGTATAGAATAACGAGGGAAATTTCTTGTTTCTCTGAAACATTGGAGGGCCGTGCATTTAAAGTCTAGGCCTTCAGTGTGATTCATGCCATTAAGGAAACACACTTTCATAATGAATAAGACACCCTATGCCTTTGGGCATCATACATTATCTCGCAACTAACTAGTAACACCAATTGACATTTTAAAAACACATCCACACACGAAAGCCAGAACTTGAAACAACACTT
This sequence comes from Moxostoma hubbsi, assembly GCA_032164185.1. Taxonomy (NCBI): domain Eukaryota; kingdom Metazoa; phylum Chordata; class Actinopteri; order Cypriniformes; family Catostomidae; genus Moxostoma; species Moxostoma hubbsi. The sequence continues at coordinate 5,982,323 of JAVLUX010000025.1, forward strand.
AATGCTCAAGCAAGCCCAATTTTAACTGCAATATGACTGTTTTGTGAAATGAACAGACATTCAATAATCATCATTTTTCATATGAATCTACAAAGGAGGTCTATAATACCTGGAAAAATCTATCTAATAATATTTGCGATTTAAATGTTGCTTGCAATAAATTTAGTTTCTTCAGGGTACACAGTTATGCTGCATTCCGTCCAAGTTGGATGTGGGATATTCCTACTTGATATCTCCGACCATAAATGCATTCCATTCCCCGATATTTGGAACTGCAACGCTCCTGTTAGCTTAGCAGGGGTTAAGGGGTCTCCTAGCAACCCAACTGATAAACAATGTTGCAGCGCTAGCATTTGTGCTTCAGGTGTACAATTATCAAAAGAGATTATAATTTACCATGTTTTATACACCTGTTTCTGCAGGCGTTTGTTAAACAAGCTTTAATGTCATGTAATATGGAAACAAACTAATTTATCGATATTATTTAATGAAGTGAATGTTTAACACTTACTTTGTATATCTCCCTGAGTGTCGACATGTTTGTGTGACATCATGCCTCTGCATCTCGGCAAAATTGTTGAGAATTTCTGCTCAAGTTGTGATTCTGACTTAAAGATGCATTCCTTTGCACTTTTCCTAGTAGGAAGTTGTAAAATCCAACTTTCTCAGTTGAATGGAAGCAGCACTGCTTTTCAAAACTTGATCCGACACTGAATTCTCAAGCACCCTAATTTACACTTAGAAAAGCTATAACAATGCAAAAATCACTTACCAATTTACTTGAAGTGAGACCTCCTTTCCTGTTTAATAAATTAAGCAATCACACGGTCATGCGGAACATCTCGTCTTAAAATTCATAAGGATCTCTTTCTCAATGGTAATACCAGTAGTGATGACAGCCGACTCGTCAGACAGCTTGATCTTATGCTTTCGCTCTTGAATTACATACATCGCTTAAAGCGTGATTGCGTCACTCAAGGCCAGCTAGAAGGCCTCGACTGGGACATATCCTTAAAATCACACCCACCAATAACAAATATATCAATCTGATTGGTTAATGAATCTGACCATCTGACAATAGATGTGCATTAATTTGCACTGTTGAGGGATTCTGTGGAAATTCTGAATGCCTGAGGGGGTGGAGCTCAGACTCAAGCGCTGCTTCGGCTAACAAGCTCGGCTTTGGGCATGCGATTTGTGAAATAGTTGTCACACTTTGCTTGTAAGCTTCAAGGAATATATTCTGACTGAATAAACCTTTTGTTCTTCTCTATTTGTTTGTAGATTAATTAAGAGTGGAAAGCGATTAAAAATACATAGACTGAGAATGAAAGAATGAAAAATATTTATTTATTTGGCATGTTAGGCTATCAGAGAAGGCTTTGCTGCCCCTGAGAAATTGCCACTGCTCTGAAATCACTGACACAACTCTCAATCTGTGTCCTAATCAGACGGCGCGACTCGCAATAAAAGGTATCTTTTCCACGTTAATCAGATTTTTTGTCCCAATCTGCCACGAAACATGATGTGCGACAGCAACAGGGATTTCTATTTTGGAATGGATTTTATTTCTGCAATGTCGTGCCAGGCAGCACAGTCAACAAATAGGTATTACATTTTCAATTATTCTTATTGCAGTATATTAAAGCCGGCATCTCATTAGCCAGTTTAGAACAACTTTTACATTTTGTCCGAGGTTATCGCATCATGTCTGGTTAGGACGAGGTGTTACTGGGTTTCACCTAGACAGAGATCACATAAGGAATAATTGTTAACATTTGAATTTGTTTGTTGGATTTTGAAAAGCCTTGGCCCATTTTAATATTACTTCAATAGCCCCTTTTCCACTATCGGGCCAAATGAGGGCGTTCTAGTGTGTGCCAGAGCCAGTTGTGTTCCCACATGCCACCTCAGGGCTTTCTCTGGGCCAATGACCAATGGCCTTTTGCCTGCTGATTACCCTTGGGGCAAACAAGGCCAACTAGGGAGTGAGGTGGGGTTGGTTTTGGGCTCAAGGTCTGAGGCTATTGGCACTTGCTGGCCAGTTGATAGCCCTGGCTCATACTGGCCCAATAATGGAAAAGCGGCTAGTGTAAGTCTATGAGATTTTAGGTATATTCAACCATCTGCTGTGCAAAAACCATAAGTCTGATCTTATCAGTCAGAATAGGCTGAAGGTATGTGCCAAGATTGGTGGTTGTAGCTTGAAAGCTCCAGGAGAAGGTACAGTCAGAAATTTTTGTCTTGGTTTCTCTATATCCAAAACTGTAGAATCAACATTATGTTGGCTTTATCAAGCTCTTATTAGTGCTATTACTTTTTCTTTTTAAAATTATGGATTTCAAAAACCCCTAACCCCAAATATTACACTTTAGCTCATAACTCGCCCCACAAAATTTGTGCAAGAGGCACGAATGAAACCAAAAATCTTTTGAGGAGAGGTATGCTTTTACTTGATGAGACTTACGATTTTCGACTGACGGATGATAAAATAGACAAAAACAAATCACATAAACTTTCATTAAGGGTGCCATATTTATTGACAAGAATATTAGACACTTGGTGTTGGGCTCTTTTGACATGGGCTAGTAAGCTAACATCCAGAAGACCCTAGCAACCACCTTTCAACCACCCAGGGCAGCTTTGCTGCATAGCAATAAACAGCCAAAAACACTCTGATCTTAGCAACCACGTACTGTAGAATCATCCTGGCAAACCACCAAGAGCACCCTAGCATTGTGGTGGTAAGTTTTGCACGGGCAAGCAAATATAAAAAGGTTTTGTTCTTCTCAGCAATATTTTTCAAGCATAAAATATATATTTATGTTCTCTTGAAGATTCTTCAAGACTCTACAATAAATTTCACAGTATAAACAACAGATTCTGTGCTTTGCTTGTATCTGGCAAGTCTTCAATGGCTAATGATGCAACCCTGTACTAAAACTTCCTACACTGTTAGATCAGTAGCATCAAATGATTTATATGATCTCCTTCCCATATTTGTTTTAACATTAGATTGATTTGTGTTTCAGAATTCAGAAACATTCAAAAGACGTATCACCTTTAACAATGAAAGCTGGAGTGAACTATAGGAAAATGTCCAAAACCATTGAAAGTTACAGTGGATAAATCAGCTATCGACTCAATTAAGCCTTTATCTCTGTCAGAAATATTACTGTCCGAGTCCAAAATGAGCAGGTGGTGGACGCTGCTTCCAAAATCAAAGAACAAACTGTTCAGTCTTTGCTCAAACTGCTTGTTTTTGCCAAGGATTATCCATCAATTATAGCAGATGCTTGCTCATCTTATTTCTGTAACATCACTCCAACCAAATTACATGTTACGGAAATATATGCAGTGAGTGGATATAAGCTATAAACAGAACTCATTGTGGAGCCATGCTTTTAGTAGATGATTTATAATTTGTTTTGACAGAATGCATTAGAATATCAGCTAGCAGTTGTATAACTGATGTTTTTATGAAGTTTCATCTTAAATTGTTTTTCATAAATGTTGCAAATCTCTCTGCCATGATGCTATAGAGTGTTGTTGCTTGGGCATTTCTAGTTGGTTGCTACAGTGTTCTGTGTGGTTTCTTACTGGCTTAAGTCACAGGAACCCAAAATGATATTTTGGTCCCTAGAAATGGGTCCTTCCTTTTTATCATATTATCTACCACCAGGCGAAAACCATAAGTCATTCATATATTCAGTATAATATACCCCTGGCTATCTATTGAAAACTGGATTTTGCTTGTATTATTTTACTGTAAATTCGCTTGATCTGTGTAAAGGGTTTGAAATTAAATAACTGATAATTTTTCAGCATATACTGTACATTTGTTTCCTACATTTGTTTCACCCTTCAAGTCTCCGACGCTTGCACTCTGTAGGGTACACCCTTTGAAGGGATAAAGGTTGTTAGTTGTTCTTCATTGTTTCCTTAAACGCAATAACACTAATTTTGCAAAAATGCTTGAACTCTGTTGTTTGAATTGAATGCAACGAACAAAAAAAATCAATCTGTAGAAACTGAATGCAAAATGTCAGCGTTGTCTTTGAGATGTATGAATTAAAGGAGTGTTCTAGTGCTTTGATCAACTCTTGCTCTTCTTGCCCTAAAAATACAGGTTGATCGAAGTCTGTTGGCCATTGCGCTGTCCTAAGAAAAATACAAATGGATGTGCAGTAGTGAGCAGTACTCATTTAGATGTTTTGACAATATCATATTTTGTATTGTTGCGGATAAATGAAACCCACAGGCAGATAAGGTTTTTGGATTGGACATTTAAATTTTTCTGGAAATGTGTGGATATGCTTTTTTCTTCCATTGAATATGAAATCTGAACACCTTTTACAAGATGACACATTTTAAAGTGGTACAGTGTCTCAGACTTACGTAAGCAATGTACACACGGGTGGAAATAGAGTAATGGAGTTGAACAGGTGCAGATCAAAGTGTCTTTCCCAGCTAACATTTTTCCAAGCCTCTTTTCACCTTGGATGCCTGTTTGCTTTTGAACTTCTGTCAAGAAATTCCTCATTGATTTAAAAGCTCTGATAATGCATTACCGTGGCAACAGGTTCAAACTTTTGATAGTTGTGCTATGTTATGCTCTTCAAAAATGGCTTGGCATTCATCCCAACTGATACATTCAAACAGAACTCTGGGAAAATCTTTGTTTGGATTATAATCTACATAATGCCTTGGAGGCTTTGCAAAAAACAAACTCATTAGAACTGCAAATGGTATGCAGAAGGAATGCTTGTAGTGTTTCAGATACCTTTACCCCATTTCTTGACCTATGTACTGCCTCGTGGACATGATATGTTAATATCAGAATAATGTATAAATTCTTTCCTGTATGGAAATGAAGACATTAATTAATGCACTTATATTGTTGCCAGATCACGACCTCTATAGCGGTTGAAAATGTGTTTAGTTTTGTAAGTACAAACCTTTTTATTATAAGTAATAAAAAAGTTTTCAACCCTTTGCAACTCTGAATTTAAAGTGTCATTTAAAAAAATTTGAAATTTACATTTCACATTTACACACACACACACATACAAACATACACAAGCACACACACACAACTCCTGCTTTTCTTTATGCTTGTCCAATCAAAACATCACAGCTTGTTTTTATGTCATCAACATCAGACTTTCCCCACTGTGCGGGGCTGATGTGCAATGTGTTGTGAAGTGTAAGTGTTTGTCTTTTCATATCTGTGTTTTCATTCTTATTACAGATATGATAATGGTTTTAATTTGGTCAATAATTTGCTGATAAATATAGGCAGCTGATACATTGGTGCATCCCTTTTTCATGGTGTATATGAACAACTACATGAACTATATTCAAGGCTGTTTTGAAGCCATCTTAAATCAGTTACTATAATATTAATAAAGCAACCATAAACAACTAAACTTTATGTTGTGCCTGACAGTTCCCCTTAACATTGTAAAGTATTCTTGCATTACTTCATGTTTCTTTGTCACTCTCATATTCAAATAACCTTTATGCAGTCTTGCCCACTTTTTGGGTTGTGTGTGTCCATGATCCTAATGATGGTTGAAATGTTTTGAAACAAAAGATGATCAACATGAGGCAGTACATTTATTATGGCAACACTTCCTGCTGATGCAAGAATGTCCCAATCACCAGAATGTGTATTTGTTTTTATAATGTAGCCTGTCACTCTGTATTCATCTCTGTGATGCCATGGTCTAATAATTCACGTCAATACGTGGGCCTGTCAGAGTCCCTTAAAGCACAGCATTCTAACATATATCTTGTTTTGCTCCCTTCATGCACCCTGTAAATGTGTTGAGTGAGATCAAGTGAGTGAGAATTTGACGGGTCTTTTTAAGGAGTGAGGAGGTGCCGTATAAGTGGCCAACTTGTATGGATAAAGAATGAGCATGCATCAACTAAGGATTTTTCTATGGAAATAGATTATACAAGGACATATGGGAAAATGTCAGGGAGTATTTGTTCTTGAAGAGAGACTTGCATTATAAGTAGAAATGATGTTACAGATGCAGTATGTAAAAAAGTGGAATATAGATATATAAGTGGTAAGGATCAGATAGATAGATAGATAGATAGATAGATAGATAGATAGATAGATAGATAGATAGATAGATAGATAGATAGATAGATAGATAGATAGATAGATAGACAGATAGATGTAAGTGTTTGGGATTTATCTGCTATAATAATTCATGTTTGGTATATTGTATTACAGAAGGGTTTTGTGTCACTTTCATATTTTTTTTATTCTTTGAAGCTAGTGTGTGTAGGATGCTTGACAATGATGTTGCAAAAGCTGATTTGTGTCTTTACTAATGGGAACAAATGAACATGACTCAGAGGCCTTCAGAACTGTGAAGCATCTCTTTTCTACACTCAGTGTCTGTTTACTCCTGCCTCAAAACAGCACCTGTTAATGAGCAATACATGTATGACAGTTAATAGCCAAAGTGCAGTTTAAATGAATGTGGGAACCATCACTGGACAAATGTAGATTAGTTTAAATGATTTCATTGGAATTTGTGGCAGGGCAGAGGATGGGGCCGGGCCGTGATTCTGCACACCCGGCCCCTAATCAGGCTGATAACGCACGAGAGGAGATGGCAGTTTGACAAAGAGAGAGTTACGGGCAGCTGCTCAGCATGTATTTGTCTTTGTCTTTTTGTTTAAGTTAATCCTTAAATTATTATTTATGTTGTTAAGCTGGTACTCGCATCCTCCTTTCCCTTTTACTTCGTTACACTGGTGCCTCAACCCAGAAAGATGGAGGGATGCACCGTAGTACAGTCATCGCCACTACCATCCACCCCAATGGAGCAGCCGTGGCCATCCGCCAGGGGACGGAGGAGCCTGGCTGCCTGAGAGCAGAGGAATGGCCACTGACCACGAGGAGCGGAGGGGCTCCTAGCCGACCACCTGGAGCGTTCAGGGCCACTGCCTGGGGCAGAGGAGAACCCTTCCATCCACTGAAAAAGCGGCGGGGCGTTCCATCCACCAGGGGCCGGTGGACTGCCTCCAATCCGCCTGGGAAGGTGTGGCTGTCGTCCACTAGATGATGGAGTTGTGGCCAAGGATCAGGCTATGGCGTATTGATATGTATCGGTGTGTAAATAGTTATTTTTTTCTCTCTCTCTTCTCTCTCTCCCGCTGCCACTCTGCGTTGGCCTTTCTCCTATCTTTTTAAATGTTAGTATTGTGTTTTAGATTGGTATCATCATCGTTACGATGTACAAGTACCGCGTTTTTTTTTTTTTTGGTATTGTTTTTTTTTCCCTCCCCTTGTTCCAGATCCAGGAAGGCGGGGATGACCTGCCGGCAGACAGGGCTGTAGGGGGGGGTGTACGTCATGCTGGGGGCTCCCTAGCCTGAGAGAACGGGGGAGAAATGTGGCAGGGTGGAGGGAAGGGTGGGGCCTGGTCGGGTCATGATTCTGCACACCCGGCCCCTAATCAGGCTGATCAAGCCCAAGGGGGATAAAGATGACCGGAGACAGCAGTTCGACAGAGAGAGAGAGAGAGAGAGTTACGGGCAGCTGCCTGACATGTGTTTGTCTTTTTGTTTAAGTTAATCATTAATTGATTACAGGATTATACAAGATTTTGTCTTTTTTAACAAATTGATTGGCTAAATGGTGTTTAAGGTCTCTCAAGTTGATCAATTGGATCTCTTAAGCGTGAATGCTCCAAAAATATATTTGAAAGAAATAAGGCAAAATTTACAATGCAGGATAGAAATATGTAGACACAGGAGACACAATCAAACATCATTAGCTGTCAGTGTGGAAGAGATTATGGGGTTGAGCATTAAAAACAAGAGGCTGATTTTTGTAAAAGCAAAGAAGTTTCTGGTAAATGACACCCGATATATCAATATGAAGAGGTAAAGTCTGAACACCCACCTTTCATTTTTATGTGCTACATCTATCAGACATGCTAGATGTCTCTATAGACAAACACACACAAACATTGCCTTTGCCAGCAATAGGTTGCTATTCATCATTCTTACTTTACATTTATGGTGGAAAAGGTTTCTATAGCAAACACCAGCAAGTACTGTAGGAAATCAATTTTATTTTAAGTTGTAAAAACACACATTTAATATGTTAAAATTAACTATGTAATATTTGTTAAATATTTTAGGACATCTGTCATTTCAAGTACTGATTAGTTTTATTACAAAGGTAGGAGTGTCTATTGTCTGATTCTGGGCATTACAGAAGGTCATGTGCTCTAAATGCAAATTTATATTTTTTATATAATAAACAGTAGAAATAAATAAAGGCGAGGACCCAGAGAGTTGTCAAAATGGTCTCAATCCACAATTAAGGTGCACCAGGCAGCGCAACAAGAAAATAAGCTTTAGCTACGGTATTCAACAAAGGCCAAAATAAATAAGTAGAAGTGTTGCAAAAATACAACATCCATAATCATGGACATTGCTATTTAGGTGAGATTATATTTCTCAGAGGAAACCCAAGTTAGCCAGAAAAAAGTGCGTAATTTGCTCTGTCATTTTTAGAGAGGTTGTACGAGAAAAACACTGTTGTGTATGATTCAGATTGAAAACAATTATTATGTAGACAAAAGACAAATATAGTTTTTCATTTCAATCCCAGGCATACATGTGGGTTTTTCTTGTAGAACCTTGGAAATATAACTGAGCACATAACCTGTTTTTTTTTTTTTTCAGGCTATAGTGTTAACGAAAATAATGAAGCACAGTGTGAATACAAGTTTGTTTCTCTCTTTGGTTTTACATTTTTGAATGCTTGGCTATATTTTATGCATGCTTGCCTTTATTTTTATGTCAAATATACTTATGAAAGAAGCAGAAGAAACTTACATTTAATTAAATAATTAGAGAAACTTTATTATGTGCATGTGCATTGTTTTTATTATATTTTATTAATTGTTGCACAGTTGTAAAATCAGACCTATCAACAGTTCTTTTTCTTTCTGGCAATATTCTATTTGTCACTATTTGCATTTTGTGTGGGTGACTGCTCTTCGAAAGTAAACGCCCAGCACTCTCCTGTGTTTATGCTTCTCCATCTGTCTTTGACAAATAACTTCATGTGCCAGTGGCTAAGCTCAAGCACACAGGGTTTTATAAATACTTAATAGTGATGAGCTTGTCAATATCCAGCAGGTTTGACTGGGATTCCTTAAGCTGCCCCTCTGGGTACTCATTTCTCCCATAATCTCTCTCGCTCTCTTTCTCTGCTCTTCAGTTGTCAATCAAACATTGTGGATAAGAGGCGTGAGGCATCAGCGGTGGCAGCTACAAATGCACAGGGAAACTTTGATAATGTAGGCAAAAGAACACAGTGGAAATTCTAGAGCTGACAACACCAAAGAGCCTTTAGTAAGAGAAGCAGTTACGTTTGTAGACACACACACACACACACACAAACATTTTTTATGCTTTGTGGGCCTTTCCATTGACACACACACATACACACACACAGATATATATATATAGATAAACAGATATATATATATATATATATATATATATATATATATATATATATATATATACGTATATATTGTCACAGTCTGTTTCCCACAGGTTTTCCTAGGACTCTTATTTTGAAATGTTTCCCTGGACTACATCTCCCATAGTGCACTACCTTCATCACTGCCATCTGTTTCTCATCTTCCTCACCTAACTTCCATTCCCTCACTAGTTCCTTTTTGTATAAATATCCTCTTGTTTTGCCCATTCCTTTGTCAGTCCTTGAAGTGTTATTTTGTGATGTTTAGCTTTATAGTTTGTTCCCCACCAGCGTTTTATCCCTTCCTGCATCTATTATTAAAAGATTTAAACTATCCACTCCTGCATCTCCTCTCTTCCTCTCCTTGAACCCAGCATTACAGAAGGACTGACTTAACATGATGGATATAACTGCAGTGAGATTCCTCCTCCTCAAACAAGGAGACTGTCCAGTTGAGGACCACATGCATGAGTTTCTCCATCTAGCGAATTTGCTGCATTATGATGACCACGTTCTTGAGTTTTATCAGGGCTGGTCTGAATAGTACACTGAAGGAGCTGATGCCTCAGACGGGTTTTCACTGGATGCTCGCCGACTACATTGAGGAGGCTCTAGAACGCTGCGGATCACCTTTCACTGTGGGTGCAGAGGATTAGGACTTTGAATCTCCTTCCACAGTGGATGCTCTCCAGCCTTCCATGGCTCCTTGCTCCAAGCCTCCCTCGGCTCCTTGTTCCAAGCATTCCACGGATCCTTGCTCGAGCCTTCTACGGCTCCTTGCTCTGAGCCTTCCACGTCTCCTTGCTCCGAGCCTTCCACCGCCCCTTGCTCCGAGCCTTCCACGACACCTTGCTCCGAGCCTTCCATGGCCCTTATCTCTGTGCCTTCCAAGGACTCTTCCCTCGATCCCCTCATGGCCCCACGTTCCATGGCTCCATTCCTCGAGCCTTCCATGGCTCCACCTCCCATGGCTCCGTCTTCCATGTCCTCGCCTCTCAAGGCCATCACGGCTCTGCCTTCCACAGCTTTGCCCCTCGAAACTCTCACAGTTCTTCCTCCCAAGGCTTCGCCCCTTGAGCCCTCACGGCTCAGCCTTCCACAGCTTCACCCCTCGAGCCCCTCACGGATCCGCGCTCAATTCCTGGATCTGTACCTCCTATGTTTCAGCCCATGGTCTCCAGGCTAGGGCCTTCAAACTCCTATTCCAGCTGCTCCACCTCTGGATCCTGCGGCCCAACCGCCGGACTCTGTTCCCTTCCTTGAGCTGCCTCCCAAACCTCCTGATCCAGTCCCTTTTCTGTGGCCATCTCCTAGGCCCTCTGATCCAGTCCCAGACCTGTGGCTGCCTACCAGGCTTTCTGACCCAGTCCTGTGGCCACCTCCCGGACCTCCTGACCCAGTCCCTGTACTAAAGCTGCCCATTAGTGCCCATTTTGTAACTTACATTACAGTATACAGTATAGCTGGTGCAACCGGCCTGGTGCTGAACAATCTGGAATAATATGAAACAGTGCAACAGTCCCCTCTATGCAGCTTGTACTTATTTAAAATGTTGAATCTTTGTGACAACTGTGCTGAAAACAATCTAGATGTGGCACAAAGAATGAAACAATGTGCAGAGTGCAGGTGTCTCAACATGCTTTTTGAAAATGTTAAGTTCTTGACATGCCGGTCCTGTGCGAGACACTGAAGAAAAAGCGAGATGTGGTGCAAATGTCAAAGACATTCGTCCAGCATGTGTTTAAACAATGGGAAAACAGAACAGATGCGTGCAAAAACACATTCATGTGAACGGACCGAGTGAGTAAGTGAGAGCGTGTGCGCGACACAAGTTCCATAAGCCTGTCTATTTTTTCATTAATTACAAACCCGACTCGAACCCCGTCATATTTGAAAAACTACTCGAACCCAGCCCACAACCCGTCAGGTTCTCAGGTCCCGTCGTGCCTGAATTTACATGATAACTGTGAATCATTAAAATACTTTTTTGCATAATAAGTATAAATAGGCTTTCCTTGCCATCCATGATGACATCAATTCTGTTTGTTTTGAAAGGTAATTCGTAACATGCTGATCAATAAAGCTACATTTAGACGGGGAAAAAAACGTTATAGTCTAAAGGCGCCACGTTAACGTTTTTGATGTTAATATTTTTGATGTTTAAATAACCTCACCTGCAACTCATACCTACAGTAAATTATGATTTATGCAGTACCTCATGTCTATAGCGGGGAGAGAGGCAACATGCGTGGAGTGGGAATAAAGTGCATAGCGCTGAACATTATCTATTGCCGTGAAATATTTCTCTCTAGCACTGCACGCGTTTAAACGTATGCTTACACAATCACTTAGCCAGGTGTCAGATAACTAGTACAAAGATTTAAAGTGAAATGTCCTTCGGTCCGGATCTGGACCAGAGTACACCTATTAATTACCCCGATTTAGTTCCTTCATTTTAAATGTCCCCACAAAGATAACTAAATCTGACCGAATAACAAAAAAGTACCATGGTATTGCCAAGTTTTTTTGTTTGTTTGTTTTGTTGTTTTTTTACCATGGAAGTACCACACTTTTCTGAATTAAATTCTGGTAATACCATGTTTTTTGGGGTAATGGTAGAATAACTTTAAGCACCATGAGAATTCCATGGTTTATGCATATGGAAATAATTCAGTGCTGTGGATTTACCATATGATAACATCACTATATGGGAATTCTACAGCAAGTTTGTTTGAGTACACATACACAATTAAACAAAAAAACTATGTTTATTAGCTGGTATTGAGTTACCTTTTTAATTAAATTTCGATATTACACTTTATTGTTTATAATAGGCCTATTTGTTTTTAAATTGAGGAATATGTTGTACATGTTATAAATCACACAGTTTTTCTTTACAATATTTCTGCAAAAGTCATTAGAACATGTTCATCCTTAATTAAAAAAATCTGCAATTAGCACTGTGGTTTGCCGCTAACTTTGCTTAGACAGCATCCAGGTGCTAGTGGGAGCGGGTAGTGTTAGCACTGAATAGATGGCTCTGCCACAAAGGCGTCTGTGATGGTAATTGAGCTTCATTAGCGATTAGCGACAGCGGCTTGCTACGGCTCAGGTGCCTGGGTCAGGTTAGAGCAGGTTAGCGCTAATATGCAGTGACATTGTAATAACTGCCGCGTTACAGCTCTTGTCAGAGCACAGCGTAGACATTAGCGGTGCATCTCCCTGTGGGTGGTCAAACTGCGAGAGTGGTGGGGCTGTTTCTATATCTGCAGGATGGCATACCTGCAGAGCCAGTCAACACCGCTCACACAATCAAATTAATTGGAGCCGAGACTATTATCCAGTTTGAATACATTAGTGCTTCCGCGTGCAGAGCAACATCCTGTCCTTGTCATGTTATTGCTATGCAGCACAGTGGTTGTTTTGATGCAGCTACTGTTGGAAACAGGTTGTGTTGACCTCTATTTGATGTTGCCTGAGCAAGCTCATGCACTAATTTTTAGCAAGCAGATCCATGAATGAGAATGAGAAATCTGTACTTGGCTAAAATCCAAACGCTACAGGCATTGAAGGAGGTGGATTAGAAGGCATATGATGGCAGTAGGTTGAATATATCCTCATCCTGATTGTGTGAATCTCACAAAAACATGCCATGTCACATTTCACACCAAAATCTCCAAAATAAAGTAAATTATTTTTGTGTATGTTTTGTACTTCTAATGGTAATTTTAATGGTAGTACTGTATTTTTTATCATAAAAATATTACTGTAATACAATATATATATATATATATATATATATATATATATATATATATATAGTTGTGTTGAAAATAATAGCAGTGTGTTTAAAAAAGTGAGTAAAGCTCAAAATCCTAATAATAGCTTTTATTTCAATACACAAAAATGCATTGGGAACACTGCACATTCTAGTCAAGATCAAAACATGAAGAAAAATTTATTAAATTTGTTTTTACTTTATAGAAAGTGAAGAAAAGGGAATATTAGGCTGTTCCAAAAAATAGCAGTGTCTGCATTTTTCTTTACAAAGTCAAACATTTACTGTATAAACTAAAAAATGCTTGAAGATTTAGCTTTCTTGTGAATCACTGACCTAATATTTAGTTGTATAACCACGGTTTCTGAGAACTGCTTCACATCTGTGTTGCATGGAGTCGACCAACTTCTGGCACCTGTGAACAGGTATTCCAGCCCAGGACGATCGCACTACAGACCACAGTTCCTCTGCATTTCTTGGTTTTGCCTCAAAAACAGCATTTTTGATGTCACCCCACAGGTTTTCTATTGGATTAAGGTCCGGGGATTGAGCTGGCCACTCCATAACGTTAATCTTGTTGGTCTGGAACCAAGATGCTGCTCGCTTACTGGTGTGTTTTGGGTCATTGTCTTGTTGAAACACCCATTTCAAGGGCATTTCCTCTTCAGCATAAGGCAACATGACCTCTTTAAGTATTTTGATGTACTCAAACTGATCCATGATCCGTGGTATACGATAAATAGGCACAACACCATGGTATGAGAAACATCCCCATATCATGATGCTTGTGCCACCATGCTTCACAGTCTTCACAGTGTACTGTGGCTTGAATTCAGTGTTTGGGGGTCGTCTAACAAACTGTCTGTGGCCCCTAGACCCAAAAAGAACAATCTTGCTTTCATCAGTCCACAAAATATTGCGCCATTTCTCTTTAGGCCAGTCAATGTGTTCTTTGGCAAATTGTATCCTCTTTAGCACATGTCGTTTTTTCAACAATGGGACTTTGCGGTGGCTTCTTGCTGATAGCTTGGCTTCACATAGGCGTTTTCTAATTGTTGCTGTACTCACGGGTAACTTTAGATCTTCTTTGATCACCCTGGAGCTGGTCATTGGCTGAGTCTTTGCCTTTTTGGCTATTCTTCGATCCATTCGAACGGTAGTTTTCCGTTTTCTTCCACGTCTTTCTGGTTTTGGTTGCCATTTTAAAGCATTTGATACCATTTTAGCTGAGCAGCCTATCATTTTCTGCACTTCTTTATAAGTTTTCCCCTCTCCAATCAACTTTTTAATCAAAGTACGTTGTTCTTCTGAACAATGTTTGGAACGGCCCATTTTATTCAGATCTTCAGAGAGAAATGCACTATAACCACCATGTACAGTCCAGTACTGCCTTTGTCCTTAAATAAGGGCCACTTATTGACACTAGTTTTTTCATAGAATGATTAACCTCACTAATTGAACTCCACACTGCTATTATTTTGAACACACCCCTTTCAATTAATGATTCAATTATACAGAATTAGCAACATACATGTCATGACTGTTGGGTCTGTTGTTTTTCTATTACTCTACTACACCTACTAGTAAATTATTTGCCATGTAGAAATATAATTTCTACCAAAAACAGTGATTGATCTGGTTAGTGATGTTGGACTGCTATTATTTTGAACACAACTGTATATATTAAAATATATATAAAAATTCAGCACACAATTTAAAATCACATCATATCATAGTGAGATTATTTAATAGCAAAAGTTGCAATTTAATGAGATAAATATATAGTTTGCATGTGCTGCTTTTAAATGTGTTTGTGAATATGTGGAGCCGTTGTTGTGCTTACATAAAGATACAAACTGCTTATACCTTGAAAAGATCCTTTGCACATACATGAAAAACACTATTATGAGAACATGCTGTTTGTAGCAGATGACAGCAGGCAGAGTGCTTATTCACTTTTTAGCATGAGTCATATACAGACTACATATTTATTTATTTAAATAGCAGCCTTTTGTGGTTTAATGATCATTTTGAGTCATGTAGCGGGTGACTTTTCCGGATTGGGAAGCTGTTGTCATTCCGTCAGAGCTCCTTGGTCATAACAACACAGAAACACTTCAAAATAAAAGCTCTGCCAAAATAAAAGCTCAATTTAAGGAAAAAAGTATGACAGAAATAGATCACTACTGTATAGTAATGTAATATTCACTGATATACTACTATTATAATAATAAGAAATCAATTGTAATTGTATTATATTTAAAAAATATCTCACACCTGTGATGCTCTGATGTGCAGCACTTTATTTGACAAAATAACTAATACAGTACAATAATGTTGAAAATTAATTGTTATATTTTGATTAAAGTTTTAATGAATTTATTTATTTAAACACCATTTTTATGATAAAATCGAAATAAAATGTTGATATTCTCGTTCTTAAAAAAATGGTATCGGGTGTATATGTGTGTGCGTGTATATGCACTCTCCCTTCTCTATGCTTGCAAAACGTGGACCCCCCTAATAGAACATCTTTGCAGGTTAGGCTGGCCTGCCTAAGATCCATCCTGGGTTTAACCAGGCTGGATTGTGTGAGGAGCTCACAAATCTTTGAAAGATGTTGACAAAGTCCCATCGGTGAGCTCCTCTGGCAGGCAAGGTTGCGTTGGCTGGGTCATGTAGCCCGCATGCCCAGCCACCGCATGCCTAAACAGCTTTTGTTCAGCAGGATAGAGGGGGCTAAGCGGGCGCAGCACGGGCTGGAGAAGAGATGGAGTGATGTGGTACAGGAGGATGTGGAGCTGAGTGGATTGCCGATGACTAGTACCAGCAGTGTCAAGATTGGCCTCTTTGGAGGAGGCTTGTGAAGGACGCTACTGACCAGTTGGAGGCAGTCGCCCTCCAACAAAAACGGAGGGCAGAGGAGCGACGCTCACAACAACGAGCAGAGTGCCGGGTGGCTAAAGAACAGCAAGTTGGCACAGTAGGGGGGCACAGGTGGTGCATCAGCCAGTCATCTCAGTCAGTCGACCCGTGTCACCTGCTGGATCTGTCCCGTGACCTCCTGCCAGCGGGCGTTCGACACTTCACGTGGCCTTAACATGCACATAGCCTGGCACAAGCTTCATGGTGACGTCACCGCCACTTAGTGGCGAATGGCAGTTGTTGTTGTATATGCACTCACTGATCACTTTATTAGGAACACTATGGTCCTAATAAATTCCTAACATGGTCTTCTGCTGTTGTAGCCCATCTGCCTCAAGGTTCGATGTATTGTGCATTCTGAGATGCTGTTCTGCTCACTACAATTGTATAAAGGGGTTATCTGAGTTACCGTAGCCTATCTGTAAGCTCAAACCAGTCAGGCCATTTTCCACTGACCTCTCTCATCAACAAGATGTTTCCATCCACAGAACTGCCACTCACTGAGATCACATTTCACATGGTTGATGTGAACAATAACTGAAGCACCTGATCCATATCTGCATGATTTTATGCATTGCACTGCTGCCACACAATTGGCTGATTAGATAATCGCATGAATAAGTAGGTGTACAGGTGTTCCTAAGAAAGTGCTCAATGAGTGTGTTAATCTTTCACCACTAAAACAATATAAAAAAAAAAAAAAACTTTTAGATGGGCCTCTGGTTGATTTGAAAAAGAATGACCCAATTACCTCATTAAAATACTTGCACCACAGTGTGATTTCTGCACATTTTGTGTCGGTTAAGCTGGATTGCAGGTGATTAGTGAGTAAAACTCAACTGTACTGCACTGAAATACAGCGAGCAAAAGTGCTGCAACTGTTGAGCGATTTCCCCCCCAGTTTATGTTATGCTGGCTGGTATTCTGTTGAGGTAATTAGACTCTCTGTATGACTCCAGTTGTCTTTCTTTCTCACCAGAGCCCTGCACACTTCAGATTTTCAACTCATTTATTGATGTGTTTTTCAGTGCTAATCCACTCTACCCCAAATTTCATTTCTCCCTGTACTCTCAAAACACTCTCCTGTCCCAGTCTGCACCCTTCAAGCTTCATTGAATGAATTTTTCATTTACTGTTTCCACTTTTTAGCCTTTTTTTCCCACACAAAAATGTGTTTTCATGTCCATGTGGAAGGCAGATTAATTCAGCCCATGGTCTGCTTTTGTACATTAACGCAACATGATCACACGTGAGGTCGACATGATGTTTCTGATAGTCTCGGCACACTAGGAATGGCGACAGTATGCCAAGGCACTGACATGCAGCATTCTTATCAGACATGTTTGCAGTGGTTTTAATGTGTATAACTTTTCACCTGGCACGATTCGCAGCACGTTGTATCAGATGCGTGGGAGACTAGGGTTCAAAGCCAGGCAGTAACCACGTTTGAAAAATCAATGATGAGCATGATTCGGAGGTTTCACTTTTCCCTCTAACATTACTTTTTTACTCCACTAATGGTTAAGGTAAGTTTTGGGTTGGGAGATAGAATCTATAAATATATGCTTTTCTCTTCATTGTATAATGTCCTGTAAGGCTGAAAACAACTTAGCTTTTGGATATCTCTCCTGAAAAAAATGGAGCTCACACATGCCCATATGCCACACTTACTGCTTTGGCGTGCCCACTTACACTTGCCCATATGCCACACTTATCGCTTTGGCCACTTTGGGCAGTGTTTCGAAATTTCGGTCATTGTATACCGATTTTGACTATAGAAAAGTCGGTCTACTCTTTCCGATTTCACTGTGAGATCAGGCTGAATAATAAGTGTGTTTGTGGCAATTTGGAAATGCCCAGGAGCAACAGAAATGAACAATGGCTGACAGTGGTAGTGTTAATAATGTAAGTATGTAAGTAATGTAAGTAATGGTTCTATCAGGAAGACTCGCAGACTTGAGTGAAATTTAAGATGACATTTATTTGCTGAATGTAAAACAGAAATGTAATGTTTCTCTTTGGTGTAAGCCCCATCTAGCGGTCCGAAGAAGTTGTAATTGGAACCGTCATAGCCTACACCCATGCAGGACGGGACTCAACTGGTGGTGGTGGTGTGGTGGAAGTTGAACACTGAACACACTGAAACAGCAATATGATAGATTGTGAGCAGACTTATAAAGCAATGGCTTACATGGAATTGGCGTGGAGCTACCTAGCTTGTGGTGCAATGATGTACAGCTGCTAGTCTTCCTACTAGAACTATGCTGCGCTTATGTTTACATGATTTACATGGAGCCTAATAGTGAATCCTGATGTTTTATAATGTTTTTTGCCTGGCCCCATACACTTTAATCACAGTATAAGTGTGTTACTGTGATACTGTTGTTTGCTTTAATTGTATTTATTTTGTTACTTTTAAGAAAATTATTTTCAGTTGTTATCTAACTTATTTCCACTAATGCTGTCGAAATGCTGACCTTGAACTGATTAGCTTTGATCTAGGAAAAGTCTTTCAAGATGATGTGTGAATATTACCAAGGCTAGTTTTCTCAGAGCAGGTTTTGTTTTTGTAAATGATAACAACCAGGGATTTATTAGTTACTGTCATAGGAGGATTGAGGACGTAAACAGCCTTTTCACAGACTTTTTCACAAAGCTGGGCGTTCTATTGATTTTAAAGTGAGACTATTCTTCAATAAGCCTCTGATGCTGTGTAAAGCCAGCGGAGCACTAACATAATCATTGAAAGAGTGTTTGAGCGAGGACATATCTCTACCTCTGTGCCAGAGGTCTTTTTATAAGGCTGAATATAGAGGGCCCATGAGCAACAATGTCCATATTGCTGCTTCATTAGATTTCCAACAGCACTTAGAATGAGCATGTCAGCAATTGGAGCTCTGCTGGTCCCAGCTGAGTTGTGTGTGTGTGTGTGTGTGTGTGTGTGTGTGTGTGTGTGTGTGTGTGTGTGTGTGTGAGAGAGAGAGAGAGAGTTTGTTGGCAGCTTGTGGGTGGCTCAGCACTTTTTTTTTCTTTTTTTTTTTTTACAGCTGAAGTAGTGCAGGCCAAGAGGGCACACTTGAGCCTGGAGAGAGAGGGCATACACTAAAGATAACACCTAAACAACATCCCAAACTACACAAGCATTGAGAGACATTCAGTGACACAGTACTTAATTAACCATGTAACCAAAGGCAACAATATTCATACCAGTCATACTCTTAGTTATTGTTCAATTTTAATGCTAACACTTATGTTTATTTTATTTACTATAAAAGTATTCATATGTACCTTATTTTGCCTTAAAATATACGTTTTAATGGTTATAATGCTTAATATTATTAGTTATAATACACATTATTTTAGTATTTATTTTTATTTATTCAGCTATAAACAGTTTTAAATAAATTTTAAATAAAAATACTGTTAAAATCGGTGTATTAAAGTAATGAAAATCTAATGATAAACTTAATGATAAGATGGAAATGAGAATTTGGGAGGGGCAGTGTGCTTAATCATTATAAAAGTTGTCACAATTTAAGTAATCAAAGTGGTCTTAAAAATATATGCTACAATATGTTAATACATGAGGCATTTTTGTGTCAAAACTGGCCAAACATTTATTTGTTTTTTTTCTTAAAACTGTAGTTTATTTCATCCAGTTGGAATAATATTCCATGCCTTTGTTCACATATGGCATCTGGACACAAATTTCATAAAATTGTATTGTATTCATTTTACTTGCCGGTCTAAAGTGACCGACCATTGGAAATGAAAGGATTAAACTACAAAATACGAAATATTATTATACTATATATTATACAAAATATTAAGTGTTCAGGAGTATCCCAGTCCTTTAGATGAGTACATATGTGGATGTGCTCAGGTGGTAGAGTGGATCGGCTGCTAATCACAGGGTTGGCGGTTCGATTCCTGGCCCACACAACTCCACATGCTGAAGTGTCCTTGGGCAAGACACTGAACCCCAAGTTGCTCCCAATGGCAGGCTAGCGCCTTGCATGGCAGCTCTGCCGCCATTGGTGTATGAGTGTTTGTGTGAATGGGTGATTGGGACACAGTGTAAAGCGCTTTGGTAACCTCTAAGGTTAAAAAAAGCGCTATATAACACAAAGTCCTCTGACATGTAAACACACTCACACACAATGTGTTGACTGCCCTTTTGAGCATCATCTATCCATGTACACTCTTTGAGGAATATTTCAGGATATACTTAGCATATTTTGTTGTGTTTGGGCTCATTTGAATTGGGATCGTCAGCTGTAAGTTACAATATGTCATTGTCTATGTTATATGTATGTTTCAGTTAGTAGTAAGGAAAAACATGTCAAAAAGACACTCCTGTTTATTATATTTATGTGTGTCAGTGGGAATTTCTTACACTAACTCACTGTAGCTTGGTCTCTGAGTGAAACAAATTTGCTCATTGGATTTTTCTAATTGAGACCTTTCGAACGATATATAACACATGGCTATGTTTTTACCAACTGTGAATATAATTGTTGCGATAACAAATTTGCAAATTATGAGAATAGAGCTGTATGCATTGTAAAGACAGATTCTAGGCTTTAAAAGGACACCTATTTTGTTTAGATCAAGCAAATGGTTATTCATTTAATAATTTATTTATTTTTCCTGTGGGCAGTAACCCCACTAGCCCACTTTAAGCTCAGTTCAAAAAATAATTTATCATTATAATTTTCTTTTTTAATATGTTCAAAAAAGAAGTACAAAACCTGTCATAGTTACTTAAAAAGAAGCTGACATAAAGATTTAATGCAATATCTTGGGATAATATATGCAATATGGGAAATTTATTAACAATCTTAGTGGGTCGGGAACCTGTTGACCGGGAACACAAAAGGTGTTAGTACAAACGAACACAACACAAAGGTTAATGCACTATTCATATGTCCAAGAAAGTGTCACCACAATAATTTGAATGTTTTGAGGGGTAATTTGGTATCATACCCATCTCGCACATTTTGTAAGGGACAATGTTTGTTGATTTATTTTTGTCTTATTTATTTTGTTTATTTATATATTTCTCCCTCTTTCTCGCATAAAACCACATGGTGTGTTACATGATGCCATAACCTAAACAATTAAACCATACAAATGCATCATAATGGGAAATAGCTCTGTTTTCAACAACAGATTTGTGTAATTAGCAGAATATTATTACACCTTTTTCTTAATGGCTCCTTTAATCTCTCTTGGCCAGAGTTCCTTTTCTCAATAGTGTGGGGCCATCACATATTAATCATAGTCAACCAGTGCTTAATGTGTGCAGCTTTGTTTGCATCTTAATTAATTTATGCTTTTCTCCTTCAGCTGTAATCTGTTAACATCTTGTATCTCTATTCTCTCACTTTCACTCCTCGCCTCATTCAGTTCTCTACTACTTTGTTTATTGCACACACACAAACACACACACGTGCACAAACATGTACGGTGTGAAGTTAACTCTGGTAGAGTTTGGGATTGGTTTTGGGAATATCCAGAGGGTGTAAAGCGCAATCATAAATCCCTCCTCATATTAATTAGTTGGCATTTTGTCTCTCAAAGGCAGCATATGAAATCAAATCAAGCTCCAGTTATTCGATGTGTATCTAATTGTGTCTCATTGTTGGGGAATATCAGGCTATTCCACCTTACCTAATGTCCTCACAAGTCATCAATCTTAAATGTAGCTTATTAGCATCTAAAATGTTCATTAATTAGATTGCACATGCAAAGAATATGTACGTGAAATATGAATGGATATAGGGCCGCTGCCATTGCAAGTTATTTGGAACTAAATATTTCAAATAACTGCAATCATCTACCAGAGTTACCTCATTCATATTCATAGGTATTTCTACATAAAGTGTACGCGTACATTTGGATGGACACCAAAACATACAGTAAAATAACATTGATTACATCTAAAACTTTTTACATATGTACATCTTTAGACAGAACTTGAATTATGGCTACAGGTGATACCCAAAACTCAAAAACAATACCATAGCAGTTGAAACGTTTTCATGGCAATTTTATTTCTAAATGAAAATCAAACCTATGTATACTAAATAGGTTGGCGTTGCACCTACTTTTTGCACTATTGTGCAAAAAGTGTGTGACATCTTTCTGAAAGGTTTGACTATAGTAAGTCTCAATACAGGTGTAATACCAAAACTTTCCAAAAATCAAAATCCAGAATAATTTTCTTCCTTTACCTCAAAGCAGCAAGGATGAAATAGCTTCATACGCTCCCTAGCTAGAACCGAAAATGTCAGAAGTTCATCCTGTGTTCTATTTGCAGACAGGCCTTGAACAGAACAGCCACCTCATAACTGCATATCCTTTAAATCTACTATTAACTTTGACATTTAGCTTTCCTTTGACTTAACTTGCTTGCTTTGATTCATCTTATTTGGCTTTGCGGCATGGGAAAAGCTGTCCAAGGTGGTGGAATTTGTTCTCTTCGCCCTCTCAGAACATGGGCCAAAGAGAGGCCTGGGATTGTGTACCACTCTTCACAATGGCCGTGGTCTTGCTCTTTTTGGTAAAACACAAATCCAAAAATGCAGAGCATAATTGTGTGAGCTATATCTACAGCTGGAGCCTTCGGGGGGTTTCTGCGAGACTTTGGCATTTAAAGAAAGCCAGATATTGAGGGTTTCAAAATCATGTTCATTTGGTTAAACCATTTAGGTTAGCTATGCAGTGTCACTCACATACATAAAACATTTGAAGCAGCAAAAACAAACCCAGCTTACAAAATATGTAGAACTGAGATTCGTCCTCTGCCACCCAGATTGAGGCGAGTCACTACGCCACCACGGGGACTTAAAGCGCATTGGGAACTGGGCATTCCAAATTGGAGTGAAAAGGGGAGAATTGTTGGGGTTTTTTTTACATTTAAAAAATTAACAATCATTCATGGTCATAGCACAAACTGCATGGAACGTTTTATACTTTTATTAAGGATTAAAAAAAAATAACCCAAGAATGAGCAATAGGAATAGTTATGATTGACTTAGATACCACTACTAAAAAGCAGTGTGCTTCCATTTAAAAGCAATTTCTACTGTAGCATGGATAATGTAAATGTAAATGTCAGAGAATGTGTCCAACTTATATAGTGCATGCTGATCATTCAAGGCAAATTTTCTCTTACTTAATGAATGTGCCATATGCTTGCATTGCCAAAACAAAGCTAAAGACATCCGCTTAGGCAATGTTGAATTTGGCTCATATCCATTCCTTAAATGTCTTCAAATATGCATGCAGAGACCACAGGAGAATTGAGTTTTATGGTATCTGGGGGCATAGTACACAAGAGATTTTTGCATTTTCTAAAGAAAATGTCAATAGTGCTTTCCCATGCAGAAGCTTTCATGATGCTAGGGTGTTGTGGGTGGTTGCCAGGGTGTTGCTATGCAGTTGCCAAGATGGTCTTTGAGGGGTTTTTTGGCCCACATCAAACGATCCCACCCCAAGTATCAATAGTCCCTTTCCCACTCCTTTTAGCTCTTTAGAGGGACTTTTTTTAGCTCTTACTCTGGGGTAGGTACTTTTTGGGAGAATAGAAACTGTCGGAGCCTGCGATTGGTCAAACATGTGTATGACGCACAAAGCAATGAGAAATGCGAGGGCTTGGTAGCCACCATGAGTAAACAAACTTGTAGCTGCTACCCTGCTATTTAGATTGTGCTAATTTTCCAATGCCCTTAAAAGAAATTATATAAAACCAACTAAGTATCCAATCAGTATCACACGCCCAGTGGTTAGACTGTAACCTACAGAATTGTTTTTGTAAAATGGCCCTAACAAAAGCATATCTCCGATCCTGGCATCCTTCATAGATACGGATGTTTTTGTAGTTGTTGCTGTTATATTGCGCATGCAAACAATACCAGAAGATAAACGGTGGACTCTACTTTAAGCCCACCATCTACTTGGTGTAAACACACCCAAGAAAAAAAAAACGTTACTAATTCTGTACTGGAATCTATCTATTTGTGCATCTTATTTGGAGACTTGTTTTATAAATAACTTCCATTATATACAGTACGTTAGACTTACAATAATGCATTGTATGTTTGTGTTATGGTTGTTAATAAGATGGTATTGCTTTTGTAACTTAATGCAGGCAAATTCCACTTATAATATGATCACATATGATCATGTGATTTTGACTGTTTACACTATGCTTCTTTTCCCTCTTTCATTGTAAGTATACGTTTTTCACCCGTTTTATTGTTTGCCAGGCAAAAATCCACAAAATTGTTACACAATTTGAGGTGTTATTCATTTCCATAACAGAAAATGTTGCTGTACAAAATACTTTTTGCCAATTTTTACGATTTTGAAAAAAGTATAAACAATAGAAACTGTAATGCTGGTTTAAGCAGGGACCTCTAATTGTTGTATAGAAATGTATTTAACATGAAGGAATGTGTTTGAATCATCAATAACTAGTTGCCTTTGGTGGAATTAATGTGTTGTTTTGGACTACATTTCAGTTGCAACTCTCTTTTACAAAACATTTTAATGAAGGACTCAACTTAATCTGAGTTTGGGAAATCAACCATCAAACTTCTAAATACTCTCACCTGTTGTGAAATGTAGCTGTGCTTTTGAAACCACGTAACAGGATCCATAATGTGTTCCTTATGCAAACAGACCAATGATTGAATCAGATAAAGCTTGTAATGGATGTAGAGGGCAAATGGAAGTCGCCGTTATCATTTTAGAAACGTTCTGCAAGTTATTCTTTGAGTTGATTCATAGAAATAATGTATGAGCTGCATGCAGAAGATCGTTTTATGAAACAGTGGGCTGATGACTTATAAATGAAATCTATCTTTCTCTCCCTTGTTCCATAGTTCAACCTCTTGCTTGGTTTTACCCCCAAATACATAATCATATTTTGCGGCGAGACCTTGCATCCTCAAATTCGTTTGAACTTTGAAATTTAACTTATTGATGGAAATCATAAATTCACGCTTCATTAAATTCTCCTATGCCCAGGACATCTGGCTGGTGGTATCGACAGGTTGCAGTCCAGACTCAGTGTCTGAAACAGCCTCAGCTCAGTTTCTAAAGGGAATAAAATCAAACATTAGCTTCTGAGTCGAGGCCCAGGTCTCTGCCTGCCCGGGCGACTGCAGAATTCATTCATCTATAATTAACCATTAAACTTCACTGAAGGAGAGGTTGAAAAGAGAAGAAAAAATGACAGTTCTACCCTTGGATATGAGACGTGAGGAAGAGACAGCAAGAATAATAATGCAAACGTGCTCAGGGTTCTTGAGGATGCCTCAACTTTAATAGATATGCTAATAATTATCATCTACAAACAAACATGAAACATGGTGGTGGAGAACAAGGGCATAATTTACTGAGGTCTCAAGATTTGGGTAGTTAACCTGGCAGTTAGCCCCTGCTGGTAGATGCTGTAACTACACTGTTAGGGGCCGTTCACACAGGGTGCTTTCTTGCATTTAAAAAAAAGAGCTAGATGGAGCACAACATGATGGAAATCCAAGTAGTTGTCTCGAGATGTATTTATAACACCACATACACACACATTGTTTTTACTAATATTCACATCCAATTAAATGTATTTGTTGAAAATGCATTGGTTTTGTCACATTTATGCCTGTTGGCCAAGCTGGAACTGTGTTTTCCTCCACCAGAGTGACTTTCAAAAATGCACTCTAGCACCAAGCACTTTGGAAAGGTATGACATTAAGAAACTGAAAATTTAGTTTTCAAACGAGTATGTATTTGTGTGGACATGGCCTAAAAGTTGAACAGCTTTAAACTTGACAAAGCATCTCATAGTATGTCATTCATTTTGCCAGACAATAAAAGCATGCAATTGTATAAGACAGGGCCATTTCTAGCTATAAGTGGTATAAGCATCCATGGCCCCATAAATACTAAAAGCTACAAGTAAGATAACTGTTTTGGCTCAATTAGACAGTTAAAGGGGGCCACCTTGTGGCCCGAGAGGGAAGGGAGAGTGTAAGACTTAGTATGATTTAGCTTAGGGCTCCTATATGCTTAGAAATGGCCCTGGTCAAAGACCTTTGTCTAGCTTATGTTTACTTAAAACTGACTCAGTAATATATTTTGTGTAAACAGCCCCTTATGTGGGCAGAAATCTTCATTTTCACCATAGGCTATTTCATTATATAATAGTAGATGTTTCCTTAGTTGTGTATTTTTTGTTATGTTTTTTATTTTACCTGACTTCACAGCTCATGCACTGACAGGATTGTCTCTAATGATGGGCTTGAGACCGTGACCTTATCAGAACAGACCTGAGAGTCATTTTTGGGTCTTGACCCATCTGATGGGAACTATTGTTATTAACCTCTTTGCTCTAAGCTTGTATTGTCTTATGTGATCCACTCTTGGCCCTTTGAGTCTGGTATGAATATCTGGATATGGTTTAAATAAGTCTCCTCAACCAGCTGACTTCTTACAGACACTGATGTTACTTGCCCCCCTCCATTGTAATCACTTTCCATATGCGATTTGGCCCATCAAACAGACCACCACGCTGTGACTGCAGTATCTGTCATATTGATCTGAAAACATGGTATCAGTGTAAATACAGAGGGGAAAAACACTAAATAGCTTCAACATGTAGTGATGCATCATGGTTTGTTTGGCCTTTTTATTACCTGTATTAATGTTTTCTTCTGTTTTAATGGGTTGTTAGCTGTGTGTGTGTTAGTGCGTATCTGATCTCAGCATTAGACGGCAGCTCACAGGCTACCCACAGTCCGTTAGCAAACTGCTGCATCATAATTTGAAACAATCTATCATTGTGGTATCATCTTTTTGAGAATTCCCTGCCACTAAATAATACAGAAAAATAAAATAATGTGTGGTTTGTTGCTTTAAATTTCGGCCATATGATCTCTTCCTGTTTAAGTGGGTGCATCTTTGCCAGAATAAAGTGGACCAGACTTTATTCAAACTGTAAAACGTTTCACTATGTGATACTACCTAGTGTGTATCTTAATCTCCACATATATAAGATTCTGTTATTCCCTCGTGTTTAGCGCCTTTAAAATTGCTTCATTATAATCCCTGAATATTTAAAGTGTAAATTGTTCTAAATATTGTTGTGTTATTTATTTTCTAGAGTCGTTTAGGACGTTTTGCTTGCCTGAGTTGCTTTGGGTTGGTAATAGCTCCATATATTGACAGAGAATTAGTTAGAGCCAGAAAATCTGATTATAAACTTGGAGGCTCTTGCAAATTCTGCTCTTACTGAATGTTAACAAAAGCCTTGATGGCTCACACACACTATTACTTATGGTGGAATTGAGATGTGTATTTGTTCAAGTCTGTATACATGTGTAGATAGCGCTTAAGGCACTTTGACATTCACTATTGAAGTGTTTTGTGTCTTGAGTGTTTCAAGATTGCAAATGAATGTTAAAATGTTGATGTGATGCCACTATGGTATTTATCCATCTAATTCATGCATTGAAATATTCACACTTAGGCCTATATGTTACAATGTAGGTGCAAAAGATTCAAACTTGAAAACATTGTCTCAGTGAGGTTATGACATTGCATTGCAATTTATTTGCATTACTCCTAATAAATGCAACAATACTTGTACTCACTCAAATCTTGTTTTACACCTCTGTGCCGGACATAAATCCTCATTAAACAGGTATACAGTATGTTATCGTTCCCTGTTAGAGTTATAGAATAAATTGTTGGTTTAATTTACCCAGTTCTTTCGGTCCCAGCGGACCAACTCTAACTAATTTAGCCAGGGGCCCCTGTAACTCCTTCAGGGAAATGCTTTCAGCTTCCTGTATTAATGCAACATGTGCTACTTTACAAGGAGAAATCTATTCCCAAAGCCTCTCTATCTGGTCTGTTTGGGGACATTACTTTTAGTTATGAATAATGATAATAAGTAGCCTAAACTTTGTTTACTTTTTATCACTTTATGTGCTGTTCCAATCGGCACATCTTTATTTATTATTTAGGCCCCTACAGCGATGTAAGATTAAAGCGAGCGTTAATATTATCTAATTTTGTCAGCATTTCCCAACATTGAGAAAATGGGCCTAATTGGTAATCGTGTTGTACTATACATTCTGTGTTAAAAGGTAAACAGTGTCATCTGTGGTAAAAGGTGGATGAACCAGAAAAGGATTTTGTTTTTTTGACTTGCCTTTCTCTCATGAGTTTCCACAGCTGTTAAACAAAGGTCAGCCCTATTAAAACCCAAAAGATTGAGAGAAAATGACCTTCGTTTTTTTTTTTCTTCTTCTTCTTTATGTGTGTATCACACTAATCAGTGATATTTGCATAGACAAAGGTCATAGAGGTTGGTGTTTTGAAAGAATAGCAGATTTCAAACCTTTTGTTTTATGGAGCTATTCTCTAGAATTTTATAGAGGAATTCATGCTACTTATCTATCTATCTATCTATCTATCTATCTATCTATCTATCTATCTATCTATCTATCTATAATTTTTTTGGCTTATACTTATATTTGCGATATAAAATAAATTAAAAAAAAGTTTTATTTAATTTAAAATAAATGCAGTAATAATAATAATAATAATTGTGAAAAAGATTATTATCAACTCCTCTTTATATATTGACTATTAAAAGACTTTTCTTGGAGTAGCTGTAAAATTCAGCATCAATGCTCATAACTGACAGTAACTTTGAACATGTTTACTATAGGCAGCCCAAAAATAAATCACAACCCAAATTGTCTGATCTACGCTATTTTTTCAAGACTAATAATCTTTTTGTGTGCTTTAGCAGGTCAAAGGTAACCAAAAGATCTGTGGACACAGGTATTCTTCCAATTCTATAGCCATGTCTTAAAATATTCTCTATTTCCTGTATACAGTGGCCCCAAAAAGGACAATTCAGCCACACTTAAAATAACAAAATATCAAACCAAATAGCATTTATAAAATAAAAATGTTAAATTAGCACAAGCACAGTAGATATAAAACAATAAAAAAATAACACATAAACACATATATTCCTGTTTAAAGTGAAGGCTAAAGGTATATGGACACTTTTTGATTGTCAGACGTTAATGGAGCATGTCCATACTTTTCATACTGTGTGACTTCATACTTTACATCCACTTAAATGAATAAATGAATAGTGAATAGTGAGGTTAGCTCTAAAAAAAGAGTTTTAGCATCATTTCTTTGTATATGGTAACTGTAGCGTACTTTTTGAGTTTTCAAAACATAGTGACAGTGAATAAGTGCACAAGTGGCCAATTTTATATACGGCTTATGTCATGGTTTGGCATTAATCTGTATCTCTTTTTTTACTTCTCTACGACGAATTCCTCTTTTCTGGCTAATGTTTTTTATGTCTTGATGCCAGAGCTGTAGACCAGAGTGCCTTTCCTGTCGTAACATGATCGTTAATGAAGTGTCAACATAAAGCAGCCTGGTCTGACCTTTGGAAAAGAATTTAATTTGCCTTCTTCTGGCATGTTTGACTCCATGTAGAACAGTCTTGGATGTCCATGCCTGAGGATGCACTGAGGAGAGAAGTGCTTATTGGATTAGTGCGCAGTGGCCTTTCATGAACTCATAAATAATGCCAAGCATGACTGATGACACAGACTGAGCAGAGTAGGCTAATAGCCACGTAGGTGGAGAAGTAAACAAAGTCTCATTCTGTGGTCATTCTCTCTCTATCCATTTCTATCTTTCCATCTATCATTTTTTATAAAACATTTTTTAAACTGAGATAATAGAAAGTTTTGATTTGGCAGAAGTAATATTTAATATGAAAAATTATTGGGAAAGATATTTTGAAAATGTAGCTTGAGCTACAAGCTATTCACAATTTTAAGTATTTCAACTACTGCAGTCTGCTAAATGACTAAATAAATGTAAACAAATGTACATCACAAGCTACATAGCTAACTATACAAAAAATTATTTAGCCACACGTCTGCTAAATGACTAAATGTAAACAGAAATGTACACTACAAGCTGCTAAGCTAACAACACAAAACTAAGCTAACAAGCTACCTTATTAGCACATGTACAGTACATCACCCAGACGTCTATCGGATGTGTGTTTACATCTGGAAGACATGTTTTTTTTATGTCAGTAAGTATTGGATGTCAATAAGACATTCAGCAGATGTCTTTGAGATGTTTATGATTTAGATGTTTATGAAGTAGATATCTGCGTATCTACTCAAAAAAAAGTAGTTAGCTACACTTCTGCTAAATGACTAAATTATTAAATGGAAATGTAAACATAAATGGACTCTACAAGCTACTAAGCTAACTACACAAAAAAAGTAGTTACCCTGATAGCACACACACATCTCTAATGTGTCTGTTTTAGATCTTTTCATCTGGAAAGCATCACAATCTTCTTACATCTGCTAAACATCTTAAACAGTTCAGATTTAAAAACCATATAAATATTAAATGTCTCAAAGACATCTGCTGAATGTCTTTTTGACTTCCGAGAGAAAACGTCTTATAGACTGTATAGTATTGCAGATTAGCAAAAAAAAAATTAAAAAAAATTAAAATAGAAGAAAAATGTTTTCTAGATGTAAACAGACATAGAGATAGAGATAGACATCTTGACATCATGATAGACATCTTGGTGATGTATGTTTGCTATCAGGGTATTTACATTAGGTCTGCACGAGCCTTAAAATTAAACCCGACCCAAACCTCAGACTGTGTGGCCCGACCCTACCCAGCCTGAACAATACAGTCAGATTACATGCCCGAACCAAACCAGAAATCGCTCACTATCTATATAATTTATTCTCCTAGCAAGTACTGTTGCAATAGGCTATATTGTATGTAAGCATATAGGCAACATTCATTACAGTATTGAAACAGTAAAAATACAGTTTTAACAATGCATGGCAGCCCCTCAGTACACTAGAGCAGAACAGGGGGGAAAAAAAGCATTGTTTCAGTGTTTATGCACTAAAACCTTTGTTTGGTGCAGAAAAATCTGGAAGAAAAAAGAACAAATTTAAAATTCCCCTCTTTACAGCCTGATCTTGTTCAGAACATTGAATCTTAAAATCTAGACGCAATGCAAAGAATGAAACAGAGCGCAGGTGTCTCGACATGCGTTTTTGAACATTTTATGTTCTTTTTAACTTGACAGTGTTTAAACAGTGCAGGTCCTGCACGAAACGCTGAAGAAACAGCAAGACATGGTGCAACAGTCAAAGACATTTGTCCAGCATGTGTTTACATAGGAAATCAAAGGGAAAACAGGACAGATACGCATGCAAAACCAGATTTGGTGAACAGCCCCTAACTCATCCGTTCGCGCATCTCTGTGAGTGAGAGCGCGTGCATGAAATAAGTTCGGTTGGCCTGTTTTTTTTATTTATTTATTTTTTATTTTCATTAATTACAAACCCAACTTGATGTCCTACTTGAAAAAATGACCTGAACCCTTCGGGTTCTCGGGTCCCATCAGGCCCAGGTTGGGTTGCTAAATGACTAAATGTAAATGTTGCTACACTTAAGGTACTAATAAAAAAATTTGCAAAATAAAATGAAGTGGGGAAGCTATTACCACCCAAAAATAAAATAAAAATCCTGTCAATGGCTACGTTTACATGCACCCTCATAATTTTATTAAGGCAATACTGTGATTAAACTGTAGCTCATGTAAACAGAATATTGCAATTATGATATTGAGATTATGCTTATAATAAGAGTAATGATAATTGCAGTAAGATATGTGGATGTGGAGCACTCCTATTTTAATCGCATTTCTTCCACGCTGACCAAAGTGCTCCTGCAACAGTGCTGCAGACGGATCATGTTCCACTCAAGCACAGTTTCGAAAACATTATGAAAAAGAAAAAGCTGCACTTACTTTTTGGCTTCATGTAAAACAGCAGTTCCATGCACAGTTTTCCAGCAGTGGTGCGCCCCCATCCACAGCGGAAAAAGAAAACATATTTTTCCAAGTTGTGAATTTCCAGTTGTTGTCTGAATGGACTGTTGGGGAGATACAAATGCCACATGCCACAAAATAATGGAAAGGAAGCTCATATTTGAAAATAGTTTGTGCTTGTGGGCGATACACAACAACATCTATCGCGTGTATTCCTATTCACACACAAATGACTCTTATGAACCGTTTCTTTTTTGTGAATCAAAACAGACCAGTGTATTTGAAAATTACTCTTATTTGTGTTGTGTGTTGCGGATCGCCTTGCAGGATTGAAGTGGTTGGCCCAAATCATGTAAACTCCTTAGCCATAGCCATTGTTTATTTATGTTGTATCAAACTTGTATGAATTTCTTTCTTTCATGTTCCATGAAAGATATGTTATATTTGTGTTTTAAAAAAGGTGCAATAATAGCAAATGGTGACTGAAGCTGATATGCTTAATAACTGAATATGACATGCTTATATAAAGTCATACAGGTTTAGAACAAGAAGGGTGAGGGTGTGTAAATGATGGCAGAACTTCTGTGAATTATCCCTTTTACTGTAATGGGCAGGTCATGGTTACTGCTCTGTTTACACTGTGTCAAAGGTTTGGCTGATGAATGCATTGGCCCAGTTTCTCCTGCTGATTTCAATCATAGGACTCAATGTGCATTAATAAAACATCTTGTATTTAAATCTCTGCAGTGAATGGCACATTTGTGTGGTTTCAAATGTGGTGTTATATCAGGTGAATAATGTTCTCCTCT
Source organism: Moxostoma hubbsi (assembly GCA_032164185.1). Taxonomy (NCBI): domain Eukaryota; kingdom Metazoa; phylum Chordata; class Actinopteri; order Cypriniformes; family Catostomidae; genus Moxostoma; species Moxostoma hubbsi. Next base: position 6,015,301 of record JAVLUX010000025.1, read on the forward strand.
GTTCTCTTGCCAAAAGCGTCCCTGGAGCCACACCGAGGACCAGCGAGCCAGCCAGTCACTCGAGCGGTGCCTCGGGGAGCTCCAGCGAATCAGAGAGCAGCTCTGAATCTGACTCGGACAGCGAGAGCAGCTCCAGTGACAGTGAGTGCAATCGGGCGTCCCGTGCCGCCACACCAGAGGTATTGAAATTTTTTTTCTGTCTAACCTCTTAATTCATCACAACACAACCTCTCTAGACTGATCTATGACCTGTCATTCCCAGTCACAAATTGCTCTTTTTATTTATGGTCTGGACTTTTTGGGGGTCACATTTTACTGCATTAAATATCTTAATCAAATTTCACCCCAAAATAAAAAAATATATATATATTTTGACAATATAACACATTCCATACTTGTTCTCATTACTATACAGAATGTAGTCATTCTCATTACTGTAATATGAAAAATAAGATATATCATTTAAATTGCAAAATATTTTACTGTACATCATGGTAGTTTTTGTACATTGTTCAATTCATTGTACATTCATCAGTTGCGATATCAAATTGGCAAATTTGTTTAATTCTCATGACAATAATGTCACAATGCAAAACATCTCAATGGTCCTACAAAAAGGCTTCATTTTCTTTACGTAAAATATAAAATGTTATCTATTTGATTTTGGTATGAAATATGTCCCGGACATATTCTTGACAGGTACAAATCTTTCCAGCTCTCTTATTTAGTGGTGTTTACAGTTTTCTTAACTGTCAGACTTGAGGTTCAATGAATAGCAGTGTATGCAATTATTTCTCTTAGATGATTGATCATGTTGGACCCCTTAACCAGAGATTTCAAAAGAACATAGATGAATGTGAATAAGTCTCCTTAAGCTAAAGGGAAAGAGAGACTAAGGCAGCATTCCCCCTCCAAGTTTTTCTCAGCATGGGTTTGGGGGCTTGGGTTTTTGAAAGGATTTTCTCAAAGGATTAATTGGCAGCTTTAATGTTGTCCTGCAACAGCCTGCCCTGGGCTCCCTAAAAGTATTACACATGAGTAAACGTCTCTCCGTTCTCATCGCCCCTTCTGTGTGTATAGCTTTGCTCTCTGCCAGCGATGGCCAATGGGAATCCATATCTTAGCACTGCAAATGGTCTAGTCTACGGAGAGATGTTTCATTCTCTTTTCAACGGCAGCGATCAGACCTGACGCTTCAGTGGCGAAACATTGGGTGGCCTGTCAATTTCAACATTCAATTGTTAATTTATCATCTCTACTGGTACTTTCTATATATCATTTAGTAATTTATGTTAGCATAAATGACAGATTGAGTGTGGTTTTGAATGTGAACTAGAGTACAAGATTACCTTTTGTCTCCAAACATACCATTAGGTCTGATTTGAAAGTGCACTGAATCAAATTTTCTACCCTATGATTTTAATGGTTGGTATGGATGTCCACTCATTTCCATGGCTTCCTGTTCTGAATGATTTGCTATCATTTAGGAGATCATTCTAGACTGCATTTATGGTTTGCCATGAAAGATAGTCCTACGTGTATCTGGAAACATAATGGTAGAAAACAAACGGCGTGAGATAATAAAGCTGATGAAAACATTGCTGCTGCAGTAAGAGTTGTGAGCAGTCATCAGGACAATACACAGTGCATTTCCTCTGTTATTCACAAGTTTTATGACTTCCTCTCTTAATGGCCTTTTCATCATTGTGCCAGCTCATTGGTCTATGAAAGTCATATGACTGAATCATCGTGCTTCTCATGAATCAACACAGGCGACAGATGATAGCTGTGCTGATATGCATCATTAGAAATGTGGCTTCAAAAGTATTTTAGACATGTATTCATTGACTTTTTATAGCCCTACATGACTCAATGCAGTTAAAATGTTACATTTTCTTACCAACCACTTACAAGTGGTTTCAAATATTAATAGACCAATATATAGCTATGCCTATTAATCAACTGATTATTGTATATTTTGATTTGTTACCTTCTCCTTGATTTAGGTCCAAAATCTTCAAACAGCCATGTCAATGTCTCATAAATTATTTATGTTTGCAATTTCCTTTCAGTGAATTTTGAATAAATATTGTAAATTATATTGTATCTAATTGTGTAAATATGTGTTTATTTCAGCAATTTTGTGTATATCTTAATTGCTGTCATTAAACTGTATTATATATATATAAGCATTATATTGACTTTTACCACCCTGTTTTTGCAGATTTTGCAGAGATCTGTTTTGGCATTAGTCTTTGAAAAATCAATAGTGGTAAAATACTAGTTACTAAAACTATTGTAGATAGTAGCAAGAAATAATTCTCAGTAACACTGTACAATGATGTTGTACTGTAGGTGTTAATAGAGACTTGCTACTGCTAAAGCATACACAGACATACCGAGTTAGCCATGTGGGCATGCTGCTTCTCAATTAGATATAAACACAAACCCCCAAAAAAGCACGGAGGCTGCTGCTGCTCCAAAGAGCCATATGCACCAAATGCTAGCAAGGTGTGCTTTGGCTTACTTAGCTGAATGGCATAATGCTAATGAACTAAATGACTAGTTACCTGACTCATAATGTGTATCTGGACCGGGAAAGCCCAGAGTTATATAACTATGTGTGGATGTATTTAAACTAATGATCTAAGATCTAATTTGGCTATGGCTTACCTGGATAAAGATGTGCTTTTATGTGTCACGGCCAAAAGCAGACCTTACCTTGCAAGTTGATAAAAGAAATAGTCCCAGCAACAACCTGAGCAAATAGCATTTTCAGAAAAAGTTGACTGGCTGCCCGATTACACGATAAAGGCTTATCAGCTTACAATATGTGTGCTGATTGGCTTGACATATCACATGTGAGCTAGCAGATTGGCTAACAGATAACATGTTCGAAGAACCTATCAGCTTGTGCCATTCAGCATTTCATGCCTGAACTTAGTCATTTAACGCAATAGTTAACATGACCTAACAATAAATAATAGTGTCTGCACACAGCCTAATTTTTCTAGTCACACTGACAGTCCGCGTCTTTGCACAGCAGAGGCACATGCACTGTACCAAAAGAGTCCGCTCATACTGTCCTCATGACAGAATTTCCATCACGCTAAGTATACTAAGTATACCTTAACATCAAGGGTTGTACAATGGCACAATACAACTCAACCAACATTTTTTTTCTTTCACCAGCCTGAACCTCCATCGACAAACAAGTGGCAACTAGATAAGTGGCTAAACAAAGTTAATCCCCACAATAAAGCACTAATTAACACCCAGTCAGACAGTCATGGGCTTAACACCACTCAACCGGATGAAAGGCAAGCCTCTGAGAACCAGAGCTCCAGCAAGATCAAGCCCAGCACAGCACTGGCACCAGCAGACCCCAAGGACCGAGCTTTACTCAGTCCCATCCGTGAGAAAGCCAAACCCAAGACTGGTCAGAAAGCTCCTGACAGCAAAAGCACCAAGGTGAAATCACCAGCCTCAGTGGAGCTAGCACCACCCAGGAGAAACACTGGCAAGAAACAGCCAAAAAAGGTGGAGCAGTTTTCAAGCAGTGAGGAGCACAACTGGCCCAGACCAGGAAACTCAAGTTCAACTCCAAAGGAGAAAGAGCCTCCACCTTTAGAACCACCTAAACCTAGAGGCAAGGGCCCTGGTGTCAAGACTGCTCCAAGAAAAGAACCTCGGACCACCACAACAAATGCTGCACCGACCAATACCACACCAGTTCCAGATAAAAAGAAGCACAGAGGGCCCAACAAGATCATCCCCAAATCCAAGGAATTCATAGAGACTGAGTCTTCTTCATCTGAGTGTCACTCAGACCCTGAAGAGCTATCCAAGATCCAGCTTCCCTGCCCTGGTCCTAACACACTTAGCTTGAAATCCAAGGATTGCAACAGCAATATCCTGAGCATTAGTAGCCTTACCAGCACAAGCAGCACTTCCATTCCTGATCCAGGTGCATCAGATCTCCTGGAAGAGCCTGTATTTTCCCCAATCCCCATTGTACAGAATGAACTTTTGTCACCACTTAGAGACTTTGAGGACATCAAGTCACTTTGGGTTAAGATTGAACTCAGCTTCCTGTCACGGATACCAGGGCAAGACCCCCCTGATCCTCCCCCAACCAAGGCTGAGTGTCGGGAGGTCAGCGTCAAGCACAGGCGGCAACAGTCATCTGCCTCCATCCCTGCAGAGAAAAACCCAAGTAAATCAAAGAGGAAACACAAGGCAAGTTTATAGTGTTTTCACCCATGTTTCATGCTCTATAATTATGAATTCAGGTGCTGCAATAGCAAAATTATCACATAATTATTATTGTACATAAGTAGCAATTTAGCATGTGCTCACAGTACATGTATTTCAGGAGCAGTTACCTTAGCGTAACTTCAGGTTAAGTGCCTTGCTCTTGGGCAAAACTGTGATAGTTCACGGATTGCACCTTGTAGGGGTCAAACCTACAATTAATTACCAGCCCAGATTATAAATGACTGTACCATACTTCCCAACATTATTATCTAGATTATAATAAGTCATATATCACAACCAATGTCATGTTCAAATCATGGAATGTTCATTATTCCCCGTTACCTCCAATATGGCTTTTATCCTTAATTTTTTGGGACGTAAATCTAATTTCTATACACAACAATTCTGTATATTTTATTCTATAGAATCTATAAAATTCTAATTTCTGTAAAATTGATTACCACCTTAAAGAAGTAGTTTGCCCAAAAATTAAAATTCTGACTTTCCTTCTTCTGTGGAAAATGTTTTAAAATATCTTCACATGGTTTATCCACCATAATGTAAGTAAAAATTGTATCCAGACTGTCAAGCTTGGACAGAATTGACAACAAAACGCCATAAAGCCACCTTAAAAGTAATCGATACGATTCATGATCTATATTCCAAGTCGTTCTGTCTGATGAACAGAACATAATTTAAGTCGTTATCCACTCTCAAATCAAATCATATAAATAAAGTGTTTGGATCAAATATGATGGCTACGTTAATAACATAAAACCTCATTGGTTCTCATCATGTCTTGTGAACAAACATGCAACATGACATTCTTCCTTTAAAGACAAAACACGATTTACTTATTTGTCATTTAGCTAAGGCTTGTATCTAAATCGACATACAGTTCACTTAATATTAAGTGACATGTTTAAGGACACAATGGTGACAACTCATGGATCACTGCTTGCAGTGCTTGACCTACAACCTTTTTGTTACCAGCCCAGATACTTAACCTCAACTAGGTTACCTCAATTAATAGCCATTAGCCTGAATGTGTTCCTGAATGTGTTCATGTGTACTGTTGTGTCCTTGGGCTACACAGTAAAAAAAAAATGCACTTGAGGGTTGCAATGTGATATGAGTGCTCTCCTGTTTCGACAACACGTTCAATGTCTGGTTTTCTAGATACATATTCAATGTAGTACTGGAGACCCTAGACTATAAATTATGCCAGGTGGATTAATTGTTGAGACTTGCATGTTTCAACATTGGTCTTCATCCGGCCAAGTGTGGTAATTAACTTAATTCTCTCTGTAGTCAGAGCACTGTGAAGTTATGAGTGGATGCAAGAAGCTTCGGATGGACAAAGATGCACTGTTACTTCCTCCTTGTATCTCACCTATACACAACCACAAGGTCTCCAGCACAAAAGAGTAAGTATTTTGTACTGACTTATGGCATGTTGCTTACATTACCACACAACAGTTCACAAAACAGTATAACTGACTCATTAGCAAATCGGTCAGTATCAAAATTATGTATCCAGTAATCACAAATGCTTGAAAAAGTCATGAAAATGCCATGTAAATTCATTGTTCAAAAAAGGTGAGAACTTGTTAGCTGGTCAGGCTGAGAGACCAGCATAAACCAGCCTCGGATGAACACACTGAATTAGTTTTTTACTGTAATTTACCATATGTCTCGTCACTAACTCCACTGAAATACTGCTTATAAAGAATCTGCAGTGTTTTGCTTTTCTTTAACATATGCTACCAGTGTCCCCTGACGTTTTCGCCACATGTGCGCAACAGCACTCTGCACAGAGATTTGCCAACTCAGCTTAGCAGCTTGATCTGTGTTATGTCCTTAGAAAGAATGCTGGGATACGCAGAGGGAGCAGCAGGTCACCCTCCGAGCTAGACCCGAGCTGTCTGTCTGCTATGTCCAACCACATTAAAGTAATTTAACACTGACAACAGCACAATGGCAACCACTAATTTTAGATATTCAATTAGTGTCAGGGCAGGCTAGAACCTGTCAAAGACACACACGTGAAAGAGGTCGCTCGCTCGCCCACCACACTGCGACACGAGTAGCAGCAGAGAATCTTGACAATACGGTCAGCAGCACTAAGCTGAAATATCAGACTCCACTAAGGTCTATAACTGGAAGTGTTTAGCACCCTGGGCTATTTAGTGTTATCACCTGCTCAGTGTGTTTTAAATCAGCTCATTTCAGACAACCCTAAAGCTCACTACCTGCATTGACATTTTTAATTGAATTAGAAAAGCAAAGAAGCCATTCTTTGTTTTAACTGATGAGACTCATGTTTTATAGCATATTTTCAGCCCATTAAACCAAGGCAAAATTATGTTGCTGCCTCAGCTGGATTTATTTTCACCTTTGTTTCTTTATTTAGCTCTTAGACTAAGTTGAGACATGTAAGCACTTTAATATGTAACTGGTTCAATCCAAGTTGTGCACATACCACCTCCTCTCCAATTTGCCATCATGCATTTTCTTTTGTCTTTCCTATATTGCTCTAGAAAAATTAACAATAGGAACTAAACCATTTGAGTTGTCTAAAATGCCCAACTGACCCAAAATAAACTTTAAAAAAGAATTAATTGGATTGTGCTGGTCACACTGTATGTTTGTTGTTGTGTTATAACTCTGAATAGAATATTTTAACAGAGTGTTCTGTCTGAAACAGTGGAAGAAATCAGACATTAATGGTACCTTAATGGTACCAAACATTTAGAAAATCAATCAGTTCCAGTATTGTTTTTTTATAAAGGAATTGTCTCAAATTACTTTTTGCTAGAGCTGTCTAAATTAACGTGATTAATTAAATATGATTAACATGAACACCAGCAAAGGAGTAATGCATGTGCACATAGAAAAACAATGGAACTGGACAAAAACAAACAGTCTAGGAATGACTTTGTCCATTTTTTTTTTTTTTTTTTTGTAATTTCTTCAAATGGTTCACTGTTGATGCTTTTTTTACATTTGAACTGTGTTCTACTGCAAGTCTTTTCTTTTTCTAAGTGCTCTTTGATCAACAGGAAAAGACTCGTTGGCCAGCACTGGAGAGGTTTGAAGTGTCCTTCAAGTGCTCAGGCAGAGATCTTTAACATATTTTTCTGCTTTTTCTGCCAAGTTCATTGAAGAAGCAACCTTGCAAGAGGAAGGATAAGCTGTTACCGCCTCTACTGTCGCCACTGTCGGATGAGCCGGTGGGCCGCCAAAGAAGGAGCAGTGAATGCAGCTCCATCAGTCAGGAGGGAAGCACCTCCACCTGCCCCAGCACACTGCCCTCCACCCGAACAATACCTGCCTCCACCTCTTCATCATCCTCATCACACAAGCACCGTAAAGGAGAGAACAAATCCTTGTCCCATTCCAAGACCTGCATTGTGAGTTTTTCATTCATGCTATGCTATGCTATGGGATGTGATGGGATTGGATGGATGGATGGATGGATGGATTTTTTTTTCTATTTACTCTTAGATGTAAATTGGACACCCCCCTTTTCTGCCAGTCACACTATAAAATATATGAAAAAAATCCCATAGACACCATTGCAACCAAATAGCAATGTGCTTAAAACCAATCAGGACACCAGTAGCCTTATAGAAACTCCCTAGCAACCACCCACAAAGCGAGCAAGTGTTGAAAGGGGAAGCAACGCTCAGTTAACAGATGCTTAATTAGTATCACTTAATGTTGTGAATTTGAATTTGAGGTTTGAAATCTAGAATTCTAATCCTAAAAATCCAGGACTTGTTTAAAACATTGTATTGCAGAGTTGAAATAGTTTACTTTCACTATGGATTATTGTTTTTCTTGCTTGAGGCTTTAACCACATTTCCAGTGTTTTTGCAAAAATGAATGACCTTCTTGGAAGGATTTCAAAATAGCCTTGAAGACAATAAAATGGCTCCCATGTGTCAATTGTCCAAAATCAATCCAACTAAATGGCACTAGACATTAAAACACGGGGTAAATGCAAAACAAGTGGAGAATGAATGGATCATTTGTGTAATATTTGAGCTGTTAAAAGGTAATTATCATTGAAATGTACCTTTCCTGTTCCAGGAGGAAGACAGTCACAATAAGTCATCAGTTGGTTTCCATGGCAGTGGTCAATCGGACCCAGACCTCTGGCCAAACCCTTCCACCATGTCTATGGAGCACATGGAACCCAGGAGACCTAAACTCACATTTAATAACACGTATGTAACAGCCATTAAATTACTGTATGTGCAACAGTTGTTAATAAACAGCGTATGTACTTAGATTGTATAGTATTGCATGTGTATATGTTTAAATTATTTTGCCGCTATACATATTTTAGTTAATCTTTATGTACAATGCAATGTACATGAAGAATAAATTTAACATGGACATCGAAGTGCATCAGGTATACCCTATGGTACCCTTAATTGCACACTTTATATCCTCACAGTGTTCACAATGCAGATTACTACATGCAAGAAGCCAAGAAGCTAAAGCACAAGGCAGATGCATTGGTAAGCCTCAAGATGTGTACATAATATATGAACCTTCACAAAACATTATCTTAAACATAGAAACATAAATAGAGAGAAATAAATCAAACTGGAAGATAATGCTGCAATTAGTAATATATAAGAAAAAATAAAGGTTTTCCTGACCTGCATATACAGTACAGGGTTCCCACAGTCATGGAAAACCTTGAAATATCAAGTGATTTAAAATTATGATTTAGAGACCTTAAAAAGTGGTGGAAATGTCTATATATACAGATTTTTCTAGTTATGCTCAGCTGTAAAAAAATTTATTGGTTAGAAATTGACATTTGTGGGTGAAATCTCTATAAATGATTGTTTTTATATCAATCAAAATCCTTATCTAATAATCACAAGCAACTGTAAAAATCATTCAATGTCATGGGAAAAATTATGGAAATTCATTGGTCAAAAGGAGTGGGAACACTTTTGATTAACTCTAAAATATCTTACTGACTATAAAGTACATTTTGTGAGTGCAATCTTCATAAAATGATTTTACCAGTAATCAAAAACAACTGGAAACTCTTGCTAATTCATTGGTCAAAGTTTGTGGACACCCTGCAAATGTGAGCACGGTTTGTAACGTTGTTGAGTCTTCTGAAAGTCTAGAGGAGAAACGTGAGAATACTGGAGTCTCTTTTTTAGGAGAACCATCTGAGAAATGGGAGACATATGCAAATCATCCATTTGCTTTCCATCTACTCTCACTGCTGTCTAAGAGAAATGACATAGATGTTAAAGAAACATCTTTTGTGATTCTTCTTTCTTATGGGAAGTTAGCACTCAGCAAGAGTAGATGAAAAATTACGTCTTTTGTCTTACTGCTCTTAACTATATGGACACATAGCCCCATGCGCTACAGAGGATCATTAGCAAGCTGAGAAAAATCTCTCTCCATTGACCTTTTATAATTGAAGACTTTCCAATCTAGCTGAGAAAGAGCCCTTGTGTCTGCCCTTAGCATTCATAAAGCCGCAGCTTTGTCAGAGATTTACAAAACAGACTTCCAGCCCCCTAATAATTGGATCCAGGCAATTATCTCTGGAGACATTGTCCATTTTCGCAAGTTACATCCCCTCTGTCATAAATCGGTATGACGATGTATTGGCGTAGTCATGAATACAAAGTAAAGTGAATTGATTGCCACAGTTACAAGAGCATAGTGACAGGCATGTAATGAATCCCGGGCGTCCACTCGACTTGTATGGACTCGGCTCCGGAGGTGCTGCGAGAGGCAAATGGTCAGTAAATCTATTTTACACTCATATGGAGATGAGATATGCACTTATTGTTTGTGCTTGTCCAATTGGGATGCAGTCAGGTTTTTGGGGATAGGCGTAACGTTGTTTAGTACTATTGATTGGTTTGTTTTTGAGAAATGAGATATGAGAGTTAAAGTTAGCCTTTATGAGGCTGTGCCAATAAGTTAGGATGAAATGTATAAGGCTATTAAGAACAAACAAAATGTACAATAAAGAAAACCCTCATACTTCTTTACCACACAAAATAAACTGTCCTGATTCATAACCATATCATAAAGTTTGGAAATACAGTTGGACACTTAAGCTACAATTTATGAATTTAATTGCAGCAGATAACAAAACATCAAACTACAGTAAGTGGCGTCTGCAAACAGATTATGCTAGTCCAAATTATGCTTTTTAGTGGATGTACAGAAAGTGTTGAAATAGTCTTCATTTTTGTCTTCATACCATAGATGTCAGTTCTGTGGCCATCAATTTGCATGTTGTAGCTCTTACATAGAAACCTGACTCTGTTTGAACTACAAACCTTCATTAAAGCTCAGCACTGAGAATTACTTGTTTTTATCCTACAAAGTTATATTAACTTGTATCTTTTTTATTTGCATAAATCTCTCAGCTTCTAATGTCATTTTTTTACCTCCATTGCTGCTCAGATGGACAAGTTCGGCAAAGCTGTGAATTACGCTGATGGCGCACTCTCGTTCATTGAGTGCGGCAACGCCATGGAACGAGACCCATTAGAGGCCAAGTCACCCTACACAATGTATTCAGAAACTGTAGAGCTCATCAGGTGAGTATCCCTACCTCATGGAGGATCATTGTTCGTTTCATAATTGAAATGCAAAAGATGACTGTCATTAGTGCATCTACTGAGCAGTTCTTACAAGTAACAGACATTGTTTTGTTGATGTCAGGTGACATGAAAATAAATGGGCCTCGAAACTCATTGTTGTTTTTTAAACTACTGAATTGGACTATTAGAGTTGTGATAACATAAGAATGTTATATGCCACTGAATCTAAATCATCAAGAGTTTTACCATTACTGTCAAACTTGTGTACTTTGCTCAATTAAGGTACGCGATGAGATTAAAGAACTTCACCAGTCATTCCGCCACGATAGCAGAGAAGAAACTCGCTGTACTGTGGTAAGTTTTCCCAAACAGTTGCCTCATCACTCCATATTTGTTAATGTGGAATTCATAAGAGGTATAATATATGGATCCAAAATAGTTAATTCTTAAGTGGCGTTCACACTGACAGTAATATGCAGCAACAAAACAACAAAAGTTCAGTACACTATAGTCCTAATACAGTGCCAGACATGGTCGTCTGCTGTTGTAGCCCATCCACCTCAAAGTTTAACGTGTTGTGCTCACTACAATTATACATCTATTTTACACTCATATGGAGATGAGATATGCACTTATTGTTTGTGCTTGTCCAATTGGGATGCAGTCAGGTTTTTGGGGATAGGCGTAACGTTGTTTAGTACTATTGATTGGTTTGTTTTTGAGAAATGAGATATGAGAGTTAAAGTTAGCCTTTATGAGGCTGTGCCAATAAGTTAGGATGAAATGTATAAGGCTAAGTAAGTTTTCCCAAACAGTTGCCTCATCACTCCATATTTGTTAATGTGGAATTCATAAGAGGTATAATATATGGATCCAAAATAGTTAATTCTTAAGTGGCGTTCACACTGACAGTAATATGCAGCAACAAAACAGCAAAAGTTCAGTACACTATAGTCCTAATACAGTGCCAGACATGGTCATCTGCTGTTGTAGCCCATCCACCTCAAAGTTTAACGTGTTGTGCTCACTACAATTATACAGAGGTGTTATCTGAGTTACCGTAGTCTTTCTGTCAGCTCAAACCAGTCTGGCCATTTGACCTCTCTTATCAACAAGGCATTTCCAAGAGGGGTCTGGGTAGCTCAGTGATAAAGATGCTGGCTACCACCCCTGGAGTTTGCCAGGGCGTGCTGAGTGACTCCAGTCAGGTCTCCTAAGCAGCCAAATTGGCCCAGTTTCTAGGGAGTGTAGAGTCACATGGGGAAACCTCCTCATGGTCGCTATAATGTGGTTCGTTCTCAGTGGGGCACATGGTGAGTTGAGCGTGGATGCCGCGGTGGATGGCGTGAAGTCTCCGCGCGCTATGTCTCCGTGGCAACGCACTCAACAAGCCACGTGATAAGATGCATGGGTTGACGGTCTCAGACGTGGTGGCAACTGGGATTCGTCCTCCGCAACCCGGATTGAGGCGAATTACTACGCGACCATGAGGACTTAAAAGCACATTGGGAATTGGGCATGCCAAAAATGTTTTTTGTTTTTGGCACCATTCTGAGTAAACTCTAGAGACTATTGCTTGAAAATCCCAGGAGATCAGCAGTTACAGAAATACTCTAGCCTATCTGGCACCAACAATCATGCCACAGTCGAAATCACTGTGATTCCCCATTCTGATGGTTGATGTGACCTGATAACCTGTATCTACTGATTTATGCATTGCACTTCAGCCAGACAATTGGCTGATTAGATAATTGCATGAATAAGTAGGTGTTCAGGTGTTCCAAATAAAGTGCTCAGTGAGAGTAAATTGAGTTTAATTTACTTTCTCAGCAATATTCTAGAAGCGAACAGTTCACAATAATGTCTGCAATAGCACCCCTTATGGTAACATTGAGAATGCAGCGTGTACTTGCGTTGCGTTGTGAATTGCAGTCTGACTCATTCTGGAAAGTGACAACGCAAAAAATCATGCTTGCATAGCTATAAGCTAAACTGAGTTATGTTTCGGCCTTAAGTGGTAGTTCTTCGTCATAATTACCTGCGATGTGGACCAGACTTAATGCCAATAGTCAAATGATAGGTTATCGCACTGTTAACATCTGTTTGAGGGAAATTGACTTAACTTAATTTGCTGTTAGTGTGTTGTTATCATAAACAACATGTATGGAGATGTCTGCACATGGCTTGCATTGTGAATTGCATTAATTGTTGCCTTTAGCCATAATTTTCTTAGATTACCCAACTGATGCAGTTATTTCTAAGAAATGACGTACACATTAGGCCTATCTACAAGGGCATCAAGGGTGATGTATAAAACTTTGCTGCTGTTCCCCCCAAACCATCAAAAGCTAAATCCAGCTCTTAGCTCTAGCAGCCAGTTAAATCTCCTCTCAGCCATCACTCGTCGACAATCATCCGTATCTGGAAGGAAGTTTTAAAACACTGCTAAAGCACTTAATCAGCTTAGAGTGGATCATTATTCCTGTATTTCATTAAGCTATTAGGGGATAATGAAAGATTTCCACATGGTGACGATGGAAACATATTCTTGCCCAGATAAAAGCCGCCCATGTTCTGCCTGCCTGTCACGCCGCCACCGTTTGTTTATTTTGAATGTCAAGGTTAGTTTTGCGCTTATAGCGGGATGACAGTCATCAGTGCAGATTGGAGTTCAGCTGCCAGTCTATCTGCCTTGTTAATGAAAGCCGTCTAGCAGCCGGAAGGGGAAGACTGACGCATTTATGATTTATGAACCTGGGTTGATGACATAATAATGTTTTGGTGATATTAAATGAATTTAAGAGAGCTTTAAAAATGTTTTTAGTTTCTGGCTTCAAATGATAGGCCTGTATAACCTTTAGATTTGGACCTCTGATGTAGGGATATGTTTCAAGCCCAATTGAAGACATTTCAACTAATGTCATAAAAGACTACAACCTGGTTTTTAAAAGTGTCAGACACTGTTTATATGTGAATTTTACCTCTGTAGTCAGGTTGCATCAGAAATGTGAGAAAGCTAGTTTTGGTTTCAGGGGCAGTGCATATGTCTAAAGCATCTGGTGTCTCACAAGCATACTGTTGAAAGGTCAATCACCCCACGATACTGGCTGTATTTTCCCCAGTGTTCATATTGATGCGTACCGCTTGTTATGATTATGCTGTTGTTGTTTATCTTGCTGTTAACAATGTTTAATAGCCCCAAAAATATTCTGACACTTAAACCACACATAAAAGTAACTGGCGGAAAAAATGGCAGAAAAACAAAAGTCAGTTTTAAGAAAATGCCACTTGTTTGATATTTCGTTATCTAATGCAATGAAATTCATACTTTTTTAAGTGTGGCTTTAGTGTTCAAATACTATTTGGGGTCACTTTATAATTGCCTTTGGAAACGTATGATGTACATAGTTCATAATAGTTTTAACAGTGTCTTTCAATATTAGTTCACATTAGGCTGCACCTTAATAGAACTATAATTACTTTTTTCTTTTATTAGCAATCGCTGTTTGTCACTTCTTTACTTGCGAATGTTCAAACTAAAGAAAGATCACGCAATGAAGTATTCACGCTCACTAATTGAGTATTTCAAGGTAAGACCACTGTCTTCATTTCTTTACATTCAGCACAAATGAGAAATAGTGCTAGTCTCTAAATATCGACTTCATATTTGTTTGAATTGCATGTTCTCATTAATTTTGCATGTCATTATTAAATGCAATTAATTCCTTTGTTTAATGTCAAAATTAATGCAATCAATTATATGTGTATATTGTTAAATCATAAGCTCATTATGATTAATATTGTTTGAACATTTTCATGAGTAGCAGCATGTTTGCTGTTGGTAAATATGTGCTATCTTTGTATAAATAATGATATCTATGTTCACTTGTTTTCTCCAGAATTCTGCAAAAAGTTCCCAAGCCCCTTCGCCATGGGGAGCCAATGGAAAGTATGTGATTTTTCCTCTTCGCGTCCATTTATATTTATGCCTGCTTATGAAAAGATTACCTCTTGCTTCAGAACACCCCTCTTTAAAATAATATTTCACCTAAAAATGAAAGATCTATCATCAATTTTCATCTCTCTTTTCCATATAATGAAGGCGAATGAGAACTGGGGCTGTCAAGCTCCAAAATGACAAAACAAGCATAATAATTGGCACTTACAACTTGTGCATTGTATTCCAAGTCTACTGAAGCCATACAGTGTTTTGTGTTGAACAGACCAAAATTTGTCATTAGACAAATTTATGAGAGTTCATGAGAAAGTTCATGAATTATTTACGATTTCTGATTTGTAAACAAATTATTTTTTGTTGAATCTTTTAACTAATTGGTTGATCTAATTAAAAAAAATGGCCCATGAATCAGACTGATCCAGTTCTCCAGTTTAACAGCCCATTGGAGGAGAAGGTTTTCAGTAAATAATGACTTAAATTTCAGTCTGTTCCTCACATAAATCTATCATATGACTTTGAACAACTTGGAAATATGACATTTAGTCATGTGGACTACTTTTATGATACTTTAAAGGTGTTTTATTTTGTCATATTTGTCAATCTTCATTCACTTTCATTATATGGAACGGAGTAGCCAGGATATTCTTTAAAATTCACCTTTTGTGTTCTATGGAAGAAAGAAATTCACACATTTTTGGAATGAAATAATGACAGAATTTGCATTTTGGGTGAACTATTTCAACTTTTTTCAGCTGCCAAGTGGGAAATAACTAGAGTTTGAGATATGAAATCTCAGTAATGGTTACAGTACTTGACATCAATGATAAGACATGGAGTGAAGAACTCTGGGAAAGTCTATTCCATGACAGCTCCATGGCTACCTAGTGCCAATGGGGCAAGCTGGTGTGAGAGGCGTTGTGTTTGACTGACTATTTGACGCACTTTGACTATTAATCATGATTAATTGCTTTAATCTATGGACAGCCCTAATATTAACTTTGAATTCTACTTTATAGTTGTACTTTAATTCTGCTTTTAAATCATAATGATATGCTTTATGTAACAATTGTATAATAATGTTATATTATATTTAACAGAAGGCCATCTGAGTCTTGTCTTAAGTATTTCAATACTGAAAATAAAACCTAAAATGAAAAATAAAACAACTTGACAAAGATAAGAATGAAAAATTAAATTTTTTCCAAGGACCCCTTGCAGTACATGGACCCCTGTTTGGGAATCACTGTTTTAATCCACTCATACCTGTCGTAGCTGCAATCAACAAATCCATCCTCAATGTTATCCTTTACCATCATGAATATTATTTGCCTTTCTTAACTGTTTTCTCCTCACTCAGTGGGAGTTTATTTTAGCAAAGCCATGAAAACCACTAAGAATGGGCTTTGCTGTTGACAGGGGGCATAATTTAGCCAGCCGAGAGTTGAGTGTTTTTCCATTTATCAGTGGATTACAGACCACAGAGCCAGATGGGATACAGCACTAAAAAGGCTAAAGAATATGTGTGCTTATAGATGTCTGGAGGGGAAACTCTGATTTTGTAGTGGGAAGGCAACAGGTTACTGTGATAATGTACAGATTACAATATTGATAAAAGGGTTTTTGGGTAAACGTAAATAAATATAGATTTTGATTTAGTCTCTTTGGTCTTCGATTTATTAGCACACACAAACTATATGGATAATCATTGCCGTATGTTAAAATATTATAATGAACATAAACATTAGCTAATATATGACCTTACTGAACATTCAACCTATAATGATGTGATAAGTTTGAAGTGTCAAGTAATTTTTCTCACTGAAACAAAATCAAAGCCAATTAGAACATATTTGATGTTAAATGTACAGCTACTGTACACTCACTGAGCACTTTATTAGGAACACTTTATTTTATGTAATATCAAGGACCACAATGGAAATAAGTTTTTAACTTTATTGTGTTATCTTTGACAATTTGGTCTTCTGCTGTTGTAATCCATCTGCCTCAAGGTTTGACGTGTTGTGCATTTTCAGATGCTATTCTGCTCACTACAATTGTGAAGAGTGGTTATCAGAGTTACCATAGCCTTTCTCATGGCCATTCTAAGTTGACCTCTCTCATCAACAAGGCATTTCCGTCCGCAGAATTGCCTCTCATTGGAAGTATTTTTTATTATTATTTTGGCAACATTCTGAGTAAACTTTAGAGACTGTTGTGCGTGAAAATCCCAGGACATCAGCAGTTACAGAAATACTCTAACCAGCCCGTATGGCACTAACATTCAAGGCATGGTCAAAATCACTGTGATAAACAAATTTCCCAATTCTGATGGTTGATATGAACTCTAACTGAACCTCCTGAGTCATAACTGCATGATTTTATGAATTGCACTGCTGCCACACGATTGGCTGATTAAATTATTGCATGAATAAGTAGGTGTACCTAATAAAGTGCTCAGTCATTGGTCAATGGATGCCTATGTCAACACACTGTCTTAACTAGTGTTTTGTTAACAAAAGTTTAAAAAAAATCTACTTTGGTGACTTGACAAACCTTAGCTTTCATCAAACCTTGTATTGTTTTTCTGCATTCTTTCACCATTGAAATCAGTGGATTCGCAGCATTCTCTGATGTAGCACAAACTCTAATGTGTAAGCATCCCTAACGTATCACACTTGGTTAATATACACTGTATAATAACCCAGGCCAGAAAGTCAATCTAATAGTTACTTACACAAATGTTTTGGATTTCTGTCTTATTTAATCTTTGCTGAGGCTTTGATACTGCTGGTGGGATGTCAGCTTTGACTACATATATCTTTAAACTTTTTGATACAGTCAAGCTGTTGCCATATCTACCTATTGAACAACATTATTCATGAGCTGATTTGAACACCTGATCTGTCTCCATCCAGGATCACAGGTACCCCGTCTCCCATGTCCCTGAGTCCATCTCCTGTCAGTTCCGTCAGCAGTAGTGCTGGAGTGATGGGCTCATCCTCTTCCTCATCTGCCTCTGGAAGTGTGGCCATTCCCCAACGCATCCACCACATGGCAGCCAGTCACGTCAACATCACCAACAACATCCTGCGCAGCTATGAACACTGGGAAACTGCTGACAAGCTGGCCCAGGAAAGTCAAGGTAAGATGGTATTAACATTCTCTATTTTGACTTCAGTGGTATTTAAGGTTTGACAATAACACTGTTCAGTGCACAATTGTAGACACTCTTTTTTTCTTTTTCTATTTCAAATTGAACAAACAAATTTGAACATTTTAAGACCTCTAGAGGTCTCAAAATGCAATTCGAGAGTAAGGGTTAGCAATATATTAAATATTCAGAATCAGAATGAGTTTTATTGCCAAGTGTTCTCACGTACACAAGGAATTGTCTTGATGATAGGAGAAACAAGTGCACACAGAACATTACAGTGAGACACAGAATATAAAACAAGGTAAGAGTATAAATAGACACAAATAATAGGACATATAACATAGAATGGCGTGCATACATGTGCAAGAGGTATATACAGTTATTTAATTAAATATGAGTGAATTTAAATATGTACATGAGATATATATTTACATTATTGCATTATGGGGGAGTCCTGAAGGCAGTTTAATTGTTCATTTGGAAAATGCCCTGACGGTAAAAACGTAGTGCTCGGTAGCACCGGCCAGAGGGCAATAGTTCAAAGATATGCAGGTCTTGTAGGGTGGGCAGGGGGGCACCAATAATCCTCTCAGCAGTCCTGACTGTCCATTGTAGTCTGTCTGATTTGGTGGCTGAACCAAACCAGACAGATATAGATGTAAACAAGACAGACTCAATGACGGCTGAGTAGAACTGTGTCAGCAGCTCCGGTGGCAGGTTGAACTTCCTCAGCTGGTGAAAGAAGTACAACCTCTGCTGAGCCTTCTTCACAATGGAGTCAATGTGGGTGTCCCACTTCAGATCTTGAGAGATGGTAAAGCCCAGGAACATGAATGACTCCACTGCTGCCACAGTGCTGTTCAGGATGGTGAGGGGGAGTGCAGGGGGATTTCTCCTTAAGTCCACTATCATCTCCACTGTTTTGAGTGTGTTCAGCTCAAGGTTGTTGTGACCGCACCTGACAGTTAACTGTTCAGTCTCCCGTCTGTATGCAGACTCATCACCATCGGGGATGAGGCTGATGACCGTGGTGTCATCTGCAAACTTCAGAAACTTGACAGAGGGGTCCTTTGCAGTGCAGTCATTCATGTACATGGAGAAGAGCAGTGGAAAGTGAACGCATCCCTGAGGAGCACCAGTGCTAATAGTGAGGGTCCTGGTTGTGAGCTTACCCACTCTCACTAGCTTCTGCCTATCTGTCAGAAAGCTGGTGATTCACCGACAGATTGGGTGGGCACAGAGAGCTGGGTCAGTTTGGTTGAGAGAAGATCAGGCATGACGGTATTAATGGCTGAACTGAAGTCCACAAATAGAATCCTTGCTTAAGTCCCAGGTCTGTCAAGGTGTTGCAGGATATAATGCAGTCCCATGTTGACAGCATCATCCATGGACCTGTTTGCTTGGTAAGCCAACTGAAGTGTGTTTAGCAGAGGTCCAGTGATTTCCTTCAGGTAGGCCAAAACCAGTCTCTCAAACAACTTTATGACCACAGACGTGAGAGCAACAGGTCTGTAGTCATTAAGTCCTATATTATTTATTTTTTTGGAGACTGGAATGATGATGGAGTGTTAGAAGCAGCAGGGAACATAACACTACTCCAGTGATCTGTGTGAAGATGGGGGCCAGCTGGTCAGCACAGACTTTCAGACAGGCAGGTGAAACACTGTCTAGGCCTGAAGCTTTCCTAGTCTTCTGTTTCTTGAAGACTCAGCACACATCCTCCTCACAGACCATAAGTGCAGGAGGCGGGAAGAGGGGGGTTACAGGAGGTGTAAGTGGGTGTGTGAAGTGAAGATCAATGTGGGGGAGGGGTGTGAGACTGGGCATTTCAAACCTGCAGTTAAATACATTCAGGTCATCAGGCATTTGTTGACTCTCTACAGAATGAGGGGATGGTGTCTTGTAATCTATGATGTCCTTCAGGCCTCTCCACACAGATGCAAGATCGTTTGTTGAAAACTGTTTTTTTCAGCTTTTCAGAGTAGCTTCTTTTAGCAACTCTAATCTTCTTAGTCAGTGTGTTTCTGGCCTAGTTGTACAAGATTTTATCCCCACTTCTGTAAGCATCCTCTTTGGCATGACAAAGCTGTCTGAGTTTTGCTGAAAATCATGGTTTATCGGTATTGAATGATAAAAAAGTCCTTGTAGGGGATACTCATATCCTCACAGAAACTGATATATGATGTCACAGTATATGTCTATATTTCAATATATTATTTCACTATATTTCTCAATATATTTGCAGTGATTTTGCTGTTGATATAAAATTCCAAATCATTGTTAATAGCCTAATTATTTTAAGTGCTTTTTATTTGGCCATTAAGTTTCTTGAAGACTAGTTTCACAATCCTTCCTTGTCATGGGACTTCAAGGATGAGAGTATTAAGACAGTCTTCAGCAGCAAAAACAGCATTAGAGTTGCTAAGTTTGATTAATTTCTATGAATCAGGTTTTCATTTGAGCCATCACTAAAAAAATGTAATGGACGTATTGATAAGTTTTAGTACATATGAAGATAGATGTTGCTGTTTATTGATATATTGGTGCATATACTACTAAATATCAAAATATCATATATCAAGATCTCATACTGTATATAAATATCATATATCAAAATAAAGTTTGCTTTTTTAGCCACATTGCCCAGCCCTAGTAAAGAGACAAAATCAGTTATCCTCCTACCATTTTGGGGCTGTTATATCTTGCACAACAAAACAACTTTTAACAAGCAGTGAAGTGAAGAATTGCTTTCCCAAGTTCTTCCAAAATCTCCCACTTGTGAATAAATATCATTCATCTTAGCTGTCATATATATCTGTATTATGTAAGAAATACCTCTTTCATACTTGCAGCGTTTATCAGTGACTCAACATTTGATATGGACCACAAAAGACATGGAAAAGCCACTATGCTAATTGCATTTGAGATGTAATGTGGCTTGTTGTTTCCTCTGGAGAAGGTTAATTAAAACGTTCACAGGCCCGGCATGTTGCACACTGTCTCCCCAGCCTCAGAAATTAGCCTCTCTCAAGTTCCCCTCCTCAGTGTCTTTCCTTGAACTGGATGCCATTAAAAGCTGTTGGGCACAAGCTTTGGTCTAAATGATAGCAAATTTGGATAATTATGACAGTTTCAGCTGTAATGTAGGTTTCTGGGGCGTATACATGACACTACAGTCATTCTTTTGTTAAATTCCGCAGTCATAAGAATGTGATGGTGATGTCATTAGATACTTATAATTAATTCTATATTCTATATTCAGTTTAAACTGGAAATTATTCTTATTGATTCTCCTAGATTTTCTGTGCAACCCTAGAGAACATTCCTCCTATGTTCACAATGTCTCTCTCTCTCTTTCTCTCTCTCTTCTGCCTCCTGTGGGATTGACAGAGTTCTTTCAGGAGCTGGACTCAGTAATGGAACCGTTGACGCAGCACAGCAGCATGACAGAACTGGTGCGCTACGTACGCCAAGGATTGCACTGGCTTCGGCTGGAGGCCCATTTGTTATAGTGCTGGCATATCCACTGTACTTCTTCTCTCTCTCCCTCTCTCTGTTTTTCTCTTTCACACTCTCTTCCCCGCCGCTCATCACTACCTCCACCATCTTTGCCATCTCCAGCCCTCTTGAACCCTGAGGGACGTCGACAGTTAACCACTAGCAAGCCTTCGCAGAACTGTGAGTTATTTGCTGAGAGGGTGCAGTGTCCTGGTTCCAGCTTTGATTCCTGTTAGGAATGCATCAGGAACATCTTGCGATCTGTCGCAGAATGCCACAGACAGGCAGACCTGAAAGGACTGAGTGGTGCTGCATCATATTGTAATGCTACAAAATTACAAAACTTATGTATCTGTTACAAGGATAGAATTTGCAATGGCAGCAGTGGGCAAGCTAACAAAGTTGTTGAAAAAAACTCAGCTAGTTGCATATGTTGTGGGCTAGACACCAGAAAAATCTAATTTGCTACGTATGCCAAGTTAGGCCAGAAACATATGTCACGCAAGTACTCAAACGCTCCTTTTTTTTCAAATTTAAAAAAATCTAATCGATCATTTTGAGACCTCTAGTGGCCTTAAATTGGAAGTATAGCATAGGGCTGACAGATATAACAAATATTCAGGAAATACTTTATTCCCAACGATTTTGTTGGCAATATAAAATTACACAATTTTGATAGCACACTGAAAAAATCAAATGTATCATTTTGAGGCAAAGAGTAGGGTTGACCAATATAACAAATTTCTATGATAAATTCGCAATTATTTTTTTGGCGATAATATTACACAATATTGATAATAGCGTATTGAACAAATCAAGTTGATAATTTCGAGACCTTTAGAGGCCTTACAATGGAAGTAGAGAGTTGGGCTGACACATACTGTATAACGAATATTTGGGATATATATTTGTAATGATTTTGTTGACGATATACAATTACGCAATACTGTAAGTAGTGCATTAAACAACTGAATTGATAATTTGAGGTAATGATAGTATAGCATTGGGATGACAGATATAATGAATATTCATTATGTATTCAAAATGATTTTTGGCGATAAACAATTACGCAATATTTAAATAAGCGCATTGAACAAATCAAATTGATCATTTTGAGACCTCTTTTAGGCCTTAAAATAGAAGTAGAGAGTAGGGCTGACAAAAATGTGTTGAAAGCGAATTTATTTGGCCATCAAGTTTTCCTCAAAACCCATTCAACTAGTTTTGTGATCTTCTTTGTGTGTCGGTACTCAAGGGGGTAAATGTTTGTACCTAGAAACGTTTACGTACTTGCGTACAGTATGTTTTTTGCCTTAGCCTTGCGCAATTGAGATGCATGGAAATTAGGGTACATTTTAAAGCATATTTAATGAGATCTCACACATCTCAATGGCATATATTCAACCCATCTCCAGATGCATATGTATCTATTTGAAACTGTGCTTATCTGTCAAGGCTTTTGTAATGACTGTAAAGGACGGGTACGGTAGTCAAAGCTATAGCATTTTTTCAAATGTCACTGTCTTTCTATTTTACAGCACTATGACAGCTGGTATCAGTGTGAGAAGTTTGATAGCCTCGTTGGCTTCACTCCAAAGCTGCATTCTCTGAGCGTAATCTCAAGTTTGCAGTAGCTGATGGGAGATTTCCCTGTGCAATTAACTTAAACATATGCACATATGGGAGATTGATCTCTCTGCTAGGAGAATCAGAGAATCTTATATGATTCTCATCAATATGTACCATAATGACTGTGTTGTATATGACAGCTACTTTAACTGTTTGGTGTTTGTTCAATCTTGCATGTTAATGCAAAGAGGTAGTCGGTAGAACCGAGAGAACTATTTCATGAGTACTATGAGGAATTCATGTGTTTTGTCCACTTTTATTTGGTTTTGATCCCAGCATCATAATGCGCTGGCTTGATAATGTTTAACATTAAAATTGTTATCTATAGAGAGTTTATTAATGCTTGTACTTCAAACAACTAAATGCATTTTTATATCTCCATTGACACTCCCGAACAAAAGAGGTCAAAATGTTTGATCTACACAACTGCAACATGTGATCAAATCACAAGCCCTTTTTAATCAAATGTTAATTTTCCATACATAAACTCTTTACTGATACATTTAATGTTAAATATGAGAAATTGTTTAAATTGTTGATAACCTATTGGCAAGATAAAAGCAGTTTCTCCCTGCTGGTCTGTTCATAAATGTAAGTATTTGAGAATGTGTGTGTATGTGTGTGTGTGTGTGTGTGTGTGTGTGTGTGTGTGTGTGTGTGTGTGTGTGTGTGTGTGTGTGTGTGTGTGTGTGTGTGTGTGTGTGTGTGGAGCAGATGTTCATTGGCAGAGTATTGAATAGCTTCATATATGTGTTAATCTATCATGTGAATGTCGGAATGCGAGCAAGAGAAAGAGGGGATGTATGCGTGAAATAGACATTTCACTAAGATTATTCAAAAGTGCCTGAGTATCTAATGGAAATTTATTAGAGTCTATATTTAAGAATGACAATGGATCTGAATGCTTTTCCATACCATATTGGTATATCCAATTTTTCTGTTTTCATTACATGACTATTTATTTGTTTTCTTTGTAAAATGGCGGTTGTGGTATCTGTTTTGGCTTTAATGTTCAACTTTGTGACAGTTACATTTCAAATATTCATATTCTGCTCTGATGATGATAGAAAATGACTTAAAGTGAATGACATACATTTCAAATCTTAACATATTGTACAGCTGAATTTCTCTATATACCTTCTCAAAAGTCTTTATGGTTGTTTCCAGACAAATTTCACGTAACATAGCGAGAAGTGCTTACTGCCCCTACACTTTTATAGTGCAATACACGCTGTAGCTCACCAATCGTAACTAGCAATACACAATACATACAGTAATATTCAAAAAAGTATCTTATCCTAAAATGTATAAAAGTTTTTTGGAAGCTATTTTTCATTTTCTTTGATGCAATGGCAAATAGTATCTTTATGCAAATATCAAATTAGCTTTCCCACTACAATGTTACCAGCTGTTATCTTACTTGTATTGAGTCTGTTTCTAAAATTTGTCTTGCTTTTGCAGCATCTGTTGCCTTGCTTGTTTGAGTTATGCCAGTCTGACAAAGAAAGCTGTGCCCCTCTGGATTTCATTAGAAACAAGTAGCACTGACTCACACAACAGTGCGGTAAACAACCTTTTTTGCCTATTAGATGCACCTCTAATGCCCCCCGTATGCCTTGAAATGAAAAACAGAACAGAAAGATGCTTTCTGGAGCATTTTGTTTTACTTCATGCATGCTATTTTTGTCTTGAGAATAAAGAGTCATGCGTTAAAAGAGCAAGTGCAAAACTAAATTTGGTGCAATACCGTTACACATTCGTTCTACTTGTTTCTTAAAACTATTAATGGAATAAATGTAATCAAATGCTGGTCTGTTTGATCGTGTTTCTAGAAAATGGTTATGTTTAATGCTAATATTTATATTTGATTTAATTTATAAAAAGTGGAAACATTGATACAATCATTAAAGAGTATTTAAAGGCCCTTGTGTGGATGTTAAATTGCAGTAACACCATATTTATGCCAAATTATTAATTGCATAAACAATGTTTTGCATATTCAGGGAAAGATGATTTTTAATTGGAAATAATTCTTTAATTATAAAGGGCAGTGTGTGTGCATCAAATACTAACAAAATCACACTGCCAGCAGGTATTTACAATAAATAAAAGTGAATATTTATAATTACCTAGTATATTTTTGGATTTAGTAAAGGAAAACGATCTTATTTCACTACTGAAAATATTAAAGGGATAGTTCACCCAAAAATGAAAATTGTCTTATCATTTACTCATCCTCATGCTATCTCAGATGTGTTTGACTTTCTTTCTTATGGTGAACAGAATATCTCAGCTCTTTAGGTCCATATAATGCAAGTGAATGGTGGCCAGAACTCTAAAAGACCAAAAAGCACATAAAAGCACCATAAAAGTAATCCATAAGACTTGTTAAATCCTTCTGCAGCAATTTGATAGGTGTGGGTAAAAACTGATCAAAATGTAAGTCCTTTTGTACTATAAATTTTCACTTTCACTTCCACATTCTTCTATTGTTTTTTTGGCGATTTGCATTTTTTGTGCGTATTGCCACCTACTGATTTACGCTGGTTAAATATGGAGTTTTATAGTAAAAAAATGACTTAAACATTGATCTGTTTCTCGCCCACACCTATCGCCACCACCAGTTCATGGATTTAACCACTGGAGTCATATGGATTATTTTATGCTGCCTTAATCTGCTTTTTAGACCTTTTGGCCACCATTCACTTGCACCTGCAGAGTTGAGATATTCTAAAAATCTTAATTTGTGTTCTACCAAAGAAAGAAAGTCATAATGGGATAGCATGAGGGTGAGTAAACGAGAGAATTTTCATTTTTGGGTGAAATATACCTTTATTGTAGAATTTAACAAATCTGGTAGTTCATAGAAGTAATACTTGGACATGTAATATGATCAAGGGTTGGAGATATTTTTGTTTTTCTTGTATTACATTTGGCAGCATATACTATAAATGTATTTTAAAATTGCATTGTAACATAAAAACTTGAATCAATAACATCAGTTATTCAGGGCTATAAACACAACTGTTGCAGTCTACTATCACTATCTTCAACTATTGAAGTCATTTAATTTTTTATATTTTTAACATATACATTCGTTGACATAACATTATGACCTCTGCTTTTGTCAAAGCTTGAAGTTGATTTTTAAATCATGAAAATTTGATTTTGGAATAACCCTGCTGTATTTCCGAGGTAGCATAAGATCCCTTTGGTTCTTTGCGCTTCTCAATGGGCTGTACTACAGTGACAATACCCTATCAGGAAGAACAATCTCCAATTAAAGTAGGCTCAGCTGGAAACATTCTATTTGCTCTGCAAATTAAACTTGCAAATGGCTCTTTGTTACCACAAAACACCACATCATGTCGGTCAATTATGGATCTCCCAATTCCCATGCTGAATAACAGTCGCCATTTACCATGGTACATTTAAAGGAACTGGCAATGACATTATGGAACATAATACATAAAAAAGGTCTTGATTTGTATTAAATGTGAGCACTTCTCTGGTTACGGTATACCATTAAAACGTATTAATATTTCTGAGTATCCTGTAACAGGTTTATCAAACTGGCTTACTGCTTGTGGACAATAATGTCCTTGTATTTATTTATTGCACATGTTACAAAGTCAGTTTCTAACTTCATCAGAGATGTCTTTTATTAATACCTTGTTGCAAATGCCTTGTTACCAATGTAAACTGTAGAGAATCAAAGAGCAGTTATTTACAGTCTTGTTCTGTCCAGTTTGTCTTTCCCTGTACAGTATAGAGTCGTGCACCATGATTTGTCCATTTGAGATTGTAATCAAGTCAAGCAACACATTCAAAGCTTTGAATCAATGAGGAAATGCAAAATATCTCCTTCCTTCCATGGCATACTGTGTGAGTCAGCCTTGCTGCTACATTATCTCATTTTCAGTTCAATCACCACCAGGAGAATCATATTCTTGGTGTATGAATCAGAGTGAGAGATGAGTAACACTGCAATGGATTTCTTAAACAAGAAAGGAATTTACTCAACAAGGCATTACTTCTTACTTAAGGTGGATTGTTAGCCATTGAAGTAACCAAATGAAAGGCAATGTATTTAAGTACAATGGTGGCATAGTGTGTTTGAAATGACTTATATATGCCAGAGCATCTCTAAAGCTGAAATTTGAGTCCCAAAGAGCAGTTAGTCTTGATTGAGCCTTATTGGAAATGACACTATTTCCTTTCCTTGTGGATTTAGAAATGCAGCCATCAAACTGTTATTTAAGAAAAGTTTCACGGTTTTGTTTCAATGAAATATGCAAAAAGATTTATGTGTGTGGGGGGGGGGGGGGGGGGGCATTAATGGCAAAGAAAAAAGTTTCTTACAAGTTTTAATGCTGCATGACTCTTTCTACGAAGTAACATCATAATCAAAGTTGCATTTAATTAATACTCAATTTCAGAGAAGTCAGTATTGTTATACAGTATGTTGTAGACATATTTAAACCTATCAAAAACAGTTCTGTGAAGCTCACGCTTTATTGAAATGCCTCAATGCTACCTAATGCCTAAAAGGAGGTTGGATTGATGTCAAGAAAGAGTAGGATTTTACTTCAAGTAAATAGCTTTTAACTGATGAAGGTATTGGCTGGAAGGATGGACTAAGTTGTACACATTAATTGCAATGACAGAAGATTTCAGTGTTCTGGCATGCTGTAGAAGTTTTAGGCCTCTTTTTTTGTTTGTTTTGTTTTCTCTTTGTTTTTTGTACAGAGCAGGTAACCTGCAAGTCTTTGGATTTATACATTGTATAGTTGTACGAATTCATTTTAAAATGCGTTATGTATCAAAAAAAAAAACAAAAACAAAACAAAAAAAACAACTTCCTGCCTGTTAGCTTTGTATTTCAAATGTGTTGCACAAGTCCAGCGATTTTTTTATTCTACTTTTGTTTTTGGCTATTGTATGTTTATTTTATAATAAAACTGTCAAACGTAATGAACAAAACTGAGATGTAGTTATGTTGTTTTTAAATGTGTAATGTCTGTATAAAAAAGTATGAATAAAAATGGTATGAGCCGAATTAAAAAGGTTTCAAGGAATTCCTGACCCCAAACATGACTGAATTTCGGTTTTCCGTCACGTAAATGGTCAGAAACGTCAGAGAAACTGAACAATAAGGACATTCGGTAGCTCCATATTTAGGCATAAGTTGTCTATAATTGTCTATATCTTTAAATGGAAAAACAAAAAGCATATAATTATGATTTTCTGTCAGACAAGTCCTAGTTTTTGTTTCTT
Source organism: Moxostoma hubbsi (assembly GCA_032164185.1). Classification (NCBI taxonomy): domain Eukaryota; kingdom Metazoa; phylum Chordata; class Actinopteri; order Cypriniformes; family Catostomidae; genus Moxostoma; species Moxostoma hubbsi. The sequence goes on from JAVLUX010000025.1 coordinate 6,043,682, forward strand.
TCTTTTTTCTTTTTTTTTTTTTGGATATGATACACATTTGGGTATGAAAATGGACCACATTAACCTTAAATCAACTAAGTAAACATAAATATGTTTTCCAGGACAGACCCAGTGAACTGAAAAATGGGACACATGATGCAACTGCTTTGTTGGTGCTTACAAAATGTGAGAAGGGAACCATGAATTTATTCATGCATGCATAAAGCATGCACTTCCCTCATAAACTAAATTCCAGCATTCATATACATGACATATCTTCATTTAAATTAGATTGTGATTATTGGGCCACATAGCAGAGCATTTTGGATGAATACAATGCCCTCTTATTTATTCATCACTGCATGGGGAAATTTGCATGCTCAGGCTTGTCTCATTAATTTACGAGCTTCTTCGTGTGCGGGAACGCCTGGATTCTGTAATTCAAGCCATACAATAATGTTCATTTATTATAATACTGTACCTAATAAAATAACATACCTTTCTCTCATGTATAAACATATTTTTGGCCAGACCCTCCCACTAAATAATGCTTCAAGTACTATGTCAAAAAGAGTTTTATTTACTGAATATGAGCTTTTCATTTCTCCGTGGCACTAAGCCAGCTCCTTGACAGTTAAGATTTATTGATTTAATTGCCTAAGGTAACCATGCAATGAAATCATTGCAAAGATACATTTCCATGGCACTGTGCACAATCAAGGTAATTTTTCAGACACTAGGGCTACATGTCTTTATGTAACAGGTGCAAATTTATAAGTCAGAATGCCTCATTACCAGGGGATAGTTTTAGTGCTGAACAGTTTTTTGAACGATGGCTTCCCGAGCTGGTCATTTGCTAATTGACTCTTTCAGTACCAAAGTGAATTTTTTAACATGGCCAATAAACTGATTAAGGATTTAGAAATACTTTTGTGCTGGTTATGAGATATTCATTTTTAAACTTAATTAAATTACAAACTCTAAATGCAAATCAAACAATGATTTGTCATTGTCGTCCATCAATTGTCATTCACTTTAACCCTAATGACCTATAATAATAAATATAATTAACAGTGAAGTATCAAGTTTATATTTCATGACTTTTCCCATTTTTTTATAAAACCAATTAACATGCATCAAATGTCCAATTACAAAAACATTATTACATTCAGTGGATTTGTACTTGCCAAGTCTTTCTGATTTATGCACGCACTGTAGCATTCACTCCTGCCAATTGTCTATTTGTATTTGTTTTATTGTATTTATTTAAAATGTGTTTTTGGTGGGGTAACAACATTACTATAATAGTCAAATAATTAAAAAAAAAAAAAGTGCATGTCTAACTTGTGATACACTGATTAGGTCAAATCTACTAAACTTCATGAGATTAAATTGATAAAAGTGAGTAAATGTAACTTAAACATTTCACTCTGCCATCCATTCACTCTGGTGACGATGACGGTAACAATCAACAGATAACTTTTTTGATCAAGATCAGTGAATTTTGTATAGTAAATTAACATCAGACTTCACAAAACAAGAAGTTACCAAATGTAACAACAAAATCAACAATAAAAATGGTGTAAATAAACGTGCAAACAGTGAAATCTTGCAAGCTCGTTAATTATTTAAGCCTGGTGCATCTTGGGAACATCAGCTTTGAACATTTTAGAAATTTACTTAAATTAGCGCATAAATATGAGAAGGTTTTCTACTTTATGATTAATATATGATAAAGCATTGTAAAGGTAACAAACAATGCAAAAAGTAAAAATAATATTTACTTATAAGCTAGAGCATTGTTACATGTTTTAATGTAAGTACAAATGTAGAATTAACTTAATATTCTCAATTTTATGCTATAAATGATTCAATATATAAAGTCCTATTCTTTTCTACTATATTTACTTCACCACAAAAAAAAAAATTTCTCAGCATACAACGGACAGTTAAAGCTTCAGTAATAGCTGTCAAATGGGATTTGATTAGGTCAAAGGAACATATTAAAAGGATTTTAAGGGAAAACAAAAGGTTTTTGGAGGGAACGAGACGTTGTGTCGAAGAAGCGCCACAAGGGGTCTCTCTTGAGCACCATATATGCCTCTGATCTATGAAAAAAGGCCAATGAGAAGTTGGCAGTCAGTATTTGCATAAAGGCGGGGAAATACGTCTGTTTCATTCAGGATTTTTCTGAGGAGCCGGAAATGGTTCGGCCACAACAGTGGCTCGGCTCAGCGACTTGGCCGGGAGGACACAACGTCTCGTTCCCTCCATCAGGGAATGGAAGTTACGTACGTAACCTAGACATTCCCCGTCTGTCACTCACTTCGACGTTGTGTTGAAGAAGCGACACTAGGGGTCCAATTTAAATCACGCCATGACACGCCATGCGCTGAGCCGTGTACGTGTACTGCTGACACAGGAGCGGGCAGGTATTTTACGTGCAAAGGCGACCATCTGTTTCAGACTGCACGTACCCCTCCCCAATTCCCCCCAAAAAGTTGTCGGAATCCTTCTGGTTACCCTAGACAGGGGAACAAGGCGACGCTTGCCAACCTGGGAACGGGCCGAGCCTGGCTGGGACTCTTTTCTCTCTATGTTTCTCCGCATAGAGCAAGAACGGCCGGGGCCCTTACACGCATCGAGGGAAAGGGGGAGGTAAAGGTGGCAAATACATCACATGGGTTTTTGCATGTGGAACATGGTGCAGTGGTAGATCCAGCCTCAAGGAGGGGGGAGTTGCTACAACACGCCGACCGGAAAGCAGCTAGGACTGCCTGAGGGAGACATAGGTCCACTTCGTAAGGGGACCGTACCGCGGATGATACACACAGGGGGAGTCCACGTAGGAGTCCTGACCTGTGGAGCACCTATTCCAGTACAGGGTAGATTAAGTACCTGCAGTGGATTGGGTCGGTGAGTTCCTCCGCTGAACTGCGGACCCACAGGGCTAGGGAGGATTCATCCAGGGATCCGAAAGAGTGGGATCTCCTGGGAGAGAAAGCGCACAAGGCAGAGGGAAAGGGCGCTAGGCGCAAGCGGTCCACCCGGTCAATCCGCCAGCGTGTTACCAAGATCTACCGGCTCGGACCTGAGAAAACACAGGACGAAACTGACTCTACGAGCGTGCTGGGGCATACCCGGCAGAGCTGCACCCGCTGCCGTCCCCAGATCGTCCTCAATCCCGTGGGAAGAAGGAGCAATGTGGGGCGGCTGGAGTGGCAAGCTTTCTATTGAAAGCAAGCCACGACCGCAATGTTGCCATGGTCATGCTCTCGCAATGGGAACATGAACCATCCACAAACGCTGCCTCGGTGTGATCGCTTCCCAGACACACGAGACAACGCCTGTGGCCGTCTGAAGCGGAGAGCACTCTACCGCATCCAGGAACTACACAGGGGCAGAATGGCATCTTTATAGACACGTCCTGAAAAGGACGTTCAATGCCGCTGTGTAAATGCTCTTTTAGAGGAAAATACTCTTTTATAGAGAAAATCACTCTATTAATAACTCTTTTAGCTTTCTGCGCTGTCAAAGCGCCCAGGGGCAAGCTGCACTGCCGTGCAGAGAAGGAGAAAAGCCACTGAAGTGCGCCGTAGATGCAACAGCAGGCAGAAAGTCAGAGGAACAAAGGCAGGAACAGGTGAGTGACACGCAGCTGACTGCATACACAACCATCGGCTCCGAAGAAAATTTCTGAATGAAACAGACGTATTTCCCCGCCTTTATACCTGTATGTCCGAGGGCGGGGTATGCAAATACTGTCTGCCAACTTCTCATTGTCCTGTTTTCATAGATCAGAGGCATATTCAGCACTCAAGAGAGACCCCTAGTGTCGCTTCTTCGACACAACGTCGAATAACTATTGTTATTTTTACACATAAATCATTGAGGACCTTTGGACCCCAAACACCAAACACTAATGCAATCCTAAACTTAACCCTATCCCTAATCCACACAGGATAGAAAGATCTATTTATTCATTCATTCATTTATCTATCTATATATGTGGCTCAGGTGGTAGAGCAGGATGGCCTCTAATCGCAGAGTTGGTGGTTTGATTCCTGGTTCACATGACTCCACATGCTGAGGTGTCCTTGGGCAAGACACTTAACCCCAAGTTGCTCCCAATGGCAGGCTAGCGCCTTGCATGACAGCTCTCCTGTCATTGGTGTGTGAATGGGTGAATGAGTCACAAGTTAAAGCGCTTTGAAAACTGCTAAGGTTAAAAAGACGCTATATAAGAAAGCTAGAGAAAGAGTCTAAGTGTAACCCTCCTGTGAATTTCCAATTGAACTTTTTTATTATTATTATTTATGACTTATAGAATAGATGCACTTTCATGAGCTGGTTTAACCGTGTGGAGTGCAGCAGGTGTAACAAGTCAATCACAATTATGTCACTTCATTGCCCAAAGGATCAGCTAACAATATAGACCAGGTACCTGTCAAGAGGATTTCACACATCAGGACTTTGCTGTTAAAGTGTTAAAGATTTTATGTGTCTCCGTATACGCAGAAAAACACCTCTAGCAATCCAAACATGTAATACTAGTATCATACAGCTTGCCAAGTGTGACTGAATAAACCAAACGAGGCTGTGAATTGTTTTATATCTCTGTCCCTGGAGAAGTAATGATATTCTTTTGTTTTGTTGTTATAATTATATTTTCTGTTTTTGCAAAAGTTTATTTGACAATGAACTTATTGAATTTTTAGACCTTTTTAGAAATACTACCTACAATTAAACAATTATACAATTCTTCTTCCATCCCATCATGCCTTTTTTCTGCTCAGCAGTATTGACTTAATTGTGTTATCCGCTTAATTAAATGATTCTTGATTGAAGCCAGAGCCTGGTGAGAACAGCACATCACATTCCACTGCTTCATAATTGGCTGCTTGTTACGTTCCATCAGACAGTGATGTGCGCAGGGCACAATTTATTAGATTTCACTTGCGTATCTTAGTTGAGCAATTAGGCAGAGTGTAAATGTGACAGACATTATGGCCTAGACAGATCTCTGTTTTTTATGCAGAGCTTTATGGAACATGTTGACAGAGTTTACGCAATCCATTGCCCACCTATCCACATGCTGAAAGTGTAAATACATGGAAACTCAAAGACAATAATGATGCTATTAAAGGGCTCTTGACAGTCTGTCACTGACCGGAAAGTCAGGTAAATTTAAGGGCACTTTCAGAAGAGAACAATAAAACTCCCCTCGCAGCCTGGGCTAATATATTGAGTCAAGTGTCCCCATTAGGTTCAGCAAAACATATAATATAGTGTGTTTGTTATGTCCAATATGGTGGGGGGAAAAAACATGGGCCTTACACATGTTTATTAGTTAGAGAGAAAAAAGCAGATATGAATCATACCTCAAATCATGCAGCTTGTTGTGGAGAGCTGTGTTATTATTTTCAAAACAACTGACACATGATTTTCACCTGGTGGATGATAAAAAGATGCAAAAAAAAAAAAATCCTATTGAAGGAGAGATCCAAGCCATATTTAGAGACTAGAATATTATAGAGACCTGGGGGGTGAACTCTTTTGATGGATAGTAAGCAATCACTCAATGATACCCTAGCAACCACCCAGAGCTTTCTTCTTTTACTTTCTTCTGCTGAACACAAGATTTTTAGAAGAATATTTCAGCTCTGTAGGTCCTCACAGTCCAAGTGAATGGTGGCCAAATTTTTGACCCTCCAAAAAGCATATAAAGGCAGCATAAAAGTAATCCATACTACTCCATTGGTTAAATCCATATCTTCAGAAGCGATATGATAGGTGTGGGTGAGAAATAGATTTGCTAGAAATACTTCTCCCTGCCCAGTAGGGGCCATATGCATGAAGAATTTAAATCACCAAAAACACAAGAAGAAGAATGTAAAAGTGAAAGTTAAAGTGGAGATTGACTGAACAGGGAGGAGAATTTAAGGGAGGAGTAAAAAAGTACTTAAATATTGATCTTCTTCTCACCCACATCTATCATATCGATTCTGAAGACAGATATTTAACCACTGGAGTCATATGGATTCATTTTATACTGCCTTTATGTGATTTTTTTGAGCTTTAAAATGTTGACACCCATTCACTTGCATTGTATGGAGCAAAAGAGCTGAATTATTCTTCAAAAAATCATAATTTGTGTTCTGCTGAAGAAAGGAAGTCATACACATCTGGGATGGCATAAGGGTGAGTAAATGATGAGTGAATTTTCATTTTTGCATGAACTATTCTTTTAATGCCCTAGCTACTACCCAGAACACCTTACCAACTGACTAGCAACCCCCTAGCAATAAACACAAACACCCTAGCACCTACAAAGCAACACCCTAGCAATGATCACCCTAGGAACCACCCAGATCACTTTAGCAACTGCCTAGCATTACTGTAGGAAACCACCCATAAATCCCTGGCATTATAGTGGCGAGTTTTGCTTAGGCACAAACCAATCTGTAACAGGGGTCGGTAAAGGAGGAAGCGGGAGCCGGAACCACATTCTTTAAGACTTTATGACAAGACTATAATTATACAGTACATAAGCTGAAAAAACAGCAACAAACACACACACACACACACACACATATATAGCGGCTGCGTGTGTGTGTCTCTCTCTCCCTCTCTCTGGCGTCCCCGGTTCTTCCCGTATGTCCCTCCCACAGATTAGGCAACTCAGTGCCGGGCGTGCATCCTCATGACCGCCCACGCCCTCCTCCTTGTCCCACTCCTCCACTGCCCAATTCAGGCCAGGTCGCTATCCGGACTGGCTTACACTGAGACACTGCCCTTCCGGCTGTTCCGCCACCCAATGATCCTCCCCGCCTCCTGTGAATCTGAGAGATGGGAGGGAGGGGGAGAGAGAAAGAGCGAGCGGAGAGACAGAGAGAGAGAGAGAGGGAGAGAGAGGAGAGAGAGGAGAACCCTGTTCTTAGCCACATCTTCTGCCTCCATCCCCTGGTGGACGGCAGCGGTTCCTCTGCCTCCCGGCGGATGGCAGCGGGTCCTCTGTCTCCCGGCGGATGGCAGCGGGTCCTCCATCCGCAGCAGAACGGCAACAGCTCCTCTGCTTCCTGGCAGATGGCAGTGGATCCTCTGGCTCCTGGTGGGTGGCAGCGACTCCTCCATCCCCTGGAGGACGTCAATGGCTCCTCCTTCTCCTGGCGGATGGCAGCGGCAAGTTCTTCCAGACAGTGTTCCCTTCCTCCTTTCCCGGGTTTTGGCACCAATGTAACAGATCTCTGTTCATCTGGGAAATGAGGAAGCAGGAGCCGTATCCACATTCAATTAACTTTAATTACAACACAACACAACATCAAACTGAAAACACAGCAACATAAACACACACAGAGCGGCCGGTGTGTCTCGCTCTCCCTCTCTCTGGCGTCACCGGCTCTTCCCATATCTCTCTCCCACTGATTAGGCAACTCAGAATCAGGCATGCATCCTCACTGCCCGGCCACACCCTCCTCCTCGCCACACAATCAAATGTTCTCAAAAAAGTAATTTCTAGATATAGGGCCTTATTTACGAGAGTGCATAAAGCACAGCGCTACATGCTAAGATCGTAAGCAACATCTTATCCAATTTTCGTGAGAGCACTAACTCTTCATGCCAGCGCAAAGCGCAAGTGGCCGTGGGTAGGAGTGTTTGTGCTACTGTGTGAGTATGCTCACAAACTGTGGGTGTATTGAATATAAATGAAGAGGAGCAAAGCACAATTTGCTATTGTCCTGAGAAATAGGTCATTGCACTTTATGTTTCAACACCACATCTTATCTCAGTGCAAAGTCCAAATTCAGTGCCTGCATTTGCAGTTTGGAGATTCCACCAGCAAGTGGTAATAAAGTTCATGTCCAAACTCTTAAAATATGGAGAAATGTTAAATTATGTCCATGACGATCACGGCTGTAGCTGTTTTATTAAACAAATATGTATGTGATTTGTGTTAAACTATCTTTAGGCCATGGTTTATTTTTCAATAATTATTATTAAGTTTATATTTACAATCGTATTTACAATATAATATATATTGGTGCAGTATTTTTTCCACCTGTTGTGGTAGAGTGGTTTTTAAGTCACTTCCAAAGAAGTTGGAGAGAGTAAAATGTTTGCTTTGGTATGATTTATCTAGACTTAGCGCATGCTTGCATGAAAATACAAAGACTTTGCACTTAGCTTAAGGCTAGCACTCTTAAAATAGGGCCCATTATGTTTTTCTACAATATTTAAGTTCTTTGAATAAAATATCATTGTAGCAAATCATTTAGACAGACGACAAAAGGTCATTAGTCTAGTTACTGAAAAAGACATAAAAATATTGTTACGCTTCTTTAAATTACACATTATTATTTTTCTCAACCACACCATTTTAGGATATGAAGGACTGTTATGAGTAAACCCTTGTTCCACTGATATTTCAGTGAGGTGGGAGGAATCAGCACTGTCTGTTAGCAGGAAGCCGCTCAACACGCTTCAGTGACAGCACGTCTGTCACAATACCAACTGCCTCTGCTGTAGATCAAGCAGTTAGCCTGACAGAAGGACGCGACTATAGTCTGGCTTTTATTACATGTCGCACTTGACAAAGAATAGCGTTCTCCCCTGGAATTCATGGCCTCCTTCTCCACAATATGTGTTGTGCTTCCCCAAGGTTATAATAAGAATTTGCCCCCCCCCCCCCCCCCCCCCCCCCCCCCCCCCCACCGTTGGCAGATTTGAGGGAAGTCGATGATGTATGAACCATTGCATGTTATTTATTTGCCAAACTATCCCAGATGTGGGGCTATCATTTATCTAATGACAAATCAAACCTTTCAAACAACCTCTGCTGTGACCCCAAACAGAGCAGAGCAGTGCTGCTGGTGAAGATACACACATAAACACACACACCGACACCTCTGCTGTGAACCTAGCAAAAGCAGAGGCGATGGCTGGTGAGAACACCTGCATACACACATACACACATGCAGTGTGGGGGAGGTATTCAAAAAAGTAATCCACTACAAATTAATAATTCAATATGATTGTAATCTGATTACTTTTCTGATTACTGTGTTGAAAAATTGCAATCATCATGTTACTAATTACTTTACTTTTAACTTACTTTCCGGAACACTTTTCACAGATGTAGTTTTTTTCACTCATCAAATTGAAATGTCTGCATTTCTTCTTGTTCATTGTTGCACACAAGTCATAAACTCAGCGCCACACGTTCCACCCTTATGATGACTCAGAGACGCATAACCTTCAGCTGTCACAGAAGCACAGCCATACATATTTACATAATAGATGTACTTGTTAAAAAGCAATTCACTTAATTGAAAGCCAGTAACTGTAATCTGATACAATGATTTTTAAACATTCATTCATTTCACACATTTTTTTACTTAAAAATTAATAGATTACAGTAACTAATTACTTTGTAATCAGGTTACACCCAACACTGCACACATGAATGTCTTAATTATAGTGACAAGTACTGCAAGCAATGCTTTCAACCTTATACAGTGGCCCCAAAAGGCATTTTGGGGCCACTGTATAAGCAACACTCAAATAAATTATGTTTGCTTTGTATTATATAGCAAAACGTCAAAGCAAGTGGCATTTATCTTAAAGACATATGGCACAAATATACTTTAAGCAAATCATTTTTACAAAAAATTAAAGGTGGTAAACAAGTTTCAAATAAAGACAAAAAAGTATGTGGACACTCTCTGGTTGAAGACTGTCCATAGTTTATGTAATGACTTACACCTGTGGTTCCTCTGCTAGGACACCTGGGTGACTTTATATATCTAATAAAAAATGACCTGAAAACCAGATGGTTAAAATGGATTGCAAAATGGCTCAGAATGGTGAATTCAGTTCAGGAAAAGGTCTAGCATCAGATGCTACTTGGTTTAATATTAAGTTTCTAATGCAATGACATTCAGATATTTTTAACTGTGACTTAAGGTTGCAAAAGTGTCTAGACACTTATGCAGCCAAAATCACACACACCTGAGCATCTTGCAACACCAATTAGAATGCATTAATACATACCTTAATGATCCTCCCATGAGGAAACCATTTTTATTATATTTATTATAGAGCCATATACCTTGATTTTACACTATATAATATACAAGCATGTGGCTTTGCATGACCACTGATTCAGGCCAACTGTACATTCATCTAACACTAGTTATATTCAGGCACCTTGTCGGCTTTGTCCCAGTCAGCAGATCTCCACAGGACATTAGGGTTCTCCGTGATGGGGTCTCAAGTGACCTCCAGTGCCGACAACAGCTTTGCTTTGTGCTGATGGGGCAGGAAGAGACCACCAGTCTGAGGAACAAACACTAACCCTGAGGGGTGTCTGACATCTGTGGCTCTCTGCCATCAGGGAACTCTGGACAGAACTACTCTGAACAATCTGGAAATATACTACAGATTTCAGTCAGTTCAGCCTGTTCTGAATTTGATCTATGCAAAAATGAAAATTAGGTCATCATTTACTCACTCTCATAATGTTATGAACCTGTATGACTTTCTTTCTTCTGTGAAACACAAAAGGATATGTTAGGCAAAATGTTAGCCTCAGTCACAATTCACTTTCAATGCTTCTTTTTTTTCCAAACAATGAAAGAGAATTGTGACAGCTGTTGTCAGACTCTATTATTTGGCCTACCATCTCCTTTTGTGTTTCTAAAAGGAAAGGAAGCCATACGGTTTCGATATAACACGAAGGTGAGTAATTACAATTTTTTGTGAATTATCCCTTTAAATATTTCTTTGTTTCTTTGTCTCCCGATAACAAGACAAGTGCTTGCCAATAATTAAATTATCATATGTCTCTGTTCTTTGAATCTCTGATTAACTCTATACCGCGTTGATCAGCAGTGCCCAGACAGTGAAATAATGATCGATAAGATCGTGCAGCATGAAAGGCCAAATAATAAACAGCGTGCAAACTCAATCGGCCAAACGGCAAGGCAGGCCATGACAGAAAGAGGAGAGAGAAGATAACAGCCATTATCTGCTTCCCCAAGCTTAACATTGATTGATTGTTGATTAAATACGTTATGCAAACAAATAAATAAATATGTTTATACAACAGTTACAGTCATCTAATCTGATTGAATATGCGGCATTCCAAGAGTGCCTTGTCTGTGGATGCTGTTTATCAATAGAGAATTTATTTGATGGATGGATGGATGGATGGATGGATGATGGATGGATGGATGGATGGATGGATGGATGGATGGATGGACGGACGGACGGACGGACGGACGGACGGACGGACAGGCAGTTGGTTGGGTTGGTTGGTTGTTTGGTGGGTTGGTGGGTTGTTTGGTGGGTTGGTGGGTTGGTTGGTTGCTTGGTTGGTTGATTGGTTGGTTGGTTGGTTGTTTGGTTGGTTGATTGGTTGGTTGGTTGTTTGGTTGGTTGATTGGTGGGTTGGTTGGTTGCTTGGTTGGTTGGTTGTTTGGTTGGTTGGTTGGTTGATTGGTTGGTTGGTTGGTTGGTTGGTTGATTGGTTGGTTGGTTGGTTGGTTGATTGGTTGGTTACATTTTTAATTAATGTAAATTCTTTACAGGTATCAACTAACTAAAAAGCATTTCACAAACATACCTCTAATAGGATGAATAGGATTACAGCTGAAGGAGGGAAGTGTGTGATGTTTAGAGATGGTGCTATCTGTTGTTTTAATACTGCCCTCCACTACTCACTTCATGCTCTCGAGAGTCTGTGACTGGACAGAAAATTACATCAGCTTTAGCCATTGATTTCAACAAGGGTGCTAGGATATGGCATTAAAAGCATATTGTCATTGTTTAATAAGAAATAATGAATCCTGACTCAAGACAGGGACCAAGAAAGACACAAATCAATCTACGTATTATTTGCTTATTTATTATTTTACAAACTAGACAATAATAATTGAGACAATTATGTTTCAATCTGTCGCTTTGTAAGCAGTGGCAAGCATATGAATGCAATTTGTCTACTTAGGCGGAACGCTGTGTCCTGCCAGACATGGGCGGAACGTTGTAATGGACCATGCGTGACAAGGATGGGTTAAGCCGTTGCGTGCCATCTCCAGAACGCCAGTTGGGGTGGCAAGTGGGGTGGCAAAGCTAATTTTTTAGGGTGGCAGCTGCCATCCCGTGCCACCCTTCTGGACCCGCCCCGGTCTTATGTAACCGAAGGAAGCATCTTGTGTCCAATAAGGTCAAGTGAACAAAAAATTCTAATTATACAGGACAGATTAGTTGATTTTTTTGTTATGAAAAACCACCAACTAGTTGATTTTTAATGTAGTTTTGTATATCCCTACTTACTAACAATCTCTAACGTTACAAATTCCAGAGAGAGTTTATGCTGTGTGCAGCAGGTAGCCATAGTAACAAAACCATTGGTCTTTATCTCTAAGGGTTTTTAAGATAACAAATAGTATGTTTTTCCTGGATGGAAAACTTGGAAACACAGCCTACCAAAGACATGTTGCATGTAGACCTGACAAAGTTAACAGAGAAGTGTGTTTCCATGCTATATGTACATTGTCATACGCAATGCATGGAATGGATTTTTTTCATATTTGGCAAAGAAATATGTGATAAAACGGAGGATAGAATTAAAATTAATTCTATTGGATTCAAAGCACTGGAACCATAGAAGGAAAAATGACATAATGGATATTGGTTATGTTCACACAGTCTGTGTTTGAGATTGACAACCAAACTTACTTACTAACAACATTTTCCAAATTGGGCCCCCCATCCCAATTGGGGGGGTAACTGTGTGGAGTGCTTATACGTGCTCATTGCCAACCTGGATACAAAAAACGTATATTTTAATAAAGAACTTTGTCTTACTCTTAATGATTTTTGTTTTTTTTTACAAAATAATTGCTAAAAATATATTATTATTTTTAAAGAATGTTGTTTCTAGAGTAGCAACAGTAATGTTTACAACAGCAAAGTCACTATATAAACTCAATATCTCACTGGAAACAAATCTAAAATGTCAATTAAGGCTGTCATCAAGGACCTGTTACCATCTTTGCTGCCTAATAGGGGTGTAACGGTAAGATAACCGTCACAAAAATGACCACGGTATTACGGTTTCACTGTATTTAGGTGCATTGATAATATTAAAATTAGTTCAATATTTGGTTATAAAATAGGGTATTTCTGATAAACACACAGATAAATATTTCGGTTATAACCAATTCTTGAATTTTATTTTTGGATTTCTTAAACTTTAATCCTTTAACTTTTGCTCTTGAACATCAGGACACTCTCTTAATCCGACAAGGTAAAAAAAGAAATATGTACAGTAGTCAGATGATTATTATTATTTTATTATTTATTACATTGAATTGTATCATTTGTATCATTTGTAATGATTATTGCCCATGTTAACACTCCAAATATGCATTTGCGTGCATTCAGTAATGTGTTGCATTTGTGATTTAGTTCAATTCTACAATACCTACTGAAAATATATTATTCATGTGCAGTTTATTTTTTGGCATTTTGTCCAATACTGACAATTTCTGCCAGTTTCACTGTCAATTTCTTGCATACATAATGTCAATGTCAATTTCCTGAACACCAAAACCCATGCATTTTGTAAACCCTGTTTAGTACATTGTTTTACAAATAAAACATATTATTAGTATTATCAAACACATTGGCCTGCTGTTGCGCTACCTTTAAAACTGAGTGACAGTCAAATGCAACACGAGGAAGGTGCAATTTAAAGATTTATTTCATCTAGCCAAGTTTATATGATGTTGTGTAAATGTTGCAGATTCTGTCTTAATTAAACTAATTAGGATTTTAGAAAAGTTCTGAAAAAATCTGTCATTATCTTCATGCAATACAGTCACAGAGACGATTTAAACTGTATAATAACCATCCATTTAAAAACCGAGGTATATAGTGAAACCTTGAAACAGTTACATCCCTACTGCCTACATGGCAGGAAAACTGCAATGTTTATTTTTAATTAGGTTGACGGTGAGGCAGTTTCACTCTCTAGTACATCTCGCTTTACATTAGCTGCACAATGCACATCGTGTGTGTTCCGCACATCTGATTGGCCAGGTGTTTCGACCGCACCATTTACACAATAACAGCGGGGGATCAGAATCAGATGACATGGTGAAATGTGTTTTAATGATAACAATTAATGTGTTTATCATGTAAATACATATACATTCTATTTTCACGTATATAATTCAGTAAGTAAATTGTTGTACTTGAACCCATTAAGGGTCAACCACAGACCTATGCATGGGCCCCCCTGGGCCTTGGGCCCCGGGTCATCTGTACCCTTTGACCCCCCCTGACGGCGGGCCTGCTAACAGGTGTGACTTGAATTGTCCTGTTCATACACCAGCTTATACAGGAGTGAACTGAACAGCCTATTGTCTGTATGAACAACTGAACACAAGTGTATGTAGCACTCTTTAACAGGACAAACGTATTCTGCTGCAGAGAACACAGCCATTGTTAGTTTATGAATGGTCCACAAGTGCTCTCTAGTTTTTATGATTGACGTATAAATTCAGTGCAACTGATTGATGTCTTATTAAGAGATGTCCAACAAAGCTAATATGCAAGGTCCTAACTATCAAAGTCTCTCCAGGATTTTGAATAATAAATTAAATTTTCAAAGAATTTCTTCTGGCCTGCAAAAACAGCTCTAAATCAGTGTCAGTATTTGTCAGGGGACAATAAATGCACGCCTGTGGTACTTATTTGTCGGCAAGTGTCCCGCAGTGACTAACGTGTCCCGCCTCGGCTTTGTGCTCCAAACATTCTTGCGATGGCAATAGCAATGTTGGCTGTATTAAGCTGTCACTCAACACATCCCTCGTTGAGACGCGCAAGCGAGACTGACACAATTACATCCTGTCCTTCACAACTGAGAGCAACAGTCAATATTTAGCTGGTGGAGAGAGTGTTTATGATTTGTGATCACTGTAATTCACATTCAGCGGGATCAAAGCAACTCAATGGGATGTTATCCACATAAAGAGCAGGCATTTAACATCACTCTATTTGATAGCTCCAGCACTTAAATTTATAAACAGTGACGATATGTCTGCGTTCTGAAGCACATAATGGAGAGAATGTGTGAGTAAAATGACACTATTGTCTGATCTGTCATTCATTATTGAATTAACACCCTTTTTTACCAGTTTATTACTCAGATTAACAGCATGGCGAGCTCATCCGCTTTAACTTCTGTACTTCTCCAGTGGTGATTAGAACTTATCA
The DNA here is from genome assembly GCA_032164185.1 of Moxostoma hubbsi. Classification (NCBI taxonomy): domain Eukaryota; kingdom Metazoa; phylum Chordata; class Actinopteri; order Cypriniformes; family Catostomidae; genus Moxostoma; species Moxostoma hubbsi. Next base: position 6,058,943 of record JAVLUX010000025.1, read on the forward strand.
GTGCGATACTGCGGATAAAAGCATCTGCTAAATATCTAAATGTAAATGGCATGGCAAGTCATGGCAAACTAGCATTGGAATCGGATTACTCCATGTCAAACAACCACATTTCTGAAATATCCCTTGGAAACTGGCTGAAGTAAGTTACTACTAAGTTATCCATTATTTAGTAGAGGGGGTTCAAAATGAACTTTTTTGCCTATTATCTTTTTTTATTATTTTGTAGCAAAACTTACAGGTCCAAAAAATCATCTTTGAAAGTTGGCAGCATCAGTAGGTCTATTAATAAATCTTGACCTCATCAGCACCCCCTTTTCCAAAGTTGAAGCATGTCTTACTCCAGAAGTATTAAAAAATATTTGAATTGACCATATTCACAGCAGCGCAATCTTTGATTTTTGACGGGAATGACAACGAGGCTGCAAGGGATAGAAGTAGGCTGTACAGTCTCTTCAATGGATTGTACAGTTGTTTAAAGTGTTTTTGGATCGTTCCACTGACGAAACATTGAAAAAATAAATATTTCCAAGAAAATTTCAATAGACAAAAACAGACAACCTACTGTGGGAAATTATATGTGATCTAGCAGCTTTTTGATAGCTTTATACAGTGCATGTCATTGAAGAGACAGTTAATCTACCCTTCACAGCCTTGTTATCATACCTGTCAAAAGTCAAAGATGGCGCTACTGTGAATAAGGTCTATATACTTAGACACTGATTCCGAACAAAATTGCCTTTTAGACTCTGAATTTGCAAAGCCCTATATGGTTAAATCGTTGAAATGTGCGGCTGCCAATGTGGCTCCATCCATGAATTATTAAATTGTACCCATTTTCAGTGGTCGAAATCGAACTGTTGGTCAACATGTTATTTACACGCACATTTGGTTTTCGACCATGTGCTCATCGGTACAAAAATACTTGTTTAGGGATTGTCACAGTACATCATGTTCACAAGCAACTTTACAGAGACAAATAACAAAGAAAAGGCTAATGTTAACTCGATTTGAATCAATATAATGGCCCTGATTTAGAGCTGATCTACTAACCTAATCTTTTAAAGATTGCGTCTTTCAGATGCGCAAAATAGCACGTCTTGGCCATTTTTGCATGTTTCCCAGACACAATTTAGAGGGCGGTCTACATGCAAATTAATCAAACTGCACCCGCAAATTGATTTATCAAGCCTGAAAATCATTGTAGTATCTGAAAATACGAAAGAAAATGAATACTAATTAAAGACATGTGTTAATCTGATTTGCACTGTGCATCATGCTGTCATTGTGACAAAAAGGAGACTTTGAGAACAGAAAATACATAGAACACCCTTTATTGACACACATTATTGTGAAATTAAATGAATGCTCATGAAAAAAGTTGTATTTGATTATTTTAAAACTCAGTATCATAACTGATAAAATCAGAAGCCTACTAACAATTTATACATAAATTATGTCGTAATTTAATGTTTTAAACATCGTTTTGAAATATTACTGCGGTCAAACCTTCTTCCACTTACTAGGCATTGCGGTAAGAGCGTGTAAGAACTTATTTCAAAATAAAAGCGAACTTCCGGTGAACGTGATTTTACATTCATTCAGTCAGCCAGTCTGTCAATAATGAATTAATTAATACATTTGAAAATAAAATACATAAATAACTATCTAAAACAAAACGAATCAATACAAAAATAATAATAATAATAATAATAATAAATAACACCTGAAAACTTAATAATAACTTAATGTGGAGTGTCACACAATGTCAAGAGTGTCTTGTTGAATTTGAAAATTAAAGCCCTCTAAAATGTCATGCATGTGCTGTAAATTCATATAGATATGAAAAGGAAAATCCCTGTTTCCACAGAACAATTTCACTTAATAATGATAGTACACCAACAATATCACTGATGTTAAATTTCAAAATGAAAGTCCTCTAAAATGTCATTTTATATATATATATATATATATATATATATATATATATATATATATATATATATATATATATATATATATATATATATATATATATCTATATATATATATGCTGTGTTCCCTCTAAATTCTGATGGCTATTAAAAGGAAATTCCCTGTTTCCACACACCAGGTTCACTTCAAAATGATATAGAGGCTGAGCAGCTAGTAGTCTGCTGCAGTCACAACAACCTGGAGCTTGAACCCTCAAGAGAGTGGAGATGACAGGGGGCACACCAGGAAGAACTAGCGCTCATGACCTGATGTAGGAGACTTACCCAGAAGTCCCAGAAGAGACTGTTATTCCAATGCCCTTCACCCTCATGTCCTGCTATTACAGATAGTTTTGTGGACACTGTGATGGGCACTATTCTTAAATATCTGCAACACTAGTAAATACATTTACAACATCTGTATCACTGATCAATAAAATTGTGTGCCTGTCACAGGTTGGTGTAACTTCTTTTTTAAATGTTTCTTCCTTATCAATCCTACTTCCCATCATAGGAAGCTGTCTTCTCTCTTTGACTGATCCCAGTGGGTGGGAGCAATGCAGTCTGCAATTTTTCTTTTTTGTTTTGTCTTTGTAATGTTTCTGAGAGAAAGACAGATTGCGTTTTAAATGATCTTATATGTAGTCAGCCAAATGGCCATACATTTCTGCAAATTAATAATCATATTAGCTTACACTAAGGAAGGAAATAGTTTCACCTATCAAATATCTGGTCCAATCAACCATAAACTTGTTTTGTGTCTTAATCTACAGTTGTCTACAATCAGTGGTGGAATGTAACTAAGAAAATGTACTCAATTATCGTGTCCATACGGCCTTTTTTTCCCGGACATGTCCTCTTTTTAGGACCTGAAAAAAACATCCAGCTGGGATTTCAAAATTGGATATGAATGTCCGGGATTTGGCTTTCTTCATATTGACATGCAGTTAGGACTCTCATACATTCTGTGTATTTGATACTCCACACCAGTTTTCGTGTTTCCGTGTCCTTACATGATTATTCTGTGAGTACAGAGAGCGGCAGTCTAAGGGTGCTTCTCAATCAGAAGGCTGCAGCCTCGATAGGCTGGATGTCTTGGCTGCCACATCATCAAGCACCATTGAAGGCCATCTCAACTGTGAGGACACTTGGAAGGCAGCCTTGTTTCACAGCCTTCTTTGCCATATTTTGCAGGATGCATCAGGTGTATCCTTTGTGGCCTTCAATCACCCACAATCCTTTGCACATATCCCAAGTTATTTAAAAAAAAAAATGGGTGGAAAACTAGTTCCGAAAAACTATTATTAAAATTATTATTATTATTATTTATTATAAATATAATTCCACAAAAATGCACTCAGCACCTAGTTCAGAGTTCAAGACAGCAGTACAAAATAATCACCCTTTATTGCCACTCGGATATTGCAGGTTTCCTCATTGTTTCTTTTTGGGCAAACATTTGGCCATACAGTTCACTCTAGTGATTTCTATCACTCCGACATGTGACACAAGTAACGCATCACATTGAGACACTCCAGCTCCTATCTGTGTCCCTGTAATAATAAAGAATATTGTTAGAATATAACAAAAATATGGGGCTAGGTATGACAGTAATAATATAATAATAATAACAGTAAATAACAATGCTATTACAGATTTTATAGGGCTTTAATTTTGAAATTCAACACCATAATGCCCTAACATTGTGTGAGAGACACTTTGAGGTGGTGTACTATCATTCTGAAGTGAAATTGGTCTTTGGAAAGTGGGAGTTTCTTTTTAATATTTATCTGAATATATAGAAAACACAGCATATATGTGGCATTTTAGAGGGCTTTAATTTTGAAATTCAACATCAGACTGTCCTGATATTGTGTGAGTGACACTCTGAGGTGGTGTACTATCATTCTGAAGTAAAATTGGTCTGTGGAAACAGGGAGTTTCCTTTTAATATCTATCTGAATTTATAGAAAACACAGCGTATATGTGATGTTTTAGAGGTCGATTTGGTGCTTAAAAGTCAGATGCTCTTTGGAAATGTATTCTTTATTATTAAGTTATTATTAAAGGTGCACTCAGTAATTTTTTCCTCATTAAAAAAGTTAACTTCTAAAGAAATTAATTGTAATTTGCAATATGTATAGGGAATTATGACTACTCACATTAAAATGAAGACTCCAGTCGTATCAGTGACCTTATAAAAGCTGTTTTATTCTACATGGAGAGGGTCTGCACATGAGGGCTGCCATGTTAGAATCACATGACCAGCCGAATTCTACTCACATAGTCTTAGTTACCGTCCTGTTATTTGACACCTTCTCTCATTGTTTAAAGTAACCATGGCTGACTGTGAATACTACATTTATACAATGGCATCTGAAACTGTAAACAATTGATGACCTCAGTGAAATACTGAGAAATATTTAAAGTGGAGGTTCTTCCCAGTTGGCAGGCCAATACGCACCTATGCCAAACATTTTGAACGTTTCGTCTTGATCCCATGAATGAACAGGGAACGTAAGTTCTGTACCGTGCAGCTTCCTGTGTCTCATACGCAGCTAACTTTGCCATGGTCAAGATAATAGCAGTTTGAATATACAAGTATACGTTAGTGGTGCGATGGCTTAACGTGTACATAATATTGTATTTTCTTTGTGAATTATGAATATTTGGTGCAAGTACCACATGCAAAAGCCTACTTTGGAGGGTGTGACCAATATATTTGCATGTGTATTTATTTGTGCAATTTTTCTTAGCAAATCACCACAAACACACAGATTTTCATTTCTATCGGGAAGACACGCAGGCTTGAGTGAGGTTTATGATGCCATTTATTTGATGAATGTAGAACAGAAAAGTAATGTCTCTCTTTGGCGTAGGCCCCGTCCGGCGGTCCGAGGGAGTTGTACTCGAAACCATCATATCCTGCCGGAGATAGGAGGCAGGGGCGAGGAGCCTACCCCCGTGTGGGACGGGGCTCAACTGGTGGTGGTGGGGTGGTGGAGGTTGCCATCTTAGCGCACTGAAACAACAATGTGATAGATTGGGAGCAGACTTATAAAGCAATGGCTTACCTGCGATTGGCTAGGAATTACCCAGCTAATAGTGTGATGATGTACAGCTGCTAGTCTTCCCGCTAGAACTACGCTGCGCTCACATAGATCGCACAAGTAAATTAGCGGCAGTTATTTGGGATCTTAGTAAATCGGAGCCAATGTGAAACTAACATTTGTGTACATTTTGGTTCCATAGTGCAGGCTTTTCATACTGGAGTCCGGGGACCCACAGGGGGCTGTAAAAATGTAAAATAACATATAAATATAAAAAACAAAAAATAAATAAACCATTTGACATTAACGAATTCTACATTATTACTGTTTCGTTATACTTTCTAAAGACTGGTTGGAAATCATGAGATTAATCATGATTTTATTCTATTGACAGCCCTAGTTTTAACTGTAAGAAATTAAAAACATATATATGCATGTGTTTGTGATGAAATATTTAAAAAACCTTAAGTGATAATTAACCCAAAAAAAATGTAAATGTAATGTAAGCTCCAAAATGCACATAAAGGCAGCATAAAAGTAGTCCATTATACTCCAGTGGTTAAATCCATACCTTCAGTAGCGATATGATAAGTGTGGGTGAGAAACAGATCAATATTTAAGTCTTTACCCTTTCAAGTAGTCACGATTTTGCCCAATCTTCAGCTCAGCCATTTTGAAAAACTGGACATCAATCAACTATGACATTAATTAATTAATTATTCCCACCATGAAACATCCAGCTAACACCTTAGAGGGAACTGATATTAAATGTGCAGCAGAAACTTCAGTAAGCGATGATATTTGGTCACTGTCGTTCTGGGGGCTCAGAGACAAGGGGCTGTAATGAAAACAAATGAAGAGGTATAAGCATGCAGACAAATCCATATTTCTCTCTGTCTTGCTCCCTCTGGAACAGTGGCTCCCTTGATGTGTCTAATCAATCTTAGGAAAGCTGCCGACATCATCAGTGCCAATCCAGTCTGTGACAAAATTGCTGTGTCATTCATGATTAGCTAGATGCAAACAGTAGCACTCATGTAGGTCATCAGCTCTATCTCTTTTACTCTCTCTCTCTCTCTCTCTCTCTCTCTCTCTCTCTCTCTCTCTCTCTCTCTTGCATTTATACTCTTATGTATATGAGCATTTTGTTCTTAAAGTGTTTTCCCATTCATTTATTCATTAGATATTTTGTGCTTTTGTATATGTCCTCACTGCTTTAAAGGTATAGTTCAACCAAAAATGAAAATTCTGTCATCATTAAATCACCCTAATGTTGTTTTAAACGAGGGCCCTATGATTTCTGTAATGCGGAAAACGTGAATGGAACTGCGGAATCCAGAAATACACATTTTATTAGATATTCTGAATTGCTAAAACATATTTCTTGAAATCATCACCCATTTTCTCACAACTTTAAACTAGTGATGGAAGATTGAATCTTCTTGTCCGAGTCATTTGTTCTTTTGTCACGTGATATCACTCACACAGGAAACAGAAATGATTAGTTCACCTCTCAAGTCATCTGGTCCGAGTCGTTCGTTCTTTTGTCATGTGACTGCCGTATATAGCATATATAGCTGTCACGTGACAAAAGAACGAATGACTTGGACAAGAAGACTCGAGAGGTGAACTAATCATTTCTGTTTCCTGTGTGAGCAATGCACAGCATATACGGCTGTCATGTGACAAAAAAACGAATGACTCGGAACAAAAGATTTGAAAGGTGAACTAATCATTTCTGTTTCCTGTACAGCGCCTTTGCGGTTTTCATGTAACCACCACAACGGCCAACACAAAATGAACAAATCACTCTCTGAGACTACTCGTTTCTCTGAATCACATAAAAGATTTGTTCATCACTACTTTAAACACAAAACCAAATCTTCAAACTGCATTCACAAAACCCCTGAATTTTCTGGCAAAATCAAACAACCGCATATTGAATGTCTGTATATGCAGCACTTGCATACTGTAAAAATACAGTAGTCCAACAGCAAAACCCCAAAAGAACACTCTAAATGAAAAACACAACTCAAAAATGTTGAGCAACTGCAAAAAGTCAATTAGAGATTCATTCTGCCTCAGCATCACTTTTTCACATCAGTGTGAATAATTTTGAGTCGTTGTGTGTAAACGATGACAACTGTGTTGTGGTTGTCTTTAACTTTTGCTGCTGTGTTTGCAACACAAGTGCGTCACAGTGTGAAATGTGTTTTAGTGAGTGAGAATGTGTTTAGAGTTTTGCAAAAAGAGTGACTTATTCGACAAATGGGTTTAGGCCACTGAGCATTTGGTTCAGAGTATGGGGTTTAGTGTTTTAGCACTAAATGCGGAATGTCACATAATGTAACATATTTGGGATAAAATGAATGCATGAATACACAATTAATCATATTAAAATTGTGATATGTCATAATGTGAAGATTAAACCACAAAAAGAGGAGATTTAACTCAATATAAATATAGTCTGCTTGTGCTGCACGCCTCAAAGTGAATGTGTAAAGCTGTTGTCGAAAACATACAAACAAAAAAATGCTTCATTTGTTTTTCCACCAAAATAAAAGCTCAATTTAACGAGCCGTGTGAAATTTAAGGAATTGTGACAGGAATTTTTGGAACAGAAACAGTTGAGTAAAATGTAATAAACAATGTAGTTATAATAATAATAAATATTAATATATAAACAATAATTATATTTAAGCAATATCTCACAGGCACGACTACTGTGATTCTGAATAAAAGTTTTCATCAATGCTTTTATTAATACTGTGATGCTCCGTTGTGCAGCACTGTATTTGCCAAAAAAATTAATAAATAAAAATAAATAACTCCAATATTGTGTTTTGCACTGTGCTGTGAGGGCCTGTATAGAAGAACTTCATGTGATAAAAATAATGTAATGGTATGTTGAAAAGTAATTGTTCGAAATGGAAAACATGCATGAAAGTGGGACTATTAGTAGGTCTGAAATGACTACTGGCTATTGAATGCATATATGTAGTCCAAATTATATATGGACTACTTTTATATTCATTTTGGAGTTTGACAGGCCAAGTCTCCTTTCACTTTCATTATATGCAAAAGCATGGCATTTTCTTCATATTCTTCATAACGTAATATTTTGTGTTCGATGGAAGAGAAAAAGTCATAGGGGTTTGGATTTACATGGGGTGAGTAAATAATTACAGAATTACAATTTTTGGTTGAACTACTCCTGAGGTTCTGAGTATTAGACATTATTACCAGCTCCAGACAAGCATGTCATTAAATCTGCAATTTAATGTGCTTGACAAATGCAACATAGCACCTGAGAGAGAGCTCAACAGTCTTTTTTAAATTAAAATTGCTCTTAACTTGGCAATCTGATAAATACAATGATTAAAGACACATAGAAGCCATTAAGGTCAATTAAGGTTCGAAAACCAATCAAGCATAGAGAAAGGCACACAGTTCTTAATTAGGGACTGTTAATTTGCCTCCATCTCCGAACAATAAAAACACAAGGCTGTGCACTTTTAGAAAAAGATGAATGTTTTATTTTGTGTTGCTATGGAAACAGATAATGTCTTGTTAGTTCAGTAAGACTGAGGTTGAAGTCAATATTCAGTATCTCAACAAAAGACAGCCTGACCTCTCTATGTGTCTAACTACTACTATGATTTATGTTTGGTTATAAACTTACTTCATTTATCAGACCCTTTCAGAATAACGGAAAATGTTACTCTTTAGAGCTATAAAAAAATTGCTTCATAATTATTTAATAATAACAATCAAAATGCATCACAAAATAAGTCTATTATTAACAGCTTTGCTACATTTCTTCTTTTATCTCTAGTACAAAAAATCACTACAGTTTACATTTTGTATTATGCTTATTTATATCTTGGTTTTTATCTGCGTATAGGCTATATGTAGCAGAAGTATAATAACTTGTATTCTACATACATATTTTGCTTTAATTTACATTGTAATACCATACGTTCCAGAATTCCAGAGAAAATGTGTATAAAGATTTTTGTATAAAGGCTATATATAGCTCAAGTTTATCCTGCCAAACAAAAACATTTGTTTGGCAGGATATTTCTTGTCTTTTTGAGAATGCAATTTAAAATGTGTTCTTCAGACACAATAAATGTTTTGAGCACTCAATAGGCAGATCAGTATGCCATTAGACAGTGGAAGGCTAGTGTTGCTTTACAGTTCTGTTCTGACTCTGTTTTAATTACGCAGGGGAAACAGTGTGGCTGGTGGCAGTTGAGTGATTAGGCTTGCGGGCAGGCAGAGCCCTGGGGCCTGTCATTATTATGCTCATTCAGCTCAGCTTTAATGAAAAAGCTCAACTCAACACCAGTTCTGTTCCCCAGAACAAGGGTTCAATGCAGCAGCAATGTGTGTCTGTCTCGCCAACTGCAGCCAGGGTGCGGGTGGGAGATAAAAGTCACTTGTGACAACTTAAATGTAGCTTTCAGATTTTCAAATGGATAAAACTAACATTTAAATCTAAAACCTTAAAAACTGTATTTCTTTCAAATAGGTGTGACAATAATGAAATATAAAAATGTATATTAATGTTATGTTTGTTACAATATTTTGATATTACAAATTGCAAATGTAAATTGACAATTGAATGTACTCCACATTTTATGGATCACCTTGACAAATTTCAACCTTGTCTCATAAAATCACGTTACTTTAGGCCTACCTACATTTATGCTAACTTTATTTTTTAACTTGGCTTGTTGTACATGCAACACTTTCCTGGTAAAATGAACACTAAAGGCGCAACAACAACAATTACTTTTATTCACTTTCACACAGATCACGAGTAAAACGGTTCATAAACACTTACCGGTACTTTTTGCCCTGTTGCTCACACAATGCTATGACTATGAGGCTAGTACAGCGTTTACATTACAACCAACTACATTTACAACCTATGTACGATGGCACGATAAAATTGCATAGTAGCTCAACTGATAAAGCGTTGCACTTGTGATGCAAAGGACTAGGATACGAGTCCTGAAGAGCATGCAAGTCGACATATGAGCCAAAAGTGTCATAGAATCACCACAAAATGGCATGGTTATTTCAGCAATTATGTTTTTACTGTCACATTAGATTTGTTTTGACATTATCGGTTAGGTTTAGGTTTAAGGTTTAGGGTAGGGAGTTAGGTTTTGTTGATTGATAACTTGATAGAGCATTAACCTTAAAAACATATGTAACTAATTTTTAGCTAACTAAATGTAACTTGTTTTTATTGCCACACAGTAGACAATCCTCAGAACTGCTGTGATACTTAAGGATTAATGTACAGTCAACAAGTTGTTTTCGCAAAGTAAACCCAGACAGGGTGTTCAGGTCTTGTTTCACCCTGTAGAAAATAAATACATACATGGACTTGAAACATTAATATGGTTTTAAATTGTTTTATTAGCTTACTTGTAGGGATCGCAGAGTGATACTAGAAGTAGGAAAGAGGACCTGTAATACATGGATAACTGGTCTGATTTCACTTAGTTCCAATATGTTTGCGGTTATTACTCAAACATATCAGACTGCTAGATGGCGCTATTGACCAATCAGAATATAGTATTCCAAAGAGCCATGTAGGAAAATATAATGAAACACTTGATATCATTTTGCAGAAAAGTGTCACTACATTTGTGTAATTTTCATGAGATCATGCTGACAAATTTGGAATGCAAGTAAAATGAAAATAAAATGCAATCTGAACCTTGTTATGTCCCCAAGGGGTGGGACACAACAAGGTGAAGGAAGGTGTGCTCCCTGCTCAACCGTCAGACCAAGTACCCCAGACAAAAAATAAAATGTAACTAACCTAACTTCACAAACAGAAGCAGAGTGACCAATATCAAATAAACAGGGCAGGTCACCCCTACAAACCTAACTGCTATAGCTCAGAAAACACTCTAATTCTGAAGAGCAACAATGTAACAAACTCTCAGCTCGAGCGCACAAGGGATTGGTCTGGCAGCTGGTGGGGAGCATGGAGGAGTTTGAGAGGCCCGAAGTCACAGCAGCTTGCATCTAAATGGCAGCACCGCGATTTTATAGGTGCATAATCAGAACTGGACAATATACAAAGCAGCGGCACCTACACACACTCAGAGTAGAAGATACACCCACAGACACAGAGTAAGAACACCAGACAGCACAGCCAAAACTGTACACATTATTATAGAATGTAACAAACTTAAAAATGGTTTTGATGTTTGGATATTTTTAACCATTCTCTGGACCTTCAGGTTACTTAGCTAGCAATGTAGTTTGGACAATTAGGGGTGATATTTTTGGCTTTTTCTCCAATCCATCTTTTTAAACACTGAATAAAGAATTGCTTCTTATTTCATTGTTTACACAAACAGATAGACTAGTCCTAAACTCATGCCATTGGTTGATGTGACTTGTTGCCGGGCTGGTCTTGATGCTTAAATAAACAGCAATGTTTTGATAGTGCCACAGTGCCAGTGCTTACACTCTTTAAGATGTCAACCTATGAATGGCTTACCATAAAGTTACATTCATCAGCTTTCATTTTTATCTTGGTGTTTCCAGTTTTCATTAAATGAAACCTTCAAAAATTATTTAGGTTTAAATTTGGATATGTATGTAAATGTCTATATGTCTAAAGGATTAATTTGGCCCTTTCCAGACAGACGATGATGTCATCAATCAGTATCCGACTTTCAACTTTCCATTTTCCACTCTAAATGTAACATAATCTGGTTAGCAGGACAGCAATGGTGACCAAATTACTTGCACTCTTCACCTGATCTCCAACTTAATCAGCTGATCCATAGCCAACAAGATGCTTGTCTCCTCCCAACTTCTTCCCTGCTAGCATCCTCAATGTGGACTACACCAGAACTCCCATGCCAAACTCAACCAGAACTAAAGTCCTGCATCAGGTCTTGGTATTTGATGGATCATTAACATGGTTTGACATGAGTCTTTTGTTTCAAGATGTTAGTGAGTAGTATGAGGACTATATCCATCTAAACCTCCTTTGGGCCTCCACAGCTTCTTCAGAGCTTTCTCAGTGGGTGCTCTCTCTTCCTACATTTGTACAGTTTGGCTGTGATTGGATGTCATTGTACACACATTTTCAAGGCAGATGTCCTTGAATTGATTGATTGGATGACCTCAACAATGGACTTGTTGACCCATCTTGCCAGCACAAGGGTAGTGGCAGTACAGTAAGGTAATACATGAAGCCTTTTATTATAGGTTGGTGAACATCTGACTCCATTTTTGCCTATTGTTGTCCCTTCCTGATGTAATGAGAAGGTTAATTTAATGATGGAAACAAGTAAAGACATTGTGCAGTCTGTTAGTATTCCATTTTACAAACCTTACCACTGTGACTGAAACTATCCAAGCTACAAAACTGATACTTCTGAAGTCAGGGATGATCATTCACTGAATGTGATGACAGTTACAGTCCATTGCTACAAAGATTAGGTCATGTGAGATTGACCCATTTGGAAGATCGATTGGTCAGATTGAGTCAGCCCACAGCTAGGTCACCTTTATTTACTTTGGCCTCCTAGATCATCTGGTTAAGAATGCCAATGTGCAAGAGTGTCTGTTCCAAGCAGCCTGGGATAACATTCTTCTGAATAGAGGTGTCACTATAACCATTCTCAGTCATGAGGTCATTCTTTGAGTCATTACTGAGAAGAAGATCTTGCCTTTCATGCTGAGGAGAGAGATTGCTCTGAATTTATTGATCTCAAAGAGTCCTTCTACTTCAGCATGAAACAGCTCTCTGCTTCTTTCAAGATAGATGGAGTGGTCCCATTTGTCTGTATCTTCAGAAACATCTATAATCTTCTTAGCAGCTGCAGGCTTCTTAATTTGTTTCCCCTCTATAGCGTAGCCCACTTTGTAATGAGGCAGATGCGGATTGGGCCATAGTTACAACTATGTAACGTGTTTGTACACTCTATTTATCTAGCCTAATTGTTATCATCAGTGCACCCACATGCTGTAAGGCTGTAAACACAACCTTGGTACTGCTCATTGCAGGATCACTACCCATTTTGGGTATTCATCATGTATCATGGTGGTGTAGTGGGCTAAAGCATAGAACTGGTTAGCAGAGGTTTGTTGGTTCAATCCCCACAGTCATAACCATTGTGTCCTTGAGCAAGGCACTTAACTCCAGGTTGCTATAATAAGTGCACTGTAAGTTGCTTTGGATAAAATCGTCTGCCAAATGGGTAAATATAAATGTAAATATCATGAAATGGTGGAGATAATACACCTAAATAATATATAAATATGATTGAATAATCATCATAATTGCACTAAAAATACACTGGGAAAAGTTCAAATGAGGATTTTTTTTATATAGGCAAAGCTTTTCCTACTATGTTGTCTTTGGGCATTTAATTAATATATTAACTTTTTCTGCGTAATTGTTTTGGTTCTGCCATTTAATTTGTTTGTGACTTTGGTTGTCAACAAATAATCACATTCTTGACCTCAAAACCTGTTATAGGTCACTTCTGAGATATACAAGTCCATGTCTGCAGCAATCCGTAAATAAAAATCAATAAATGATGTGTGTGTGTTAAACTCTATAGCAGGGGTGGTTCTAGAGGGTGGTTCTCTCAACACAAAGGGACCTGCGGAAGTCAGGAGTCAGGAGTGTAACTGATAGCATAGGCAAGACAGACAGTATGACTTAGCTGATCCACCAATCAGAACATTCATTTCAGACGTGATTTGATATTTCCAAACCAATCATATTTTCCATTTCAGTGAGGGGTGGAATAGCATTCTGAGATACTATTCTTCTCACCACAATTGTACAGAGCAATTATCTGAGTCATCTTCATAAATTCACAGTATGCCCACCTCTTCAGACCCTACTAGACCATTGAGTCAGCCTAATAGATTACAGAGAAAGTGACTGTGTGCAATAACAAAGCTTCACCCCAGCAAACCTCCTCTCTTCCAGACCTCAAATAGTGATCACTTAAGGAAACATTTTCCAGTAAACCCATCCAGTAATCACATAACATCTGAATCCAAAACAGGCAATATAAATCTGTTCCAACAGCTTGGTAACCCACAACCTCAAAACGTCAAACCAATTACCCCTTAAAAAATATGAGAAATAGTACTTGCATGAGGCATGTGGAGAATGAAAACACAAAGGGCTGCAGGACGTTATATATCACTGAAATGATAATTAATATAAACATCTACAAAGTGACTACTTCTTTTTTATATTTATATAATATATCCTATTACACTTTCACACATTTTTCCCATAGCAAATCTGGTCAGAACTCACTCATCCAGTGAATATTAGTCCACAAGGAATTTTTCAGGTTGATTTGTATGGTTATTATAAACAAACCCTGCTTAAACTCTACAAAATATATTAAGATTACAATTAGCATGACTTTCTTTAATCTCAGCAAGGGCATTAACATGACCTGCCAAACTGCAAGAAATTGAGACTTTCCTGAATCAATCAAATACAAGAGTGCATACCTCTTTGGTGATCACCTACTGTGATGATGACTTACATTTTTGGAAAATGTAGTGGATATTACTTTTGGCAGATGTTTAAGACTATGCCGTATGCGAGAACATTTGCCACAAGTATAATTTAGAACGTTTAAGGGTTTTTCACTAAAAAATAAATAAATAAATAAAAATTTGTCATTCATTCACCCTCACGTTTTTCCAAATTTGTATTACATTCTTTTTTCTGTGGAACACAAAAGGAAATGTTAGGTGTTATTGTTCAGGCCCAATCTCTATTCATCTTTGTATGGAAAAAGGATGGGTCTTTGGTTTCATGAAAAAATGATCAGAACGAAATTAACCAGTTACCAGCATTTAAAAATAAAGTTTTCACTCAAGAGCAATTAAAAGTAACTTTGTTCCCATTTCTGCAAACAAAAATGTGTTCATTCCTTGAACCAATTTTAGTCCCTGTTTCAATGGACACAGGTTGACACTTGCAATGCTATTGCTTCCTTGCTCAACTAGAGGCAGATTCATGTAATATTAAGGACAGAAAGAAAAAAAGGTCCTAAGTGTAAAATTGGAATGGGTCCCATCTCACCATTGGAAATTATATTTGCCAGAAAAGTCAATAGCATCTAATGAGAGAAAGAACCAATTAGCCAGCAATTTAACCCCTCTAAAAGGCAACGCAACTCTTCCTTGACCTGTAGGTTCTTTGTCCAAATTCACTTTGCTTATAGATCAATAGTGGAGTGCAAGTCATTGTAAACTTACTAACTTACTACTAACTATAAATGCAGACACTGAAGGTGTTGTAAATGCTGCAAAATACCAGAATTGTATAATTTGCTTTTAGTTTCATGTGGCAGAGCTAAAAACGTTGTTTGCCAAGCTGTACTGCAAAAAAGGTCCACTATGTCCATTTTGCAAGGCATTCTGGCCAAGAATCGCACACTACTGTAAGTGGGTAAATCCAATCGGAAATTTATGAAACCATAATTAGAGATAAGCATGAAACAAATAGGACATTTTAATAAAAATTTCAGGTTTTTTTTTTTTTTTCTATCTTCATTACTCTAACCGCATGAAATATAAGCTTCACTGTGTGAAACTATACATTCTCGTTTTAACAATATTATTCTGCTGACGTTTAATACAGATTGTTTTGATATATTAAACAACTCTCAGGGAACATTGTGTTTTTTCAACAGCATCAAAAGGCTTGATTTCCATTAGTTAATTAGACTTTTAGACAATGGTATTTCAGATCATTTCATCATGGGTAGCTCCAATGCAATGGTGTAATTTTTACAGCCCTTGTTTAAAGACGGAGTGGGTCGTTGTGCCTTAAAAGTAAATGATATATGACTGTTTTATCACAGTTAGCATGCTCGAGTGCCTTAACCAATTGAACTATGCCCCAGGAAATCAGTCAAGCTAATTTCTCAACCTCTTTTTAATATTGTTATCAGCAAGGTTGCCAGTTTTATTTTCTCTTTTCTCATTAAGTAGACATAGCAAAAAAAAAATATCTTAATCATTGTTTTTGTCGTTTTCCAATAAAATATCTAAATTCACTAAAATAATTTAAACTAGATATATTTACTTGACTACAAGAGATTTTTCCACATAATATACTTTTAAAGTTTATTTTTCTTACCTTTTTTACATTAACATTACAAATTGTAAATCTCAGAAAAAAGAAAATGTCCTCTCACTTTCAACTGCTTTTATTTTCAGCAAAATTAACATGTGTAAATATTTGTATGAACATAAAACGATTCAACAACTAACACATAAATTGAACCAGTTTCGCAAACATGTGACTAACAGAAATGGAATAATGTGTCAGTATCTGGTGTGGCCACCGGCTGCATTAAGTACTGCAGTGCATCTCCTCCTTATGGACTGCACCAGATTTGACAGTTCTTGCTGTAAGATATTACCCCACTATTCCACCAAGGCACTTACAAGTTCCCGGACATTTCTGGGGGGAATGGCCTTAGCACTCACCCTCTGATCCAACAGGTCTCAGACGTGCTCAATGGGATTGAGATCCGGGCTCTTTGCTGGCCATGGCAGAACACTGACATTTCTGTCTTGCAGGAAATCACGCACAAAACGAGCAGTATGGCTGGTGGGACTGTCATGCTGGAGGGTCATGTCAGGATGAGCCTGCAGGAAGGGTACCACATGAGGGAGGAGGATGTCTTTCCTGTAACGCACACCATTGTGATTGCCTGCAATGACAACAAGCTCAAGTCCGATGATGCTGTGACACACCGCCACAGAACATGATGGACCCTCCACCTCCAAATCAATACCACTCCAGAGTACAGGCCTCGGTATAATGCTCATTCCTTCGATGATAAACGTGAGTCCGACCAGCACCCCTGGTGAGACAAAACCGTGACTCGTCAGTGAAGAGCACTTTTTGCCATTGAAGAGAACTTTTTGCCAGTGAAGGTGGGTTTGTGCCCACAGGCGACATTGTTGCCGGTCATGTCTGGTATGGACCTGCCTTACAACAGGCATACAAGCCCACAGTCCAGCCTCTCTCAGCCTATTGCGGACAGTCTGAGCACTGATGGAGGGATTGTGCATTCCTGGTGTATCTCGAGCAGTTGTTGTTGCCATCTTGTACCTGTCCCGCAGATGTTTTACTCAGATGTACCGATCAAGTGTAGGTGTTGTTACACGTGGTCTGCCACTGCAATGCTGTCAAGACAAATACTGATTTATATAAATACTGACATCCATCGTGATCTATAACTCTGCATAAAATTTAATGGCATCTACGTTAATATTATTATATTTGTTTCCATGTCTCAACATCAGGATTCATATCCCGAGGTTACCAGAGCCTGTCAGATCCAGCTCCGTTCCTGCTTGGTGCCGGGCTCCACTGCTACGTGTTGCTGAGAGGTGACGACAAACTACAGCTGGTGCTAGCCAGACATCACTTCAATTTTTTTACTTCAGAGGATGAACTGAAGCTAACTCCAACTGGAAGACATTGGATACTTCATGCTACTGCCTAAACATTGAACTTAGGGGTGGACCCCACTGAACCCAACCGAACCTCACCGAAATGACCTGCAGGTTGAACTGTGATGCACCTTTATCATTTATCTCTGCCTTAATGTGGAATACATAGACTATCAATTAATTGCCTACAAAAACCTTCATCAGCCAACCAACAAGAACAATTGCATCTATGTGAACTTCTGGAGTTAATGCAGGATGGACTTCAAAGACATCAGTCATTAATCTTACAGTTCATAAAAAAATATTTTATTTTTATTTTTAATGCTTCCTTAATTGACACATTTAAAACCATGACTTGCACTGCAAACAAATAACTAATATTGGCATTATATTCATTTTATTTAGCCAGAGGGGAACTGGCCCCCACAGTGAGTCTGGTTTCTCTCATGGTTATTTTTCTCCATTAACCAACATCTTATGGAGTTTTGTGTTCCTTGCCACAGGGTTTATAAATACAATTATTATTGAATTTCTATACACATTTTAAAGTCATATTTAATCAAACTACACAATGATCACTTATATTCTGTAAAGCTGCTTTGAAATTATGTGTGTTGTGAAAAGCACTAGGCAAATAAAAATGACTTGACCGATTAAGAAAATTATTTTTGCAGTGTAGCTTCTCTCACAACATCCCAGACTCCAAACCCCAGAGGTCATTATCAATACTGTTTTTCCTCTCCTCCTCCATGCATTCAAGAATATGGCCTGACTTGGTGGTGACTAAACAGATGGTCATGTACCATCCAAGATGACAGCCTATCAGAGCAGATGGCAATCTAAAGGGCACCAACCTCAAGATCCACACACAGGAGGGGAAGACGAGTGAGAGCACTGCTGTCACAAGAGCAGGATGTTACACATGATATGGTGTAGCATCTCTGTACTGCAAATTATTGGCCTTTTGATAATAGAGAGTAACCCATTAATAATGTGTCATGATACATGACCAGCATCACAAAACATCTACCAGAAGATATCAGTTATTAAAAACACTGCCTTGCCAAAAAAAAGTCTCCGTTTGGATTTAAATAATGGTTATGATCTGGGGTTGATTCAATTGATCAGGTCTTGGATCAGCAATGATATGCAGCAATAAAATTAAGTCAGCTGACTACCTGAAGGTCCTGAATGACCAGGTTATCTGATCAATGGATTTTTTTCCAGGATGCCAGTGCCAAAAATTCATTGTGCTCAAATTGTGAAAGAGTGGTTCAGTGAGTAAGAGGATGCATTTTCACACATGCATTGGCTACCACAGTCTCCTGACCTTAACCCCATTGAAAGTCTTTGGGATGTGCTGGAGAAGACTGAGTACATACAGTACATGCTGGTTACACCACATGACTGATTTGGTGGACAAAAGTTTTTTGAAATATGAATCATATTTCAAAATGAAACAATTTCACTGCTTAACATTTTAATAAATAATAATATAATATAATTCTGCTCTACTCATGCAAATAAAAACATAAGCTCTATTGCTCAGTAAGTTATTAAGAGTTATCTTACACAGGGGTATCAACATAAAGTTAGTTTTGATATTTTTTGACCATCAATTTTGTCAAACAGGGTGGGATGTTTTAGAGTCATACAAAATAACTAACACCACTAAACATCACAAAAATCATAAAATCTATGGCTAATACTTACTGATCTTTGTGCATTAAGGAACTGCCTTTTTTAGTTAAAGGGATATTACATAAACAGTATGAAAAGTACTATAGAAAGAAAAGGTAAATTAACTACCAATTACAAGAATATTCCTAAAAAGACATGTTTTGTTTGAAACATTGTAATTAGGAAAAAAAAAATCAAGAAACATGTCAAATACATATTGTTTAATAAACTGCCAGTTTTCCATTTTAGAAGATCAAAAAGGGACAATACTCTATGGCTTTTCCACTCATCACCTTAATAATGCACCATAAAGTGTAATAGTGGTGACATGCATAAGGACTTTATATATGTCAACAAAGATTAAAAATGTTTTTTTTAAAGTATTTAAAACTTGAGGAATTGCATTTCCTGTAATGTTATAAACTAATCACTTAGGTGTTGCACAAATGCTTGAATGTGAAAAAAAATGTTGATGATGAGACGGTAATCACATTTCTCTTTACAGATACATTTCTTCAACAAATTATTTCAGTTTGCGCATGTTATGTGCCAGCCGAAGTCTGTACTTGTGTTTCCTTTCACAGTGTCTCCATGGAAATAATTGTGAGAGAAATGCGACATATGCCAGCTGTCATTTGAAAAGGAGGTCAAAATAGAAAAATATGCTTCTTTGAAGTTAGTGCTCATTAGTCCAAGATGCTCTAGGATTGGAGAGAGAGAAAGAGCATGTTATTTCTGAAAAGGAACCAATAAATATGTTGTTTGAAGAGAAGTCATTTGCGATTGCTTGCTGTCATACTGTATATAATATTATTTAAAAAAAATATGAACAATAAATACATACAAATTATATATATAATAGATTTAAAAGAAGTAATAGAGTGCAAAAATATATGACAATTTAATTCAAATATAATAAACAAGAGTGGTGGTGTAGTGGGCCAAAGCACATAATTGGTCATCAGAAGGTTGCTGGTTCGATCCCCACAGCCTCCACCATTGTGTCCTTGAGCAAGACACTTAACTCCAGGTTGCTCCGGGGGGATTGTACCTGTAATAAGTGCACTGTAAGTCGCTTTGGATAAAAACGTCTGCTAAATGCATAAATGTAAATGTAAATGCACTGTGTTTTGTGAATAAAATGCAATGTATGAGCTTAATTTACATAGAAAGCAGGTATATCTTTTTGTAGTTTTTAAACTGGATTGTGGGTGGTTTCCAATTAAGCAGATGATTTGTGCTGAAATACCACACACAAAAGTATCGCAACTGTTGTGAATTCGCACTAGGAAGATTGGGCAAAAGTTACAGAGGAACTCTAAGGAATTACTGTCACATTGAGACCCTTTTCACATGTCAAACCAAGGGTGTGTCAGGTTAATTCAGTAGCAGCATGAGTGTATGTCTGATGTCAGGTACCATCATTGTCATTTTGGCAGAAGCCCTGTACGGCCATTAGAATGACATTTTCTCACTGTTTCTCGCATAATGCAAGTCCCACAAACGGCATGTATTAGGAAGATAATGAACATCCGTCTCCCCAAACACGTATTTTGCTGATGCAAGCCAACTCGCCCTGTCTCTGCGGGCTTGCTTAGCCCCTTCCAACCAGGACTCTGGTTTGTGGAGTGACATTCCTAAATGCCAACATAGTGCCATGGGAGCATCTGGGGGAAATAATGATGGAGTACCCGTACCCGCAGGTCAGCACAAGCTTGCCGCTGGAGTCGCTCCCTCGCTGTGCCAGATGGAGGGCATCAGATCCTGGACTATTATGTGCATCACTCTCTCTTTTTTTTCCTTGTGCTTTTTCTCTCACCTCTTTCCCTTTCTCTTGTCTGCTCATTTCCCAGTGGAGCTGCACAGTCATTAGCAGCTGCTCAGTTGCCAAACACCATTGAGCATGTGGTGGCTCCAACTATGCAGTTCCTGTAGGAAATGGCACTATATGACAACATCCTAATGTAGGTATGTGTGCTGTTGGGTTGCAATATGATGCATCGTGCTGCTTGCACACACATAGGGGCAAATTCACTAAATAGATACATTTAGCTTGTGGTATTCCAGCACAAAAATCTGCATCTTATTAAATACCTGCAAAACAATGCTAAATGCACTGAAATAGTGCCGCAGTGTGAGGATTTGTTTTTTCATTATTATATTTTTAATGCAAACGGCTCCTTTCGATGCATATTGGATTTTGCATATTAAAACTTTTAATCGAATAAAATACATGGTATGCCGATTAATCCAATGAATCACATATTGAAATATTTGCATAGAAAGCACCTCAAAAAACAATAAAAACGAATTATGTAATAATTATAAATAGTTATATTTAAAGCTGCACTATGTAAGATATTTTTGTAAAAAAAAATAAAAATAAAAAAAAAGTTGTTTAAATGCACCCTCATAATGCGATAGAATATTGCTGAATATTCTATAAACAGAATATTGCTATAATGTTATTATGATTGTATGCCTGCACTTGTGCTGCAGACGGATCATGTTCCACTCAAGCACAGTTTCGAAAACATCGCGAGAAAAAGCTGCACTTACTTTTCGGCTTCAAGTAAAATGGCAGTTCCATGCACCGTTTTCCAGCAGTGGTGCTCCCACATCTACAAAATAAAACATATTTTACCGAGTTGTGAATGTCCGGTTGCAGTCTGAATGGAATTTTGGATAAATTGATCATATTCCGCAAAATAATGGGAAGTAAACACACCTTTAAAATGAGTTTGTGCTCGCGAGCGAATCACAACAAAATCCATCGCGTGTATTCCGATTCACACAAATAACTCGTATGAACCGATTCTTTTTAGTGAATCAAAATAGACAGACCAACTAGTATAGTCCGACTAACAAATGACTCTTATGAACCGATGCTTTTATTGAATTTACACTACAGCGCACCCAGTGTAATCGAAAATGACTCTTCTGACGTGGTTCTTTTAATAAATCGTTCAAAAAGACTAATAAATAAATTTCCCTTATGCCAAGCTGTATTTAAAGAGGCATATTTGCAACAAGTTGTTTTTTGTAATAAATATTGATTAATAAAAAGCTAATAAAAAAAGCCATTTCTCAGCAAATAATCAGAGTAATGGCAAGTAGCATGTAAACAGGATTAAATTAGTTGGCCCAAATCATGTAAAACATCTTAATCGAATTATTTCTTATACTGTGATTATTGCAATAATCAGAGTACTGGTGTACATGTAAATGTAGCCATCGATTGAGTACATAAACAATCAGTGTTCAAAACAATGTCCTCACCTTACCCCGATTCACTATGTTAAATATATAAAAATGATAATGCGTCGTTATGTCATGTCCTTAAACACAAGAAAGAAGTACCGGCTGTTTCGTGTTCAGACTGGAGAAATTAACTTTGCTTTTCAGTCAGTTCACATTCACGCAGTTCAGGGCAGCATTGCTACAATCTGGATGGATGTTTATCTGTTATCCATTTGGTAAAGTTATTTACATGCTATAATGCTTGAATGTTTTCTGGTAAGGTTGTTGAAGCTAATATTGCTTGTCATGCTTGAACATCATGTGTTAATCGATCGTGATGCATCAACGTTGTCGGGGGAAGTTACTGTGACATGTTTACTAACATTAAGGACTTCTGAAATTGACTTCTTGTAATTGTTATATTGCATATTAGCATATTATTTTCATGTTTAATAAAGAATATTTTATCCCCATCATTACTGAATCCTCCTTGTATGTTTTTAGTTTATGGTGTTATTGTGTGAATCGCATAGACATAATATTGTAGTATTACTGCTCACTTGCATTATCAACTGAGGCTGTACAATATAATATAAAAATAATAAAGTCTTCCATTGAACTCGTATCAGCCATATCCCGAGTATTACCTCTTAAATTGATGTGTAGTACAATACAAACATTATAGAAGATAAAACACTTGAATAATCATATTAAAATACACTGGTATACCTATTCTTTATGTAAAAGTGCTTTGAGTGTAGTGTCAGAAAAAGTGCTGCAAGTGTAAAATTAATTAATTCAAAATATGTAATTAGGGAGTGGGGTTTTATTTATCTTCATCAAAGCAAGTAAAATTTCAATCTTTAATTGTATAACATAATATCAACATGAAAATAGCACGTTAAGAGTGCTGCTATGAATATTTTCCAGTCATAATCACACACAGGAAATGTCCGGGTAACCAAAAAATCCAGAGATTCATCTGCCGGAAGAGCAGTGCTGAAACACGATTCACTAAATGTGTTCTTCTGCAATTTGCTTGCAGTTTTAACTTTCGACCACAGATGTCGCTAGAGAGCACAACGTTACGTTTAAATAATGGCAAATAATATATATATATATATATATATATATATATATATATATATATATATATTAAAATTTCAATCTTTAATTGTATAACATAATATCAACATGAAAATAGCACGTTAAGAGTGCTGCTATGAATATTTTATATATATATATATATATATATATATATATATATTAGGGGTTGAACGACCTTAGATTTTTTTAAGTCGATAGTTATGTGATTAAAGTCGAGTCGACGTTGACTAATCACTGATGGCGTCATTAATAAAAACACAAGAGATGGGAACGCTTGCAACATGCCACAATTTGCAATTTATTTGCTAAAAATTATACAGATGCTGACAGGCAATAACTCTAACTACCATTTTAGTGCAAAAGAAACATTAATGCATGTCAGCATAACATATTAATGACACTCACGCAAGATCTAGGCTGTAAGCCTACTCACTGTCACAGTCCTGCTCAGTCACAGTTTTTGCTTTTCGATTCTGGTTTGCATGTAAGAAGATGAGGGCATCGACATGGGCTGGATGGAGGCTCGCCCGCTGTCGGGTGATGGTATTTCCAGCCAGTGAAAAAATGATCTCGCTTGGGGTGCTGGTAGCTGGGACAGCCAAGTAGCTTTTGCAAAGCTTGGCCAAACGGGGAAATTTGTCCCGATTGCTGGACTGCACCACTGCAGGAGGTTTTCCATGGTGGGAATATGTGGTGTTGTTAATAAATATTCACTGACTTCTTTGGCTGCTGTGGAGTGGTGTCCCAGTTTCCGCCCACTGTGATAGTGTGGCCCAAAAAGCTGCTCAAAATCTTGCTCAAGTCGGGCCTTTTTCCCAGTTACTAGCTCAACGGTGTCCTCGCTGTGTACATCCTCACCTAGGATGAAAACTATTTAGGCTATAAATTCACCACATCTGTGCGTATTATTAACAACAACAACAACAACAGATCAGCATTTTAAATCATATAATGCTAGCGCAGATTAATTCAGTGGACCCAACTTTTGCAACACGCGTCCTGTGCACATCCTGACATGCAAACCCTCAACGTTCACATCTGACCGAAGTACACTTTGGACTTTAAATGTTGTTTGAAACATATCTTAAGATCCTTGCGTTCGGACTTGGTTGTTTGTTCTTTGTATAAGCTGTGCGTTGCCTATACAGCTGAAGTTTCGCTTACTGCCCCCTGTAGAAAAATGGTACTTCAAACTTGAATTACTCCGATGGTAGGAATACTCCTTATTCTGGTCTGGGGACATGATTAATTGCATACATTTTTTAACACATAATTTTTTATATTAATAATTGCACTGAATTAATGTGTTAATTAGACAGCCTTTTTTAAATACATTGTCCCTTATTCACAAAACTCAGTGCTATTTGCCCTCCACAAATTACAATGCGCTATTTACACCTGCGGATAATGAGATCTTTGTTTACATTTTCTATTGATCATGGCAGCAGACTTCAAAATTTAATCCTCATAATCTTTTATCATGTAATAATTTTGTGTGCATATGGAAGTTGACTTTTATAGTTGATGTCACAAAATGCTTCTAAAATGTTTTGACCCACCCTCTAAAATCAAAAGTCCTGCCCTGTGGGAGAGTAGTTAAAATCAAGTCCCGACTTTCATTTTTTTATTTCTGAATATCTTGCATCAGATGCATCAGATATTGGAAGTATGAAATGGGTTGTGAATGGCATTTCAAATTGACTTTAATGCTAAGGTTTGGTGGCATCGGTTTTTGGCAAGGTCTTGTCTGTTTTCACATGCCAGAGTGCAGCACTCAGTGTGATATGATCTGGGCACATAATGGGGGTCGATCTGCCCATACCACAGCACTGGCCCTGGGGCTAGACGTCACTGAGCCAGACAGGAACAGCTTCCCCACCAAGACATTTAGACCTCAGGGCCAAGAAATCTGGCCCCAATCTGACTGGCACCATTAAACTCATCTGAGACACAGAGCCTGTATGTGACTTCTGAGTGCATAACAAACCTGCATGCACAAGATGAGAGAGAATGGTGGTATTCCGCAGAGCTTGATAAAGATCTCTACACGAATAGACGATTAAAATAAGGCTATAATGGCTCTTAAAGGTATAGTTCAACCAAAAATGAAAATTCTGTCATCATTTACACCCTGAGGATGTGCCGAACCCATATGAATTTCTTAATTCTGGAACTAAAAAGGAGGGCTGCGCTTTTCCATACAATTAAAGTAAATGGGGACTTGGGCTGTCAAGCTCCAAAAAGGACAAATAGCACCATAAATATGGTCCATATGACTATATTTGTGCTATATTCCAAGTCTTCTGGAGTCATATGATAATTGTGTGTGAGGAAAAAACAGAAATTGAAGTTGTTATTCACTGAAAAACTTTTCCTCCACTATACAGTAGTTCTCAAATCTCATTTGCACTTATGTACATACAAACATGGAGCCACACCAGACCTCTTAAAGGAATAGATCACAAAAAATGAAAATTATCATCATTTACTTACCCTTATGCTATCCCAGAAGTGAAAAAAAAAATGTGTTACAATTTGGTGTTCTAACCCATATCAAATGGATGGCTTCAGAAGACATGGTTTAAACCACTGGAGTCTTACTTTTATGCTGCCTTTTTGTGCTTTTTAAGAGCTTGTTGCACCCCATTCCCTTGCATTATAGACCTACAAAGCTGAGATGTTCTTTTAAACGTCTTTGTGTTCTGTAAAAGAAAGTTAGTTCTACGCATCTGGGATGGTATGAGAGTCAATGATTAAAGACTTTTAATTTTTGGATGAGCTATTCCTTTAATTATGTTCTCATTCATTAACATTTGGTGGTTTTCAGTTCATTTTGTCCCCTCTGACCCCAAGCTGATAAACATCATTATAAAGTTCCAAGTAAGCAAATGAGAAGCTCTGATTTTGGGATTCTTGCAAATCAGTTTGTTTTGCTGGCTGTTTGTGAGCCGTGTCAGACCATCAGAGTTCTGGAGACAGCCCTCTAGAAAATTTCCAACTTCATTACAAAAGCACTCATGATCACAAATCTAACTGCCAAAGTAATAGTTCACAGACTATTTCATAATCTCATCCAGCTGTGTTTTATTGTTCTCATGTCAGAGCTACAGCAAACATGGCATTTTTACTTTTCATCCCAGAGTATGCGGATAGCTTTACGTTTCCAAACAACAGTATCTGTCTTTTCACATAAATTCATGTGGAATGCCTCAACTTTATTAAACTAGCCTCACTCTTGTTGTAGTGAATGTTATATAACAGGTACTATGCAAAACAATCTTTGTGACATTCATTGCCATCAATTTATTAATTCAAATATAAAAACAATTTAAATTTCTTCATAAATGAAATTTAAATGTTTTATATTTGATGTTTACAAAAAATAAAATTTAAACAGTTAAATATAAAAATACAATAATTGGCACTCCAAGTCCTCCATACAGTGCATCTGGAAAGTATTCACAGCACTTCACTTTTTCCACATTTTGTTATGTTACAGCCTTATTCCAAAATGTATTAAATTCATTATTTTCCTCAATTCTACAAACAATACCCCATAATGACAACATGAAAGAAGTTTGTTTAAAAAAAAACAGCCTTTGCTCAATACTTTGGCACCAATTACAGACTAAAGTCTTTTTGTGTATGATGCTACAAGCTTGGCACACATATTTGGGCAGTTTCTCCCATTCTTTTTTACAGGACCTCTCAAGCTCCATTGGGGAGTGTCAGTGTACAGCCATTTTCAGATCTCTCCAGAGATTTTCAATCGGGTTCAAGTCTGGGCTCTAGCTGGGACATTCACAGAGTTGTCCCGTAGCCGCTCCTTTGTTATCTTGGCTGTGTGCTTGGGGTCGTGTCCTGTTGGAAGATGAACCGTCGCCCCAGTTTGAGGTGCAGAGTGCTTTGGAGCAGGTTTTCATCAAGGATATTTCTGTACATTGCTGCATTCATCTTTCCCTCGATCCTGACTAGTCTCCCAGTTCCTGCCACTGAAAAACATCCACTGTAGGGATGGTATTGGCCAGGTGATGAGTGGTGCCTGGTTTCCTCCAGATATGACGCTTGTCATTCAGGTCAAAGTGTTCAATACTTGTTTCATCAGACCAGAGAATTTAGTTTCTCATAGTCTGAGAGTCCTTCAGGTGCCTTTTGGCAAACTTCATGTGGGCTGTCATGTGCCTTTTACTGAGAAGTGGCTTCCGTCTGGCCACTCGACCATACAGGCCTGATTGGTGGAGTGCTGCAGAGATGGTAGTTGTTCTTCTGGAAGGTTCTCCTTGCTCTACAGAGAAACGCTGGAGCTCTGTCAGAGTGACCATCGGGTTATTGGTAACCTCCCTGACTAAGGCCCTTCTCCCCCGATCACTCATTTTGACCGGGAGGCCAGCTCTAGGAAGAGTCCTGGTGGTTTCAAAGTTCTTCCATTTACAGATGATGGAGGCCCCTGTGCCGGATGCACTGTATTTGATGACTAAAGAGGCAACAACTATACAGGACTGAACAGAGTGCAATAGTATGTGGGATGGTATGTGGAATGGCTGTAAAACTTGACCAGCTAGGGTTGCTCTTTGAATAACCCTGGCCATTGTAAATTCGGAAATGAATTCACAACAATTTAAGCATGAAAAAAATCAAATCCTAAAGCATATCACTAGGTATAATTACTCACATTCACACTGAGCTTATGGAAATCAATTTTTATTATCCAGAGCAGTGATCCCTAACCATGTCTGCATTGATTTGGTGTTAGAAATAACACTGAAGATAATAGAGTTAATACAAACCATTTATCATCACCAAGT
Source organism: Moxostoma hubbsi (assembly GCA_032164185.1). Classification (NCBI taxonomy): domain Eukaryota; kingdom Metazoa; phylum Chordata; class Actinopteri; order Cypriniformes; family Catostomidae; genus Moxostoma; species Moxostoma hubbsi. The sequence continues at coordinate 6,087,296 of JAVLUX010000025.1, forward strand.
CTAATTCTCTTTTTAGATGTTGAGTCCAGTATTGTATTAGGGAACCCATGTAAAAATGAAAAAAAAAAAAAAATTAATGAAAAAGTTAATAGTTACTATAATCAAACAAAAAAGGGATAATGTACAGTCAAGCTGGTCGTTATCACAAAAAAAAACACATATATATACATATATATATATATATATATATATATATATATATATAAAAATAATAGGGTATATGAGAATCTTGTTTCATCCTGAAGGGGTTTATTTTGAGATCATGTCTGATTGTGAATGTATGTACATTAATCTACGTATTACATTTCTATTTGCCACATAAATAAATAAATGTACGTAAAATATAGAATTGAGTTAAAATTATTTTGCTATGCGAGAAGAGAGAGAACACAGAGTGATACGAGAGACATGAATCCAACACAGCAACTGTAGGTCCAAAATTGGTTGCCTCGGACAACGGTCAAATATATAGTTTAACAGTCATTATACAAATTTTCACTGCAGAGTGTGGCCAATTAGAATCAAGTATGCAAGGAAGCCACGTAATACAGGAGAAGGGTCTGTCTCTGTCCTGCAAGGCTACTACAAGACACGGTCACTAGAAGTTACGCCCCCTTCAAATAGCCAGCGAAATCCTGAAGTCTTTGAACAGTTGGATGCCACATTCATACCCTGTTTGTTGTGTTTATTTTGAGTCCCGCAGCAACCCTACACCTACCCTTACTTTACCATCTACTATGGTAAATTTTACACAAACTTATAAACTTATTAAAAAATAAATATATGCTAATGGATTTTCTCCTTGCACAATACAGATGTGGCCTTTGAGAATGCGTGACCAAAAAAAAAAACCTGCATCAGATAGCATTAGTTGGCAAATAACAGACATGATCAGTAGGGGGAAGTTGTGTTTCATTCTTTGAACACTAATTGCAAATGGTTAGTGTGGCGTAGTGGGCTAAAGCACATAACTGGTAATCAAAAGGTCTCTGGTTCGATCCCCACAGCCACCATCATTGTGTCCTTCAGCAAGTCACTTAACTCCAGGTTGCTCCAGGGGGATTGTTTCTGTAATAAGTGCGCTGTAAGTCGCTTTGGATAAAAGTGTCTGCCAAATGCATAAATGTAAATGTAAAATAGTCACGTAAAACTGTAGTGAGAACAAAAATCACAAAGAGTTATAGCATGTGATATTGAGCCAAATCAGCAATAGCTACACAATTGTTAGCTCTAAGTATACTTTCTAAGAACAGTAATACAGCGGCATTATATGAGTGGCTGCGATGGGCTGTTGGATAAATCAATTTTTTGTCTGCTTTGTGCGAGAGAGCATAGTCTTTTTAATAATCTTTTGAGCTTTATAGAATGTAATATCTTTTAATGTTAATAAACTTTCTTATAAAGTAATATCTATGGACACGTAACAGGCTTTAGAAGTGTTAAATGTGCGAAGAAGTGTATTCATCAGCCTAAGAATTTGTGAACTTAGAAATTAAAACTATCATTAGACATGTAATATGTCTTAACTGCCATATCTCCCTGTAGCTCAAGACTTGTTGCTTACTAAACCTAAGCAGGTTTGAGCCTGGCCAGTACCTGGATGGGAGACCTCCTGGGAAAACTCGGGTTGCTACTGAAAGAGGTATTAGGGAGTCCAGCAGGGGGTGCTCAATCTGTGGACTGTGTAGGCCATAATGCCCCAGTATAGTGATGGGGACACTATACTGTAGAAAGGCACCATCCTTCGGATGAGATGTTATACTGAGGTCCTAACTCTCTATGGTCATTAAAAATCCCAAGACACTTCTTGAAAAGAGAAGGGGTGTAACCCTGGTGTCCTGGCCAAATTCCCCCTCATTGTCCCTTATCAATCATGGCCTCATAATACTCCCCATCCATTAATTGGCTCTGTCACTCTCCTCTCCACCAATAGCTGGTGTGTGGTGAGCGTAGTGGTGCATTATGGCTGCTGTCGCATCATCCAGGTGGATGCTGCACACTGGTGGTGGTTGAGGAGAGTCCCCATGTTCACTGTGAAAAGCAATAATCTGTGGGAAACGGGTGTTCAACCTCACAAACAGCACTTTTTGGGCAGTTTCAGCGCAATTTGAGCAAAGTGCCTATACAGCAGTTCTTTTCTGGGCTACCAAAAGAACCCAGAAGGGGAGGGGTGGAGCGTTTGTTTGTAAGCAGTAATTTCTTCTATTCTGATGGGTTTGATTGAGGCAGGATAAATGCCAGCGCAGGTCGACCAATTGCATTTCAGACCCACCCACATGTGCAAATCAAATATTCAACCAGTATATTCATTTTAAAACTATGAGCAACTAACGCAACATACATGGGGTCATTTTGGAGAGATTGCAAAAATACAGCATCACAGAATCAGCTGGTGTACAAAAATGCAAAGCTACTTTGTTGAGAGCAATAAAAATATCAGCGTCAATCAGTCTGTGGACCTTTATCCAACTGCCCTGACATTGCTTTTAGTCGATGAGGAGAGAAATGAAAAAAAAAAAAAAAAAAAAGAGACAGCAGTGGAATTTTCCGGACCAGCTGGCAATGAGGCCTGTCTGCTGAAGCTGAATACATTGGCGGTCCCAAAGGATCCCACTCAGTATAACACTCCTGCTGCACACTTATAAGAACACACTTGAAAAAGGGACAGAGACACAAATAATGCACTTGCTTTCTTTTGTTGTTTTTGTTTTTTTCTTTCGAGAGAGTGAGCGAGAAAATACATTTATGTTTCCACATAAATATTGAATAAATTCCTTCAAAAGTAATTTATACTTTACTGGAGTTAACAATGTGGCATCTAACACAAGATCGAAAGTATGCGAGGAATCCAAAATAAACCTGAGAATGGCTGTAAGAGACTATAAAATACAGACTCCTGGAATTTAATTAGATAGGGAGAAACCACTCAATTACATCATAATTTAACATTATTTAACACCAAAGGAGTGTAAATGTCTTTAAAATTCATACTTTTGATATGAATTTATTTCTTTGACACTATAAATTCACAGAACAAATGGAGAAGTCTTTTAAATTCTGATAGTTGGGTATTAAATGAATCTGGTGAGAAATCGCTCTGACATCATACAATGCTCTCTATGACAACATAATGTAATTAAACCAAAAGAATGGAGGGGTCTTCAAAATTCAGAGTCTTAGTATTTAATTAATTTAGGGAGAAAGAGCAGTAAGATATTATAAAAAGCACTATATAATGTCATAATTTAACACTTAGGCACCATTAATGTGTATAGGACAGGTGGGACATGTCCCTACCACTTTTTGCCTTGGCAAAATTTGTCCCTTCTAGGGATGCACAGATACCACATTTTCTCTTCTGATCCGATTCAAATATTGGAAATCTCATTATCGGCCAACACCGATACCAGTGTTGTTTCTTTGCATAATCAGTTTAGAATATATTTACATTATTGTGTTGAACTAATTGGGTGTGCTCTTTAATATGTAAAGAAACACAAACCTCTAACTACACATTATTTCAATATAAATGTATAGCTTATTAAGAAACAATGTATTATTAACTAGTATACTGGATAATGTAGCAGCAAAATTAACAGTAATTCCAGTATAAGACATAAGTAGAAAGTTTTGGCAAAATACTTTCAACTTGTATCTGGACTTTAAAGGATTTAGATCTCTTTATTGTTCAATTTAGTAGTAAGATATCAGGTCACTTTTCATGATATAGTTATTTTTGGAACCCATTCAACTTTATCATATATGTTAACAAAGAATAATATATTATAATAGTAATATATAGTAATATATCTCAATCGTGCACCTTTAACTTTTAAACCCTCACGCTTTTATTTTGACATTCTGAACTCTCCAGGAAGTCCTGTAAGTGTGTCTGTTTGAAGGTAAGTTCACAGTATCTTAATTTGCTTCTTATTCAAATTCTGGTCAAATGCACATCCAGTGCCGTTCTAAATGCATATTATAAGTGAACCGAACTTTTGAGCATCTACATCTGAGATATTGTTTGTGAGTAGCGCTCAAATATTGTGTATAAACAGAGCAGCGCCATTCACTGACGCGCTGGAGCTGCGCGTGCATTTGATATATTTACTTATATATAAACACAGTCTTTTGTGATTCACAGAGCTATCGCACATCTTCAAGTAGCTTTGAATAAAATGCACGAATCATATGAACTACTTTGTGTTTTTATGGTTCTTTTATGTCATTTTTTGAGCTTGACAGTAACGAACATGACTAACAGTTTCAGATTTGGATCAGGCTTATCGGACCGATACCGTTCCATCTAAAAGCTTCAGTATCGGAGCCGATACCGGTCCAGGTATCGGATCGGAGCATCCCTAGTCCCTATCACTTTTCTTTTTGAAATGGCTTTTGTCAGGTAAGTGTCTAATACAGAAGAAATATTGCCAGTTCTTGAGCAGGAGTTTGTATTTTGTCTGTGTGTGCTATAATGTCCCCACCACTTTTTTAATCAAAGTAACGCCCATGATTTAACATTATTTAACCAAAGGAATGAAAATGTCCTTAACATTCAAATTCAGACTCTTGAAATGAAATGGATATAGAAAGAGCTCTTATGGCATTATACAATGCATTATAAGACATAATGAATTAACATAATGTAACCATAGGAATGGAGATGGAATTTAAAATTATGAAATTAATATTGGGAGAAAACACTGTATGACATCACACAATGCTCTATTACAACATCATTTAAAATTATGTAACGAAAGGATTGAAGGTGTCTTAGACATTCACAAACTTTGTATTAATTAAATCTGGGGAGAAAGAACTCTATAACGTCATATAATGCGCTCTATGACAACATAATCTAGCAATGTAAATAAAGTGATTGATGTGTCTATAAAATTAAGACTCTTGGTATTAAATGAGTCTGGCGAGGGGGGGGGGGGGTGCTCTTTGACATCATTCAAGGCACTTTATGACAATGTAATTTAATGTAACAAGTCAACTGAAAGAATGGATGTGTATTTACATTTCAGACTTTCGGTATTAAATGAGTCTGGGGAGAAAGCGCTTTATATGACTTTATATTATTTTATATCATGACTGCACTCACATATGAACAAAATTTAACCAAAGGAATGGAGGTGTCCTTAAAATTCTAATTCATGACATGAATCTAGAGAGAAAAGCTTGATGCACTCTGGCCACTACAAAGTTTCGGGAGTGACAACTACATTTAAATGCGTGAGTGAGTGAGTCCCCTAAATGTTACTCCCTCAATTGAGATGATTGAAAAGTGATAACCTCAGCAACGCTGCAGTGTCTCATGCCTGCGAAACATGAATGCCACCATTTTAACTTGTTTTGTGTTCACTGATATTAAGCAGAGATTATCCACCACAGATATATTACCACCCCACAATGTTTCGTTAGCTGCAGTCGACAGAATCACAGTGTTTTGTTTATGTGCGTCTAAGCAGCTTTTGTTAAACAGCACATCCACTCTGGACTCAGGTTACCCCGAGACTGCAGGTCTGATGAGAGAAACCAAAGAGGAGAGAGATCGACTTGAAATATGAGTGAGTGAAGACACATATCTCTATTTGAAGATGGGCACATCTCACACGTGCCATTAATCACGTCATTAACAACTAGTTGTTCAGTTCGGTTCCGTACACACTGTTTGGAATTTTTGAAAATGCAGTGGTCACTACCTGAATTTTTCTTAAGTTATTTTGGTTGTAGAATGTGTTTGTCACTCCCATTGGCGGATTTAGTCATTTAAGGGGCCCTAGGAAAAGTACAGAAATGGGGCCCTCTTCATAATTATTATTTGTATTATTATTTACTGTGGTATGCCATGAAAAAAGTGTTAGTTCATTCAAATAATCACTTAATCACACAAGTTGCTTCAATGGCAATCTTTAATTTATTTAAATGCCATTAACTTTGCAAGCTTTGGCAAACCTAATAAATAAGTTTTAGACTAGGTCTTTCTCGGAGGGGCTCATTGTAGCAGCCTGGTAAATTTTAAACAAAACTTTGTTACCAGATGAACCGAACTACCAGAAGAGTCTGTCTCACAAGAGTTGCCTATTGCAGCCAGCCAATTAGAATGGATTTTCTGCCAACTTTTACAGGAGAGCATAATAAATAATCAGTCGCATTTTAATTAAACCTCTATCCATAACCAATTTTAATATAATTACATATTTTATAACTATTAATATTCATGATAAGATAAATGATTGCAATTTCTAAAACTCAAACACACCACAGAATATGTAGGCCTAGTTTCTTATTCCTGATTTGTTATTAAAAAAACATGAATATTTTGATTTTAAATAAATGGTTTATTAACATATTCATTGTGGTGCTTTATAAATAGACTACTAATCTGAATAGGGTATTAGAGGAACTCATCCCACTAGTGTTTCTCTTAATCTCAGAAACATGCTGAATCAAGTGTTTCCCAGTCACAAGCTCACCACTACTTAAACGCTTCCTCTAGAAGTAAAGCATCTAGATATTTACAGACTTCCAGGGTAAGAATAATAATACCTCACAATTTAAGTGATCACCTCTCAGTTTCTGCCACTCTTTTTTATGCGTAATACATAAAATTGTTGTTCGCAGATCTAGAGCATGGCCGTGTGACCAGTGCGCAGCGTAGAGGTAACTTTACCTCAACCCTGAAAGCGAATCCATATCCATGCACTAAAGTTGGAGCACTCGAAATTTTCCTGCCTCCACGAACTTGCATAGTTGTGTAAAACCTTAGAATATCCCATTACCTGACCTGAGCGGTGATTTTACATAGAAACTGGCCCAAAAGTTGTCGGGGTTTGTCAAGATGTCAACGTCCTTTTCTGCATATCGCAACGCCGTTTTGTGGCCCGTTCTGCGTAATGCGCGGCTCATTTCAGCTTAGTCCCTGTTCTCCCGTGATATTGTAGCATGTGATATTGCATTAATAATAATAAAAAATATAATTTGTATTTTTAGTAGGCCCTCAGCTTTTTGGGGACCTAGGCGGTTGGCTACCTTTGCCTAGTGCTAAGTCACCCCTGGTCACTCCCGTATTTTATCGACCTGTGTGTGTACAGAACAGGATTAAGCACTAAAAGGTGAACTGACAACCAAATTTTGCTACAGTGTGTACGTAGCCTCTATGATGTCATAATTTAACCAAAGTAATTCCGGTGTATTTAAATCTGGGTAGAAAGTGCTCTATGACATCACACAATGCAGTCTATGACAACATAATTTTATAAAATTAAAGGAACCGAGGGTTTTAAAAATTGTAATTTTTACATTGTAACAAGACTTTGTATTCAATTAATCTAGGGAGGAAAAGCTCTATAATATTATACAAAGCACTATAGCATCATAATATAACATTAACCGAATAAATGGAGGTGTTTTTCAAATTCAGACTCTTCGTATTAGAACAAATGGGGAGAAAGCTTACTATGACATCATGTAATGCACTAAATGACAAAATAATCTAACAATGTCAATGAAGGAATGGAGGCTTCTTTAAAATTTAGACTTTTGGTACTGAATAAATCAGGGAAGAAAACACTCCATGACATCCTGCCATGCATTCTATGACAACATAGAATGTAACATTGGTAGTTTAACAGAAGTTTGCTTAAGTCAAAGCTTCATCATCTCCCCCCTTTTTAGCATTGGCCAAAACATTCATCATTGTTAAATCTATTCTCCGAGGTGTATCCGAGCAATATCATTTGCAAGTTTTTATATTTAAGCCGCATGTTGTCTTCCGGTCATTTTGACCCAAAGAGGATTTTCTTTTGCCTGAAAATGCTAGATAATGTTATCATATTGGACTAAAACTTTCTGACTTTGTTCACACAGGGTATCAAAATGTGTTTGTTTTTTTTCTCACTTTGTTACACATGTGGTCTTCCCAGTCAAAAATGTCCAGCCTATTCAAAATTACTTTTAAATCTCTCATCATGCTATATTATTACCAAATATTGGATTAGGTCATTTTGTCAACTAGTTTTCTTTAAGTTAGCATAGGTTTTGTATTTCTAATTGGAACTTACTGATTTGTAGGCCTCATACACCTAATTTTTTAGTGAAAAAAGCATTTGTGGATAATTTTTGCAATATTAAATAAAGTGTGAAAACATTCTGTACTATTATGTTTAACCAGGAAGTTTTTTTAAATGCTTTTATTTTTGTACAAAATGGCACAAAGTCACACTTGTGGTCTTCCCGGCCAAAAATAACCAGCCATTGAAAATGAATGGGGAGATCAAAAATAAGAGAAAAATGTTGTTTTCAGGAGCATGTTCATCCATTAGATGAGCACATATTTGCATGTGTGCTAGCAAACATAAAGGCCTCAGACCTATTTAATGCTTACTTTTTCACAGAGATAAACTTTATCGTTCATTGAACTGTATCCTGAATCCATCCAACATTATCACACACACACACAAACATACATTCACACACACTTGTGTAGGACACGCTTTCTTTTTAGGATTTCTATACTACCCTGGACTTTATACAACATACATCCAACATTATCACAGACACATACACACATGAACTTTCTTTGCCCCACAGTGACTCCTCTACAATAGAATCTTTTCATTATCTTTCAGACAAAATATTCTGACAATGTGTTTTTGAATATTCATGCTGTCACAAAGTAGATCAATAGCCGCTATTCCACTGTCCGACCCGAACCTGTACCATTGTGCGATGGATGCAGATCCTGACAAGTTTGGTGAAACTCTGCCTTTGACATTTTACATTTGACGTCGTGTCCACTGTTGGGCTTGTTTGGCACAAGGTTAATTGGCCGGCAAAAGGCCATTGGCCTGAAGAAAGCCCCGAGGAAGCATGAAGAAGCCCCAGAAGTGACAGTGGGAAAGCAACTGGCCTTGGCTTGCACTACCATGCCCTCTTTTGGCCCGATAGTGGAAACCCAGCTAATGTTTACTAATGAACAGAAATTTTCCCACAGCTAAAGTATATAAATCCTCATAGGGCCTTGCTCATTATTCACTTTGTGGCAGCACAATGGCTGCCAAGCGGTTATCTGTGCATGAGGCTCTTGATCACATCCTTGATCATGACACAAGACCACTTGCCCTGGTTCATTTCAAAATAAAAGTCTTTCCCATAAACAATTGTGTCATGGCATCTGCTCATTCCTCGTTTACAAATCGCTTTTTCCATCAGCAATGAGGGATTCACATGTGATAATTGTAAGGAATTAGTCAGGCTGACGGAGAAGGTTAAGAAGTTGAATCTGCATCTGAATGCTAGTGGAGGTCAGTGAGAAAGAGAAGCCAGTAGATATTGTTTCAGATGTAGGTAGAACAGCGAGCAACATACACACACTTTGGTTTCGACTCTAGAGTCCCCGCAGCAGGGCATTTGGATGACGTCTCGGTGGCATACTCGCTCAGCAAAGTGACACCACTTTCCCATTCCTATTAGGGTTTCCAATCGATTCTCCCCAGTCAATGATGCACCCATTGAGAATTATGTTGAAAGAGCCCTAATAATTGGTGATTCTATTGTAAGGAACATGGAAATAGAGACTCCAGCCACAATTGTTAAATGCATTTCAGGTACCAGAGCATCTGACATCAGATCAAATTTGCAAGTGCTGGCTAATGCTAAATGTAGATTTTCTAAAATGACTTGCTCTTATCATCTATCGTGGCTGCATTTCACTTGTAGAGCTTTTAAATCTTAGTGCTGCATTTGACACGATAGATAACAACATTCTCTTTCAACAGGCTAGAGAATTATGTTGGCATTTGTGGACTTGCATTAGCATGGTTTATGTCCTATTTAGCAGACCACTACCACTTTGTTTATGTAAATATGGAATTGTCAACCCAAATAAAAGTATGGAGTGCCACAGGGATCAGTTTTAGGGCCTCTGCTTTTCTCCTTATATATGCTTCCCCTGGGAGATGTAATCAGGAATCGTGGAATAAGTTTCCACTGTTATGCCGACGATACCCAACTTTATATTTCTTCAAAACCTGACAACATTTTACAATTCTTGAAATAAGCAGAATGTATCAAAATAAAAGATTGGATGGCCAGAAATTTTCTTCTACTCAATTCCGACAAAATAGAGGTACTAATTATTGGACCAAAAACCTCTAAAAACACGGCACTAAAATATAATTTGACTCTCGATGAATGTACTGTTATGTCGTCTTCCACAGCAAAGAATGTGTTATATTTGATACAATCTGTACTATGAAAATCAAATTACCAATGTTAGTAGAACAACATTCTTCCACCTAAAAATATTGATAAATTACAACACATGCTCTCTGTTGCTGATGCCGATAAACTAATTAATGCATTCATGACCTCAAGACTAGATTATTGTAATCCATTGCTGGGAGGATGTCCAGCAAGATCTATAAATAATCTTCAATTTGTTCAAAATGCAGCAGCTAGAGTGTTGACTAAATTTTTTTGTCGTTACATTGGCTACCGTATTAAATTACGTATTAATTAAATTATGTTAACCATGTACAAAGCTTTGAATAGTCTAGCTCTGCATTGACCTTCTACCACACTATATTCACTATATTTATTACGATCGCAAAATTCTGGCCTGTTAATAGTTCCTTGAATATCAAAATCCACAAAAGGAGGTAGATCCATTTCATATTTAGTCTCCCTAACACGGTTTGAGATACAGACACACTCTATTTCAGTCTAGACAAAAGACTCATCTATTTAGCCAGGCATACAACTAATTTATCCATCAACTCACAAATAGGCTGCTTTAGTTAGGTCTGCCGGAACCAGAAATCAGAAACATTGATCATGATCTATAAATCTGCAATAAATTGAATGGCATCTATGCTAATATTATTCTATTTGTTTACCTGTCTCAACCTCTGTACTCCTATCCTGAGGTCACCAGAACCGGCTGGATCCAGTTTCATTCCAGCTTCTTGTTGGACTCCACTGCTACGTGTCTCTGAGTGATAACGACTAATAGCAGTCGTGCCAGCCAAACATCACTTTAGTCTATTATGAAGGACTTCAGAGGATGAATTGATGCCAACTCCAATCATAAAACATGGGATACATCATATGCCATTGTCTGAACCTTGGATTTCAGATAGACCACACCGAAATTACCGGCCGGTTGAACTGCGATGCACCTCACTGATCTCTCTCTGCATCACCTTGGTCTATTGATGGACTACACTCTCATTCTCATAATGGAATAAATAGACTATCAATTAACTGCCAACAAAACCCTTCATCAGCCAACTAACAAGGACAATTGCATCTATGTGAACTTCTGCAGTTAATCCAGGATGGACACTTATTCAGTTTAAAAATTTAAACCATGACTTGCATTATACATAAGTAATATTGGCGTTATATTCATGATGTTAGCGAGAGGGGAACTGGCCCCCACAGTGAGCTTGGTTACTCCCAAGGTTATTTTTTTCCATTAACAAACATCTTATGGAGTTTTGTGTTCCTTGCCAGTCGCCTTAGGCTTGCTCACTGAATTTCTAAATACAATTATTAATTACTTATTTTTAAACACAATTCACAATCGTATTTTATCAAACTACCCAATGATGACTCTAAGACCTAATAGAAATTACAGTTTCATTTTCTGTTAATGCATGATTTGAAACGATGCGTGTTGTGAAAGGCGCTATACAAATAAAAATGACTTGACTTCAAAATTCCCTGTTAAACATTAAAGCACACTAGTGTGATATATAGTTCTGCATGTTTTCATAATTTATTAAATATTGCCAAAATTATCCACAAATAATGCTTTTTTCACTCAAAAAATTAGGTGCGTAAGCTCAGGTCAATGAGGCCTACGATTAATAAGTTCCAAACAGAAATACACAACCTGTACTAATTGAAAGAAATCGAGCTGACAAAACGATCTAATCCCATTTTTGGTGATAATATATCATTATGAGAGATTTATAAGCAAGTGCTTAAAGCTGGCAGAGTCTCTGTTGGCCTCTAAGGCAAAATACAATTATGACTTATTTACATGACAAATTGCTAAAGCAGAGTGTTGTTTCAGCAGAGCATTCTATTTCTCTAAGATTTAAAAGAACATTCCGGGCTCAATACATGTTAAGCTCAATCGACAGCATTTGTGGCATAACATTGAATACCACAAAAATGTATTTTGACTTGCCCTACTTTCCTTTAAAAAAAAATATATTTTTTTTTTTTAAATACGAGTTCCAGTGAGGCATTTACAATGGAAGTGAATGGGGCCAATCTGTAAACGTTAAAATACACAGTTTTAAAAGAATAGCCACAAGACAAACAATATTGATGTTAACATGGTTTTAGTGTGATAAAACTGCTTACTAACATTTTCTGTGTAAAGTGATAGCCAATTTTACAACTGTGTTGCCATGACAATGTAATGTCAACAAACCCTAAAAACCTAAAACCGCAGTAAAAATTACGATTTAAACAAATTAACAGCTCAAATAATACATGAGTTAACAAAGTGCTTCATTTATATAATTAAAAACTTCACACTTTAAACCCTTTAAAAAATTGGCCCCATTCACTTCCATTGTAAGTGCCTCACTGTAACCTCGATTTCTGCTTTTTTTAAAGAAAAGGAGGGATGAGCCAAAATATTTTTTTGTAGTAATCAACATTACGCCACAAATGCCTTGCAAATCAAGTCAATTAAAACATTATCATATTACCTGTTAATATTATCATATGTATGTACTGTAAATACAGATGATATTTATATACAGTTGGTAAAGGATCAGGACGTGGATGCAAAGTGTAAATTGAATACATAAATGGACATAAAATAGTAATTATTTTATTATGCGAGAAGAATGAAACCACAAAAATGTTCAAAAGACATAAAACTAGCCAAGAAATTGCTTTCTGGGACAATTGTCAATTACACAGTTCAGCAGTCATTAAACAAAAGTATTTGACTGCAAAATGCCATGATTGATCAATCAGAATCAAGTGAGAAAATTCACTTTTTATTCCATCAAGATGTTGGACGGGTGCTTTAGAAGAAAATTGTCCAAAACAGTCCAAAAATATTTTTGTTGTTGTAACAATTCGATGTTACAACATTTGAAGGTCCTTTTTAAAGGAACTGTAATAATTAAAATAGGACAAATTCATCTCCAAGTACAAATCAGGCTTCTATAATTTAACTTAGTGACCAACACTGACCTTAAAGGCCATGTAACATTCCTTGAAATACAACAGAATTTTCCCTTGACAGCCATATTATGACAAACTAATAAAATAATCCTTTTAAACCATCGTTGAGATACAATACATGTTGCTTTAAGCTCTCTGTCCATGACGGCAGCATTCCAAGCTTATACAATACCTTTGCATTGTCGAATTCGTCAAACAAATTATTGTCCTGTCCTGGGTCTTCAGCCAAGAGGTATAGCTCACCTGCATGGAAGTCCGTCATGTTAGGTTGACAGTGGAGGGGGTCGAAGCCTACCCATAAGGTGAACCGATAGTCAATGGAGCGAATGGAGTAGCCCATGATGCGGATGTCGGCTAGGTCAGGTAGATCAGAGTTCTCTTGGATAGAGTCAGATGGCCGAGGGTACTGGCTGAATGAGTAGGCCTCTCTGTTGAGCACTACATGTGGATAACGGATTAAATAGGCCAGGTTGGAGCCCTCCGTGCACAGCTCAATCTTAAAGGATTGAGAGGGACAGTGACGGAGAGGACCCAGCCCTGCCAGGTTTGACAGCGTGGGGAATATATCGACAAGTTCCACCACACTCTCGACCACTTGACCTAAAACACACACAAAAAAACATGATCTGAATGCATTTGTGATTGCGATATACAGATTGCTGTGTACAGACTGCAAGGCAATAACCAAAAGTATGGACAACGAGATTTTCAATAAATGAAACAGCATCTCAATTAACTTCATTACATTGACTCCAAAATATCGAACTGAACGGACTGCAAACAATTTTGGTATCTGAACTCTTTAAGAGGATCATAAAATAGAAGCATTGGATCATTTTACATTTTTATTAATTGTTTAACTTTAAAGTTAAACATATCAAGTTTGGTGTGAACAGGGCTTCTCGAAAGTATTTTCAAAAAATTTTAAATATATACGAATGTATACATTTTTTGAGAGTTAAGGGAGACTGACTCGATGTCATTCGCTATGTTATTAAAGAGGGCAAGTGTTGGGTTCTGAAAGAAAAAATCCCTTTAATTTTTCCACATTTTCAAATTTTTCCTATAACTTATAAAGATTTAAAGACAGACCTGCCGTGAACTCTGAGGTTGTTAAACAATTCTATTTGCTTCTATTAAAGCCATCAGTCCATGTTATTTCAACTTAATTTTTTGGAAGTCGTGTGTAATAACGGAATTCCTGGTGAAAAACTACACTACCCATGATCCTGAAGAGGAAGATCCACCAATCAGATAAGTGTGGACAACAAAGCACACCAAACAAGCTCAGCAGTGACCGCCCACTTTAATGACATACTGTAAATGAGTGAATCGAGTTGGCCTTCCTGCACGCTCAATCTATTTATATATTTGCAAATATCTGAATTTAGTTTTATATATTTCCATAGTTTTTAAATTTGATTACTTCATCCGCAATGTTTCATGGGATCGTAGTTCATTTCCTCATTGAAGGCATAAGTATACAGTCTTAAACTTTCGTCTTTTTGACCGATTTTCAAATACTTTTATGCTTCAAATCAAAGTTTGTAATGTTGTGATTCACCTCAGAGCGGGTTGTTTTGGTACATGGCTTAGAATGCTTTTATGAAGGATTTTAAGAAATCCCTATGGAAAAAATGAAGGGAAAAATACTTCCAGAACTATGATGGCTGAAAATGTGGGCGAGAACTGTTGCACTCCATTCCCGTTTTGATGGTGTGGAACAGAGAGTTCTCTGATTGGTGGTTTTCTCTTTAGGATTATGGGTAATGTAGTTTTTCAGAATTGAGCATCAACACAATTTAAAGAAAACAATTAAATTGAAATCATGCTGATTTGTGGTTTCAAAGCATATTATCCCTTAATCTCAGAGCTCACTGTAGCTCTGTCTCCAAACATATTTATTGCTATATAAATATCTCTCTAGGAGAAAATTATGTAGTCTAATGCCATAACAATTATATTTGTGTACAACACTAAAATCAAGCATTTAAGCACAAGCCTTTAGATAAGGGTTTTAAAAATTATGAGAAACCAATTTAATCAAGTGCGTCCAAACTTTTGACTGCAAGTGTATGTGTGCACTACACTATCAGCCAAACCTTGGTATTGCACAAAAAATGTCAAAACTAAACACATTTCAAAGCTCTAAATGGACCGATACTTCAGCCATAACATATTTTCCAGAGAGTTGATATGAAATGCTTGAGTGACTTCAGTTGGAGCTTCATATTCTCAAGAAGGATCCCGCTGTCTTCACATGTTGACAGCTGTTTTGAGTAACATTACCTTTGCCAAAATGCCCCCGTGTGCTCTGAAACACATCGATGAATGGGAATATCTTCTCCCCAGGCTGAGGGAAAGATGAGGTCACACCTGGCTTATACACGATCAATGGCACTCGGGTGGCCACATCAAAGTTGCTGTATTTGGCCCACTCACCATGTTCCCCTAATGACCAACCTAAGAAAGAGTTAAACATGAGAAAATCACAATGATCATTCCAAACGGTCTTTGCACAAGACGGTTTCTCTACATTAGGGCATTACATAAATGTGACCTGATGAATGAATCCAACAAGCTAGTATTAGAGCTATTTAATGGATTGCACAAATGTTTGCAGCATCAATTTGCCAAAAAAAATAATTAATAATAATAATAATAATAATAATAATAATTCACAAAGTTATCCTAAGAAAAGGTGACTTGAATTTTTGCTAATTTGCTTGTCCGTGCAAAGGTCAGTGCCATAATACTACATGTTCTGAGTATTTGGTTGCTAGGATGTTCTGGGTGGTTGCTAAGAGGCCAAGTCAAGCTTACTGGTCCCCAATCTCTATAACATTCCAGTCCCCAAAAATGGCTGGATTTTTATTTTTCAGCCATTTTCTCTTGTCCGATTACTTAGTAAAGTAATAGCACACCTCTCCGTAACAGACCCCACAATTTGAGGTATAATTCCCTTCTATAGCACAAACGGTGCGTGACAGGTTAAATGCTGAATTTAATACTTATGTTTGGTGGTTTCCTCAAGTCCCTGAGTTTAAGTATGAGCAATAGTAATAGTGATGCTTGCCTCACCAAACACCACTAATACTACATTATACAAGCTCACAGAGCAGACCGTGAAAATCTGAGATTTAAAACAAACCAAATGCTTCAATATTGCCATCTAGTGGAAGTAACTTGAAAACAACAGGGTGAATTAACAGAACTTCACTGAACAAACCGTGATCTGAGCTGAACACTATGATGGTGTCATTGGTAAGGCCGAGATCATCAAGGGCATGCAAAATGTTTCCAACTTGAGCATCCATGTATGACACAGAGGCAAAGTAGTGTTGTCGAATCTGCAACTAAAAACATGAGGGGAAAAACATAATTTTGCATTTGAAAAGAAAAAGGGTTTGAGGTTTGAATCTATGGCCTTTAGAGGCCTAGGGCCCTAAGCCAAGCACTAGACTACCATGTAACACTTTGCAATAGCCGAGCTTTACTTGAAAACATTCTTCAGTAAAAATGAAAGAAAACTGAACTAGTCACTGAGCAATAACTTCATATAACTCAATAAAGGATCCAAATCAGTTTCCCTTAAAGGAATATTCCAGGTTCACAACAAGTTAAGCTCAATCAGCAGCATTTGTGGCATAATGTTGATTACCACATAAATGTATTTCAATTGTCCCTCCTTTTCTTAAAACTAAATATAAAATATGGGTTACAGTGATTTTAAAATTATAGCCAAAATATGTGAATAACGTTAACATGATATTTGTGTGATAAAAAAAGTTATATCCAATTTTACAACTTCGTTGCTAAATCGACCATAGAAATGACAATTTTATAGCTCAAATTATACAAAAGTTTTAACAGAAGAGATAATATAAGTGCTTTTAATCAAATTATAAGCTTCACATTTCTGCCTTTAAACCCCTTAAAACATTGACCCCATTCACTTCCATTGTAAGTGCCTTGAACCTTGATTTTTGCTATCTTTAAAGATAACGAGGGACGAGTCAAAATTTATTTTTGTGTTAACCTTTGTGGAATAATCAACATTATGCCACAACTGCTGTCGATTGAGCTAAACTTGTATTGAACTTTATGTAAAATCACTATTCAATTCAAAACTAATTTTCTCAATTAAAAAAGAAGGGCTCAAAATAAATTGAACTGATTATTGTATGGGGGAATCTCACAAAAATCTGTCTGGGTCATATTTCACCACATTTAAAATTAAGCCTATTTTAGGATCATAATGATTTTTTTGCATTGTGATATAACTTTCATGACAATTAAGCACATTTTACCCCCAATTCTCATTACATTTCAATTGGTTTGAAATTATCATTAGATATAGAGATTACCAATGAGAATCATCCTCTCCGGTAGCAATGTCTATTTTTTGAATCCACATAATTTAACGGCAGTACAACAATACTAACATAATGTATCAATACTTTGCAATTTCAATAAAATATATATATATATATATATATATATATATATATATATATTTCTTTATTTTTCACAGAATTACATTCATGATAATTGGAGGGAAATGGTCTTAATTGTCATGAAAATAATGCCATAATGCAAAAAAATTGTGTTGGTCCTTAAAACAGGCTTACTGTATTTTATTTAGCAAAATTTCTTTCTTTACTTTGATTTTTGGGTGAAATATTCTTGATAAGGCTTCAGAGTATTCCAAGTTTTTTGTGTGCTGTACCTGAAAATCTTTAGGAATGGGGCCATACGGAAAGCTCAGATTTAACGCCTTGACATCTTCCCTTTTGCGGATGTCAGTCCAGGGGTTGTATGCCACATCGGGAAGCTTCTTAGGAACATCAGGGTCTGGAGCCAGTGTCATGCTTTCAACAGGGTAGAGCTTTAGATACTCCTATAACAAAGCAATACATTTCAGATTACAGACAGGCTCCCATATATTAAGTCATTTTTTTATTGTGTAAAGTACATACCCGTGGGATTCTGAAAGGAATATGTGGCTTATAGAAGCCTACCGCCAGGAAGAATGGATTCTTAGAGCCTTTCATAGACTCCAGCAGTCGTATGGCCTCTGCTGTATTCTCCAAATCAGGAAGAGTTCCTAAAGGCATCTCTGACACATCCACAGGACACAGCAAATTACTGTGCATTGTGCCATCTTTGTTTTTACAAACCTAACAGATAAACATGAAATACTGGAAATAAACATCAGAATAATGCAGAAACATACTCTTAAGCGATATGCACCAATATTTCATACATAAACTACTTTAAGCATTATTATGCTAAACTATGCAATTATTTGTAATTTTTTTTTGTAAGTGCAAATTTGAGGATACCAAACTTTATTAAGCCATTCAAATCAGATCCTTAAAAAAAGTTTAACAAGACCTCAATTGAGTAACAAGTTAATAGGCATATGTCAGACTTCTTTAAAACTTAAGGGGAAGATTCATACAAGGACATACAAAGAGATCAGAATGGTCTGAACTTAAAAGTGAGTCACTAGTATGACTTCAAAATGAGACCCAGCAATAAAACCAACCTTATACATACACTTTGGGAATATCTGCTTGATATTATGGACGTTGTGACTAAAATCACTTTACCAAGTTATTTAAGTTTCTCTGCATTATATTTCCAATACTGCATGTGTTTGAAAGCACATACATTGGGGTAGAAGCGTGAGCACCTATACACACACTAACCTTCCTCTTTTCATATTTAAAAGAGGGTGGATGATACGGCGGTACAGACCAGCTGTACGGGTAATCATCCGAGTGGTTGGAGGCAATGCCTTTAGGACAAGCACATAAAAGAGAAACATTATTAGTTTAACATCATACAAGACAGTTAACATAGGGAAAGGACACATTTGGACAGCTGACAAATAAAAAAATATTTTCAATACATACAAACTTATATATAGGCAGTGAATCGATAAAAAAAATAAAAGAAAAATGAATCACACAATTTCCATGGTACATGGAACATTAAAACAAACATTAAAATTAGGGCTGTCGATTTAACGAATTAAAAAATTTACGCAATTAATCGCATGCCCACGGACCATAATAAGGAAGATTCCTGAGAAATACAAGCTTGTAGTACCACCTGTTTACTCCAGAGGGCAGTAAGTGAAATTTCAGCTGTATGAGCAACACGCAGTTTATACAGTGAAGAAAACTCTTCAGTAGGCAGAACAACACAAACATGCGTTACATTCTTGCGTTCAAAACACTTGAAGGAGGGCAAATGCGAACTAAGGGATCTCAAGATGTGTTTAAAGATTGAGTATTAAACTATATTTAACTTGACACAGTGACCTAAACATTTTATGTTTATGACGCAGCACACCCGAGACACGACACAAGCATGTCTGACACAGGTCGTATGGTCTTTACCTCACAAATATTTAATTACCAACCAGGTTAAGGATGTGTCCTTTAAACTGTTACACCGTTTTTACCCAGTCAACCTTTATTTAAGAAACATGCTCCCTGAAATAGATCCACTTTGCTCCTTCTGTAATGCTGTAGATGAATCTGCCCCTCACCTTTTTTGGGAATGTGTCCACGCTGTAGTATTTGAGAAAATTTTGTTTGTTTGTACATACCTCTATTTTTAAAAACTAGTTTTTCTTTGCTTTATAAAGACGTTTTATTTGGTTTTCACAGTTTTGATAACTTAAGTTAATATTTTCTGATTAATCTGTTTATTTTTCTTGCCAAGTTTTTTTATACATAAGTTTAAATTTATGTCTATAAAGCCCCTATTTGCACTTCTTTGTAAAGACTTGCAATATTATTTAAATACTCTTTGTACCTCCAACAACTTCAAAGCATTGAAAACCATTGCATTGTGTAATGAATATAATGTCTTGGCATTATTGTAAAATATATCTGTAGTAATGTGTACTATGTATAACCCTGGCTTGTTTCTTAAAAAAATAAAAATTCTGACGCAGGTGTACATTGATGGGTCCTTAAACAAGCCCTCATAATTTATCTCCAACTGATTGACAAATTCTCTTGTGTAATGGATTGCTGTGAACTGTATGCCAATGATTGACTTATGTTCAATAATATGGTAGTAAACAATACATTGTATTCTAAAGCCGTTTTTTATATTGTCTTATCAATGATTAACTCTTCTGCTACAGGAATGTAATGCATTTTAATTATCTGAATATTTTTTTTTTATTTTATATTTTTATATTATATTTAAAGATAACTATGTATAATTCTATATTGATATAAATATGTTTAATCGTTATATATTGAGTTATTGTCATATGAGGGGCTTTCTCAGCAAATATTTATATGTGCGATTAATTGCGATTAATTAATCGTGACACCATGTAATTAATTCTATTAAAACCTTAAAAAAAAGATAATCGATTGACAGCCCTAATTAAAATATAATCATAAATATATTTTATTCATATCTCGCATCAAATTACTTGCAAGAAATTGGTAAGTCATAATTTACTTTATTTAAATATATACATAAATATTATACATTTTAAAAAAAAAAAATTTTGGCAGATACAATTATTACAAAAAAATAATTCAAGTATTTGTATACATGCCATAAAATCAGTTGACATGTAATTAATCAGTTGACATAATGTAATTAAAAATCAGCTAAATCTTCTGCCATTTTACAGTGGACTTTTTTTTAATAATAGGATCAAATGGGCAGAATAAATTCATATCAAGCATTGTTGGCAAGATAAACTTTAGTGTACGTTGCCAATGCATCATTAGACACTAAACATACAGATACAAAACAAATTGAATGTTGTTTAATTTAAAGTTTAATTTCAAAACTTTTTCTCTTGCTGCTGTTCTGTCTCTTATCGTGCAAACGCTAGAGATTTTTTTTTAAATGTGACCCATTAAACAGTCAACTATAAATTGCAGAAATTAATGCATTAAATCTCCCAGTCCTAATATATATAGTTGAAGTCAGGAGTTTACTTACACCTGAGCAAAATACATTTAAACTCAGTTTTTCACAATTCCTGACATTTAATCGTAGAAAACATTCACGGTCTTATGTCAGTTAGGATCACTGCTTCATTTTAAGAATGTGAAATGTCACAATAATAGTAGAGAGAATTATTTATTTTAGCTTTTATTTCTTTCATCACATTCCCAGTGGGTCAGAAGTTTACATACACTTTCTTAGTATTTGGTAGCATTGCCTTTAAATTGTTTAACTTGGGTCAAATGTTTTCACAAGCTTCTCACAATAAGTTGCTGGAATTTTGGCCCATTCCTCCAGACAGAACTGGTGTAACTGAGTCAGGTTTTTAGGCCTCCTTGCTCACACACACTTTTTCAGTTCTGCCCACAAATTTTCTATCGGATTGAGGTCAGGGCTTTGTGATGGCCACTCCCTTGACTTGTTTGTCCTTAAGCCATTTTGCCACAACATTCAAGGTATGCTTGGGGTCATTGTCCATTTGGAAGACCCATTTGCGACTGAGCTTTAACTTCCTGGCTGATGTCTTGAGATGTTTCTTCAATATATCCACATATTTTTCCTTCCTCATGATGTCATCTATTTTGTGAAGTGCACCAGTCCCTCCTGCAGCAAATCACCCCCACAACATGATGCTGCCACCCCCATGCTTCACGGATGGGATGGTGTCCTTTGGCTTG
This sequence comes from Moxostoma hubbsi, assembly GCA_032164185.1. Taxonomy (NCBI): domain Eukaryota; kingdom Metazoa; phylum Chordata; class Actinopteri; order Cypriniformes; family Catostomidae; genus Moxostoma; species Moxostoma hubbsi. The sequence continues at coordinate 6,109,195 of JAVLUX010000025.1, forward strand.
CAAGCATCACCCTTTTCCCTCCAAACATAACGATGGTCATTATGGCCAAAAAGTTTATTTTTTGTTTCATCAGACTAGAGGACATTTCTCCAAAAAATAAGATCTTGCAAACTGTAGTCTGGCTTTTTTATGGCAGTTTTGGAGCAGTGGCTTCTTCCTTGCTGAGCAGTCTTTCAGGCTATGTCGATATAGGATTTGTTTTACTGTGGATTCTCCAGCATCTTCACAAGGTCCTTTGCTGTTGTTCTGGGATTAATTTTCACTTTTTGCACTAAACTACATTCATCTCTAGGAGACAGAATGCGTCTCCTTCCGGAGCGGATTGATGGCTGATTTATTTAGATTTTCCCATGATGTCAAGTAAAGAGGCACTGAGTTTGAAGGTAGGCCTTAAAATACATCCACATGTACACTTCCAATTCAGTACACCTCCTATCAGCAGCTAATTGTCTAATTGTCTAAAGGCTTGACATAATTTTCTGGAATTTTCCAAGCTACTTAAAGGCACAGTTAACTTAGTGTATGTAAACTTCTGACCAACTGGAATTGTGATTAGTGTCAATTAAAAGTGAAACAATCGGTCTAAACAATTGCTGGAAAAAAATTCTCATGTCATGCACAACGTAGATGTCCTAAGCAACTTGTCAAAACTACAGTTTGCTAATATGAAATCTGTGGAGTGGTTAAAAAATTAGTTTTAATGACTTCAACCTATGTGTATGTAAACTTCAACGGTATTTATATATTATGTATGTATTTATAAAAAAAATTTATTACAAAAAAAGCATATGTTTTAGGTGGTTACTCCACCTTTTCACACACAAAAAATAAAAAATTCTACCCCTATTTGTAGGACAGTATAGACTAGACAGGAAAGTAGGGGTGAGTGAGGAGGAATGGGCTCGGGACATCACACAGGCTGGACTCGAATCCGTGGGCCAACAGTTTTTATATGTAGCAAGTGAACATTTGAACAACCAAACTTGTGGTATATATCAATATTTAAAAGTACAAATATACCACGTTTTATATAAATGAATAATAATTATACAAAAACTAGAAATGTTAGTATAAATAGTTATCATAGAAAGCAAAGCAACTTATATAATCAATGAGTCAAACACAATAAATCTAAACTGATCCAATGCACTTGTTACAGTCTATTTACCTGGATGGAAAACTTTGCCCACTGATAAAGTGGTGTATCCATTAGACTTGAAGTATTGGGGAAGTGTAGTGTAGTTTCCTGCATGAACTCTCCAGTAGGAATTGAAATCATACAGCTTTGTGGTGTCTGGCCTTCTGCTTGTTAGGAAAGACACCCTACTAGGTCCACAAACAGCTTGCTTCAAGAGAACATAATGGCAGGTGTGCATCAGTAACTTATATAAATCTTGATATACAATCATTCTCGCGCATGTTTATGTATTTGCTGCCCAATAATAAGACATACCTGTGCATATGCGTTATAAAACACTGTGCTCATAGATGCAAGTTGATCAATGTTCGGTGACTTGACTACTGGATCAGAGTAGCAGCCTAAACTTGGTCTTAAATCATCCGCAATTAAGTACAAGATGTTAAGGCGTTTATTATCTATTGCACAAACATTCTGTTCCAAAAGGTATAAAATCACAACAGGCAACCACATTTGCGTATTTACAAACATTATGTCAATATCCTGCGGGAATGACGCGAAGATACTGCGAATATTCAAAACTATCGCATCAGCATTTTGATTTCGTGTTCTACGTCATGTTCGATTACTTTTAGTGTTTTGTTTCCGGGGTTTCAAGACACGCCCCTTATCACATTACCTCTTTGGTCTGCTCTTAAAGTCACAGTACACGTTTTCATCTCGGTCTATACAGCACTGTAGGCAAGTTGTTTGTTAATAACATTGTTTGTTGATATTTTGTCTGTCATTATTCATTAGTTAATCATTAAAATCTAAGCTGAAAACATTTCAGAGTACTTATGTATTCTCTGACAAAAGAATACATAAGCTGCCCTGCTTGCAAACCTTTTTGGTAACACTTTACAATAAAGTTCCATTAGTTAACAATAGTTAACAACATTAGTTAATATGAACTAACAATGAACAGTATTTTTACTGCATGTATTAATCTTGGGTCAACATATAGTAGGCTAATACATTTTTAAAATCAAAAGTTAAGTTTGTGCAGTAAGGTAGTGCATTATGAACTAACAATGAACAATTGCAATTTTATTAACTGAAATAACAAAGAACAAAGATTAATAATTGGTGTAAAACAAATATATTGTAAATTGTTCGTTCATGATACCTAATGCATAATGTTAATGAATGAAAGCATATTCTTTCCTTATTTGTTTTATTGTATTTTAAATAAAAAAAATTATTCAATTTTCTTAAAATATTATTTTTTTTCTTAAATTATTTCAAATTTGACTCTCATAGGTCTTTATTTCTCTTCTTCTGTATTGTGCTCATGTAAACCTCTTTAATTTCCCATTGTGAATGAAATGTTATTTAATATAAACTGCTCAAATTTATTTTCACCTCTTTATTTCACCTTGTGTATCTCTCCAATTATTTAAAATCAAACCATTAAAGTGTCTGAACCAGTAACAAGGTTCCTCACAAGAGATTTGTCTGTCACAGCAGTTCTAAGGCAACAGTATGGGTAAGTTTTTATTTTATGCTGAAAAACGTAATATTATACTGTCCAAATAGTGAAGAGCATTTTGAATAAGTATAACAGTGCACCAAATTGTATTTCTTATATATATATATATATTAAATTATTCATGATCTTGAATCTTGATAAGGCTTCAGGTGACATATTTGGAGACATCATGAAAATCAGAAATGACAGCACAGCAGGACAAACTAACCGTAAAGGGTATGATTGCTTAACTCACTTGTCACATTTGTTCCAGTTAACACATTTTCGAAATATATAGTCTTTGCGCTATATACCTTAACAAACATTTATTCTTGTTGAAGGTGTTGAAGCCTCCAAAAAACTGGCTGACCACGATCTGGCCTAGATAAAGTAATACAGGGGTATGATCACCAAAGCTGGCAAAGCAAACAAAATGGATCCATCGGTGATTGCTGCCATCATATCCAGAGAGTCAAGAGCTGGAGCCGAGCTATACTTAAAGATAGGCGGGGAGATCATGGCAATGGCTTTGGCCTTATGAAGGTTGGTAAGAGGAACAGGTCTGTTCTTTTTGAAAATCAGGACGTGGACTTAGGCTTGCACATAAGAAAAGATTCAAGGCTGTTCTCTTCTTTGCTGATGTTTCTTTCAGCAAATGCTACCACACTCTAGTAGATGCATAGGACAATGAGATGCATTTAACATAAGCAACAGATATACTCAATGACTATATTCAAGCAATTGAAAGACAATTTAGACCTAGGAGCAACCAAAAACAGCCTCAGAAAAACTTAATGAGCGAGTAGAAACATATTTAGAATAGTAACAATTTAGAAGACCTGATAAATATTGGGGGGCAAGATTATGAAGAGCCTTGTAGGTGAAGATTAGAAACTCTCCCCGTATGCGGTATTCAGCAGGTAGCCAGTGAAGTTGCTTGAGTATGGGAGTAATGACTGCTGATTTTCTAGTATGTGTGAGAAGACGCGCAGCAGAGTTCTGAACTTACTGTAGTCGTGAGAGTACTTTTGCTGGAAGTCCTGTTTAAACAGAATTGCAATAATCCAAGCATGATGTGACAATATCATGGATTACAGTCGCTGCATCTGTGCTCTGTGGTGGTAGTATAGTGGGCTAAAGCACATAACTGTTAATCAGAAGGTCACTGGTTCGATCCCCACATCCACCACCATTGTATCCTTGAGCAAGACACTTAACTCCTGGTTGCTCCGGGGGGATTGTCATTATAATAAGGGCTCTGTAAGTCGCTCTGGATAAAAGTGTCTGCCAGTGCATAAATGTAAATGTATTTTATTACTAAAACGTATGCATCATTCACATGTGTCATATTCCAGGAGGAATCTCAGCCTACAATGCGGGTGTGAAGAATGTCCGTTCACATGAGCATATGGACTTCGTCACCACAGGAGATGACTTTGGGAATGATGTTATTGCCAGAGCCCAGTAGTTGAAATATAAGGGTTACTGAAGAACAGGTTGTTGATCTGTCAAATTGAACTTTCATGTGAAATTAATAATGTGATTATTCCACATGATTAAAGTTATTGTAATTGAATGAATGAAATACTAAATAAAAGAAAGTTTATGAATTATAATATTCTTATTTGTTGAGTCTTTCTAACCATTGTTTGTACATTTTTTCCAAAGGGATACTTCATTCAAAAATGAAAATTCTGTCATAATTTACTCAAACTCATGTTGTTCCAAACTTGCTTGCTGGTTATAATTTTTAATATTACTTAATGATCCGCAGTGTTTTTGATGTACTTAGTAAATCTGAGACTTTTATTGATGTCAGTGTGTTTTCCAAAAGTTTCCTTAAATCGAAGGTACGTTTGTGGCATAATGTTGAGTAACTACCAACATGTTACTTCCTATTTTATTTAAAATATATATATATTTTTTTATTAAAATTATTATTTATTTTATTTTTCATATATAAAATAGGAAGTACAAAAACAGTGGAAGTTTGTTGTTGTAGATTGATCATCTACAATTATGAAAGTTCAGTAATTATTTTGCCCTGCCCTTTCACAAGCATTTTCTAGAACAAGAGAAGAGAAACCAGTCCCACTACAATCACACCATTCATCTGTCTGACTAGTGTCAAGGCTAATCAGGTGATTTCTCTTTTCACAGCAGTTCTGATTAAACATCATGGGTAAGTATGATAATATTAGGTGCTGAATAATGCCTTATTTTGTTTGATACTGTCCAAACAGTGAGTTTGAGGCTAGCACTGCATCATGTACTGTATAATTAAGTTATTTAATACAAAGTTCAATGGGTTTTAGATGATCTTTTCCATATTGTTCCTAGCATGCATTTTTGGAGACATTAGGAAAATAGACACCACTGGGGCATCAGAGGTGACAGCAAAACAGGACAAATTATGTGTAAAGGGTATGACTGCTTACAAAGTGTGTTCATATTCGTCCATTAAAATATACAGTATTTGCACTATATTACAGTTAATAAAAACAATTACTTATTCTTGTCAAAGGGGTTGAAGCCTCCAAAAAACTGGCTGAGCACGATCTGGCACGGATGGACAAATACAAGATTATAATCACCAATGTTGGCAGAGCAAAGAAAATGGACCCAGCCGTGATTGCTGCCATCATATCCAGAGAGTCGAGAGCTGGAGCCATGCTAAAAAATGGGTGGGGTGATCAGGGCAATGGCTTTGGCCTCATGCAGGTCGGTAAGAGAAATAGGTCTATTCTATTTGAAATCATAAGGCTGGACACAGACTTAAAATGAGGTTATATGAATCATTAGGTAAAATTCAAGATTTTTAGACTAAATCTGACTCCTAGATTCAAATGGAATACTATTGTTGTACAGTATTGTTTTACTCAATGGCTGTGTTTTGAATGAACTACTAGCTGTACACAATATACTGCCAATTATTATTACAAAGTGAAAGTGAAAATTGTATGAATTGTTCCACTTTAAAAAATTTCAATGACTTTGTATTATTTGTTACATGACCTAATTACGATGCATGTTTAATTCAGCAAATTGTGTATTGTTATTCTTGTTATCTTGGAAATAAACACTTAATTAATTATTAAGTTATAGATTTTACAATTTTTACAAATGTTTTCGCTAACTTCCCCTTTCCTTTCCCTTTAAACTTCCCTTTTCCCCAGCACAGTAGCATACTGTAGTTCCTTATGAGCTTCTGACAAATATACACATATAAATGATCCACATAAAGCTGATTATTTGAAATTGTTTTGCACATATTCAATTGTTCTCTTCATTACTGATGTTTCCTTTAGGTTGACAAACGCTTCCACGCTTTAGTAGGTGCATGGGACAGTGAGCAGCATGTTGAACAAGGAACTGGCATACTCATTGACTTTATTAAAAAAATACAAGCCAAATTTCCCAAGTGGTCCCAAGAGCAGTGGTTTAAAGGTATGCTTTGTTTACTCTGAGAGACCAAAAAAAATACCCTGGTTGACCTTAGTAAACATTGGGTGAGAACAGATGAACAGTATCACTGGAAAAGTAAAAAAGTACATGAGGCCTTTTTTTAATTTTACAAAGGTTTTACAAATATAAGTCTACAGAACATGCACTTAATATCTGTGGTTGTGGTATATCATCTGTTCCAGGGGGAATCTCAGCCTACAATGCAGGTGTGGGGAATGTCCAGACATATGAGCGTATGGATGTTGGTACAACAGGAGGAGACTATGCCAATGATGTTGTTGCCAGAGCCCAGTGGTTCAAAAGCAATGGTTACTAAAGAACAGCATTTATTATGTAACACTTACATTAGCCTATGTGATACAATCTTTCCATTTTAAAATGTTGGGATGTTTTAAAAATAGTTTGTTCTTTAGCTTTTTCTTCTCTATCTTCTGTATCCAGCAACTACTAGTTAATGCTAAATTATGCATTAGCCTATCTATGATGATGATGACGATGATGATGATGATGAGATGAAATAAAACACAATTATTCACTCAAATCATGTGTCTATCAAGTAATACAAAGTTTTTATGAACAATTTTTAGAATGACATCATACTCTTGAGTCAAAGTTTTTATGAACAATCTTTATAGTGACATCATACTCTTGAGTCAAAGTTATTATGAACAATATTTATAATGACATCATACTCTTGAGTCAAAGTTTTTATGAACAATCTTTATAGTGACATCACACTCTTGAGTCAAAGTTATTATGAACAATCTTTATAATGACATCATACTCTTGATTCAAAGTTTTTATGAACAATCTTTATAATGACATCATACTCTTGATTCAAAGTTTTTATGAACAATCATTATAGTGACATCATACTCTTGAGTCAAAGTTTTTATGAACAATCTTTATAGTGACATCATACTCTTGAGTCAAAGTTATTATGAACAATCTTTATAGTGACATCATACTCTTGATTCAAAGTTTTTATGAACAATCTTTATAGTGACATCATACTCTTGAGTCAAAGTTATTATGAACAATCTTTATAGTGACATCATACTCTTGATTCAAAGTTTTTATGAACAATCTTTATAGTGACATCATACTCTTGAGTCAAAGTTATTATGAACAATCTTTATAATGACATCATACTCTTGAGTCAAAGTTTTTATGAACAGTCTTTATAATGACATCATACTCTTGATTCAAAGTTTTTATGAACAATCTTTATAGTGACATCATACTCTTGAGTCAAAGTTTTTATGAACAATCTTTATAGTGACATCATACTCTTGAGTCAAAGTTATTATGAACAATCTTTATAGTGACATCATACTCTTGATTCAAAGTTTTTATGAACAATCTTTATAGTGACATCATACTCTTGAGTCAAAGTTTTTATGAACAATCTTTATAGTGACATCATACTCTTGAGTCAAAGTTTTTATGAACAATCTTTATAGTGACATCATACTCTTGAGTCAAAGTTATTATGAACAATCTTTATAGTGACATCATACTCTTGAGTCAAAGTTTTTATGAACAATCTTTATAGTGACATCATACTCTTGAGTCAAAGTTTTTATGAACAATCTTTATAGTGACATCATACTCTTGAGTCAAAGTTTTATGAACAATCTTTATAATGACATCATACTCTTGAGTCAGTTATTATGAACAATATTTATAATGACATCATACTCTTGAGTCAAAGTTTTTATGAACAATCTTTATAGTGACATCATACTCTTGATTCAAAGTTTTTATGAACAATCTTTAGAATGACATCATACTCTTTAGTCAAAGTTATTATGAACAATCTTTATAATGACATCATACTCTTGAGTCAAAGTTATTATGAACAATCTTTATAGTGACATCATACTCTTGAGTCAAATTTATTATGAACAATCTTTATAGTGACATCATACTCTTGAGTCAAATTTATTATGAACAATCTTTATAGTGACATCATACTCTTGAGTCAAAGTTTTTATGAACAATCTTTATAGTGACATCATACTCTTGAGTCAAAGTTTTATGAACAATCTTTATAATGACATCATACTCTTGAGTCAAAGTTATTATGAACAATATTTATAATGACATCATACTCTTGAGTCAAAGTTTTTATGAACAATCTTTATAGTGACATCATACTCTTGATTCAAAGTTTTTATGAACAATCTTTAGAATGACATCATACTCTTTAGTCAAAGTTATTATGAACAATCTTTATAATGACATCATACTCTTGAGTCAAAGTTTTTATGAACAATCTTTAGAATGACATCATACTCTTGAGTCAAAGTTTTTATGAACAATCTTTATAGTGACATCATACTCTTGAGTCAAAGTTATTATGAACAATCTTTATAGTGACATCATACTCTTGAGTCAAAGTTTTTATGAACAATCTTTATAGTGACATCATACTCTTGAGTCAAAGTTTTTATGAACAATCTTTATAGTGACATCATACTCTTGAGTCAAAGTTTTTATGAACAATCTTTATAGTGACATCATACTCTTGAGTCAAAGTTTTTATGAACAATCTTTATAGTGACATCATACTCTTGAGTCAAAGTTTTTATGAACAATCTTTATAGTGACATCATACTCTTGAGTCAAAGTTTTTATGAACAATCTTTATAATGACATCATACTCTTGAGTCAAAGTTATTATGAACAATCTTTATAGTGACATCATACTCTTGAGTCAAAGTTATTATGAACAATCTTTATAATGACATCATACTCTTGATTCAAAGTTTTTATGAACAATCTTTATAGTGACATTATACTCTTGAGTCAAAGTTATTATGAACAATCTTTATAGTGACATCATACTCTTGAGTCAAAGTTATTATGAACAATCTTTATAGTGACATTATACTCTTGAGTCAAAGTTTTTATGAACAATCTTTATAATGACATCATACTCTTGAGTCAAAGTTATTATGAACAATCTTTATAGTGACATCATACTCTTGAGTCAAAGTTTTTATGAACAATCTTTATAGTGACATCATACTCTTGAGTCAAAGTTTTTATGAACATTCTTTATAGTGACATCATACTCTTGATTCAAAGTTTTTATGAACAATCTTTATAGTGACATCATACTCTTGAGTCAAAGTTTTTATGAACAGTCTTTATAATGACATCATACTCTTGAGTCAAAGTTTTTATGAACAATCTTTAGAATGACATCATACTCTTGAGTCAAAGTTATTATGAACAATCTTTATAGTGACATCATACTCTTGATTCAAAGTTTTTATGAACAATCTTTATAGTGACATCATACTCTTTGAGTCAAAGTTATTATGAACAATATTTATAATGACATCATACTCTTGAGTCAAAGTTTTTATGAACAATCTTTATAGTGACATCATACTCTTGAGTCAAAGTTTTTATGAACATTCTTTATAGTGACATCATACTCTTGAGTCAAAGTTTTTATGAACAATCTTTATAGTGACCATACTCTTGAGTCAAAGTTTTTATGAACAATCTTTATAGTGACCATACTCTTGAGTCAAAGTTTTTATGAACAGTCTTTATAATGACATCATACTCTTGAGTCAAAGTTTTTATGAACAATCTTTATAGTGACCATACTCTTGAGTCAAAGTTTTTATGAACAGTCTTTATAATGACATCATACTCTTGAGTCAAAGTTTTTATGAACAGTCTTTATAATGACATCATACTCTTGAGTCAAAGTTTTTATGAACAATCTTTAGAATGACATCATACTCTTGAGTCAAAGTTATTATGAACAATCTTTATAGTGACATCATACTCTTGATTCAAAGTTTTTATGAACAATCTTTAGAATGACATCATACTCTTGATTCAAAGTTTTTATGAACAATCTTTAGAATGGCATCATACTCTTGATTGTTCCTCTAAGTGGCTTCAACGACTTGTTGAAACAGTCAGTTCTTCTCCACGATAGAGGGCGATGTTAAATCAGATTCTTCACACGAGACTTTAGAATGAAATTAATGAAATCCCTGTTGTTTTGCAGGCTTAAGGATGAGCAAATAACGATGGGATTTCATTGAATGTGTAAGTACATGGCTTTGTTAAAACGTTCCGAAACCTCTTTGGTTTTATTTATTTTCTTCGTCAGTTTTGAGCATTGGACGAAGCATAAGGTTTTTGTTAAGTTTGCGAAGCAAACATCTTCATCTCTTTCATATAAGTGGCATCGAGTGAATAATTCTATGTGGACTCTTTGTGTAAATTGTAACACTTCATTTCTTTTGAGTGTTTTCTTTAGTAAGTTAGCGATTTATGTCTGTATACATTTTTTACCGCCATTGGAATAATCTGTTTTATAACTGTTGTAGAACAATGTTTCATAAGAATATTTTAAAAGTACTATGAAAATATAAATATTTCGTGCAGCGTGCAGTCATAACACCCATCCAGACAGATTTGATCGGAATGTCTCAGCATTATGACGTAAGTTCAAGAACACACACAACATCGGAATTCTCTTATTATGTCCAATTCGAAATGTATTTTGTTATTTAAAAGCTGTATTAGTTTATTTCTTCGTCAGAATCACCTAAAATCGTTATTTTTATTGCCAAGTCATGTCTAACCCTCAGAGACCATCGTAGAAAAATTGCAAAGCTTACAGCAAATAAACAATTCCTACCACAACAGCAGTTTT